>OX101755.1:38521773-39721773 GCA_944452675.1 Tachina lurida | reverse complement strand
GATTTTAATGTTTTTTTTTAAACAGATAGAGTGATTGAAGAGGAAGGTTCATATGCATAATAACATCCATTAAATAGTGGAGAAATACTGTTATTTAAGAAGTTTCTAATGTGATGTCGTAAATAATTACATCTTTTCCGCTAACATTGCAAACACAGGCTGAACCCTACGAGATTTACCCAAATAATGTGCTAAGTATTGTACACATTAAAAAGGTCTACAGAAAACTCCGCTATGATATATGTCTATCTCTTATGGATATCCCACAATAACATTTTTAACCGACTACCTTTGGCGACATGTCAATAAATTAGAGCTTAAAGCTAATATGAGGGTTTCGTCATCTTCGCGGGAGAACATGCTATTTCGAGAGATGCTGCTAAATGTTGGCAATGGACAGTTAACACAAAGTGAGGGAAGGATTTTTTTTTTAATGCATGATTTTTATTTATTGTATCTTCATATATGAACTAACAATAAGTATTCAAATCTTAAATCTAAAAATATAATTAGGCCCAACCAGTGTCGGACATAAGCTTAGTAATAGTTATATATAATACATAAGTAGTGATAGTCATAAGGAAAAAAATAAAAGTATTTTCAAGAAGTCCCATCTGGAGTGCTATGAATAAGAGCCCTTGTGTCCCTCTTTTTTAGGCGGATGTGTCCAGTAAAGTTCAAAATATTACGGGCAAGCGGATTTGGATGTGACTCGAGTTTTGTTAAATATTTGCCAGCGTATTTTGCAATTTCTTCAGTCACTAGTGGCATATTTAAATCACGATGTATATTTGAATTTTTTATATACCATGGAGCCAATGTTATTAACCGTAAAATTTTTGTTTGCCTTCGTTGGATTCTCTCGACATTAGAAGCTGAAGCAGTGCCCCATAACTGTATTCCGTAGCACCATATTGGTTTCAAAATCGACTTGTATATTAAAAGTTTACAATCTAGACTGAGAGTTGAATTTCTACCAATCAGCCAATGTATCTGAGTTAATTTCAGTTTCATTTGTGTTAGCTTTGAGTCAATATGGGGCTTCCATGTAAGCCGTCGATCAAGGTGTATACCAAGGTATTTTACGTGTGAATGTTGAAGAACAACTTGATTGTTGATTCGAATAGGCGGCCAAGTATATCTTCTCAGGGTAAATGTTACCTGGACACACTTTTGCTCGTTTACTTTGATTCTCCATAAATTTAACCATAGTTCCAGTTGTGTAATATGTTTTTGTAGATATCGGGAAGCCTCGTGAGGGTTTTCGTGCATACTAAGGCAGGTTGTATCATCGGCAAACGTAGATGTATGGATATTGCTGCTCAAAGGCATATCACAAGTGTAAATCAAATACAAAACTGGCCCCAGTATGCTCCCCTGTGGCACACCGGATGATATAGATTCAGGCACACTCATGAAGTCTTCCACAACCGTAAACTTCCGGGTAGTAATATAACTTTCTAATAGTTTCAGAAAATTTATTGGTAAATATGATTTCAATTTTAAAATAAGACCTTCATGCCACACTTTATCAAATGCCTGAGAAACGTCGATAAACAGCGCAGAACAATACTTCTTTTCTTCAAATGTTCTTCTTATAAATTGAACCAATCTATGAGTTTGTTCGATAGTGCAATGCTGACTTCTAAAACCAAATTGATGGTCCGGTATGCACCCACTACTAACTAGAATTGGGGACAATTTTGTCATGAACAGTTTTTCGAAAAGTTTTGACATTGTTGATAGCAGACTTATTGGCCTGTATGACTCAGCCTTGGTAAGGTCTTTGCCCGGCCTTGGAATCATTTTAACTTTGGCAAGCTTCCAGCTATTTGGATAATACTCCAGTCGTAAAATGGCATTAAAAATAAATAACAGGACTCTAATTGCAATACGAGGCAACTTTATTAGCATCTGGTTACTAATTCCATCAATACTCGGAGCTTTCTTCGGGTTAAGTTCAGCAATTAGTTTTTGTACATCACACGTTCTCAATTTTATGGGTCGAGGGGTAGCGCCACTACATTCGGCAAATCAATAACACCAGTACATGAGTTAGGGGTAAATACTGATTTTAAATGCTCAGCAAATATTTTACCTTTTTCAGTATCGCTTCTTGCCCAACCTCCTGTAGATGTGCGCAGAGGTGGTTTAAACTCAACTGGTGTTTTAAGCTTTCTAGCAGCGCGCCACAAAGAGTAATTAGATGCTGGTGTGGCATCAAGACCTTCCAGATAGTTTTTAAAAGATGCAGTTTTTTCAAATGCAAGCAAATCTTGGAGTCGTTTAGTGCACTCCTTAAATCTGATTTTATGTTGGGGCGATCTGTGCTGTTGCCATTCCCTTCTAGCTCTTCTTTTTTCACTTACGAGACGTTCAATATTCGTAGAATAAATTCTATTAAATCCAGTCTGCGGGTAGGAGGTAGTCGCATGTTCAGCAGCCTGTTTTATATTTTTGATAAGATTGCCAATGTTAAATTCAATATCTTCGGATGTTCTTAGCGTAATGTTTTCTGTACAATGAGTACTGAGATATTTTTTGAACCCCAGCCAATTAAGAAAACACAAAGGTTTTCTAGGGAAGGATTAACCTAGAAAACCTTTGTGTTTTGATAGACAACATCCAAGAGTTAGTCAACAATGTCTATCCTGACATTGATAACATAAGAAAACATTTTTGTATTGTCTAATGACAAGAAAGCTGTAAGCGTTGTATATAAAGACATTCTGTAATATATTAATTGCTGTAAAAATAAAATAAATAGGTAAAAATGTAAAAAGTAAATAAGTAAAAATGTAGTGTATGAATTTAGATATTCCAAAGATAGCAGGAAATCTTCATGGATAAGGGAAAGAAGAATTGCTTAACCCTAAATTTAACGCGTGCGGGCCACGGGCAGTAATGAATAAATCAAAACTACTGGATCGATTTTATTAATTTTTTTAGTGAATGACATAGGCTTTATATTTTATACCCTGGCGAAGCTGGAGCGGGCCGCTAGTATTGTACAAAACAGACTATAGTCGTATGCCGAGTATTCACTATGGCATAGAGCTGTGCCAAATCGTTCATTCAAGTGACCGCTCATTTTCGTTCATTTTCTAAAAAAGAACGAGTTCGTTCATTTCGTTCATCCGCTCTTTGCAAGAAATAGAACGAAGTGAAAAAAACGAGCAGTTGATTCGGTACATAATAGCCATATACTTGTACACAATAATGACAATGAAAATAAACTGTATATATCTAAACTAATTTTGTTAAAAACAACTATTAATATCTACATATTAATATCTACATGTTCTAAAAGCTTAATAAATATGAATGACAATTTAATTAATTTCATAATTGCCACAGTGTTAATAAAAGTACAGTAGTTTTCGCTTATAGTCACATTTAAAATTGCACAGAAATTGTGGACTATATCGCTAATGTGACTATAAGCCTAACTTTTTTATATAAAAATTCATATTTATGATTAAAAAAAATAAACAAAATGACTTCATTTTACAAAATATTTGCACATTTCACAAAAGTTGTAAATAGTTAAAAATAGATTATTAATTGCTTTCAAAAAAGTCAATAATTTTAGATTGCTTCAATATAAGTGATTGTTTTAGAGTCGTGTCCTCTATTTTGCCAAACAAAGAATAACCCTCAATATCATTTTCCAAGCAAAAAATTCTTAAAAAATCTAAAGAATTCAAAATTTCTTTTGGTGTTGGAAGGTGTTTTTTTTGTTGTATTTGAAAGGCAAGTTTTTGTGGCCTTTTATGCAACAATATTTTGTTCTAAAGACATGTTCTTCTACTAAACAGTAGATGGAGTTTGAAATTTAGATTTACTTTTTGGTTTATGGCTTAAATAAATAACTAAATAAAAATCTGTTGAAAATGTTTGTGACTATAACGCGAATTGTTTGCATACAATATGGATTTTGACTACCACAAGCTCGGTGCATATATGTCAAATATGACTATATAGTAAATTGACTATACCGCCAACTTTTTGTATGAAATTAAGTTCAAAAGTCACAAAAAACATTAAATATGGACTATATCATTAATGTGACAATAAGCGGTAGTGACTATAAACGAAAACTACTGTATGTAAAAAGTCAAATGAAAACAAGAATATGACAACAAATCTCACATGAACAAAGAAAAAGCCAAACAAACAAAAAAAAGAGCCAAGTGTGCTCGGTCGTTCATTTCGTTCAATTGTACCACAGTTTTGTGATTGTACTTTTTATCAGTACTGCTGAGCCAAAACAGCTCAGTAAAGTGACCGGCTCACTTCGTTCATTTCACTGATTCGTTCAATTGTACTCGTTCGTTCATGAACGACACAGCTCTACTATGGCATTTTTTCCCATGGCAATAGTATGTATTAGTGGCAACATTTGTCATTTCCTATACTTTTCGTTGTGTGGCATTGATTTCCATATAAAAAACACATATTGAAAATGATACCACAAGAAATGCTAGATGTGTACTCAGCATTAGTTGGATACCAGGTAGAAATGTTATTAAAGCATTAATTGAAGGTTAGCCGCGAATGACGTTTTACCCTCATGGGTATGAGGGTTAAGTGACAAAATAATAATTTTGCAGGAGAACAAAAAAACGTATTTTAAGGCAAGATTGTTTTTTTCGTTCAAATTTTTTTAGCATATCGAAAATAATGATAACTAGCTTTAACTTTTCTTTTTGTATCTCTGCTACATTTATCAATTATTTTCTACAATTTTGTTTGCATGATTTTATTAGTTACTTACAAAGTTTTCCACTGACTGACAGATTATAATTGTATTTTGACGGGGATCAGATGCATAATTTTGGATGATTTGATGTTTGAACAACGCAAGCGAGTTATGTTACTGGTAATATGTGAAAAAACTGGTTTTTTTAAATTGTCTTTTACAACGTTATTCGCGGCTGTACTTCAATTAACAAAAACAAACTAAAATCCTTGCATCAATATGAAAATTGTACTTAAAGAATATGGTGTAACAAATTTTAATTATACAAATTCTTAAGCCTAGATCACGCTATCAGCACAATGTACCTATTTTCCAAATTTGTATTATTACTCAATTAATTGAAGTATAATGACATAATTGCAGCACACTACATTGCTAATAAAGTCATATAGACTTATTCTGGAATTGATTGAAAAATTAGGCTACTTGCTAGATTGAAATGCATTTTTTTTACTTTCTTGTATGGCTCTTTGATATGAAACTTTTCCCCGTGTTTATCTTAAACATAAACTATCATAAACTATACATAAACTATTTTATTTATTTTTTTTAAGTATTTAAAAAAAATGTCCATTCAAAAAAGATCAGTTTGTGGAGCATTGGTGACACAATGTTACACTATGCATACCTTACACAACACAAGACCATTTCTTTTTATTTTGTGACTGTCTGTCAAAAAATATCTCTATATATACAAACATTAAAACATTATTATTGCGATTTGTCATATTTAGCTATATACATATTTGTGGATATTGCAATTGATTTTCAGATTGTTAGAATTCATAATGTAGGGTTTCTGCAAAAAAAATTTTATGTGAAAAATTTCAGGTCTTAAATAAAAATCCTCCAAATATTTTTGCATTTTATGTATAAAAAATTGAAAAACTATAATTGTAAAAATTCCCTACATTTTGCTCAAAATAAAAAAATCAGTTCTTTTTTTCCTAAGCTTAAAATTGTACAGAAAAATCCCTCCAAAAAGGGAAAATTCCCTACTTTTTGCATCACTGGTGAGAATAAATTTCACATTGTTCCAATAAAACGTAGTAACATTGATGAAACGAAAATTCAAATTTATGAAGAAAAAGTCGACTTTTAGCCGACTTGCAGCTGATCGACTTGTTTTTCTGTTGTTGACTTCTTGTAAATTTAACGGCGACCAGACCTTGATACAATTATACTAGGTACATGCAAGGCGATTTCAGTATCAGGTGAACTCTTCCCTACAACAATTTTACAACAGAAAAAACAACACGTAGTTTGCTATGCTACAAAACCAATCTGTCAGAAGATTTCTACGCAAATTTTGACGTTTTGGTTCAAAATGCTTAATTCGGTAGCAACAGCTGATAATCAGCCGGGCTGATAGGTCACCTGATACTGAATTCACCTTGGGTACATGCATGACTACTACAAAATTACAACACCAAAAACACATGTATTTTGTTGGTATAAGCAAACGAAAAATTGTCAGAAACAAAAGTCATTTGTTCATAAAAATAACAATTACAGGGTAACTAAAGTACAATTGCAGATGCGGCATTCCTGCATGATTATAGTTATTCAGTGTTGCCAATCTGTGTGTAGTTAAACAGTGTGTAATATCTGCTCTCATGTGTAGGCCATGTAATTAAATTCTTGTATAATCTGTGTGTAATTCTACTTTGAGTTCTATTTTTATTTAATTTTACACAAAAGATGTGTAGTGTAATTTTCTTCAAAGTGTAATTGCAGGCACAGCCTTGTGTTAATTCATTGCCAGCACTATAATCATTTTATTCACACATATACACTAACATTTTTGCAGCTTGAAAACAAAGTTTGACAATTATCTGCAATGTATACAGTAACCAGGGCTGTCAGATATGGCGATTTCTCGCCAAACGTGGCGTTTTTTCAACTTGTTTGGCGTCTAAATTTTTGGTTTGGCGACATGACGATTTTTCTATCGATAAATAAATTCGTTGGCGATGTTGTGGCTATTTTTTAATAAAATTGAAATTTTTTTGTAATTCAGGAAAATTAGTTTGTTGAACAAGTTGTTAAAAAAAATAAATCCTGCCAAAACTCGTCTGCAAGAAATTAAAACAACTTGATTTTGATGATTTTTCTTATATTAATTATTTAATTTAATTCATTTTGAATTTGGATGAGAAAAATTTACAAAAAAATTATTTTTGGCGACTTTATTTCTACTTTTAGCGATTTTCTGCTAAGTTTCTATACGATTATTTTCTAAAAAAATATATTAAAAATAATTTTATGTAAAATCAAATTTAGTATCAAATATTTATTAAGAAAAACTACATAAAATTGGTTTTGCCGAATTTAGGCGATTCCTAAAATCAATTTGGCGAAATAGGCCAGAAAAAATCTGACAAACCTGACAGTAACAGCCTGGGCTTGTGCATGTACCTGTTATAATTGTATCATGGGTCACGACTAGCGCACAGAAATATAACCAACATGGTGTAATTATACAGGTGACTGCGTAAGGATTTGTTATACAAAAATACGGCAACCATAGCTGTGTAAAGAACCGAAGAATGTCAAAAGCACAAAAATAATTGTACCAAAACCAAAACAAAACGAAGTTTTTGACATTCGTTAGCTACAAAGCACATAGAGCAAAAAATTATCAGCTGAAGTAACGCTGCCACCTGTTTAAATACACCTTGATAACCAATACCTTTTTAAGAACTGATATATAACATATCCACATTTACATTTGTTCTTAAGTTATAGCCCAGGAAACTTTTTATTGGCAAAAAAACGTTTGCCTTATTAAACGAAAACGGTTAACTGTGCGCTAATGACACACATTTCAATCGATTAAAAATTAAAATACCTTTAGGAATTAATATTTATAATGACCAGATTTACTTTAGTTATGAAGTTATAGCCCAGCAAACCTTTTATTGCCAAAACAAATTTTGCCTTATAAATATTTACCATTTTCTTCAGGCTCAAGGTCATACCATTTATTTAAATAAAACTCTTTTTTGTTTTATTAAATATGTCTTGTTAATCTTGTAGATTTTTATTTTATTTGCTTTCGATATTTCGAACACCTTCGGTGTTCTTCTTTAGGAAAAAACTATTACAAAAAACAACAAATGCAAAAAAAAACAGATATTAACATTATTTGTAAATAATAATTATAATAACAAAACAAAAACATTAAAAACAAAGTACAAAAAATTGTCTTACTTTAATAAAGGTTCAAAGTGTACTAAAAGCTTTTTTGTTTATATTTAGATAATATATGTTTATATGCATGCACGCACTTTTCTGTGTCTGTCTTGTAGTTCATTCGTATGTTCGTAGGTGTGTTAATTATATGTAGCATCTCAATTGTATATCTTTTTTTGTAATTGTTTTCTTGTTGTAATATTGCGGCGTTACTGATATTGGGAGAGTGACCACTACTTGCACAAAGGGCTGCTAACGCTGGTTTTTGTTCTGTTGTGCCCTTACGTGTTTTGTAGTCAGAATTGTGTGCTGCTAATCTTGTTCGTAGTTTAGATTTCGTCGTTCCTACATATATTTTATTACATGTGTTAAGTCCATCTCCGTTACAAGGTATTTTGTATATAACATTCGATTTGTCTAATGTATCTACCTTTGTTTTTGTATTCGAAAACAACATATTGAGTGTTTTATCAGTTCTAAGAGCAATATTAACATTTTGTCTGTCGAATATATCTGAGTAGGTAATTCTATCAGAAAACCCAGGAACATGAGTCATTGATTTAAACATTTTTGCGGGTTTTTCAACCGGTTCTTTATTGAGATTTTTTTATAGCGTATTTTATTATATATTCTGCCATGGTAAACGAAAAACTATTTTTTTGTAATATTTCCCTTATCATTTTGATATTGTCTTTATGGTATAGTGTATCACTGATCTGTAGCACTCTTTTCGCGAAGTTTTGCGCTGTGTTAATTTTAACGTGTTTAGGATTATTTGAGAAAAAATTGATGATGCGCCCTGAGGCAGTTGGTTTTTGGTACCAATCTATTGTAATTGTGTTATGTTTCCGTATTATCAGTGCATCTAAATATGGCAACCTTTCATCCTGTTCTAGCTCCTTCGTAAACTTTATGTGTCTGTGGAAACTGTTTAGGCTTTCAAGTGTATTTTCTACATTGTTTTTATTAGTAATGCAAAATAAATCATCGACGTATTTACTCATAAATCTTGGTTTGCAATCTAAATTTGCCTTATAAAACCTAAACGATTGCTTGTGCGCTATTGACGCACATTTCAATCGGTGAAGAATTAAGATACCTTTAATAACTAATAACTGTTATATCCAGATTTACTTTTGTTCTGGTTATAGCTCAACAAAATTTTTATTGCCAAAAAAGTTTTTACCTATAAAACCAATCGATTAAGGGGAAATTAAAATACCTTAAATAACTTATAGCTGTCATATTAAGATTTACTTTACTTCTGAAGTTATAGCCCATCAAACTTTTTTTGACAAAAAAGTTTTGCCTTATAAAACCAAAACGATTAATTGTGCGCCATTGACACACATTTCAATCGATGGAGAAATAAAATACCTTTAAGAACTGATGACTGTCATATCCACATTTACTTTTGTTCTGATATTATAGCCCAGCAAAAATTTTATTGCCAAAAAGAAGTTTATACCTATAAAACCAAAATGGTTACTTGTGCGCTATTAACATATATTTCAATTATAAAAACTTAAAATACCTTTAAGAACTAATAACTGTTATATTAAGATTAATTAAGGTAGAATTAGTGAAATCGTATCGTTCTACTTTACAGCTTACCGTATCGTTCAGCTTTGTGTACAAGTTATAGAAAATGTAACAGTTTGCACAGCACATTTTTTTTTGTCTGGATTTGAATGCGGCTTTTTTGACATTCGCTACAGAAAAATCTGTTTTCTGTAGATTTCTACGCCAGCAGTGCTACCACTACATATTTTATAACTAGTAGCATGCATTGCATATGGTACGGCTTTTGTCAGCAGACACGCAACTTCACGATACGATTTTATCGTGAAAACGAAATTCTTCATGTGGTCGGGACACATGATGTTTTCAACTCGACCACATGATGTCATGTGTATGTTTTCAATAAACACATACACGCATAAAAGCATATGGTACGTTCACAAAACTTAAGTAGTATTTAATTACACAAGGTTGGGTATTTAATTATGCACTCAAAAACACAATTTCGTATTTAATCAGAACTTAAAAATAAAAACAGTTTGATTAGCCAGTCAAAAACTGGGGGTTAAACAATTCGTTGCTTGTTAGCACATAAGGTAACTATGAAAACGAAGGTACAAATGTTAATGATAATTAAAGAAACTTGCTTATTGCGGTTGGATAAAATGAAATAACAAAATTAAATATAAAATTCATTGCTTATTAACGGGTAAGGTAATAATGATAATGCAAAAAATCAGTAATAATAATATTAAAAACTACATAACTAACGAACTTCAGTGCTTGTGAGCCAAAACGAGCCTGTGACTTTGGCCGTCACACAGTCAATTGACTAGTCATTTGATCGGAAGTTTTGATGGATTTATTTAATAATTATAGCTGCCCCACTATAGCATATATATTAGAGTGGGACATCTAATGTATATATGCCAAAACTTTTAAAACATCGAGTTTTATTTTAAAAAAATACAATTCACTGTCTGAGAAAATTAAAATTTATAAGTGTTAAAAAAGATAAGTAAAAAGTGAATTAAAGAAATTTACAAAATTTAATTTAATGCATTTGTTTTCAAAATTTTAGATATTTGTTAAAAGCAAGGTGCGTTGGAGATTAAAAGGTCTGAAGAGGGCTAGATATTGCCTTTTTTATTCTGTTTTTGCTGAACTATATCTTTCGTTCCAAATATTTTATGTGCTTTTATACTTTTAAGTGACTTTTTATAATAAAAGAAAAACAATTAAAATAATAAAAATTATAGTTATTGTCAGTATATCAATAATGTATGATGGCTCAATTTTGGGGGACATATTCAATTATGATCAGTCAAACTTGAGTAATATTTATGCTATCATTGGTTAAAAAGCACTAGTGTGAGCAATTCAACTATATGTTATATTCATCAGTTAGAGAGAGATGCAACATCAGACGTACACAGAAGTTTCCATCACATTTTTCATTTTGCCTTTAATAATGTCATATAAACTTTGTTATACGCAATGATGAATCCTGCTTGACTTCCGATCGAATGAGCAGTCAATTGACTGGTAGTGTTATTGTGGGGATGTTAAGGCTATGGGAAATCATAGCCACAATATGGAAAAAGTCAACAAGAAAGGTGCAGAATAAAAATATAAATTATCTGTTGTTACGTAAAAATGTTTATATATATTAACTTATAACAATAAAATTTATTTCACTACACACGTTTTTAAGAGACTATTTTCCTTTTTTAATATACATATATATGTATACTTTCTCAATTTCACTAATATTATCTAAATGTCAAATGCAATACGGAAAATTCGGACATAAATTAACACCGACTTTGACGTTTTATGTTCGCAATAATTGTCAACGAAAAACTGTTGACAATTATTTCCGCAGTTATTGCTAGCACTGGCAATAAGCTGTCTCCATTTGCAATATCTTTAATATGTTGCTATATACATATGTTCGTCAGTATATTGCCAGTCTGATGGGGGGTAATAAATTTGTTCAACTATAGTATCGCTATCAGCGTGACCATATTAGCTTATTTTGAGCTAAATTTAGCTTATTTGTTTCAGATTTAGCCTTAAAATTTTCATTTAGCTCTTAGCTTATTTTTCAGCTTTTTTTAAAAACTCATTTAGCTTTTTTAGCCTTTTTTTAGTCTAAATTGCGTGTTCTTTAAAATATATTAAAAACATAAACAACTTATAAAAATTATAATTTTTTAGCATTGTAAAATAGTTTACAAAAAATACAAAATGTAAATTATACGACAATTTTATAACAGAAATGGAAAGAAGAAAAATAGTAGATAATGGCAGAATGGTTAGAATTCCAATGGAAAAAGTTAAATTCATATTAGTGGCAAAACACTTTTTGAGTTTTTTGGGTATAAAATTATTTGACTTGAGTTGAACGTTCATTCAGCGGCATCAATTAACTTAAAACAAAAACTTGAAATAGCCTTAAGCCTGGATAACACTATGTACCGATTTTCGTCGGGCCACCTCAATAAAGTCATAAGTAATAAGCCAAAATGGCATTATTACTCAATTAATTCTGGAATAAGTCTATATGGGCTTATTACCAATGCAGTGTGGCGCAATTATGTCCTTGTATTTCAAGTAGTCGATAAATTAGAGCAAAATCTTTACTTATGACTTTATTTCGCTTTATTTACCTTAAATAGCATTAATTCACTTAAAAAGCTTTCGTATTTTAGTATAAATGTTTTTACATTTTTCAAAACTTTTTAAGATTATTTTGGGGAAGTTTTTGTTTTGTTCTTCATTAAATCTAAAATATAATAATTAATAAATAATTTCATTAAGCAAATATTCTATATGTATAATAAAAAAATATGTTTGTGTAATATTTAACGTTAGTTTAGCAATAAGAAACTATTGAAAAGTGATCAAAGCTTTACTTTCTAGCCTAAAATGTAACTTCTTAGCTTATTTTAGCTTTTTTTCAAACGTGATTTAGCTTAATATTATTTTAAAATCTGGTCACACTGATCGCTATCGAGATAAAACTATCGATAATCGAATGGAAATAAAACTATCGATACTATCATAGACTATGTGGATACTATCGATAGTTCGCCAGCTCTAATATAATTGAATATCTTTGAATATGCTACAGAATATGCTTTTAAAGAACCAATACGAAAATGGCGAATTTGGCAACTAATTCTGGAAAAAATGACAATTCTTATGCCACCTCAGGAAATACAAAGATGGAAAATAAACCTGTCTTCCCCCGCTTGCACAATAAAATCGTGCTTACGTTGGAAAATAGCTTAATACCTGAAGTGAAACTTGACCAAACACCATCACATTTGGATGGCTTGGATGCGGAAACTGAAAAAGACTTACGTATACTGGGATGCGAACTTATACAGACAGCAGGCATTTTATTGAAATTGCCACAAGTTGCCATGGCAACAGGTCAGGTGATATTCCAGCGTTTTTTTTATTCGAAGAGTTTTGTACGGCACAACATGGAAACAGTGGCCATGAGCTGTGTATGCTTGGCATCAAAAATAGAGGAAGCTCCACGTAGAATACGTGATGTTATAAACGTTTTCCACCATATCAAGCAAGTACGAGGTCAAAAGTGAGTATTTTCCTTAAATGAAAACCAAAAATTCATGTATGTATGTGGAAAAGCGGCCAACACATTTTTGTAATGCAGCTAACTTTAGTATCTTATGTGAACATAATTTGATAGGCTTAAATCTAGTTTAGGGACACCTCCCAAAAATGAAAAAAAGTATCCTATCCTATAGTAAATTGAAAAATAAGAAAAAAAAATTGAATAAAAATATTGGCGGCGAGGCTTAGTTTCCGAGTTATAGGCCTCTGAAATTCTAGTACAATATTGTGATTATACGGTGTTTTTCAACGAATATGACCAATATTGGTATTTCAAAAATTAAAAAAAGGTATGCTATCCTACAGAAAATTAAAAAAAAACTTTGCAATCCAGAAAATCATTACTAGGCTGAGCCGTCTCGGGAAACACCATGGTGGAGAAAATCGTTAAGCCCGGCCAAAGGCCGGCAGTGCAGGAAGACCTTATTAAGCAAAAAACTTTGCAAGGCAGAAAATCATTACTAGACTGCGCCGTCTCGGGAAACACCATGGTGGAGAAAATCCTTAAGCCCGGCCCAAGGCCGGTAATGCCGAAAAATGTTATTAAGCAAGAAAACTTTGCAATCCAGAAAATCATTACTAGGCTGCGCCGTCTCGGGAAACACCATGGTGGAGAAAATCCTTAAGCCCGGCCGAAGGCCGGCAATGCAGAAAAATGTTATTAAGCAAGAAAACTTTGCAATCCAGAAAATCATTACTAGGCTGCGCCGTCTTGGGAAACACCATGGTGGAGAAAATCGTTAAGCCCGGCCGAAGGCCGGCAGTGCAGGAACACATTATTGGAAAGAAAACTTTGTAAGGCAGAAAATCATTACTAGGCTACGCCGTCTCGGGAAACACCATGGTGGAGAAAATCCTTAAGCCCGGCCGAAGGCCGGCAATGCAGAAAAATGTTATTAAGCAAGAAAACTTTGCAATCCAGAAAATCATTACTAGGCTGCGCCGTCTCGGGAAACACCATGGTGGAGAAAATCGTTAAGCCCGGCCGAAGGCCGGCAGTGCAGAAACACATTATTGGCAAAAAAACTTTGCAAGGCAGAAAATCATTACTAGGCTACGCCGTCTCGGGAAACACCATGGTGGTAAAAATCCTTAAGCCCGGCCAAAGGCCGGCAGCGCAGAAATAAGCTATTAGGCATGAAAACTTTGCATTATAGGATAGCTATTAGGCATGAAAACTTTGCACTATAAGATAGCAATTTTTTTTTTTTTAATTTTTGGTCATATTCGTTGAAAAACACCGTATAATCAAAATATTGTATTAGAATTTCAGAGGCCCATAACTCGGAAACTAAGCCTCGCCGCCAATATTTTTATTTAATTTTTTTTTCTTATTTTTCAATTTACTATAGGATGGGATACTTTTTTTTAATTTTGGGGAGGTGTCCCTAAACTAGATTTGTTCCATTTGATATTGCCAAAAACTAAATGTACAGTAGATCTGGCGTTAAAAACTTTTTTGGAATTTTGTATGTGAGTAGCGATGAAAATATGCGATTTGATGCCGAAATTGATGTAGCAAATTTTCAGCCTAATCGGATAGTGCTAACCCGTGCCAAAATGAGGTAAGAGTTCAAAATTTTGAAAAACCACTCAAATATTTTTTTTAATTTTATAAATTTTTTTAATAATAAATTTATAATAAGAGTTTTCACGCTTCGTATTAAAATGCCCTTTTAAAATTAATAGCCTTTTTAAAAACACTACATTACAAGGCCACAACAACAAAATACATTTAAACATAATTTACTATACTTTTTAAAAACCGCAAGACCATATCCCTGTTATCTTGTTTATCAAAGTTGTTGGAAAAAATGATTTCAAGACGCCTTTTGTGGTTCATGAAAAAACACAACCTCCTCCCGGCTAACCAAGTATGTTTTCAATCACGTTTAAGTACAATAGATGCAATACTTTATTGGACCATACCATTAGTAAAAACCGTTCTAAGAGAAATCACACATCTATTCTCTCAATTAATTTTGGAACAAATGCAGTTTAGCGAAGCAGCTCCAAACAAAATAAAAAGTAGCCTATGTGATAGAAAATTGAAAAATAAGAAGAAAATATTAAATAAAAAAGTTGGCGGCGAAGCCTATTTTCCGAGTTATGGGGCTCTGAACTTTTTCATAGGAAACAGCGAAAAATTTCCAAAATTTTTTTTAAATAGGTTATCTCATAGGAAATTTAAAATATAAGAAAAAAAATTAAGTAGAAAAATTAGCTCCGACCCTTATTTCTCGAGTTATTGGCCTCTGAAGTCTTCACCATGGTGTTTCCCGACACGGCGCAGCTTAATAAAGATTTTCTGCATTGCAAAGTTTTCTTGTCTAATAAAGTTTTCGTGGACTGCCGGCCTTCGGTTGGGCTTAAGGATTTTCTCCACCATGGTGTTTCCCGACACGGCGCAGATTAATAAAGATTTTCTGCATTGCAAAGTTTTCTTGTATAATAAAGTTTTCGTGGACTGCCGGCCTTTGGCCGGGCTTAATGATTTTCTCCACCATGGTGTTTCCCGACACGGCGCAGCTTAATAAAGATTTTCTGCATTGCAAAGTTTTCTTGTCTAATAAAGTTTTCATGGACTGCCGGCCTTCGGCCGGGCTTAAGGATTTTCTCCACCATGGTGTTTTCCGACACGGCGCAGCTTAATAAAGATTTTCTGCATTGCAAAGTTTTCTTGTCTAATAAAGTTTTCATGGACTGCCGGCCTTTGGCCGGGCTCAAGTATTTTCTCCACCATGGTGTTTCCCGACACGGCGTAGCTTAATAAAGATTTTCTGCATTGCAAAGTTTTCTTGTCTAATAAAGTTATCGTGGACTGTCGGCCTTCGGCCGGGGTTAAGGATTTTCTTCATCGTGGTGTTTCCCGACACGGCGCAGCTTAAATATTTTCTGCATTGCAAAGTTTTCTTGTCTAATAAAGTTTTCATGGACTGCCGGCCTTCGTCCGGGCTTAAGGAATTTCTCCGCCATGGTGTTTGTTGACACGGCGCAGCTTAATAAAGATTTTCTGCATTGCAAAGTTTTCTTGTCTAATAAAGTTTTCATGGACTTAATCCATGGTGCCACCTTTGTGGTGATAATTTTGTTTTGTTGTGTAGGAGCTTCCTTCGGTTGCTGCGAACGACCTATACCTTCATATAGGAAGTAGGAGTTTCCAAGATCCACTCCCTTGTGGTGGTTGTTTTTATTATAGTTGTTTTTGTTTTTGCATGTGGTTAATGGAAACCAACGGGATATCGCGGTGATACCGTTAACCGACGCCAACCATTATGCGGCGAGACGCAAAACTCTCGAAGGCTAATAAACAACAGTGGCCTGGTTGCATTTAAGAAATAATTGCCAACGACGCGTGATGTTGACTCGCCCAGAGCTGGGGGTCGATTCTGAATTTATGATAAAAATGAAGTGATAAAAAATTTATCATATTCACTTCACTTGACAGGAAGTTCTAATAAAAAACAAAAATCAGAATCGCATTTTCAATGAAGTGATATTTTATTTTTCATTTTCACGATTTCACAGAAACAGAATCGACCCCCTGCTTTACGAATCCGCGTATTCGCCTTGTATATTTGTTAGTGTAAAATTTCCTGCTGTCAAAATATTTCCTAACGTTTTGGTTGATTTGACAACAAAGAAGCTATGTCAGCTGGGGAATTAAGACCACCTTATGTGAATTCGCCTTGATAAAGATTTTTGCATTGCAAAGTTTTCTTGTCTAATAAAGTTTTCGTGGACTTCCGGCCTTCGGCTGGGCTTAAGGATTTTCTCCGCCATGGTGTTTCCCGACACGGCGAATATTAATTAATCATTGTATTTCCCAAAACGACACTGCTTGTTAATGATTTTCAGAACAAATCTAGTTTAGGGGCACCTCCCCAAAATTAAAAAAAGTATCCCATCCTATAGTAAATTGAAAAATAAGAAAAAAAAATTAATTAAAAATATTGGCGGCGAGGCTTAGTTTCCGAGTTATGGGCCTCTGAAATTCTAGTACAATATTTTGATTATACGGTGTTTTTCAACGAATATGACCAATATTGGTATTTCAAAAATTAAAAAAAATTGCTATCCTAGGATTTTTACCACCATGGTGTTTCCCGAGACGGCGTAGCCTAGTAATGATTTTCTGCCTTGCAAAGTTTTCTTGCCAATAATGTGTTCCTGCACTGCCGGCCTTTGGCCGAGACGGCGCGGCCTAGTAATGATTTTCTGGATTGCAAAGTTTTCTTGCTTAATAACATTTTTCTGCATTGCTTAAGGATTTTCTCCACCATGGTGTTTCCCGAGACGGCGCAGTCTAGTAATGATTTTCTGCCATGCAAAGTTTTCTTGCTTAATAAGGTCTTCCTGCACTGCCGGCCTTTGGCCGGGCTTAACGATTTTCTCCACCATGGTGTTTCCCGAGACGGCTCAGCCTAGTAATGATTTTCTGGATTGCAAAGTTTTTTTTAATTTTCTGTAGGATAGCATACCTTTTTTTAATTTTTGAAATACCAATATTGGTCATATTCGTTGAAAAACACCGTATAATCACAATATTATACTAGAATTTCAGAGGTCTATAACTCGGAAACTAAGCCTCGCCGCCAATATTTTTATTTAATTTTTTTTTTCTTATTTTTCAATTTACTATAGGATAGGATACTTTTTTTTCATTTTTGGGAGGTGCCCCTAAACTAGATTTAAGCCTGATTTTCTGCACATCTCTAAATTGGTTCAAATATTGACCCATCAAATTTAGAAATGCAGAGAAATCACAATCGTCTATGAAAAATTTAAAGCCCAATAACTCAAGAAATAAGGGTCGCAGTTAATTTTTTTTTTACTTAATATTTTTGTTATATTTTTAATTTCTTATCAGATAAGCTATTTAAATTTTTTTTTGAGATTTTTCGCAGTTTCCTATAAAAAAGTTCAGAGCCCCAAACTCGGAAAATAGTCGTCGCCGCCAACTTTTTTATTTAATATTTTGTTCCTATTTTTCAATTTTCTATCACACAGGCTACTTTTTATTTTGTTTGGAGCTGCTTCGCTAAACTGCATTTAAGCCAAAAATTTTATAATTTCGTAAAATCGTTCCTAACTAATAGAAAGTTTGCCGTACGAGTTAATGTCACTTATTCAGACATGTTTCCTCTGTACAATGGAATCCCACAGGGATCTCCACTGTCAGTGACTGTTTGCGTGTAGAGATGGAGGAAAATAAAAAAACAATTGTTTAAATTTTGTAAAATTAAGGATACTTTATTTTCGGTCGTTCACCCTTAAATTATATCGCTTTGCGTCAAGACGGGATAACTCTTGTTCAAGGCTCACAAAAAAAGAGTGATTTTAATAAGCACAAACAAAATATATCAAAGTACCGAACGAACGAATAAACCAAACCGTTAGATATTTTACTAGTCAAAGTCCAAGAAAACACTCCGAAAAATCAAGAATGATTAAAGGAGGAATAAATTTGGACCTTGACTAAGTACTATTCAATTGAATAGGGGAAATTTTACAAACTATCAAAATATATATAAGAATAGCGTTTTGGTTTAAACATTGCCGGCCACCTTGCAATAACAATGTTATTCAATAAAACGTTTAATATCTTGTATTTAGAAAAAAAATCAAACATTCTGAAATACAGAGATATGTACATATGTAATTGCTTAACAAAATTTAAAATAAAAATGTTAGCGGCGATGGGCCGGATATCACCCAACCAAAGGTGGTATATTGGGCTAAGGGTGAACCTGGAGAGGAAAATACGTTTCCCGTCATAATCTGCGGGCTAAGCTCAGGACCCAAAACCAAAGCCACCTGTCCGGAATGATGGAAAGAGGGGTCATCCAGCTGCAACCCCGGAAACAGTTTCTTTACATCCTCTGCCACACTTACGCGAGGCGTCTTTATGCCATGCATTTCTTTAATTTTCGCCGTAAGCGAAATTTTTTTATGGCAATCATAAATTGACCGTACGCTCAAACGACAATATCGACCTGCAGTTGTCAGCCCCAGTTTACGGACTAGTTGATCGCTAACATAACTAATCTCGCAACAGACATCGATAACTGCCCGAACTGGAAACTCACGAACTCCCACCTGCAACATTAGCTGGACCGTCGGGGAGAAAGTCACCACATGGCGAAGTGGCAAAGGCGTCATATTAGCCTGAATCGCTCTCGACGGAACTGCTTTCGTTGGTTTCTTCTTCTTTTTCAGTGGGAGTTTATCAATCGGTTTTTGTGGAATATTGTCGTTTCCTTTTGAAAAGTGGATCAACGTATGGTGGGCATTTCCTACATTTACGAACGCTGGCACAGTCTTTGACTTTGTGATTGCTGGCCAAACATCGAGAGCAGTGACCACAAATGTCGCAATTTCTCCTCATGCCGCAAGCGTCTAAAGCGAAAGCAAGCTACCAGGGGATGCGGTTTTTTGCAGAGGCTGCACGTAGGAGCATTGATTTTAGGCCGCTCATTAGCCGGCTGATTTTCCGAAGCCACAGTGTCCTGAATAGAAATAACTGGGCTTGCCGAGGAATTAGCCGCCTCCGAGGTGTCAGGTAACTCCTTTCCAAGTAAAGACGCCACAGGAGTTGGGTCAACTTTGGGAGAAATGGTATATAAAGCTACTGGAGCCGGAGTGGCTACTTCCATTGTCTCCTCGTTCTCTTCCAGAAGAGCTTCATCCAACAAGGAACATAGGGATCCATATTACTAGGAAGCAATGGAAGTTAATAAAATGTTCTTTATTATGTGGTCAGAATGACCAATTTGGTGATTGGTCGCTTCATAATGCCGTTTGCTGTACGTATGTCCGCGACTCGAATATGGGCGTCAGTCCCGGGATAAGTCTTAACTATCCTACCTAATTTCCAAGACGTAGGAGGAAGGTGTTCGTGTCGAATAACAACCAGATCGTCAACCTCTATATTTCTCTCAGGAAACTTCCATTTATATCGTTTTTGTAAACTTTGCAAATACTCTTCTTTCCATCTGCGACAGAAGTCTTGTGAAAAGGCTTTGAGTTTACGGTATCTATTTATTATACATGGGTTTCCAAAATAGTTGGTTCTGGCGGAGCTAATATTGGACATCCTATCAGAAAATGGCCAGGCGTAAGAGCAACAGGCTCATTAGGATTGTTTGATAAGGGACACAAGGGTCGAGAATTAAGACACGCTTCAATTCTGGCTAATATGGTAGAAAGTTCTTCAAATGTATATTTTAAATCTTGAGCTTCTTTTCGAAAATGCGTTTTAAAACTTTTAACAGCGGCTTCCCATAATCCCCCCATATGTGGGGCACCAGCGGGAATAAAGCGCCAAGTAAGACCTTGTAGGCCGAAAGTAGAAGACATTCGGGCTTTACATTCTGCTAGAAAAGTACGAAAATCTCTTTCAATATCTCTAGAAGCTCCCACAAAATTCGTACCATTGTCAGAAAATATTGTTAGTGCACAACCCCGTCTAGAAATAAAACGATGAAAAGCCGCTAAAAATGCATCCATTGACAAGTCAGTGGTCGCCTCTAAATGAACTGCTTTTGTCGAAAAACAAACGAAAATACATACGTATGCTTTCGTGATTTTACAAGCACGGTCATTAAAACTTTTCATATCAAATGGGCCGGCAAAGTATACACCAGTGGTGTTAAAGGGTCGATCTAAAACAGTTGTTCCTGGAGGCAAAGCAGCCATAATTTGAGTGCAGGAGCGTTTCCGATCTAGTATACAACGTTTGCATCGATTTACTACAGTACGGACCAAAATTTTCAGACGGGGAACCCAATACTCAATGCGAATAATTCTCAACATTAGTTGATTTCCACTGTTTGGGCGAGAAGGGAGAAATGTTGGGAAATAAAACACAATAAGATTTTCTTATTCAAATATTTAGTTTTTTCTTTATTTACCTTTAAATATTTAAAATTATCGAGGATGAGGTAAATATTTATTTTATATTGAAAATTCACTTTAACTATGAATATTAAAATATGGGAATATATGTAACTCTCAAAGAACAAACGATAAGTAAGATTTTTTATTTAGATGGCCAAAGCAGTATTTAAGTGAACCGTTAGCGGTTTACTCGTTGGAAAATAAATAGTCACTCCGAAAGCACAAAGTTGTAAGCTTAAGGAGCAAAATCTACATTTCCAAAAAAGGAGTAAAATAACCAAAACCAGCCAACTTGCATATAAAATTATATAAAGAAAATTAAATAGAAATTCGACTTAAACATTGCCGGCCACCTTGCGAGAATATCATTTTTAGAGCAATTAATAAATCTTATCATTTATGTATATATACATATATGTATTAAAAAAAAGTTCATACATTCTAATATAAATTAAGCGTATTTAAATAAGGAATATGGTTTTTACTACAGACCCATAAACTGATTTGCGAATGGTTTTTACGACAGACCCATCAACTGACTTGCGAATGGTTTTTACAACAGATCCATCAACTGAAAGGCGAATGGTTTTTACAACAGATCCATCAACTGAAAAGTACATTTAAATGGGAGATGTACCAGATACGACCCAGCCAAAAATAGTATATTGGGCCAATAAGGAATCCGGACTTGCAAAAGTTTTTCCAGTCATGACTTTAGAACTTACATCAGGACCGAGTACCAACGCAACTTGCCCAGAATGAAAAAACGAAGGATCAGCATATTGAAATCCTGGAAATTGTTCTCGCACCTCTTCTGAAACGTCTTCCGGCGGGGTTTTTATACCATGCATTTTCTTTACTTTTGCCGTTATGGAAATGCGTTTAGCGTCATCATAGATAGATCCGACAATCAGGCGGACATGAGCATCGATCACTGGAATTTTTAACTGTTTTACCAGGTGATCGCTAATGTAACTCATTCGACAACATAAATCAATGACCGCTCTGATTTGGATCTTTCTATTTCCACAAATAAGCTTAGCTTGAAGCGTTGGTGAAAAGTTGACGACGTGACGAAAAGTGGAAGACGAGGGCTTGCAATCATCTACAACCGGACGACGATCAGAATTTTTTCTTGAATTTTTAACTTTGGATTTGGTCGGTTTTGTAGATTTCTGAGGTGGAGAACATAAGAGACGATGGTGGTCACCCTGGCATTTCCAGCAATGACTCCTACTAAGGCAGTCTTTGGTTGCATGGTTCGATGATAGACATCGAGAGCAACACCCATGTAGCAAGACGTGCCGCAATCTCTTTTCAGGAGAAAGACCACGAAAGCGGAAACATGCCCTCAAGGGGTGATGTTTCTTGCAAAGGTTGCACTGAATACTCGGCTTTTGTAAATTCCTCGGCTGTGGAGAAACTTTCTGGTCCGACACCTTAGCCTCACTGGGTTTAACGCAATTCACAGGCGAGCCATGCGCGACATCAACAACAACTCCAGTTATCACCGCCTCTGCCTGGATGGGACCAGCTATTTCGGGATCCACCTTTTTGTTAGATGTTGGTGCTACCATTATTGCGGGGGCTTCTGATATGGGAGTAGGAGATGCCACAGGAGACGGCCCGGCTACTTCCATTGCTTCCTCATATTCGTCGAGTATGGCGTCATCAAAAAGAGTGGATAAAGCGTCCATTTTACTAGGAAACAATGAAAGTTAATAAGTGATATATTTTAATTGGTCAAAATGACCAATTTAGTAATTGGTCGTTTCACAACTCCGTTTGCAGTGCGTATATCTGCGACCCGAACGTGGTTATCACTTCCTGGGTAAGTCTTAATGACACGCCCTAGTCTCCAGGAAGTCGGAGAAAGCTGTTCATGTCTAATCGCTACCAAGTCGTCAACCTGTATATCCCTTTCAGGGAATTTCCATTTGTATCTTTTATGCAAATTGTGAAGGTATTCTTCTTTCCATCGTCGACAGAAGTCATGAGAGAATGCCTTGATTTTTCTATACCGATTAACTAAACTTATAGCAGATTCAAAAATAGATGGCTCCGGCGGGGCCAATAGGGGTCCACCATTCAAAAAATGACCGGGAGTTAGAGCTACGGGCTCATTGGGATTGTCCGACATAGGACACAGCGGACGGGAATTTAAACATGCTTCTATTCTTGCTAATATAGTGGAAAGCTCTTCAAAAGTATATTTAACATACTGAGCCTCCTTACGAAAGTGTAGTTTAAAACTCTTGACAGCCGCTTCCCATAAACCACCCATATGGGGAGCACCCGCTGGTATAAATTGCCAAGATAGACCCTTAATACCAAATGTCGAACACATTCTGGCTTTACTTTCTGAAAGAAAAGTACGAAATTCTTTTTCAATTTCACGTGAAGCTCCTACAAAATTGCTACCATTATCAGAAAAGACAGTCAATGGACAACCTCGTCTAGCGATAAACCGATGAAAAGCTGCCAAAAAGGCGTCTGTGGTCAAATCTGAAGTGGCTTCTAAATGAACTGCTTTAGTTGCAAAACAGACGAAGATACACACATATGCTTTCGTAATTTTGCAACCTCTACCAGTAAAATTTCGCATATCAAACGGTCCTGCAAAATCAACACCTGTATTGGTAAATGGTCGTTCCAATGTAGTCCTTTCCGTAGGTAATGCTGCCATGATTTGGTTACAAGAACGTTTTCTATCTAAAATACAACGCTTGCAACGATTAACTGTAGCACGCACTAAGTTTTTTAAACGAGAAACCCAATACTCAATTCGAATAATCCTCAGCATCAATTGATTTCCACCATGAATTGAAACCAAGTGAATAAAGTCAATCAACAAAATTGTAAAACGACAAGAATATGGTAAGATAATCGGGTGTTTTTCAGTATACGATAAAGAAGGAGATTTTTCTAAACGACCATTTAATCTCATTACACCATTGTTGTCCAAAAAGGGATTGAGTGGAAGTAACGAACTCTTTGTTGAAATCGGTTTCTTTGATAGTAAAGCTTGATATTCATCTGTGAAATGAACTTTTTGAGCCAATATTGCCAAACGTATTTTCACTTGTATTATCTCACTGCTCGATATTGCATTAGATGAATATTCATGTTTTCCTTTATGTGAAGCATGTATTCTATGATAAAATCGAAAAATATACGCTATCACCCTAAGAGCACGATCAAGCTTTGAAAATCTTTCAAGAATATCTTCATAATCAGAGAAAAACGTCGCATGTGTCTTGACAGGTTTTGCCTCAACATCCGTTTCTAGTGAGTGTAGATTGTTGATTTTCCATTCACTTTTGCATCTTCTAAGCCATGCAGGTCCATTCCACCAAATATCACTCTCCGCTAATGCCGAAGGGGTGAGTCCCCTGCTGCCTAAATCTGCAGGATTTTCTTCAGACCTAACATGGTACCAATTATGACTCCCTACATTTTCCTGAATCCTACACACTCGATTGGCCACAAAGGTCGTCCAGAGCGTAATATCTAATTCATTTTTTAATGTCTTCAATAGTTCTGAGGCCAATACTGCACCACAAAGTTCCAATCGAGGCAGGGAAATGGATTTAATTGGAGCTACTCTAGTCTTACATGAAAGTAAGTGAGTATATATTGTCCCTAGTGACTCAATACGTATGTATACTACCCCGGCGTATGCTTTTTCTGACGCATCAGAAAAAACATGAAGTTCCGCTGACGTATCAGGGCTATAATGTACCCACCTGGGTATCTTTATATCGTTCACTTCCGTATAAAACGAAACGAATTTTTCCCAATCATTTTTCGTAGAGGGGAGTAAAAAATCATCCCAGTCTATATTATCTTTCCAGATATTTTGCATAATCATTTTAGCAACCACAATGACTGGACCGAGCCAACCTACAGGGTCAAACAGTTTAGCAATGGTGGACAAAACTTCTCTTTTAGTGTATTGTGCCTTATGAGTAATAGGCTCTACACAAAAATAAAAAGAATCTAATTGGGCATTCCATTTAATACCCAATGTTTTGGAGCTGCTTGATTCAACAAAAGTCAATAATTTTGTATCCACTAAATATTCCGTAGGAAGATCTTTTATAATTTGGATTTCATTCGAAGTCCATTTTCTTAATTCAAATTTTGCTGACGACAATACCGTTATCAATTCATTTCGCGATTTTAAAGCCGATGAAACATCATGAGCCCCCGTAAGTACGTCGTCAACGTACATATGCTTGCGTAAAATATGTGCTGCAAGTGGGTACTCCGTCTCTGAATCTTCAGCTAATTGTAAAAGGGTCCTTATTGCCAAATAAGGAGCACAATTTACACCAAAAGTAACGGTATGTAACTCATACTCCTTCACCTCCTCTGTTGGAGATGATCGAAAAAGTATACGTTGAAAGGGGGTATGAGTTGAATTAAGACGAATTTGTCGATACATTTGAGTTATGTCGCAATTAAACACGTATTTGAACAATCTCCATCGCAATATTAATAGCACTAAGTCAGATTGTAAAGTGGGGCCCACATAAAGACAATCGTTTAAGCTATTTCCATTGGAGGTTTTGTTCGAAGCGTTAAATACGACTCGTAGCTTAGTAGTTTTGCGGTCAGGCTTTATTATTGGATGATGAGGCAAATAGCAAGATAGACCTGGGGCTGTCAGCCCGCGCACCACTGGCCTCATATGATCCAACAACAAATATTCCTGCACAACACTATCATATAATGATTTAACTTCAGGTTTGCGTAGAAGCGACGTTTCGTTTCTCAAGAACTGTGCCATCACATTCTGTCTAGAAACACCTAAATTGATATCTTGAGGAAACTCTGGCTTAAATGGTAGCGTCACTACATATCGGCCATCAGAATCACGTCGTGTTGTTTTCCTATAATTATCCTCACAAAATTTATCAAAAGGACTTAATATTTTTCTTTTTGGAGTCTCTTCTAATTCCCAAAATTTAAGAAGATTTCTATTTAAATTATCCTCCGAAGATTCTTCTATTCTGACAGAATATACTTGAACTTGTGGCTTTGGAACGGATCCTGTGATAATCCACCCGAATACAGTTCTTTGAGCTAGCAATGCTCCCACAGTTGCACGATGAATTCCCCCTAGAATGATTTGAGGATACAAGTCGGCCCCTAACAGTATATCGACTGACTTAGGCTGCCAAAATTGAGGATCAGCTAATTGTAAATTAGGAAAAATGTCATGAAGATTTGAATTAATGACAAACGAGGGCAAGTCCCCTGATATCTTTGGTAATACCAAAGCCATAGTTTCCAATAAGATAGAGTGATCTAATGGAGAACTGATCTTCAAATTACAAATTTTCCTAGTCGTAGCCGAAAGAGTTTGATTTATGCCCGAAACGGACACCTTCGTCGAAAGTGGTCGCAATTTCAAGCGATTCTGCAAATTTTCAGAGATAAACGATGACTCTGAAGCTGGGTCAATAAGGGCCCTGGCTGGGTACGTCATACCCTGATGAACTATATTCACCATTGCTGTTCCCAGAAGTACTTGGCGGTTCTGAGAGACATGAAAAGTCTGCCGAGAAAAATTATTATTGGAATAAATTCCCGTCGATGTAGAAGGCAGAGATGCATTTAGGTCAGCATTGTGCACCACGTTGCTAGTACTAGGAGTCACGCTAGTATTATGGGCAACTGTATTTGCAACTGTTGTAGAATTATCTTGAGTCGCAACTGGAGTACTAGAAATTTCACGATGAAGTAAAGTATGATGCCTTTTATTACACGTTGCGCAATTAAAAGCACTTTTGCAATTTTTAACTTCATGTTCACGGGACAAACAATTTATACAACAGTGATGTTTTTTCACTGTCGAAAATCTTTCCGAAATTGAGAGATTTTTAAATCGTTTACAAGCACGCAAAAAATGATCGGAAGAACGACACAAAATACAAGAACTAGAGGTAGAATTTACCACATGAGCCCTAATTTTCGGAGCTACAGGTTTCATAGAAGGTTGGGTATCTTTGAGTTCACGAACACATTCCAAAGTTTGAACCCTTTCTGTCAGAAAGGCGTCAAAATCTTTCCAAGAAGATAAAGCTGATTTATTTCTTACGCTTTGTTCCCATATACTAACAGTGGACGTAGGTAGACGTTGTATGCACATAAAAATTAAAATTGGGTCCCAATTTTCAGTACAAACTTTATAAATTGAAAGGGCATTTAGACAATTATTAATACCGCGTTGTAAATTTTTTATTCCCGCACTAGATTCCTTGTCAACCGAAGGAAGGTTAAATAATTTTTTCAATTGGTTATTAACCAACATGCGAGGATTCTCATATGCTTCTTTCAAATTACGCCAAGCCATATCGAATCCTTCATTACTTAAGGGGCATTTTGAAACTATTTCATTTGCCTCCCCACTAGTCTTACGTATTAAGTGACAAAGTCTTTCAATATTGCTAAGACGCGAACTATTAACATATATGGCAGTGAATAAATCCCTAAACGCGGGCCACTCAACATAATCGCCAGAAAATGTTTTAACATCACATGGTGGAAGGGCAAGGTTATGATCAGAATTGCTATTGTTCACATTTTTTATAGAAGAGGCATTCAATTTCACAGTTTCGAAATTATGCACTTTCTCATTTATCATGGACTAGCAATTAAGATACGCTGTAAAGGTAACGTTGTATTTACCTGTAGCTGCAGTAGTGTCACAAGTATCTTCTTTTTCTTTACTATCTGCAACATCTAAATAATTTTCATATGCTACCTTTACCTTTTCCCATAAACCTTTCAATTCTTCCCGGTGAATTTCTAATGTATACGCGGAATGTAAATCGTCACGAATATCATTAAATTGTGCTTCAAATTGAATAAGAGCATCCGACACTCTAATAAATTTTTTGAACGCTGCGGTTGCCATTTTTGATTTTTATTTGTTTGTTTTTTGTTAAAAATACGCAAAATTTGTTGCACTTTATTTTATTTATTTATTTATTTACAAACAAATTATTTATTTTCTTTAAAATTTCTTTAATTTTTTCCACAAACGATATCTTGACCAATTAGACCGACAATAGGGTGACAATTGATCACAGGAAAAAAAATTTATAAAAGAAAATACAAAACAAAAAATACACAGTTCGATTGAATATATACAAATGTGTGTATGTATGTATGTATGTATATTTTGTGCACAATTTCCACGAATAAAATATAATGATAATCGCGATAAACAAAAAACGATTTACTATTATTAATTTAGAAATTCACCAATATAAAAATTTTTCTATTAATTCCGTCCGTCCACGTAAACAAATCGCACCGTTGATATTTTGCGTACCGAACACGAAAATATCAAAGCAAACGTCAAATTAATTTTTAGTGTTGTGAAACGATCAAGCACTTTAACAAAATTCACTGTATAAATATTTGTAAGTAAGTTACACCACATATATATGTATATATGTGTATGTGTATATACTTCCCTATTCTCTTTTCTTCTTTCGCACTTGTATATATGTACATATATAATTTAATTGCTTTTGTACGCACCTTTTGATATTTAAATTATCCAAAATTGTGGCGATGTTAATTGGTGTTCCAAAACAATGTTCCTTTAAATTATAACAAATTTTTGTAAGTAGGTATGTACATATATATATGTATATATCCTTTAATATATATCCGGCTCGAGTGGACCAAATGTTTGGGCGAGAAGGGAGAAATGTTGGGAAATAAAACACAATAAGATTTTCTTATTCAAATATTTAGTTTTTTCTTTATTTACCTTTAAATATTTAAAATTATCGAGGATGAGGTAAATATTTATTTTATATTGAAAATTCACTTTAACTATGAATATTAAAATATGGGAATATATGTAACTCTCAAAGAACAAACGATAAGTAAGATTTTTTATTTAGATGGCCAAAGCAGTATTTAAGTGAACCGTTAGCGGTTTACTCGTTGGAAAATAAATAGTCACTCCGAAAGCACAAAGTTGTAAGCTTAAGGAGCAAAATCTACATTTCCAAAAAAGGAGTAAAATAACCAAAACCAGCCAACTTGCATATAAAATTATATAAAGAAAATTAAATAGAAATTCGACTTAAACATCCACCATGAATCGAAAGTACATGTACAAACTCGGCTAAGAGAAGGGTAAAACGACAGGAATACGGTAGAATGATGGGGTGTTTTTCAGTATAAGACAAAGATGGAGATTTCGCCAAACGACCATTCAGCCTCATTACTCCGTTGTTTTTTTTTTTGTTGCCCTAACAAAAGAGATTGTAGTTCTTCAGGATAATGAACCTTCTGAGCCAAAATTGCGAACCGTAATTTTACCTCCTTTATTTCTTCGCTTGAAATGGTTGTAGATTCAAACAAGTGTTGCCTTTGTGCGAAGAATATGTCCTATGGTAGAATCGAAGCACGTACGATATCACTCTGAGAGCACGATCAAGCTTAGAAAATCTAACGAGAATATCTTCGAAATTCGAAAAGAAAGTTGCGTGTGTTCTGGTAGCCCTGGCTTCAACATCAGTATCTAGAGGGGGAAGATCTTTTATGCTCCACTTATATTTAGGCTCGCGTAGCCAGCTGGGTCCATGCCACCAGAGATCACTTTTACTCAAATCCGACGGTGAAAGTCCTCTACTACCTAAATCCGCTGGATTGTTTTCCGACTTAACAATGATACCAGTTGTGTTTTCCCACATTTTCTTGAATTCTGCAAACTCTATTAGCGACAAATGTTGTCCAGCTACTAGGCGTTTTTCTCAACCAGCAAAGGACAATAGTTGAGTCTGTCCAACAATATACTTGCTTAAGTGGTATATCAATTTCTCTAACAATAGTTTTTAGCAGTTCAGAAGCCAACACTGCACCACAAAGTTCCAAGCGAGGCAGAGAAATCCTCTTTATAGGAGCAACTTTCGTTTTACAGGAAAGCAAATATGTATGATATTCTCCAAATGACTCAATTCTAATATAAATTACCCCCGCGTATGCTTTTTCTGAGGCATCAGAAAAAACATGAAGTTCGGCAGAAGTACCAGGCCCATATTTTACCCATCTTGGTATTTGTATATTGTGTACTTCCGTGTAAAAACTTACGAATTTTCTCCATTCATGGTCCGTGGAAGGAAGCAATTGATCATCCCACTCAATATTGTCGCGCCAAATTTTTTGCATAATAATCTTGGCAATAATGATGACGGGTCCTAGCCAACCTACGGGATCAAATAATTTGGCTATAGTAGACAATACCTCTCTTTTGGTATAACTCAATTTATCAACAATAGGCTCCACTTTAAAATAAAATGAATCTAATTGAGCATTCCATTGAATACCTAATGTTTTTGAGCTGCTGGATTCAACAAATGTTAAAAGTTTCGAATCTACTAGGTACTCGGAAGGAAGACCATTTAAAATTTCAATCGTATTAGAAGTCCATTTCCTAAGCTCAAATTTTGCCGAAGATAAAGCAGATCGAAGTTGATCCCGCGCCTTCAGAGCAGATGAAATATCATGAGCACCCGTTAGTACGTCGTCAACATACATAGACTTGCGCAAAATACTGGCCGCAAGAGGGTATTTTTCTTCAGAGTCATCTGCTAATTGTAAAAGTGTCCGTATCGCCAGATAGGGAGCGCAATTTACACCGAAGGTTACAGTCTGTAAGTCATACTCTTTTACCTCCTCCGTCGGAGAAGACCGAAATAGTATACGTTGATACTGAGTTTGCGTAGGATCAAGACAGATTTGTCTATACATTTGCGTAATGTCGCAATTAAAAACATATGGAAATAGCCTCCAACGAAGAATTAACAGTACTAAATCTGATTGCAAAGTGGGGCCCACATATAGGCAATCATTTAAACTATTACCGTTCGAGGTCTTATTTGATGAGTTGAATACAACACGCAATTTTGTAGTTTTACTATCAGGTTTAATCACAGGATGATGAGGAAGATAACACGAAATTGAGGATTTAGCAAAATCACTCGTCACTGGTCTCATATGATTTAGAGTTAAATATTCTTTAACCACTTTATCATATAATTCCTTGACATCACTTTTTCGCAAAAGGGAGGACTCATTTCTCAAGAATTGTGCCATGACATTCTGTCTTGAAGAGCCCAAGCTAATAGAATGAGGAAATTCCGGCTTAAAAGGTAGCGTCACTACATAGCGGCCGTCGGAGTTGCGTCGCGTAGTTCTCCTATAAATTTCCTCTCAAAATTTGTCACTGGGTGAAGCTATTTTCCTTTTCGGTGTTTCTTCTAGCTCCCAAAAGCGAAGAAGATTCCTATTCAGACTATCTTCCTGTGAAGTTTCTATAGTGGTTGAATACACCTGAACTGGTGTTTCTATCACAGACCCTGTGATTATCCATCCAAATATGGTATTTTGAGCTATTAAAGATTCGAAACCGTATCGTTGAATCCCGCTCAAAATCAACTGCGGATATATATCAGCCCCTAATAAGATATCAATTGGTCTTGATTGATAAAAATTGGGATCGGCCAGTTGTAAATCCAAAAACCTCTTGCGAAGCTCTGGACCGACTAAGAAAGATGGCAATGCACCGGAAATATTTGGTAATACAAAGGCCATTGTTTCTAAGACAAGAGTTTGGTCTACCAGCGAACTAATTTTTAAAGGACAAACCTTTCTAGTTGTGGCAGAAACTGTTTGGTTAATACCAGAAACTGTAACATTCGTTGAATTTGCAGGTAGTTTCAAGCGATCAATAAGAGCCCGGGATGGATATGTCATACCCTGGTGAATAAATGATCAAACAGAATTGGGGCATAAACACATTTTCCATACAAAATGACACAAAAAACTAGCCTCAGAAAGCAGTCCATAGATAGAATCTATTTTATTTTGAGAAATTTTTTTCTTATGCTCTCACATATAAATAAATATTCTCTCAAACATGTTACCATACTTTCAATAAATTTCATACATATTGTGAACAAAACTACAAAGAAAAATAAGCACAAAAGAAAATAAAACAAAAATTAGAGAGCATTTGAAGTTACTGTCGTAGTTTTTATTATGGGCTTTGTTAATTTGACAGCGATTTTTCCTGAAGTTGCGGACTTATTCTGTTTAATCATTAAGATTCACCATAGCAGTTCCCAAAATCACTTTACGATTTTGAGTAACATGAAAAGTCTGACGATGGAAAGTGCCACTGGGACGTATGCTGCTGGAGGTGGATGGTAATTCCATATTCTCACTTGGAGCAGCAGTAGTGGATACCGAAGCTGGAGTAGCGGAACGCACATCCTGAGAAATCGTTGTTTCACGATGCAACAAGGTGTGATGCCTTTTATTGCATGTACTACAATTGAAGGCACTATTTGTCTCGATTTCCCTGAAATTTTGTCGGCGTTTTTGTTTTGATTCTTCTTTCTAGTGCAACAAAATTACAACCCTTTTTATTAGCTGTGTTAATTGGTAATTCGAGCTCTTTTATCTGTCACTTTTACACTGTAGTAATAGTGAAATGCGCATAGGATCCAGCTAACCCCTCAATAATCAATTTAAAAATATTTAAAAAACAATTAATATTTTACTGAACAGGTTAATTATTAATTTTGGGAAAAAGTGCAATTAAAATACTGAAACTTAATATGTATAAAAGAAGTTGCCAACAAAGCACAAAAAACTTATTTATGTATGTATCCTTTTACTAAAATATGCTTAACAATTTATTGTGACAAAATTTTGCTTTTGCTAAGCTGTTTAACTTACAAAAACAATTAGATAATATTAAAATCTAACAGGGATAGAAAAATGTTTCTTTCATTTTGGAAGAAATAGATTTTATAATAATACCGTTAAATTAATCGAATTTACTTAAAATCTTTTTAGCATATAAAGCTATGGTACCTAGCAATCGATTGAGCACATAAAAACAATTTTTTATTCCATGTGGCTTACAGAGTTATTGCACTAAGCGTCTCAATTTATGGTATTTCTAATTAAAAAAAATTTATAAAATTCAAAAACAAAATATTTCGGTGGTTTTTCAAAACTTTGATCTTTGACCTCATTTTGGCACGGGTTGGCATCATCCGATCAGCCTGAAATTTGCTAAATCAATTTTGGCATCAAATCGCATATTTTCATCCCTACCCACATTCAAAATTCCAGATCTAATGTACAGGTATAAAAAGGGCACATAAAATGGATTTTGATGAATACTTACAGAAAATAAATATTTTGAGCAGCTAAGTCAATGTGCAGCTAACATTGATTTTTGTGTGAAGATGATTTAAAATTACCAAAAATTTAGGGCAATTATCTTAAAAATGCATATATAGAAAGTGCCTTTAAAACAAGATTTTGTATGAAATTCATAATTTTAGGCAGTTAACCCTTTATCACCCCATGTTACAGATATGTTACAAACCATTAAATCTCTATAAAAACTATTAATTAAATGTAGTTATTAATTATATTTCAACTCAATAACTTTGGTACAATACCTAGTTTCAAACTGTAAAATTTATTATCAATAAAAAATTCTATCTGCTACAGCAGAGCAGAATTAACGTAACCCTACGCCTTTTCTAAATCAATGTTGCCGCTGTGCAGTTTTTTTTAAGTTATATATTCGGCGTACTACTTCATTAAATTTTGTAAATGTCCAAATCAATTATTGTTTTCATTTCTAAAATATTTGTGAGTGAAATTACTTTTTAATTTGAAACTGTTATCGCCAACATATTTGACATTCCTTACATTTCATTCTTAACCCATTTTAGCAACAAAAAACAAAATTTCAAAAAAATCCTAAAGCAAATATTTTTACTTATGCTACGAGCTCTTAAAATATATTAAATGCAATTAGTTTCACGATGTTGAGCTATAAAGGGTTAAGACCAAAGTGCGCTTAAAAAAAGACTGTTAATAAAAACTGCTTGTATCTTAAATGTACTTATCTATTTTAATGTGCAGGTATACAATTGTGTTTTCCTGCGTAAAAATTCAGCTAAAGTAATATGTAAAAATTTTAATAAAAAATGTTGCTAAGCGCATAACTTGAAAATGGCTTCACTTATTTCTCTAATTTTTTTTTAAATATGTGTAATAGTCTGAAAAAGGTATTATGGAAAAACATTGGAAAAAAACTAAAATTGTGTTTTTTTATTTTTTTTTTATTTTTTTTACAGATGCCCTATAAATTTCGTTCGAACGATCGCAATGAAATTTGGCGGACTTAGTCTGTGCAACTCCGGGAGTGTTTAAGGGTATTACGTTTTCTAAAACTAGAACCAGGACGGCGAAAGGGTGGAAATTTCTGCCCTTCCGAAACGTTCCAACCGATTTTGATGAAATTTAGAACATATGTAAATTTGCGTGTAGAAAGTCACAAAATTACCATAGACATTTTCTAAAGTAGGACCACGAGGAAGTAGGGTGACAATTTCTGAGTCTCAACTCGATATTAGTGAAATTTAAAATATGGATACCCCTTCGTTTAGAAGGAGATATAAGGTCCGTTTGTTTACTTTTCCAGTAAAATCCAGTAGTTGAGTAAATTTTCTGTAATTTTAAAATTTTACTCAATAATTTCTCTTGCACAAAAAAGTAAGCAAACGGAAAAATTTCCAAAATTTGCAGATCAATTAAAACTGCTGATCGTAGTGTTGTATAATATGTGTTGTTTTGACTATCCATCAAATACATGTTTTTGGTAATTGATGCATGCATTTTTATAATTATAAATTTGAAACGATATATACATATTTCTAAAATAGAAGTTCTGTGAAAGCTTTAGCTTGTATTTGGTTTTTAGTTCTTATTGTGGGTGTTTCGGCGTATATCCGATTAGGTTTAAATATACAAATAAAACAAACAAGAATTAATATTTTATAATAAATATTGAGACGAAATCTCACTTTATTTTCTTTAACTTTACCTTGTAAAAGGATTTATAATTGCACGTAGTGCTTCGTTGACTTCTAAATGACGAGTAGTAATTTATAGTAATTTATAGTATAATTAGTGAAATTTGGCCAAACAATTCTTAAATACCGTTAGCGGTTTACTCGTTGAAATACTTATAAAAGGTTTCCAACAAGGTTGTACTTTAAATTTGCATTAAGCACTGAGAGAAAAGTATTAACCGAAACGAAGAAGTTGTGCTTAAACATTGCCGTACACCTTGCAACGACGTGTGTTGCAAATAATATAAGTATAAATGTTAATTTAATTATTATTGTTCGAACTGCATTTGTTTCTGTATTCTTCTGAATTGAACAGCCTAATGTTCATATCGCCTTTTAAGCCAAATTACATGTGATAATTATTAATGAACAAATAACATCAAAGTTAGTTGTAAATATTCTGACAACACATAGTTGAACGGAACAGCTAGCCGTTTCCGAAGGCCTCTAAACCTTCATCATCAGCGTTCTTCTGTGTTTGGTCCACTGTGTGTGGTGTCAGTTGATGTAGATTTCTGCTTTATATACGACACTTTTTTTCAAATGGAATACGTGAATTGTTTGGATTCATGGTATTTCAATTTGCTGAAAGGTGTTTTGTAATGAAAGCTCAAATTTACCATCTCTAAATTTACAACACTCTTACCATTGCAACGTTCTAACTCAGCTAAGAGAAAAGCAGAGGGAGGAATACTTTCTTTTTCTTTCTTTCTCCCAACATTAGTCACTTATCCTTCTTTTTAACATATGTACTTATGTATTTACGGGTATCGTTTGATTGAATAAATTATTTATTTTTGTCTGTACATACACATGTATTAAATTATCTTGTTTTGTTTTTGTTCTGTTTTTAACAGTGTACGAAAATAAACTGTACATTATTTAATGTATTATACAAAGGGTAAGATATGACAACTTTCTACTTTGTGTATGTTTACATGTACTCTACGCGATTAGAATCACAATGATTTTTCAACTCAAGTAAAATACTTTATAAAGCACTCTGCTGGACGGTCATAGCATGTAAATTAAAATTGTTGTGTACATCTATGTGCAAATAAATTATATTTTAGAGTTCTTTGCGAAAGTGTTAGTGCTTCATAAGCAAACCCTGTAAAGATATGTACATCCATTCATGCATGCATGTATGAATGGATGTTCATATAAAGATGTGAAATTTAAAAAAAAAATTGGTTTTCGGTGGGAGGAAAGTAACTAAGAGAGAAAATTATTGAGAGTATAAGGCAACACATCATCGGTTGGTTTCTGGTTTGCTGCAAATAGAATGTATTTTGAATATACCGTGCCGCAAACCAATAGCCAACCGACGACAAAACATCAGTGTTGCCGAATTCTGCGATATTATCTATACATGGAACAAACCAATTTTTCCACAACTATATTTGAATAACAAAATATATATGTATGTAATTTTAATATAATTTTGCTTCGAATTATTCAGTGGAAAGAATATTATAGTTTACACTTTTGATAATCACGTTGCATACATAAATATTTTGACACATTTCGTGTTATATTAAAAAATTATATAAAAAGTATTTTGTTTGTCTTTATATATCACACACTAAATCATAAAGAGTCAGATGCTGAGTAGTTGCAAACAACTGTTGATACTGTACAAATGACGCAAGCATGTGACATAAAAACAAGCATAACGATATTTTATATTCTTCAAGAAGACTGTATTGCAAAAGAAATTGTTGAGGTCGTTATAGATTTCTTAAATTAATTGGTTTATAAAAAAGCAAAAGCACTTTTATAATTTTGAGTTGTGACTCTTTGAGATTTAGTGTGCGATGTGTATAAAAGCATATATGTATACTTATTTGTTTCTATATATGTTTTTATACTATTATTAAACAATAATTTATTAAATCAAAATTTTTTAAAAAATTAAACCGACTTCAAAAATAAGCACTAAAAAGCTACAAATAATATAGATCTAGTTAAATAAAAGATTTTTATATATGTTACCTACAGTGCCGTTTGAAGTTGGTGCCAGCAACATTGGTAACTAAGCACATACATACATATGTACATAAAAATTACTTGCAGTTTTTTTACCGGGCATGTTCCTATTTGTTTAGTACCAGTATTACTGGCACCAACTTCAAACGGCACTGTAGGTAACATATATAAAAATCTTTTATTTAACTAGATCTATATTATTTGTAGCTTTTTAGTGCTTATTTTTGAAGTCGGTTTAATTTTTTAAAAAAGTTTTATTTTTACCTTTTTAGTGCATACTTTTGAGCTCTGGTCAATTCAAAAAAGTTTTATTTGTAAGTATCTTTTTTTATTTAGCAATATGGTCCAGTTTCGTAAAAATCGATTAAGTAAAAACACATGAAATATAGTATTAAATTTTATGGGGCGTGGCTACGCCTACTTTTTTAAAACAAGATTGTGTATTTTTAAGAGTTCAAGGTGTGTGCCAAGTTTCGCACAGGTCGATAAAGTAAAAGCACGTGAAATTAAGTATTAAATTTTATGAGGCGTGGCTACGCCCCTTTTTTTAAAACAAGATTGTGTATTTTAAGGAGTTCAAGGTGTGTGCCAAGTTTCGTAAATATTGGTTAAGTACAAGCACATGAAATATTATACTAAAATTTAATAGGCATGCCCCGCCCACTTTTTTGAACGCAATTTTGTGCCTTTATTAAAGCTTAGGGTGAGTGCCAAGTTTCGTAAAAATCAGTGAAATAGAACCCTGTGAAATATAATATAAAATTTTAATGGGCGTGACTCCGCCCATTTTTTAAAAAGAAGATTGTGTCTACTTTAGAGCTCAAGGTGTGTGCCAAGTTTCGTAAAAATCGGTTAAGTAGAACCACGTGTAATGTTATAATAAATTTTAATGGGCGTAGCCCCGCCCATTTTTTCAACTTAAAAATTTTGTAATTACAAGATTCAAAGATGTTTGCTAGGTTTCGCAGCAATCAAATGAGTAGAAGATCACAAAATCAAATTTAAAAAATTGTGGGCGTGACCCCGCCCACTTTTTTCAAATGGGACCAATGGGAAGCTATACCCTCTCAGACAACACAAAAAGTTTTACAATCCGTCTAAAATGCACCGAGTTATAAGCCTACACACCTAAAAAAAAAAAAAAAATTGAGACGAATTGTTAACCTCCTTGTTTTTTTGAAGTCGGTTAAAAACGATACGACGCACAGTGGCACATTTGAAGAGATGGCGGCCAAAACTCTTCAAAAAAATTTTTTTTTGTGTCACCGATTTAATTTTTTTTATATAAAAGTAAACACATAGGAACCTCGAAATCCAGAAATTTAAGTTTATTTCGATTATTTCTCTTCGAATAGGGTGATCAAAAACGCGCTTTTTTTAAGAAAAGCTGAAATTCAAAATATTTTAGAACATTTTTGAACTTCAAGTGGGCATAACTTTTTTGGTTTTATATATTTTTGGAAACTTTTTTTCTTCACACAATATCATTTCTTAATTTGTAAAATAGTTTAAAAAAATCGTGCCTTACTTTGGTCGAGTCCCAGATTTGGGCATTGCAATAAAGGTCTAAAATATACCCAAATTTCGATGTTCAGTGGAACGCAACTTTGTTTCTGCGAAAAACTTCGTAAAATGACTTATTATAGTACGTACTTTGAGCTGTTATTATATGCTCATTTTTTAAATTTATATTTGCGTCTGTAGGAACTACAATGATTTTACTGCTTGCATGTCGGATATTTTAGGTATGGGAGTGCTGTATATCTACATGTGTTTGTGTGTGTGTTGTGTGTACGTTTTTCTTTTTTCGAAGAAGTTTTATTAATGAAAAGGGTATAATAAAAGAATGTTATTATAATGCATTAAATGCATTTTTGTAATTTAGGCCATTAAAAAATGCATAGTTACATATAAGCGGGGGTAGGTGCATGGGTTGTTGTATTTGGACTGATATATTCGACCTTTTGTTACAACTTTATTGTGTACCCAGGTAGCTGCTGCTCATATAAAGGTTAAAATACGATAGACACATCAGGTTTTCTTGAAGCAGGTCTCACTAACTCTCTTTTAAACCTGCCCAGTTGTTTAGATACAGACAGTTTGTGTTCAATGAGTTTTGAATATGAGAATGAAATAACAAAAGAGAATTGAAGTAACTTGTCGGTACAAGCATGTCTGTACTCCTCTTCTTTCTTCTTTCCTCTCTCTCGTTTAAACACATACCTGTTTCAAGAAAACTTGATGTGTATAAAAACAGACAAAATTAATAAAGACGATCAGTATTGTCAAAACGATGGCTGAGTTCAGTTATAACGATCTTGCTAGAATTTATTTTGAACAAAAAAAAACAAAAACGATGTTATATTACACATTTTAAAATACCCTTATTTTGAGTTGCGTCCATTTAAAAAAAAAATAATAATTTTTTAACGCGATTAAATAAACGCTATAATGAATGTTATAGAAATAAAGAAAAAATGTTTAACTGCAAAAAAAAAAACAATGGCTTACAAGCGAACTTGTATTTGAAAGCCAACCAAAACCAGCATATGTGGGCTGACCTGCCAGACCAGTTGAGGAGTGTAGTGAAAGGTCCCGAAGACGAAAGCTGCAAAGCATTAATGAAAAATTTTCTCAAGAAATAATTAAAGATACGTTTTTCCATCAACTAGGACCAACAAAAAATAAAACTAATAAAATGTATATAATAGAAAATGTAATGAAAGCCCCAAGCGTGTAAAAAGGATTTTAAGGAGTATTCCAACATCAACCGATGATAAAAAATTTACATCTGAAGAAGCATTTTCAATATTTCTGGACTTAAAAATTTAAAAAACAAAATATCAGTATATGGAATTGCGAAAGCGGGCAGTTGGAAAACATTGCTCCATTTATGCAGAATATAGAGATTTGGTTTTAATTAAAAAAGATTGTTTACCACCACAAAATTCTATAAACATTACAGAAAGTTCAGCAGAGGTGGTATTGCAAGACATATTAAATCATACTGCGGAAAGATTGTTGAATACAGATAATATTAAAAAGCTTGGTGACTGTAGCCTAAATGATCAAACAGAACTGTGGCATAAACACATTTTCCATACAAATTGACACAAAAAATCAGCACCAGAAAGCAGTCGATAGATAGAATCTATTTTATTTTGACAACGTTTTTTCTTATGCTCTCATATATAAATACTCATTCTCTTAAGAATGCTACCATACTTTCAATAAATTTCATACATTTTGTGAACAAAACTACAAAGAAAAATAAGCACAAAAGAAAATAAAACTAAAATTATAGAGCATTTGAAGTTACTGCCGTAGATTTTATTATGGGCTTTGTTAATTTGACAACGATTTTTCCTGAAGTTGCGGACATATTCTGTTTGATCATTAACATTAAATTTTAAATGGGGATGCGATGGATCTTCTGGTCAAAGCGATATAAGCAGTATAATGCAGAAAAAATATCAGATTCTGACTTATTTATGATATCTTTTGTTCCGTTAAGACTAAAAACAAATAACATCTATTACATATCTGTTATGGATTCACGTTTAAAATATATTTAAATTGTTCATATAATAATAACATTTAAAGCTGTCGAACTTACATTTGTTAGTGAATTATGATCACCAAGGCTATTTTACGAATTTTGACTTACAATGGCCCTATGAGTAAATGTGGACCGATTGCCCTAAAATTTCACAGGGATATCAACGACAAAAATAAAATTAGTTTTGCTAAATATTATATCAATATTAATATATTTAAAACAATTATGAGCTTCAAACTAGGGATGGGCAAAAAATATCGATATATCGAAATATCGATCTTTGCGAAAATAAATATCGATATATATCGCCGATATTTCAAAAACCGATACATCGATTTTTATTTACGAGTATCGGGTTTCGATACTTTTAAGAGCTATAGCCGTTTTTTAACTGTACGATATTGACATCACTATTAGTGATTCGAAGAAAAAAAAGAGAAATTTCATAATAACATCCCAGGCGAATTTATAAGGTTACCCAACTAATGCAGGTGATTTTTTGGATTATGTGGGTATAAGCCTAAAGGCAAATTTGTTTTCACTTTCAGTTCTGTTACGAATCAGCTGACTCTTTTTGGTTTATAGAGATCATATACAAGCCGTTAGTTTTTCTCTTTCATTCTGTTCTGTTTCGGTTCAACATGTGAAAATAAAAAATCTTAACTAATTGTAAGTGGCAGCATAAATAAAATAAAAACATTTCGAAATAAACTGTAATTGTTCTTTAAGAATTTAAAAAAATTTACAGCCTTATTTATAAAAATTATTAAGGCTTTATAAAGGCTGTTTAAGAAAAATTTTGTATGAAAATTTGTTTTAAAAACCTAAAGCCTTAATAAATTTTATAAATAAGGCTGTTAATTTTTACCATAAAACTATATTGAAACATAACAATTGAAGGTTAGCCGCGAATAACATTTTAAGTGACAAAATAATAATTTTTCAGGAGAGCCAATAACGTATTTTGAAGCACACAGAAAAAATTATTGTTGATTTTTTTTTTCAATTAAGTGATTGCTCAGAGAAATTAATATTTTTGATAAATTTTTTAATTGATTATAAGTTTCTATCAATTGAAATAAACTACCCTATCAAAAAAGTGTTATCAACAGACCTTAACACAAAACACCATGAAATGGTAAATAATTATTACATACTAATTGTATGTAAATAATATTACTTTTGTTTCTATGTGTGCAAATCAGCAGTATTTTAAATATGCCACATTGTTTTGAAAAAATATTTTCAATTAAAATACTCAATTAATCTTTTAATTGGTTTTGATATTTTCTTATGGGAGAAACAAATATACTACTCAACAAGGCACATTCACAAGGTAGTAGCGGAAATTCAGCTGAGCTATTTTTTTTTCAAATTAAAGTTCATCGGAAACTTCAAAAATTTTTTACGAAAGAGAAATTAAAAGAAAATGTTAAAAAAATTCAATATGAACTTTAAATTTTTTTTTTATTAAAAAAAATTCTGTGAAAACAAATTTATAAATATGAAAAAACTATTAAAAAATTGTGAGAAGTGCTAAACGTTGCAAATGTTGTTAGTGGTAGCTGCCGCGGAGAAATATTTTCAAAGTTATGTGAATAATTTTTATTATTGTTATGTTAAACAAATTCTATTTTTGAAGTTTTTGATGAACTACAACCCATGTTGTTTTTTTCATTGTTGTATTTTTTCATTGTTTTTGTAATCCTGATACTACCTGGAAATGAATCTGCCTTGCTACTCAACTTAATTTTTTTTTAAATAAATTTTAACATGCATTGAAAGTAAATAAGATATTAAAATAAAAACAAATTCAATTTCAATTTTGTTATCTTATTTCTCAACAAGCAAAACCTCAGAGACCAAACATGGATGGTAAAATTAGTAAATTGGTGGTATTCGGTGTACGATAGAAATATTCTTGCGTAAGTGTATATGCAAAATATCGTAACTTTTCTTTAAAATCTACACATCAAACAAAATGCTCCGAAATCGTAAAGAATTCGTAACGACTGGTCGACAAAATCTTCCGATTTCGGAACCGAAATATTACCGAAATCGTAACAATTTTTGTATGAAATGGTTGACATGACTTCGTAACGATATGTCGGTACGAATTCGTTACGATAAGTCGATACGAATTCGTAACGACATGTAGGTACGATTTCTTTTTGCTTTTATAGCAGAGTACCGCTTCACCGTTATGTCGCTGCTATTGTCGAAATAATTGCACATACTCACGTTTTTTAATATTTGTTACAATCCTTATTTTTCATCAACATATATGTACATATGTATGTAGGTATTAAAAAAATTTTTCACAGACTTTTACTTATGTACTCAAAAATCAAAGTTTTAATGTTTAAAAAAAATTGTTCAGAAAAACTACCGAAATTTCTTAACGAGTTCGGTACGAAAAGTCTGAGTTCAGACAAACTACCGAAATGTCTTAACGAATTCGGTACGACAAGTCTGACTTCAGAAAAAGTCGAAACATTTTGTTTGGGGGGTAATCACAAAATACGCACACAATCAATACAAAAGCTATGATATTTTCCATTTACACTAACGCAGACTATCAAACGCCGAATGCGGCCATTGTAATTTTGTATACTGTTCGAATTTCAAAAGCAATATGATGCATTAATAAGTTTTTTGGTGCATTAGACAAATGTTTCCATTTTTTACGTGAAGGCTCAAAGTTACCATCTCAATATTTACATTACAAAACACATGAGCAAATTGAAATGCAATGAATCAAACCAATTCACATATTCCATTTGCAATAAAGTTTCGTATATAAGGCAGACATCTACATCAACTGACACCACACACAGTGGAATAAAACACAGAAGAACGCTGATGAGGAAGGTTTAGTGGCCTTCGAAAACGGCTGGTTGTTCCGTTCAACTATGTGTTGTTGTCAGAATATTTACAACTAACTTTGATGTTATTTGTTCATTAATAATTATCACATGTAATTTGGCTTAAAAAGCGTTACGAACATTAGCCTGTTCTATTCATAAAACTTCATTCGCTGATGCAATAAAAAAAGGTACAGTATTACCAGAATTAAAAAAAACAAGTTTCACTAATTTTTAGACTGAAAGAAAAACAAAACGTAAAAAAAAACAAAAGAAGACTTAAACAATAAGGTGAACCCAACTGATCTAAAAATAACAAATGTTGAAAACAGAAGTAATGGTACCGTGGTTATTCACAGTGAAAATAATGAAGAACGATACAAAATTAAAACCGCAATACAAAATGAATTGAGTGAAGAATATGAAATTAAAGTGCCAAATAATGTATAAATGAGTGCCATAATAACAGACATGACATTATAATACTCTGAAAAGGAATTAATTGAAAAAGTCCAAAAGCAAAACGAGTTTTAAAAGACAGTAATATAAAAGTTATTAAATCTTTTGAAATGAAAAGAAATGACAAACTCACGTATAATGCTACGATTGTAATTGATGGTGAATCGTACACAAAATTGCTGTCAGCCCAAAGAATAAATATTGGATGGACGAAATGTAGTCTTTGATGTAACAGACGTGTCAATGTGCAGAGACTGTAGAAATCAAGATGATGTTATAAATGCCATGTAAACCATAATTCAAAAGAATGTAATGAAGAAATTATAATAAAATGTGTAAATTGTATAAGATCGAACCAAAAATGTAACTTAGGTCTCGATGAGAATCTTGTACTACAAGTAAAGAATGTCCAGTATACCAAAATAAGTTAAAAGTCATGATGAGGAGAAGTGGTTTTAATATATAACAATCAATAAACATAACAGGGGGTCGATTCTCGTTCTGGGAAACTATGAAATGAAATCACTATTTCATAGCATTTCTGATTCCCGTTCAGTGAAAAATGAAAAGAGTTTAGATACATTTTCATATGACAAAAAAGGGGAACGAAACAAAACTTTTCACAGTTACATAACGCTACATTTACACATGAAAGTACTTTCTTGAAATTTTTGTATACGTATTATGAATAAAAATTTTAATGAAAAAAATTACTTTCGTGAAAATTTCTTGTTCGTTTTCATAGGAAAGTGAAAGTTCATTTTAAAAATGTCGTCGAAACGAAAAGTTGCAAAACTTGCTATACTTCTTGCTTTGTTTATTACTTAATTAGAGTTACCCAGATTATCGCATACACACATTTATAGGGCAATAAGTTGGGAATAATTATTATTATTATTTTAATAATATTGTTTTAAATAGGCACGAATTGTCTTCTTCATGTATATTTGAAGATACGAAATTACAATTATTTAAATATTTATACAAAATAAGAATAATTTATAATAATTATTTGCCACAATCCTACATATATATTTGTATAAATTTTTGATGTGGGTAACAGTGTTCACGTCTTTGTCATTTTACTTTCTGAAAACATCAAAAATTTACTTTCTTGAAAAAATCGTTGAAAGCTGAGTTAAAATTAAAAACTATGTGAGTGTGGTAGTGAAAAAATGTGATTGTATTGCTACTTTCTTGCAATTAGTTTCATGTGGAAATGGTAGGTAACTCTGTCGATTCTTGTTTAGTGTAACTGTGAAAAAAATTTAAATAACTTTTCATATCATAAATTATTTTACACAAACAATATTTAGGTGAAAAATAGTAGAGAAGATAGAAAAAAATGCGCAAGAGCAAAATTAAATTTTTTTTTATTGTAAATTGATTGTTAACAACAAGTCCGAAATTGAAGTACTTAATCAAAAATAATACCTTATGAATTATTTAGGGGTGGATGTCGAAATTGCATGCAAGAAGTCAGAAATTCAGTTAATAAAAAAATAAAATAAAAAACAGATGTGTCTGCAGACAGTGTGTGCCAAATTTAGAGAAGAAAAGTGCAGGGAGGTACATATAGATTATGTCTTTGGGTCATGCTAAAATTTAAGATGATAGAATGTGGAAAATTAATTCGGGTGGTTTGACATGTGCGCGATAAGTTTCTTTCTTTTGCCACGATGGGCATAATTATCTTTTTGCAAAAACAACATTTCACGAGCAGTAGCTTCAAGAAGTTATTTGCCTTCAAAACTGTCGACCGGACTAAAGAGGTTTCTCCGCTGAGTAAATATTTTTGCATATCCAACCTTCTGCTGACAAAGATTTTCTGCAGACTACAGACAAGATAAAAAGAAAACCTTTACTAATCACAGCCACTGTTCGATATTCAAGCCCGACAGAAGGCGTGCACGGCATAATACATTCCTACAGAAGAAGCGAATAAAAACTCCTAGGGGTTGAAGTAAAGTTTGTCGAAAATTCTGCTTATGACGATAATTCGGAACAAACAACGGACCTTGCAATTGGAAGCGTAAATTTTACCCAATCTATAATAAACAAGACAAAAATATTAAGTTTAATTATGTAGCGATAAGCTTTTAAACACTTTTACCTATGCTCAGAGTTGGGCAAAATATATGGCTTGCAGTATTTAAAATACAAAATACTTGCTGGTCATGTATTTAAAATACAAAATACTTTCAGGCTATGTATTTAAAATACAAAATACTTACTGGTCATGTATGTATTTAAAATACATACAACTTTAAAAAAAAAAATCAAACCGACTTCAAAAATAAGCACTAAAAAGCTACAAATAATATAGATCTAGTTAAATAAAAGATTTTTATATATGTTACCTACAGTGCCGTTTGAAGTTGGTGCCAGCAACATTGGTAACTAAGCACATACATACATACAGTATGTCAAGAAAATGTTTTGACATAGTTAAAATCGTTATAAATTTTGATTTGTATCATAAATATTTTTATTTTTCTTTGCATTATGAAATTTTTGGTTATGGATTTCATTTCCCAGTAAAAAAAATTGGAAGTCATTCTAAAGGAACTACATTTTCATTACTTCCAAAAAAACGATATTTTAATTTGCCGATAGTTAGCAGAAAACCAAGTAGAAGTTTATTTTAGTCATAATAAACCTTGTGTTGCGCCGTAATAATAATAATAATAATAATAATAATAATAATAATAATAATAATAATAATAATAATAATAATAATAATAATAATAATAAAAATAATAATAATAATAATAATAATAATAATAATAATAATAATAATAATAATAATAATAATAATAATAATAATAATAAATTTATAATACTTACTAATAATAATTAAAATATGAATTGCCCTAATAATAAATATAATACATACATACATACAATACATATAATACATACATACATATAATACCATGTAATATTACATATATATAATATTAGCTGTAAGCCTGGAATGATTATGTACATAGATATAAGAAAATAACTGAAATTGAAAATACATATTCACTTGCAAAGTAATATTCAAAGTGTTCGCTCGTTTCCTTTCAAAAGTATTTTTTCACCGTGCCCGAAAACTAATTCGCTATCGTTTTAAATTCTAAGTTATTTAATTTAAAATCGAATTCGTGTCCTAAAAACTATTAGGAAAAAACATTTTGGCGCCCGAGCAGGGACTGTGAAAAAATTATTTAATAAATCAAATTAATAAATTAATTTAATTTGAAAATTTGCTTTTAAATTTTATAAATTAATTAAAAGGCCCTATTATGAGTTGCATTCGATTTTCGATCTTCGCTGGGTATCGAACATCGGAAAATTCATATTATGAGCATCGAAAATTTCGCTGAGCAACGAATTTTCTATCGAACAGAATTTAGCTTTCGATGCATTTTTTTAATAAGAAATTTTTTTTGAAAATCTAAATTTTAAACAAGTTTTATTTTTAAGTACACAAACAAGAATTATAATCTATTTTTTGTCGATTTTATTCACAATAACGACATTCTTTGTCGAATGCTCGTCGTAATACCAAATGACATTTCTTTCGATCAGTACTTTCGACTACAGTCGAAGATCGAAATTTGCTCATAATAGGGCCCAAAATCTAAATAAAAGCAAAAACCATTTAAAAAGTGTGAGTGTTAACAAAGATAATAAACATAAACACACAAACAAAGAAACAAACAATTAAACAATTAAACATTCAAAAAGTGCCGTGTTGGTTAAAAACAATAATAACAAAAACAGTGACTTTTAAACAAGTGCAGTGAAAAGAAAAGTTTAGCTAAAATCACAAGCACAAACAACAAATACAACATCATATTATCAACATCATCTTCATCAATATCATCGAAAGTCTTGTCCAGATGCCCCGTTGCCGCTGTATTCTTTGCAGAGCTGAACAAAACCAGGGGAGTAATTCCGACAATTCTGAGCAACAGGTAATAAGTGTAAAAAATATTTGTGTTATTTTACCCTTGAATTTGTAAGTTAATCAAATTTAAGAGATTTTTGTAAATTAATCAAAAATTCAAATCGCTTTGCAAGTCGAACACAAAGAATATTTTTTACACTTCAACATTTGTGAAACAATTTATTTATTTAATATTATTATTAAATTAAATCCACCCTTAAAAGTGAAACATATCGCGAGTGTTTTTATTGTTATAATTAAGAAATATTCATACATACATAGTTCGTTCTCTTCATTACTGAGAGAAAATCTAATAATTATTTCTACTTACCGTCGGCACTTTCATCGCGTTAAAATAATTTTATTTACGTTTAAAAATACACAAAACTATTCGCGAGTGCTAATTTTATTTATTTTAAATAAATTAAATAATAAAATTGTCACTTTTATTCTGTCCTTTTATTCGCTTTTCATAAATTTATTAACATCAGTGTTCCATTCCGGTTGTTCCTATACCACTTGTAATAATTCACATTACAACAGCTGTAACAGTGAACCCCATTTACACTAGCGTCGAAAAGTTAATTTTCATATAAATACAAATTACAAAGTCGTTGGTGTGTTCACACTAGCTTCGAAAATCTAATTACATATAATTAGTAAATAATAATATCAAAGTGTGTTCATACTTCGTCTTATATATTTATCTGCAGTATTAAATTAAATTAAAAGCGATTTTACTTGGTAAATAAATATTTCAATTTACCAAAGGCTGTAAAAAGTGGTTTTTACGAAAATTAAATAAATTATTTTTAATTTCGGAACATTGATTAAATTAAATATTTGTGAATAAAAGAGTAATCTACAGAAAGATTTAATTTCCGAATATTGTGTATCCGGCGAGGAAATAACATATTGAATAAAAATAAGTTAAATTGATAAGGTAATTCAATTTAACAATACTGTTTTAAATTTTATAACTTAATTAAAGTTTAAACAAAAAAGTAATAAAAATATGGCAACTAAGAAGCGCCAAGACAAGAAGCGCCAAGAGTGTCCTTCCGAAGTGGAGACATTAGAAAAGCTAATTTCTAAAAAATCAAAAGTTGTAGGACATATTGAAAGGATTCGACAGTCTATACTAGAGAAGACTATTTCGTCTAATCCTGTCGAACTGGAATGTCGCTTAGACATTCTAAGGGATTATATTGACCAAGCCATGACGCTTCAGTCTGATGTGGATAATTTAGATCCTGATAATGAAGACAGAGCTTGAGGATATTTGTGTCACTACAAAATCATTATTTTTAACCATTTTAAATAAAAATATGCAGACAAATATACCTGAAACTTCTTTCAGCGTACAAGCTCATCATTCCAGGCTTCCAAATATGAGGCTACCCAAATTTACTGGGAAATACGCGGAATATAAGAATTTTATGAGTTTGTTTGAAAATTTGGTACATAATGATCCGACGTTGACAGATATTGAGAAATTTAATCATTTGATATCATGCTTATCCGATTCAGCTTTAGGTACTGTGAAAGCTTTTCAGATTTCCGAGGAAAATTATCCCAAAGCTTTAGCCAGTTTGAAGAAGGTATATGACAATGAATGTCTCATATTTTTCGATAATATATCGAAACTTTTTGATTTACCAGAAATCACAAAACCTTCGGCTTCTGCTTTGCGAAGCATGATTGATACAGTGTCGGCAATATATGATTCTCTCTTGTCAATAGGCGATGACAAGAAAATAACTAATGCTATTTTAATACATTTAGTGATGTCAAAAGTAGATCCAGTCACAAGATCAAAATGGGAAGAACAACTTGACTTTGAAAGACTCCCATTATGGTCAGACTGTGAAGCCGCCTTGAACAAACGCTACCAGCATATTTCTGCTGATGAATCTTCAAGTTCAAGACCGAGGTTTAACAAAAATAAAACTGAATCTTCAAATAATAAAAATACTAGGACATCATTAAATTGCACAAAAATAAATAAATCTGCTGATAAATGTTTGTTTTGCAAATCTGCACAACATGTAATAAATAATTGCCCTTCATTCAGTGCTGAGCCTGTCAATAAAAGATTTGACTTCATAAAATCTGTGCCAGCATGTATTAATTGCTTGAAAAAAGGCCATACAGTAGCGAGATGCTCGTCTTCTAAATGTAGAGTATGTAGTGGTTCTCATCATTCCTTACTACATAAATATACAACAAGTTCTTCTAATGTAAGTAGCCTCTCTGAAGAGCCATCTACTTCCCACGCTGCTGTCAATTATTCATCATCGGATGAAAGAATCATTCTTGCAACAGCTGTGGTGAGAGTACGTAATAGTTCTGGTCAATTAATACCAGCTAGAGCTCTTTTAGACTCCGGTTCTCAACCAAATTTGATTACTGAGGAACTTGCACAGCTACTAAGATTAAAAAGAGAAGGAGGCAGATTAAGTTTGAATGGTATTAGCGACACAAATTCATGTTCAAAGTCTTGTGTTGAATTAAATGTCACGTCGAGGGTTAATTCTACTCAATTTACTTCAAAATTTTGGGTATTAAGTTCGATAACAAATTTACAACCTGATCACAAATTAAAAGCAAATATTTTAAATATTCCTAAAAATGTTGAATTAGCTGATCCTTATTTTTACAAACCACAAAAAATTGATCTGTTAATTGGCGCTGAAAACTTTTTTGATTTAATGTGTGTAGGTCAAATCAAATTTGGCCCGAGCCTTCCAATTATTCAAAAAACTTCGCTTGGTTGGATTGTAACTGGAAAATACAATCAATCAAAGTGCTCAAAAAATAGTAACGTTTTTCATTTAAGTTCTGCTATAGAAAACGAGAGCAATATTGATTCAATTGTTAAAAAATTCTGGGAGTTAGAAGAGCTTCCAAACGAATCGACAAAAATATACTCAGAGGAACAGCAACAATGTGAGGACAATTTTAAAAATACTGTGCGACGATTAACGTCAGGACGATTTGAAGTCTCCTTACCTTTCAAATCTGATACAAAACTGTTAGGATCTTCTTTTGAAATTGCCAAGCGACGATATCTTTCATTGGAACGAAGATTATCCAAAGACGATACCATGAGGCAAATGTATCATGATTTTATGAAAGAGTATTTTAATTTAGGTCACATGTCTTTTGTAGACAAAATGCCAATAACTCCTCATTATTTCATTCCACATCAATGTGTTTTGCGGCCTCAGAGTACAACTACTAAACTTCGAGTAGTTTTTGATGCTTCAAGTAGAACTTCTTCGCATGTATCACTTAATGAATTGTTAATGGTTGGTCCTACAGTTCAAGAAGAATTGTATTCTACATTAATCCGTTTTCGACTTCACAAATACGCAATCACTGCATATATTGAGAAAATGTATCGTCAAGTCTTGGTTGATGATAATGATAGAAATTTTCAATTGATCCTTTGGAGAGAAAATCCATCTGATGATATAAAAGTGTTTCGACTTAACACAGTTACTTATGGCACAGCTTCTGCACCTTTTTTGGCCATCAGATGTTTGATTCACTTAAGCGATTTGTACAAAGAGACTTTGCCTATTGGTTCAAAAGTTATTCGCAGTGATTTTTACGTCGATGATTTGCTTACTGGAGCTGAGAGCTACCAAGACCTAATTGTTATTCGTAACCAGGCGACTGAAATTTTGAGTACAGCTGGTTTTAATCTTACGAAATGGGTCTCAAATCATCCGGAGTTCATAAACTCTTTACAAAATGAAAAACTTTTACAGAACGATTCCGATTCCTCTAAGGCGCTGGGCATACATTGGGTTCTGAAGAATGATACATTTAAGTTTCATTTGGAAGATAATTTTCAAGAATTGAAAGCTACAAAAAGAAACATACTCTCAGTTTCTTCTCGATTATTCGACCCTCTCGGACTATTATGCCCATTAGTAACAAAATCTAAAATATTATTACAAGAACTTTGGATTCAAAAACTTGACTGGGATGAATCAATTCCCATGAGACTACATACTTCATGGGAAAATTTCAAATCTAATTTACTGGAAATTGATTCAATTACAATCCCAAGATTCGTAAACACAACGTCGACAGCGAAACTTCAAATTCATGGCTTTGCTGATGCTTCAATGCGAGCATATGGTTGTTGCATTTACATTAGAAGCTCCGATTCAGATGGTCCTGTTTCGAGACTACTGACTGCGAAGTCTAAAGTTGCTCCACTCAAGACTAAATCTCTTCCGAGACTTGAGTTATGTGCTGCACACTTGTTGGCTAAGTTGTGGAATCGAATTAAGTGTATGATCAAATTTGAAATCGAAAGTGTTACTTTCTGGACAGATTCAGAAATAACGCTACATTGGATTAAGACGCATCCATCCTCACTTGCCACTTTCGTTTCAAATCGTGTGGCGGAAGTCCAGGAATGGTCAGAGCAAATTTCATGGCGTCATGTGCCAACTAAGGAGAATCCAGCTGATATTGTATCAAGAGGATGTGATGTTCATGAACTAAAAAATTCTATTTGGTTTGAAGGACCTTCATTTTTACTAAATGATAGTTCCCATTGGCCTGTTAACAAACACTTCGAGTTAACAGAGAATCAAAAATTATCAGAAACAAGAAAAACTCATGTGTTTCTTGCAGTAGAGGATCCTCAAAACTTTTTATTGGATCTTTTTGAAAAATATTCATCATACAAAAAATTGATTCGAATAACTTCATACGTCTTTAGATTCGTTGATGGTTTAAAGAAACGTAAAATAAATAAAAGTTCTATACCTACTGCCGTTGAATTAAAATGGTCATTCTATCGACTTGTAGAGATAATCCAGAAATCGAAATTTTCTGAGGAGATATCTAAGTTACAGAAGTCTCAGGTCTTACCATCAAATATACAAAGATTGACACCATTTATTCATACGTTTACTGAAGAGAAACGAACTTTTTCACTATTAAGGGTAGGTGGGAGATTACTTAACGCAAAGTTGAAATATAATACTAAATTCCCACTTTTATTACCGAAAAATAATAGCTTTGTCACACTTTATTTGCGAAACTTGTATTTCGAAAATTGTCATGCTGGCACAAAAGCCCTAATAGCTCTTTCTGGCTTATTAATGCGAAAGAAGAATGCAATCGAATAGTTCGTAATTGTGTACATTGCTTCCGCTATAAACCAAAGCTAATGTCTCAAATAATGGGCAATTTGCCCACTAATAGAGTGAGAGCTACTCGACCATTTTTAATTGTCGGCGTAGACTTTTGTGGTCCGGTCAATGTTTCATTGAGAATTCGTGGTCGACCACCATTAAAAATGTATATAGCGGTTTTCGTGTGTTTCACTTCGAAAGCGGTACATTTAGAATTAGTATCCGACTTGTCTACTGATTCGTTTCTTCTTTCTTTCAAAAGGTTTGCTGCCAGGAGAGGTCTACCCAAAGAGGTGTTGTGCGACAACGCGACGAATTTCATCGGAGCCAACCGGGTGCTGAAGGAGCTGCAGCAAGCCGCAGGATCGTACGCAGCGTCGTCCGGGGTGAAGTTCAGCTTCATACCACCTCGGGCGCCTCACTTCGGAGGGCTCTGGGAAGCCGCCGTGAAGCAAGCGAAGTTCCTACTTCTGCGAGCCGTGGGCAACGCGTCACTCACGCAAGAAGAGATGGGGACAATGCTTGCAGAAGTAGAGGCGGTGCTCAACAGTCGGCCCATAGCACCGCTGTCTCCAGACCCCAACGACGGAGAAGCGCTAACTCCAGCGCACCTGATAATAGGAGAGGGTCTGCGTTCGCTGCCGCAAGAATCCGCAGGAGGCGCGATGGTCAACGAGCAGAGGTTATGGAAGCGATGGCGTCTGCTTTGCGGACTCAAGCGGACATTTTGGCAGGCTTGGTCGCAAGACTACATCCGAGGTCTTCAAGGCAAGGCCAAGTGGCACCAAGATATGCCCAACCTGAAGGCAGGTCAAGTGGTAATAATCCACGAAGACAATTGCCCGCCACAACACTGGTTGACCGGGAGAGTCGTGAGCGTCACCGAAGGCGCCGACGGCAAGGTCAGGGTGGCGGAGGTCAAAACAAGAAGCGGCGTCTATAAACGCCCAATACATAAATTGGCTCCTCTACCATATGTTTGAAGACTTCCAGTCCTTCAATGGGGCCGGAATGTTGCGCCGTAATAATAATAATAATAATAATAATAATAATAATAATAATAATAATAAAAATAATAATAATAATAATAATAATAATAATAATAAATTTATAATACTTACTAATAATAATTAAAATATGAATTGCCCTAATAATAAATATAATACATACATACATACAATACATATAATACATACATACATATAATACCATGTAATATTACATATATATAATATTAGCTGTAAGCCTGGAATGATTATGTACATAGATATAAGAAAATAACTGAAATTGAAAATACATATTCACTTGCAAAGTAATATTCAAAGTGTTCGCCCGAAAACTAATTCGCTATCGTTTTAAATTCTAAGTTATTTAATTTAAAATCGAATTCGTGTCCTAAAAACTATTAGGAAAAAACACCTCGTAATTCGTCTATAGTTTTAGAAATTACTCACCAGAATTTAAAAAAAATCGATTATTTTGAAGAAATTTATGAACTATTTTTGGTCTAAAATTTTTAAGTTATTTTCTTAAATTTACATGAAAATACTGTTTCGCGTTTAAGTTCATATAAAAAGAAACTAATTGTTAAAATAGGTAACTATTAACCATTTTTACTAGATGAAAATATTATCATAGAACACAAAAAAGGACATTTTTCTTAAAATCGCTTCCAATTCGGTGACCAGGCATCGAAAAAGAGAACTTCTTGCAATGACAAACCTATGTAAAAATTATTAGATCGGATCGAAATTTGCACTACTTCCAGATCGCAAACTCTACATTTTCATGACTTTTTTGGAGTGTCTTTTTTTACTGGGTTTATTTACATTTAAGTGAACAAATAGTAGTAAGTTATACGCAAAATTAAAAAGTGAGAGCATAAAAATTACATGAAAGCCAAAGAAACTCAAAAATTTCTCTGTCAAGAAAATTTTTTTACATCCTTGTATTATATAGTAAGAAAATATGAAAATAAAAAAAATAAATTTTTTTTGGCCCCATTGGTATTAAATCGGCTTGTAAGACGACTTCTCATGGAAAAAAATTTTCTTTTCCAAATATTCCGCTGAAATTTCTCATGTTCCCCTCGCATTACTGTTTTAAGCTCCATTTAGTTCTTGAAATACCCTTTGGAAATACTATTTTTCAAATAAATCCATAAATTTTGAATAGGGCATAGATCTGGACCTTGAGATGGAGTATCCACAACCTTACCGCAATTGAAAAGACACCATGTTCTTACCGAAAGTGCCTTGTGTTTGGTGTCATTAGATTGATAACAACTGGAAACTTGCATGTTTTCCAGCAATAAACCCACTCGAGCTGTCATCCAAAAAAATGCTTCAATATATTAAGGCACTGCCCCGCATTCATGGTGTTCTCAATAAAGCAAATTTATCCCACGTTTTACACCATATATATACATATGTATGTATGTATATATACCTCCAATCCATCAAACAACCTTTTTTAAGTTTTACAGATTGGTTTACGGTTTCACTTTCCAATATTTTTAAAGATTTTTTTTTCTCCATACTTTGTTAGATCCATCATTCTAATAAAGCAGAAGTTTGGTTTCGTCGCCGAAAATCACATTATCGTAGAAGCCATCAAGCTTGTAAGTATGCAAAATCACAAAAGACAATTGTTGCTATTTGGGCTACACTCTACAAAGCGGGGATTTCCGACCATTTATTGTAGTGCAGTCGATTCTTTTGAGCAATTGCCTTTGTCTCATGGGAAACTGTGTGAGTGGTACATCAATACGTTGAAATGGTTTTTCGTTGACAGCGCGAGTAAGGTTGGCTTTACAGCTGGTAAATATGGAAGTTTTAAATTTTTATCAATCTAATGACACCAAACACAAGGCACTTTCGGTAAGAACATGGTGTCTTTTCAATTGCGGTAAGGTTGTTGATACTCCATCTCAAGGTCCAGATCTATGCCCTATTCAAAATTTATGGATTTATTTGAAAAATAGTATTTCCAAAGGGTATTTCAAGAAGTAAATGGATCTTAAAACAGTAATACGAGGGGAACATGAGAAATTTCAGCGGAATATTTGGAAAAGAAAATTTTTTTCCATGAGAAGTCGTTTTACAAGCCGATTTAATACCAATGGGGCCAAAAAAAAATTTATTTTTTTTATTTTCCTATTTTCTTACTATATAATACAAGGATGTAAAAACATTTTCTTGACAGAGAAATTTTTGAGTTTTTTTGGCTTTCATGTAATTTTTATGCTCTCACTTTTTAATTTTGCGTATAACTTACTACTATTTGTTCACTTAAATGTAAATAAAATGAAATCCATAACCAAAAATTTCATAATGCAAAGAAAAATAAAAATATTTATGATAAAAATCAAAATTTATAACGATTTTAACTATGTCAAAACATTTTCTTGACATACTGTATGTACATAAAAATTACTTGCAGTTTTTTTACCGGGCATGTTCCTATTTGTTTAGTACCAGTATTACTGGCACCAACTTCAAACGGCACTGTAGGTAACATATATAAAAATCTTTTATTTAACTAGATCTATATTATTTGTAGCTTTTTAGTGCTTATTTTTATACCCTTTACCAACAAAAATGGTAAAAGGGTATATATAAGTTTGTCATTCCGTTTGTAATTTCTATAATATCAATAAGCGACCCATATAATATATATATTCTGGATCCTTATGCATAGGGAAGACGAATAAGCGATGTCCGTCTGTCTGTACGTGAAATCGGTTTTCCGGAGCTCCCAGAAAAGCTAGAGACTTCGTTCTTGGACTGGTGTGTCAGAAATTTTCCAAAATAGATTGGTATTGAAATTCAGCAAAATCGACCAGACGATTGCAGAGCTGGAAAACGTAAACTTCATTTTGCCATATAAAAGTAACTACCGAAAACAAACTTTTATTTTTTTTTAATAAATGAATTTATTTTACACTTCAGTACGACTACAATTGGAATTTTTAATTAAAAAAATATAAAAAAATTAAAAAGACGTTTCCAGGGTTGGAAAACTTTAACTTTTTGTGTTATGTAAAATTAACTATGTCTAAAACTATATTAGTATTTTCTCGAGAACCGTAAGAGCTAGAGACCTGAAATTTGAACACAGTGTGTAGACCTTTTATCCGCTACACCAACAAATACATGAGAATTGGAAATTAAAGGGTGTTCCAAAACGAGAAACGAAAAATGTTAAAATCCCATGTAATATACATACAATTGTATGTATGTATGTATGTATATACACTTGAAATTTGTGAGGTTAGTGTAGTTTTATACAGACTACAAAAATTAACACTAAAATTTCAAAAAATTTAAAATAAAGGGTGTTGCATCAGTTAATGCAATTTTGACTATGCAATTTTGACAACTTGCTGTATCTTGGAAACCGTGAGAGCAAAACTCTTGAAATTTTCAAAAACGGTAAAACTAAAAAAACAAAAAATTATAAAATCGCCAAACCGAAAAAAATCGCCAAAAACAAAAAAAATCGCCAAAACGAAAAAAAGCACCAAATTACAAAAAAAATTTGTAAGACTAAAATAAATCGCGAATAACCGGAAAAATTGCTAAAATAAAAAAAAATCGCTAAAATGAAAGAAAATCACCTAAATGAAAAAAAACCCCAAAATGAAAAAAAAATCGCCAAAATGAAAAAAATGGCCAAAACGAAAAAAACCCCAAAAAACAGAAAAAAATCGCCAAAATAAAAAAAACCCAAAAACAGGAAAAAATCGCCAAAATAAAAAAAATCGCCAAAATTAAAAAAATCTCCAAAATGAAAAAAAGCCCCAAAAACAGAAAAAATCGCCAAAATTAAAAAAAAACCCCAAAACAGTAAAAAAATCGCCAAAATGAAAAAAATCGCCAAAATGAAAAAAATCTCCAAATGAAAAAAAAACCAATATAAAAAAAAATCGCAAAAATTAAAAAAAATCGCCAAAAGGAAAAAAATCTCCAAAATGAAAATAAACTCCCAAGAGAAAAAAATCGCCAAAATGAAAAAAAATCGCCAAGATGAAAAAATTCGCCGAAATGAAAAAAACCCAAAAACAGGAAAAAATCACCAGAATAAAAAAAATCGTCAAAATTAAAAAAATCTCCAAAATGAAAAAAATCCCCGAAAACAGAAAAAATCGCCAAAATTAAAAAAAACCCCAAAACAGTAAAAAAAAATCGCCAAAAACAAAAAAAAATCGCCAAAACGAAAAAAAGCACCAAATTACAAAAAAAATTTGTAAGACTAAAATAAATCGCGAATAACCGGAAAAATTGCTAAAATAAAAAAAAATCGCTAAAATGAAAGAAAATCACCAAAATGAAAAAAAACCCCAAAATGAAAAAAAATCGCCAAAATGAAAAAAATTGCCAAAACGAAAAAAACCCCAAAAAAAATCGCCAAAAAAAACCCAAAAACAGGAAAAAATCGCCAAAATAAAAAAAATCGCCAAAATTAAAAAAATCTCCAAAATGAAAAAAAGCCCCAAAAACAGAAATAAATCGCCAAAATTAAAAAAAACCCCAAAACAGTAAAAAAATCGCCAAAAGGAAAAAAATCTCCAAAATGAAAATAAACCTTAAAAAAGAGAAAAAAATCGCCAAAATGAAAAAAGTCGCTAAGTTGAAAAAATTAGCCAAAATGAAAAAAACCCAAAAACAGGAAAAAATCGCCAAAGTTAAAAAAATCTCCAAAATGAAAAAAGCCCCAAAAACAGAAAAAAATCGCCAAAATGAAAAAAATCTCCAAAATGAAAAAAAAATCGCAAAAATTAAAAAAAATCGCCAAAAGGAAAAAAATCTCCAAAATGAAAATAAGCCCCCAAAAAGAGAAAAAAATCGCCAAAATTAAAAAAAATTGCCAAAATGAAAAAAAAAATCGCCAAAAAGGCCAAAATGAAAAAACATCGCCAAAATGAAAAAAACCCCAAAATAAAAAAAAATCGCAAAAATTAAAAAAAATCGCCAAAAGGAAAAAAATCGCCAAAAGGAAAAAAATCTCCAAAATGAAAATAAACCCCCAAAAAGAGAAAAAAATGGCCAAAATTAAAAAAAATTCCCAAAATGAAAAAAAATCGCCAAATGAAAAAAACCCCAAAAAACAAAAAATAATCGCCAAAATGAAAAAAACAGAAAAAAATGGCCAAAATAAAAAAAGCCCCATAAACAGAAAAAAATCTCCAAAATAAAAAAAAATCGCCATAATGAAAAAAACTCCCAAAATAGGAAAAAAACGCCAAAATGGAAAAAGAATCGCCAAAAAAATCGCAAAAATTAAAAAATATCGCCAAAATTAAAAAAACCCCCAAATAAAAAAAAATGGCAAGAATTAAAAAAAATCGCCAAAAGGAAAAAAATCTCCAAAAAAATCGCAAAAATGAAAAAACATCGCAAAAATGAAAAAAATCGCAAGAATTAAAAAAAATCGCCAAAAGGAAAAAAATCTCCAAAATGAAAATAAACCCCCAAAAACAGAAAAAAAATAATCGCCAAAATGAAAAAAAACAGAAAAAAATGGCCAAAATGAGAAAAAAGCGACAAAACTGAAAAAATCGTTTAAACTGAAAAAAACTGCGCGAGTCAAAGTCGCACTTTACTGAATTTTATAATATTAAAGTAATTAAATTAAACTAAGTTTTTTCTTATTTCGTTTTTGTTTCGTTCACTTAACAAATTTTATGTATGTTTTAAAAAACTAGATTGGTATCAATAATCAGAAAAATCCAAAATTATGACTCCAGGTTTGGAAAACTTACACTTTTTGTGTTATGTAAAATTAAATAGGTCTAAAATTTTTTTTCTTTTTCTTTATAAATTGAATATATTTTATGCTTCTGAAAGAAAAGTTTGGCGTATGAAATTTGAAAAATGAAAATTACAGCTATAAAGATGGAAACTTTAAAAAAATGATAAATTTTTTCACAAAACAAATATGTATGTATGTGTCTGTATACTATATATATGTACGTATGTTGGTAAAGGGTATATAAGATTCGGCACAGACGAATATAGCACTCTTACTTGTTGAAGTCGGTTTGATTTTTTTTTTTAAGTTTTATTTTTACCTTTTTAGTGCTTCTTTTTAAAGTCGGTTTAATTTTTTTTTTAAGTTTTATTTATTTAGAAATATGGTCCAGTTTCGTAAAAATCGATTAAGTAAAAACACATGAAATATAGTATTAAATTTTATGAGGTGTGGCTACGCCTACTTTTTAAAACAAGATTGTGTATTTTTAAGAGTTCAAGGTGTGTACCAAGTTTCGTACAGATCGATAAAGTAAAAGCACGTGAAATTAAGTATTAAATTTTATGAGGCGCCCCTTTTTATACCCTTTACCAAAAATGGAAAAGGGTATATATAGGTTTGTCATTCCGTGTGTAATTTCCATAATATTAATTTGCGACCAAAAATATATATATATTCTGGGTCCTTATGAATAGCGATGACGAATAAGCGATGTCCGTCCGTCCGTCTGGTGTACGTGAAATCGGTTTTCCGAAGCTCCCAGAAAAGCTAGAGACTTCGTTCTTGGACTGGTGTATCAGAAATGGTCCAACTTAGATTGGTATTGAAATTCAGCAAAATCGAGCAGACGATTGCAGAGCTGGAAAACTTAAACTTCATTTTTCCATATAAAAGTAACTACCGAAAACAAATTTTTATTTTTTTTTTTTAATAAATAAATTTATTTGACACTTCAGTACGACTAAAATTGGAATTTAAAATTAAAAAAATATAAAAAAAATAAAAAGACGTTTCCAGGGTTTTAAAACTTTAACTTTTTATGTTATGGAAAATTAACTATGTCTAAAACTATGTCTGTATTTTCTCGAGAACCGTAAGAGTTAGAGACCTGAAATTTGGACACAGTGTGTAGACCTTTGGCCGCTACAACAACAAATACATGAGAATTGGAAATTAAAGGGTGTTCCAAAACGAGCATCGAAAAATGTTAAAATCCCATGTGATATACATACAATTGTATGTACGTATGTATGTATATACACTTGAAATTTGTAAGGTTAGTGTATTTTTATACAGACTACAAAAATTAACACTAAAATATCAAAAAATTTAAATTAAAGGGTGTTCCATCAGTTAATGCAATTTTGACAACTTGCTGTATCTTGGAAACCGTAAGAGCAAAACTCTTGAAATTTTCAAAAACGGTAAAACTAAAAAAACAAAAAATTATAAAATCGCCAAACCGAAAAAAATCGCCAAAAACAAAAAAAAAATCGCCAAAACGAAAAAAAGCACCAAATTACAAAAAAAATTTGTAAGACTAAAATAAATCGCGAATAACCGGAAAAATAGATAAATGAAAAAAAATCGCCAAAATGAAAAAAAATCACCAAAATGAAAAAAGTCCCCAAATGAAAAAAACGCCAAAATGAAAAAAACATCGCCAAAACGAAAAAAACAGAAAAAATCGCCAAAATGCAAAAAAACCCCAAAAACAGGAAAAAATCGCCAAAATGAAAAAAAAACCCAAAATAGGAAAAAATGCCATAATGAAAAAAAAAATCGTCAAAATGAAAAAAATCTCTAAAATGGAAATAATGCCCAAAAAATCGCCAAAATTAAAAAAACGCCAAAATGAAAAAAAATCGCAAAATGAAAAAAAAACCCAAAAAAAAAAATAATTGCAAAAATCCAAAAAAAATCGCCAAAATGAAAAAAAATCGCAAAATGAAAAAAAACCAAAAAAGAAAAAAATTGCAAAAATCCAAAAAAATCGCCAAAATGAAAAAATCTCCAAAATGAAAATAAGCCCCCAAAAACCTGAAAAAAAATCGCCAAAATAAAAAAAGAATCGCCAAAATGAAAAAACTCTTCAAAATGAAAATAAACCCCAAAAAAAACAGAAAAAATCGCCAAAATGAGAAAACTGAATAAATCTTTTAAACTGAAAAAAACTTCAAAAAAGCAAAAAACCCACATTAAAAAATGCTCAGAACCGAATGTGCGGAACCCTTCGTGTGCGAGTCAAAGTCGCACTTTACTAATTTTTTTAATATTAAAAAAATTAAATGAAACTAAGTTTTTTCTTATTTCGTTTTTGCTTCGTTCACTTTACATATTTTGTGTATTTTTAAAAAAAACTAGATTGGTATCAATAATCAGAAAAATCCAAAATTATGACTCCAGGGTTGGAAAATTTACACTTTTTGTGTTATGTAAAATTAAATAGTTCTAAAATTTTTTTTCCTTTATAAATTGAATATATTTTATGCTTCTGGAAGAAAAGTTTGGCGTATAAAATTTGAAAAATTAAAATTACAGCTCAAAAGATGGAAACTTTGATTTTTTTTTTAAATATTAAAGTACAAAATTAATTTTTTTTATTTCTTTGTTCACTTAACACACTTTATTAATTTCTTAAATCAGAAAAATCTAAAAGGTTGATTCCAGGGTTGGTAAATTTATTGTTTTTTCTACAAAAGTAACTAGGTCAAGTTAGTTTTTTTCTTTTTGTTTACAAGTTTTATATACTTTATGACTTAGAATGAAATAGTTTGGCATAGAAATAAGAAAAATAAAATACATAGCTCCAGAGCTGGAAAACTTAAACTTTTTCTGAAACATAAAACTAATTATTTCTTTGGTAATTCTATATTTTATAAAGAAATAAATTAGTATTAAGAAACTCAGAAATATGGTTACAGGGTTGGAGCTTAAAAAAAAGTTTCGGTAAGAAAAATAACCAAAAATATTTTTTTTTCAGTTAAACAGATTTCATGTTTTACGAAAATCATTACTCAAGATTTTTTATACATGGTTAATTTTTTTATGGATATCTAAACTAATTGAAGTACAAACAAAGGTTTGTGCTTATTGTGCTATTAATTTTTAGTAAATGGAGGTAGAACTAAGACTTATCGCTAAAGATAAATTAAAGGACATGTTCCGTTTAATTTTCCTGATACATTTCCTTTCTGCTGAACAAATTTAAAAAAAAATCCTGTACGAATAAAACGTTTACATAATACCACGATGTATACCATTTGCAATGGGAACTTTAAATCAAGACACTAAGCAGTTTTGCAACATCAATGATTATTAAATACGGGAAAATATAAAACAAGTTAGTTTACTTGGTATGGAGGTGCAATACTAAGAATATTTTAGAGTTATTAAATAGCAGCACGGTTTTTGAACATCTCGAGAGCGAGTAAATAAGCTCCATTTTTTTGGTATTGTATTGACGTGACGTCGATGTTGACTGAAATAAGAATGAATGTAAAATATATCTTAACCACAGAGTGTAGAGTAAAATATTTAACTATTGCTAATATCGAAAATAAAATAATTTAATCAAATTTTTTAATCGAAAAATACTGAAAGGTCACTTACTATTAATTGCTTTAGAGAAAAAAATTATAAATTTTATCACAAAACAAATATGTATGTATGTGTCTGTATACAATACGTACGTTGGTAAAGGGTATATAAGATTCGGCACAGCCGAATATAGCACTCTTACTTGTTTTAAAACAAGATTGTGTATTTTAAGGAGTTCAAGGTGTGTGCCAAGTTTCGTAAATATTCGTTAAGTACAAGCACATGAAATATACTAAAATGTAATAGGCATGCCCCGCCCACTTTTTTGAACGCAATTTTGTGTCTTTATTAAAGCTTAGGGTGTGTGCCAAGTTTCGTAAAAATCAGTGAAATAGAACCCTGTGAAATATAATATAAAATTTTAATGGGCGTGACTCCGCCCATTTTTTAAAAAGAAGATTGTGTCTACTTTAGAGCTCAAGGCTCAAGGTTCGGCACAGCCTAATATAGCACTCTTACTTGTTTTAAAACAAGATTGTGTATTTTAAGGAATTCAAGGTGTGTGCCAAGTTTCGTAAAAATCGGTTAAGTAGAACCACGTGTAACGTTATAATACATTTTAATGGGCGTAGCGCCGCCCATTTTTTTAACTTAAAAATTTTGTAATTACAAGAACCAAAGATGTTTGCTAGGTTTCGCAGCAATCGAATGAGTAGAAGATCACTAAATCAAATTTAAAAATTGTGGGCGTGACCCCGCCCACTTTTTTCAAATGGATCCAATGGGAAGCTATACCCTTTCAGACAACAAAAAATTTTTACAATCGGTCTAAAATGCTTCGAGTTATGAACCTACACACCTAAAAAAAAAATAGAGACGAATTGTTAACCTCATTCTTTTTTTGAAGTCGGTTAAAAATACTTAAATTTTTTGTACGTATTTAAACTACAAAATACTTCCACGTCATTTATGTATATATGTGTGTATGTATGTATGCATTCACAGGTGGTGTTACTAGTTCAGGCTCACTCTATTCTTGCTAGTTAGAAGCACGTACATACGTGCTTATGTTGGTCCTCGCCCATACTTGCAATTTTTATTGCAGCAATTCTTAAGTGTATTGGTGAGAAGGGTGAGATGATTGGGGAGGGGTACAGAGTTTCACATTCTCGCAATTCTCTTGTTTTGAAATTCGCAGTTGTTAATTTCAAGTTTGCAGGTGTATTTGAGGTTTAATTTTATTTGAGACATTTTTAGATTTAATTGAACTGTAGTGAATTTTTAATCAGAAATAATTTCTTAATCAGGCTTAAGTTCAGTAATTCCAATTCTTATTGAATGAAATATTTTATTAATAAATGTGAGCTTCCAAAGAAGAGAAGAAAAATTAAACTTACGGCCTGGCCCATGATGTCACGAGAAATCGTTCGATCGACAACTTCTATTGCAAACAACAACAAATTTTCTAAAGTTATTGTTGTTTGCAATACAACTTGTCGATTGATCGATTTCTGGTGACATCGTGGGCCAGGCCATTAAACTTTATTAGCTGGGGGAAATACCGATATTTTTCTGTGCAGCCACGCACTTCATCAGCCCCCACGTCTATCTACTGGGGTAGAGTTTTGTTATTAACATCAGCTATTTAACGCAAATTTAGTATGAAATGGAATATGATAAATGATTATTGTGTATAAAATTATTGATTTATCATTGGTAAATACATTTATAAGTATCATTTTTTGTTTTTCCATTTTTTCATTTTCTATTTGGTTAGCACGAAGTTATATCACTCTACCTAAGTATTTTTAACTATTCTTGCTTATCTTTTAGGATCATCACATTAATTATTTTTACTTATTCGATGTACCATCGGTACATATGTACATGTAAGTATTATTGTAGTAGCTTTATGTTACTTTGTTTTTGATTTCTACAGTTGATTTGGCATTCCAGCATTCTGAAAAACTGTGATTGCCAAGTGAACAGTGATTGCCAAGTGAACATATTTTTGTCACGTCCCTTGATGAATTAAGTTAAAAATTTTTAGATTTAATTGAACTGTAGTGAATTTTTAATCAGAAATAATTTCTAGTCAGGCTTAAGTTCAGTAATTTCAATTCTTTTTGAATGAAATATTTTATTAATTAATGCGAGTTTCCAAAGAAGAGAAGAAAAATTAAACTTAGACTTTACCAGCTGGGGGAAATACCGATATTTTTCTGTGCAGCAACGCAGTTCATCAGCACCCACGTCTATCTACTGGGTTAGAGTTTTGTTATTAACGTCAGCTATTTAACGCAAATTTAATATGAAATGGAATATGAGAAATGATTATTGTGTATACAATTATTAATTTACCATTGGTAAATACATTTATAAGTATCACTGTTCATTTTCTGTTTTTCCATTTTTTCATTTTCTATTTGGTTAGCACGAAGTTATATCACTCTACTTAAGTATGTTTAAATATTCTTGCTTATCTTTTATGATCATCAGATCATCACATTAATTAATTATTTTTACTTATTCGGTGTACCGTCGGTACATACATGTAAGTATTATTGTAGTGGCTTTATGTTACTTTGTTTTTGCTTTCTACAGTTGATTTGGCTTTCCAGCATTCTGAAAAACTGTGATTGCCAAGTGAACATAAAAAAGTTTTATTTTATTTGTTCAGTTGTATAAAAAACACTAAGGGCTAGTTTTTTACTAGTTAGTTAAACCTAGTTTAACATACGTTTGACTTAACCAAGAAACAAAGTTAAACGGGTTTTAACTGACCATGCTGTTTTTCAGTGATGGATTAATTTAGCTAGAAATGCCATACTTTGTTTTCAATATAGATATGGCATTCTTGAAAATATTTTATATAAATAGGGCAACACTTAAAAAGCGATATGACAATTCTTAAAATTTATTTAAAAAAAAAACTTCAATAAGTGTTTTCTGAAATTTTTAAGAATTTAAAAAAATAATATGGACTTAAAAATAGTGACGCTCCAAAAATAACCTACAAAGGAACATCAAATTTTAAATCCAATGAAATATTTGAAATAATTCCAATTCATTACACACATAAAAATAATTGTGGCGTGTTTTTATCTTTCTTATTTTACCAACAATTATACTATCCAAGTTATTATAGGTTTCATAATCAGTAAAATCTTCGTCGCCATAAGAAACATCCATTTTGTTTATGTATGATTGTATTTATTTATTAAACTTGTCACTAAAACTGTTTTTTCAATTGCGTAGTATTTATTTTATACATGTGTACATATGTATGTATATTTATCATTTGACAGTTCTAACTTGAGTTAACTGAGCAATGTTGCTCGGTTAAACCTAGATTATTAACCAGATAACCTTTATCTGAAAAACAAAATTTGAAGTTTAAGTTACAGTTAACTGACAAGTAGAGTTTATCTTTATGTGAAAAACTAGCTCTAAATGTAACAAAAAGTAAAAGTAATTGTTATTTTTGCTTTTAACTAACTTTAAGTTGTAATAATGGCCCTAAGAGTTGGTATAGTTATGTTTTTTTTAGCGATTCTAATATTTTGTTATTGGTTTGACGAATCATACATTATAAATCGATCAAAATGCAAAACGCCAACAATGTAAAATACATTACAAATGTATTTTGCAAATTATGTATTTAAAATACAAAATACTTGCATGTCATGTATTTAAAATACAAAATACTTCTACGTCATGTATTTAAAATACAAATACAAAATACGTATTTGTATTTTAAATACGTATTTCAAATACATGTATTTCAAATACATGTATTTCTTGCAATATTTTTATAAATAATAATTAATATTGTTTATTTGCATGACATATTTCAATAGCATAAAAACAAAAGTTTCATAGGCACAATAAAACAATGTTTTCATAATAGCAACGAGAATCGCATTTTATGTAATTGTGAAAAGTATTATGAAAAATGGTTGTGAAAATGACTATGACAAGACTAATGCATTAAACACATTCGACACAGCAGGCTACGGGGTACAATCTGTCAAAAATAGAATACACACATTCTTATGGTAACAATTATTTTAACGACAGCAGGCTACACGACTGCACGACCACCATTGTAGCTGTCGCCAACTTTAAACTAATTTCTATGGGTCGTATGCAAAAAAAATTAACAAAGCTTTGCCAAGCAATGTTAAGTAAATTTGTATTCTAAAAAAATTATTATATCAAAATTCTAAAGTAGGCACCTACGTTTGTTAAGACGCAATTTACACTGTGCCTTTTCTGCTTGCATGTGTAGGCAGGCTTTTTCAGTTCGTGGGTGAGAGGTGTTGAGAGGCATGAGGAGTAAAACAAAAGGCACGAAATGAAAATTCGAGGGGATTTTTGACATTTCTCTTTGTTTTTTCGTACTCTCAGCACTAAGAGTGTATACAAACGTCAAAAAGTCATGAAGAAAAAAGTCTTAATGTAAATGTGCTTGACTTTTCGTAGGGGGTTTAAAAGAAAATTGTCGAAAGGCATAATGTGAATAGGTTCTAAGGGTCCTTTAAGTTGATATTTCCAAAATGTGTATTTGTTCTTGAAATATTTTTGTTAATATAGCACATATTGATTCATGATACATCTAAAAATTAAGCTAGAAGTGTAAGCTTTTATCTTAAATTTATTATTTCTGTTATCTTATGGAAAACATCACCAAATTATCCAACTGATTCGAAATACATAGCAAAATCCATAAAAAAATATTAAAATAAATTCAATTATACAAAAATGTTTTAGTGATGTACATACAGTCAAAACGAATGGAAAAAATCTGGATATTCAAATACTCATTTCATTCGAATAAAATATATTGCCATAATTTTTCTTTGTTCATCATATTATTTTTACTTTTACTTCATAAAAATGTATATCTGTTTTCCTTCCATGTCAGAAGCTCATACTTTTTAAATTAGGTTGCTTTACGTCAAGATAATACAAATTTATTTAATAAAATAAAAAATTATTTGAATACTCGAATTAATTTTTATTCGATGTTGTTCATCATAAGCCGTGAAGTGGTTGTTGAACACGGTGGTGTTACCAGTATTTATTATTAAACTACAAAATAATTAAAGTTGTTTTTTGCATACAATTTCTTAACAAAGCAATGTTAGCCTAATGCTTTGCTTAGACGACAAGTTGAATCACCTGCTTCGCTCTCTGAATCATGTTAATGAATCATGCTGTTTAGACTGCGCATTCGTGCTTCATGTGCAGCGTGCCAATTTAGTGCTTTTAATACTAGATTTAGAGTTTTTTAATTCATAACAGTGCGGAATTTTTCAAATTGTTGCTTTAAAAAGAAATTAGTGCCTTTTTTTTGGTGCTTTTCACCTTTGATTTTAGTGCGTTTTACAAATCTACTAAATATTAATTTGTTAAAGTGTGGTGGCTTTATTTTCACTTTCAAAAACTATCTGCTTTCACCCCTTTTAGACATGCAAAGTTTCCTTTGCAGAATGTTAATTCAGCTTGGTGAAATATGAAGGAAGAAAAACTTTATCTTTCATAGTGAGAAAAAATAATATATTTCTAGAAATTACAGAGGATACCATGCAAGTTATAAAATAGTTTAATTACAATAATCTAATTACTAACCACTGAGGGAAGCAATGTATTGCTTTCTTGATAACGAAAGCTTCCCATGCACGTTATAAAATAGTTTAATTACAATAATCTAATTACTAATCACTGAGGGAAGCAATGTATTGCTTTCTTGATAACGAAAGCTTCCAAAAATGCTTCTGAAAAGTACTAACTTAAGGCTCTCTAACAAAGTGGACAAAAGTAAAAAAAAATGTAAACCAGTTACTTTTCCACTGAGTACATAAAAACTACAAATTATTACTTCTGTAAATGAAAACAGTAAGGCAAAAAAATTAATATCTTTTTGGAAACTAAATGCATTGCTTCTAGCTGAAATTGAAGAAATGGAACGAAGTATTAGAAATTTAAGGATAAATAAATGGAAAAATTTGCTCAGAACTGATAAATTTTCGATCGAAGTTCATAATTCTAGAAATTCAACTGATCATAATCCATTTCTAATACTGTCAATATTTGCTCTAGGACTATTAACATTACCATGTTCAAATGTTGAAGTAGAAATAACTTTTAGTGCTAATAACTATTTTAAAAGTAAGTTAGAAAAACAATAATTTTATAAATCAAATTGTTTCATTCATATAAAATACGGTCTAAAAAGAAAAGGCTTATGTTGTTCAGAATGTAACATACTGAACCATGTTCATGTAAAAATTAATTCAGATGAAACACCTAAAAATCTAATTGTTTTATTAAAATAGTTTTATGGCCAGAGGAAAAAGATGAAACTGCATTTCTTGAAACGAGGAGTATAATTCTCGTTGATTATCTTTTGTTAAAATAGTACACCATAATTGGTGGCAAATAAATAGATAAATATAAAAAAATAAATAAAAATATATTTATGTACATACATACATATTTACATATGTACATACATGCATACATATATACGAGTACTTATTTCATTTAGTGCTTTTTTATGAACACACAGTGGTTTTTGCTCTGAAAAAGTTGGCATCACTGTTCGCGTGGCATTTTTTTTTATGTATATTTACACAAACATACGTATCATACGCACGTATATACATGCATACACATAAGCATACATACTTTACATAGATTCCACTCATGCGAAATCTTGTTTTTGAAGGCATCTCTATATTTTCTTCTTATTTTTTCTTTTTATATTATTCATAACTTAATGAAATTTATTTATATTAAACTCACATCTATGTTTTTTGGTTTGTTTTTATTTGTTTACAAACACACACATACACATATACCTAATTTGTTTTGATAGCTAGTTCAGATAAAGTGGCGATTAACTGCGATAAAAGTTAGAGAAGATACCAATTTTACGTGCTTGGCAAGTAGATTCATATTGAATTTACTTGATTCGCTCTCATAATTTTGTATGGCGAAGAAAGTGGATTCGGTCATGATTGGGGCGTGAAGCATGAATAGAGAGCGAAGCACGTACCGTCTGAACATAGTATTAAAGTGCTTGGTAACTACTATGAACCTTAAAGCTCAAGTAAAATATTTTTTTGCATACGGTCCTATTTCTCTGGCTACAATGAGCAAATGCAGTGTTACCAGTATAATACAAAATGGTGAATGAATGATATCGTACAATTATTTCATACTATTTACTAGAAACAATATCCAAAAATTGATGTAAAGAATAAATTGATTCATTATTGTACTTTTATGTGAAATAAGTACATTTTAAAAGAAAAATTAATTTTTATAAATGCAAAATATATGAAAGTGGCAATACTGAACTATGTATTTGTACTTCAATATCAGCTGCAGATGGTGCTGCTGCCGTCTCCAAACTAATTAAGTAGCTGGCTACGAGGCGACAAATGCTGCTAGCGGCATTTGAAGTCGTGTGTTCGTGTAGCCTGCTGTGGTAAATGTGTTTAATGCATAACTTCTGATTAACACCACAAAGTATACAGAGATGTCACGAGACGGAAAATAATTTCGCTAATTTGTTTATGCACGTGCTTTATAAGGTGAGCGCAGCAGTTGTAATGTGAATTTTATTCACATGTGGTTGACATTTAAAATTTATTAATTTCATTTTTTCGAAATTGTCAATCACTATTGATGGATGACCCAGGGATGGAGTTTGTAATTTTAAAAGCAACGCAGGGTTGGATACATAAATCGAGTTCGAAAAATAGTATTTTCGACATTATTTAAAATAAATCAACCACTTTGAGGTGATTTATCTATATGCAAAATGTATGGTAAATCATGTAGAAATTAACATGATTTGTATAAATCATGCCGGTGGAAACATACTATAATACACAACTAGAATTACTTAAAAGGGGAAAAAAGTTCAAATATAACATTGCAAGAAGAGATAATACAATAGATGCTTGGAATAGCTATAAGGTAGCAAGAAACAGATATAAAACGAGTATAGAATACGAAAAAAATAAATTTATAAATAACAAAATATGTAAGGCAAAATAAAACCGATTTTAATAGTGTATCAACAAAAATAATAATGGACAACTGGAATGTTGTGGGTAGAATAATATTGAATATTATAAATAAATCACTTGAAGTGGGAGAATTCCCGGAAAGTTGGAAAATATCGTCAATAACTCCAATAGAAAAAGTTGCAAAAACAACAAAATGTGAAGAATTTAGGCCAATAAATACACTAAAAACGCTAGAAAAAATAATTGAAAAAGTTGTAAAACAACAATTACAAAACTATTTTGAGCAAAATAATTTATTTTCAAAATATCAATCAGGTTTTAGAACAATATTTTCTTGTGAGACAGCAGTGAACTATCCCAGGCAGAAATTGTGACTTTGCCCAAAAAATATGTACCACCACAACACTGTATAACAAAAATTCGACGTTATACTAAGTTCACACTTACGTGTTTAAGAGCTTAAACACAACGATTTTTAGATGTTTTGCCATACATTTGTTTGTTTGGTTAAACATATCAAAAACGGTGTTTTAAATTTAAACACTTTGATAAACTCGTATATAGAGTATGTTTAGCGCATTTTTCACAACTCTGGCAACTTTGTGTTGTTATTTAATGAGGCACGTGAAAAAAATTATTTAAGACATTCCTTAGAAAAATTAAAATTATTTAAAAAAAAGTTCTTGTTTAAAAATAAAAAGCAAATATAAAACATAATTGTTCGAAATTTCTTACAAATACAATAATTTATTGACATAATGTCAACCTTAAACATCTCAAATATAATGTGAACGGTTGTGTTTAGTTTTTAGAAAACTCGTGTTAAACATGTTTAAAAACATAAGTGTGAACATGGTATTAGTTTCCCAATACCCCGTTTACAATAATTCTATACCGCTACAATACCGTAAATACAAAAATTTTACTCCAGATCCCCAAATACCCCGTTTACAATAATTGTTTACCGCTTCCACACCGTAAATATAAAAACTTGACTTAAGTTGAGAAATTTCCATTGTGACGAACTTATAAATTTGTATTTAGAATATTGTGACAACATTGAAAACAAGAGTCGGAGGACGGTCGGTCATTCGGCGTTATCATTTTAATGTTAGGAGTACATTAAAATGTTGGAAAACGAATATTGTACTGATTTTATTTGTACCCGTAGACAATCGTAGCAACGTCGTGCTGATTGTCTTTTTCTGCCTGGGTAGGTTTCTTTAAAAGAATACGTAGCAAAGTATCCACTATAACGGCTATAAATATATATAACGTTATAATAAAACCCCATTTTGAATTTTGTTCAACAATCATATTACGTGTTGCACGGTAACAAATAGAAAGGCTCCAGAAATTACAAAACAAAGCTATGAGATCGATATAAAGATGTAATATTGATACACTAAAATGGCTAAGTATAAAACATAAATATAAAAAATAGTGAGAGAGGGTGATAGGGAAATTATAGTGATAGAGAAGGCAGGTGGTGAAGGAAGAGATAGAGGAAAGCTTCATTCTTTTACAACTCTGCTCTTTGCACATTTTTGATAATGCATTGTTGCAGCGCCATCATTTTGAAGCTGTGTTAGTAGCCATTTTATTGGTTATTTTACTTCGCCAATGATTCTGCTACACAACGAAGAAGGGAGTTCTGATGTTACATTAGGATTAGTATCTCATGAAGTCGGTGTAGTTTTTAGTGACCAGTACCTTATGCCTTTATCACTAGGGCCCCTATTATGAGCAACTTTCGATCTTCGACTGTAGTCGAAAGTACTGATCGAACGAATTGTCATTTGGTATTATGACGAGCATTCGGCAAAGAATGTCGTTATTGTGAATAAAATCGACAAAAAATAGATTATAATTCTTGTTTGTGTACTTAAAAATAAAACTTGTTTAACATTTAGATTTTTAAACAAAATTTTTTATTAAAAAAATTCATCGAAAGCTAAATTCTGTTCGATAGAAAATTCGGTGCTCAACGAAATTTTCGATGCTCATAATATGAATTTAACATTCGATTTTCGATGTTCGATACCCAGCGAAGATCGAAAATCGAATTCAACTCATAATAGGGCCTTAGAACTTTACACACAACAACTGATACAAAGGACACTAATGAACATCAGAAAAATGCGTGGTGTTGTTATTTTTTTATTGACTGTCGGAGACCGGGCTCGAAACCAGGACCTTCGGTTTTTGTAGTCAAAGTGCTAACTGCTTCAGCCAACGCCACCCTATTACTTAATTTACTTCACTTTTATTCTATTTCAGAGATATTACGCCCATGATATTGGATCAATATTACACAAATCTTAAAACCCAAGTTATAAAAGCAGAACGACGTGTTCTCAAAGAATTAGGATTCTGTGTTCATGTCAAGCATCCCCATAAATTGATTGTCATGTACTTGCAGGTGCTAAAATATGAAAAGCACGAACAACTGATGCAGATGTCGTGGAATTTCATGAACGATTCCCTACGTACCGATGTGTTTATGCGTTACAATCCAGAAACTATAGCTTGCGCTTGTATATATTTAAGCGCTCGTAAGCTATCGATACCCTTACCTTCCCAACCACATCCTTGGTATGGTGTATTTCAAGTGACCGAAGATGATATTATAGATATTTGCTATCGAGTCATGGAATTATATACACGTGTCAAACCAAATGTTGATAAGTTAGAAGAAGCCGTAGAAGAATTGAAAAAGCGTTATATGGAATCTAGAAATAAGACGAAAGAACAAAATACTCCGCCTGCTGTTACCTCTGTTGACCGTAGTAATGGCTCTCATAACGCATGGGGAGGATTTATACAGCGCACTATTCCATTGCCTCTGCCTAGTGAGAAATCTCCAGGTAAGGATTCTAGGTCTAGATCAAGATCAAGAGATTCTCGAAGAACAGCACGTTCTAGGTCACATACAAGATCGCGTTCGCGCTCAAATTCTGCTAGTCGTTATAAGAAATCGCGACGTGACCGTGAGAGAGAACGCGAACGGGAACGTTCACGATCGCACACACCACCTCCATCTAAAAACAAGAAAAAATCTAGGCACTACTCCAGATCACCTTCAAGTTCCCCACATTCCAAGCATCGGAAGAGGTAAATACTATAAGCATATACATACATATATGGCTATGTAAAAATGTTTTCATTTGTTCTTTTATTTCCTTTCAAGTAAACCTTCACGGGATCGCCACACTGAAAAATATATAGACAATAGACGCGATAAATATCAGGATAAATATCAAGATAAAAGACCAATACACCATCATCGTACCTCTTCATCCTCAAATAGTAATAAACATCATCGCGGTTACACTTCGTCGCATCGAGGTCCTCATCGCGATAATTCCCACGACTCAAGGCATCGAAAGCGCTAATGTTATAACTATAAAGCCCATCCAAACTAATTTTTTACTTACCAAGGAAATTTAAAATATGTTAATGGCATTATACCATAATTGAAAATAATATAATATCCTGGAAGCATTTCAAGTTGTATTTGAGACATTTCTTATACCAATCTTAGAAAGATTTTCCCCCCAAATTTCCAACATTTTGACTGATTATTCATTATGAAAAATTAGCATAAATCCGAATGAACAATCACCCAAATTATTTTTTAATGTCGGTGAACCGCTTAAATTTTTTTTGCAATTCTTTTTTTTAATCTTAAGTTTGGGTGAATATTCATTAAGTTACCCTGAAGGAAACGTGGAGTGAAGTATCCCCAAGTCACAAGTTCTGTCGAATGTTTTGGTGACATTGTCAACGGAGCTTCTATTACACAGGTCAACAGCAAAAAAATGCTTTAAAAACCACTATACAATTTTGATGTATTGTGGTTCCAGTAGTACAAAAATTTTCCAAATTTTAAATTCTATGGACAGGTTTTTTTTGAATTTTTAAGTAAAATTGTAAATTTTTTGAGACATGTCTCCACTTATGTTCTGATAACTCAAAAAAAAAACCGGTCCAATTTTGTTAAACTAAATTTATAAAAATTACTATTTACATAACCTTTAATTCGTTTATATATTGCGTTTCAATTGGCTCAGTAGTTGTAGCCAAAAATATATTTATTTTATTTTATTTACAATATATTTTATAAATTCACAAAATATATACAAGGCGCCGGGTGACTAGACCATATTAGTCTTGTGTAGTTCATGAACGAACTAGTTCAAATGAACGATTCATTACTTTGAACTAAATGAACTAGTTCATTTGTTTTACGCTCACTAGTTAAATTTTTGAACTAGTTCATTTTTTGAACTATGAAGACAAATGTCAAAATTTTTATACAAAAGAGCTGGATGAACTAACATGACAGATTTCATGTGTCATTGTTTTTACAACAGGGGGGTTACTCTCTATTACGATGCGAAAGAAAAATGGCACGAAATCGTACGATTGATACTCTCTAATGCGTTTGCGCATTTACCTTTCGCATCTTTTATTTTCCGTTTCGCAAGTCTGGTATCACCGTACTCCACAATGCGAAAGCGCCTGTCAAAATCGCTCGATAAGCGCCAATATCTTGCGTTAGCTAAATACCAAACGCAAAGTGAGAAAAACATGTAAGTACGTTGAAAAAAATATTTATATATTGACTGTCTTATTCATAAAAAATATTTTTGTTTTATAAGAGGTTTATTAAACAAATTTTCTATGGAAATTTGATTCATAAGCCTTTTATAAAACCAAAATATTTATATTTAAATCGTAGTTTTTAGGGAAAAAGCCAAAAAATTACAAACAAAACACCGGCAGTTTGAAATTTTAGTGGATTGCATGTGAGCAAATGACAAATAAGCCGCAAATCATTTGTGGACAAAATTGACAGACGACCTAAATTCTAATGGACCTCCTGTAAGGGATATAGCTGGTTGCTTATAATGAAATGTGACACTAATAGTACTTATAAGATTACACATGTATGTTTGTATGTATGTATTCATATTTGATTTTAAAAATCACACCAAGTGAAAATGCGTAAAAATAAATTAAGCATTTCCAGCACAGTTTTGTATTTTCTCAATCGCTACGTAGAGCTCTTTTAAGCGACGGCTCATTGACTGCTGCTATATTCCTAAGGTATGGTCCTGGCCAATTTAATGTTAATATCCAGCTTGGCCAAGTAATTTTAAGGCAGCGGCTAGTTTTATAAAACAAAGTTAAAATAAAGCAATATGTATTTAAAGGCCGTTCACACTATAATACAAGTATTAATACTTTTGTGGAAAATGCAACTCTGACATGTTGAGTTGTTATTGTCTTTTGAAATTTTTGAAACAGAAATTAGATTAGGGATGCATTTTCGTCAAAAGTATTAATACTTGTATTATAGTGTGAAACGGTCTTTAATAACATATTCCGCTACAGATTTTTTTACCTGCGGTCATTTGAGGAAAGTATACCGGAACTATCTCTTAAGCTTAAATTAGAAGTGACATACCCATAATGCCATAGCCATAACCAAACCAAAATTTAATTTGTTTCTATGGTGACAGTTATGGCTTTAAGGTTGTTTTCTATGGCTATGGTTATGTCACGTCTAATTGAACCTTTAAGACTCGTCTTGCAACTCGTTTTACATGGACGTTTTCTTCATAAAACCAAACGCTAAAAATCCATGACTTTATTTTCAATTAAAGGCTGTTACACTTCACTTTTTCTTCAATTTTGATTTTAAATGTCGTTTTTTATACATATTTTGACATTTCAGTACTGCCAACCTTTGCCATATTTTCTTTGCAATGTCCGTGTTGCCACTTTTTCAAACAACTTTGCGAAAGGTTTTGCGAAAGTAATAGAGAGTACCAAATTTGCATATCAACGCATTTATGCTATGTTTAGACGACGAGTTGAATCACCTGCTTCGCTCTCTGAATCATGTTTATGAATCATGCTGTTTAGACTATGCATTCGTGCTTCGTGTGCAACGTGCCAATTTAGTGCTTTTCGTACTAGATTTAGAGTTTTTTAATTCATAACAGTGCGGAATTTTTCAAATTGTTGCTTAAAAAAAGGCACTAAATTGGTGCTTTTCACCTTTGATTTTAGTGCGTTTTACATATCTACTAAATATTAATTTGTTAAAGTGTGGTGGCTTTATAAGAAACACCAAATAAGAAATTTTCTCTTTTCAAAAACTATCTGCTTTCACCCCTTTTAGACATGCAAAGTTTCCTTTGCAGAATGTTAATTTAGCTGGGTGAAATACGAAGGAAGAAAAACTTTATCTTTCATAGTGAGAAAAAAGAATATATTTCTAGAAATTACAGTTATAAAATAACTTAATTACAACAATAATCTAATTACTAACCACTGAGGGAAGCAATGTATAGCTTTCTTGATAACGAAAGCTTTCAAAAATGCTTCTAAAAAGTACTAACGTAAGGCTCTCTAACAAAGTGGACAAAAGTAAAAAAAAAGTAAACCAGTAACTTTTGCATCTGAGTACACAAAAACTACACATTATTACTTCTGTAAAATGAATTAGTAAAGCAAAAAATGAATGCCTTTTTTGAAACTGAATGCATTGCTTCTAGCTGGCTTACAAAAATTCTTCTGGGAAGCGGCAATTTTTGCTGGGATGGTGAAATTGAAGAAATAGAACGAAATATCAGAAATTTAAGGATGCATAAATGGACAAATTTGCTCAGAACTGATTAATTTTGGATTGAAGTTTATAATTATAGAAATTCAAATAATCATAATCCATTCCTAACACTGGGTCTTCACGTAGCAATATCTATTGAGGCAATTGTCAAAATTGATTGCGTCCATGAAATTTCCTACGTGTAGACAGCGATTGCCATAAGTGTCAATCCATTGAGCAATGATTGCTATGCTGATTGCTCGAGCAATTATTGCCAAGCAATGTGCTGTCACTTTTGTTGTATTTTTAATTAATTTTTGCAAAACAGTGAAATGGAAGAAAATATAAAAGTACATCATCCGAAAACATAATGTAAGAAAAACTAAACATAAATTTTTCGTAATTTTGCATTGGAAATATATATTTAAGGCAATACCTGCCCTAAGAATGTGTAAGAATTGTGGAAAAAATGCCGTATGTACGTGTTCGCCGCTTCAAGCAAGAAGCAAAAAATATTTTCTCTAAGACTATTAACATTACCATGTTCAAATGTTGAAGTAGAAATAACTTTTAGCGCTTATAACTTTTTTAAAAGTAAGTTAAAAATACAATAATCATTTTATAAATCAAATTGTTTCTTTCATATAAAATACGGTCTAAAAGGAAAAGGCTTATGTTGTTCAGTAACTCGTTTCTGTAATTCTCGCATCGTAAAATTTCTCACATGAAGTGTGAAACACAAAATTCCATCTTTTCTCGATTTGTGAAAAAAAAGTGTTTCTGTAGTTGAATGTGAAAACAGACAACACTGAATCTGTTTTTACTGGAATATTTCCAGTAATCGAGTGTCAAATGAAAACAAAAGTCACAAAAATATTATTTCAATAACAAAAAAATAATAATTTTCAAGAAAAATAAAATTGAATAATGAACATGAATATAAAGTGAATGTAAAATGCTTGAAATAAGTTTTTTCTAGCAACTGTCTCTATTATAGAAAATTACACAAAAAAATTCTAAATAAATATAATCATATCGAATCCTTCAGTTCTCGTTGTACCTTCATAGTGAACAGACGTATTAGCGGATTTTTTTTTTACATACATAATAAAAAAAATCATACAAAAAAATATTTGTAGTACATAATATTCGTTGTACATTAACTTTGATAAATAAGCTTTTTTTTGCTTTGCTAATATTTTTTTACATAGACAGTAATAACTAAAACAAAAATAAAACAAAAACAACCGTAAACAAAATAACTCAAAGTGCCCTTGAGGAATACACTAACAAAGTGCCCTTGAGGAATACTCTATATGAGTACCTCAAAAACAAATAATTGTGAAGTGAGTGATAACGGCAGAAATGCCTATCTTACTGTGAGCTCTGATGATCTTAATGATAACAATAAAAAATCTGATGATATACTTACTGTGAGTTCTGATGCTCTTAATATAAACAAAATAAATAAAAAACCTGATGACAGACTTTTTTTAACGGCTAAGCCAATTTTTCGTCAGCGATCAACTTCGCTTTGTCCAATGTCAACTAGTGATTTGTTAACATTACAGTTGCCTACTACTTCGTCATTTAAATCAGCGATATCATCCGATTCAGGCTCGTGTTCATCACTTACCCAAATTGTCAATATAAATAAGAGTAGCCCAAAACCCAAGGTCCAAGTCGGAATGGACCGATATATAATGGTGGGAAAGCGCGGGCGAAGCCCAAATTCTAATAAAATTGCATCTGCTTCAAAGGTATCTAGGGATAACAGCGCATCCTCCACTAATCGTTTTCAAATATTGCAAGATGACAACGACACACCTGATATATCTGAGAAAAAAACCTCCAAGCCGCCACCAATATATTTGAGAGAAAAAAATTCAAACGCTCTTATTAAGAAATTAATTTCGGTCATTGGTGAGAAAAAATTTCACATTGTTCCAATAAAACGTGGCAATATCGATGAAACGAAAATTCAAATTTATGACGAAACAGATTTCCGTAAAATGGTTTCTGAATTTGAAAAAAATAAATAAGTTTCTACACATACCAGCTCAAGAGTGCTAAAGGCCTGCAGATCGTATTGAAGGGCATAGATTCTTATGTTGTTCCCGAAGAAATAAAAGACGCACTCGTCCTCCAGGGATTCAAGGTAAAAAATGTTTCAAATATAATAAATAGGGAGAAGATCCCCCAGCCTCTATTTCGCGTTGAACTTGAGCCGAATGATATAAAATTGAGAAAAAATGAGACGCACCCAATTTATAATTTAAAATATCTTTTATACCGAAAAATAACAGTTGAAGAACCACACAAGCGTTCTGGACCCGTACAGTGCCATAATTGTCAAGAATATGGCCACACAAAAACTTACTGCAAATTACCTACAGTTTGTGTTATTTGCGGTGAATTGCACGGTACTGCTAGTTGCAATAAACCGAAAGATCAAAGTAACAAAAAATGCAGTAATTGTGGAGAAAATCACACTGCTAACTACAGAGGTTGTCGTGTATATTCTTTCGTTAAAAAGACAATGGGGCAAAAACCTAAAGTAGCTCCAGCACAAACAGCAAACACTTACTCCGCCACTCTTGCCCAAGTGAGCCAACCAGTTAATTCACGTGTATCGTATGCCGATGCTGCAAAAACAAGCTCTATTCCCACACAAAATGTTTCACGGCCAAATACTTCAATAAATACAAACTCAGGCTTTAATTTTAATCGCCTTGAAGCTACTATTGAAAATCTGGTGCAAACTATAAACAATTTTACAACAAGTATGACTAGCATGATGCAAGAAATGCTGCGAATGCAGAATACTCTGCTTCAAGCAATACTTAATAAGCCATGAACACGTTAACAATATGTTTCTGGAACGCAAACGGCATTCGCCAACATAAAAATGAACTTGAGCACTTCCTCACGGAAAAAAATATTGATATAATGTTGGTCTCTGAGACTCATTTGACTTCGAGAAGCCTTTTTAAAATTTATGGCTACACCTTATATGATTCAAAGGACCCGAGAGGAAGAGCATGCGGTGGATCAGCAATTTTAATAAAGTCAAGACTCAAGCATTATATTATTGACAACATTTGCGAAGAACATTTACAAGCAACGAATATTTGTATCGAAAATTTTTGCACTAATTTTGTCATATCATCAATTTACTCCCCTCCTAGGTTCGCAATTACTGAGGACCAATACGAGAATTTCTACAAATCCCTTGGCCCTTGCTTCGTAGCAGCTGGCGACTACAATGCAAAACATACGTTCTGGGGTTCGCGTCTTATTACACCTAGAGGTCGGGCATTGTTCAACACAATTTCAAAAATGGGCTTGGACGTCATTTCGAGTGGGGAGCCCACTTACTGGCCTACGGACATACAAAAAAATCCGGATGTTATAGATTTTGGAGTCATGAAAAATATTTCTAGGGAATTAGTTCATGTTGAAGCGTCTCAAGATCTTTCCTCCGATCACTCTCCCACGATCGTTACAATTTGTAGCCCACTAAGTAGTGACTTACCTCACCCGTATGTGAAGACGATCAACCGTGTTAATTGGCTGGGGTTCAGAAAATATCTCAGTACTCATTGTACGGAAAACATTATACTAAGAACATCCGAAGATATTGAATTTAACATTGGCAATCTTATCAAAAATATAAAACAGGCTGCTGAACATGCGACTACCTCCTACCCGCAGACTGGATTTAATAGAATTTATTCTACGGATATTGAACGTCTTGTAAGTGAAAAAAGAAGAGCTAGAAGGGAATGGCAACAGCACAGATCACCACAACATAAAATCAGATTTAAAGAGTGCACTAAACGACTCCAAGACTTGCTTGCATTTGAAAAAACTGCATCTTTTAAAAACTATCTGGAAGGTCTTGATGCCACACCAGCATCTAATTACTCCTTGTGGCGCGCTGCTAGAAAGCTTAAAACACCTGTTGCGTTTAAACCACCTCTGCGTACATCTACAGGGGGTTGGGCAAGAAGCGATACTGAAAAAGGTAAACTATTTGCTGAGCATTTAAAATCAGTATTTACCCCTAACTCGTGTACTGGTGTTATTGATTTGCCGAATGTAGTGGCGCTACCCCCTCGACCCATAAAATTTAGAACGTGTGATGTACAAAAAGTAATTGCTGAACTTAACCCGAAGAAAGCTCCGGGTATTGATGGAATTAGTAACCAGATGCTAATAAAGTTGCCTCGTATTGCAATTAGAATCCTATTATTTATTTTTAACGCCATTTTACGACTGGAGTATTTTCCAAATAGCTGGAAGCTTGCCAAAGTTAAAATGATTCCAAAGCCGGGCAAAGACCTTACCAAGGCTGAGTCATACAGGCCAATAAGTCTGCTATCAACAATGTCAAAACTTTTCGAAAAACTGCTCATGACAAAATTGTCCCCAATTCTAGTTAGTAATGGGTGCATACCGGACCATCAATTTGGTTTTAGAAGTCAGCATAGCACAATCGAACAAACTCATAGATTGGTTCAATTTATAAGAAGAACATTTGAAGAAAAGAAGTATTGTTCTGCGCTGTTTATCGACGTTTCTCAGGCATTTGATAAAGTGTGGCATGAAGGTCTTATTTTAAAATTGAAATCATATTTACCAATAAATTTTCTGAAGCTATTAGAAAGTTATATTACTACCCGGAAGTTTACGGTTGTGGAAGGAGACTTCATGAGTGTGCCCGAATCTATATCATCCGGTGTGCCACAGGGGAGCATACTGGGGCCAGTTTTGTATTTGATTTACACTTGTGATATGCCTTTGAGCAGCAATATTCATACATCTACGTTTGCCGATGATACAGCCTGCCTTAGTATGCACGAAAACCCTCACGAGGCTTCCCGATATCTACAAGAACATATTACACAACTGGAACTATGGTTAAATTTATGGAGAATCAAAGTAAACGAGCAAAAGTGTGTCCAGGTAACATTTACCCTGCGAAGAGATACTTGTTCCCCTATTCGAATCAACAATCAAGTTGTTCTTCAACATTCACACGTAAAATACCTTGGTATACACCTTGATCGACGGCTTACATGGAAGCCCCATATTGACTCAAAGCTAACACAAATGAAACTGAAATTAACTCAGCTACATTGGCTGATTGGTAGAAATTCTTCACTCAGTCTAGATTGTAAACTTTTAATATACAAGACGATTTTGAAACCAATATGGTGCTACGGAATACAGTTATGGGGCACTGCTTCAGCTTCTAATGTCGAGAGAATCCAACGAAGGCAAAACAAAATTTTACGCTTAATAACATTGGCTCCATGGTATATAAAAAATTCAAATATACATCGTGATTTAAATATGCCACTAGTGACTGAAGAAATTGCAAAATACGCTGGCAAATATTTAACAAAACTCGAGTCACATCCTAATCCGCTTGCCCGTAATATTTTGAACTTTACTGGACACATCCGCCTAAAAAAGAGGGACACATGGGCTCTTATTCATAGCACTCCAGATGGGACTTCTTGAAAATACTTTATTTTTTTCCTTTTGACTATCACTACTTATGTATTATATATAACTATTACTAAGCTTATGTCCGACACTGGTCGGGCCTAATTATATTTTTAGATTTAAGATTTGAATAATTATTGTTAGTTCATATATGAAGATACAATAAATAAAAAATCATGCATTAAAAAAAAAAAAAAAAAAAAAAAAATATCGAATCCTTAATAATAATTTTAGTGCAACAAATCGTTGCATATCTTTTCAACTAGTTTATTTTTCATATTTTCACACACAAATTCAAAAATTCACATGTTTTGGTACAATTTAAAATCCGAGAATTGCAAGAAACTATTCACAAAATATTATTACAGAAACACTTTTTCTCACATCGTTCAAATAATTGCTGGAAATTTGTTTAAATGACAGATAGTTCCCGCAAAGTAACGATACAGAAACACTTATGTGAGAAAAGCCATTATGTGTTTCAATTTACACTGTTTCCACGATTCTCTTGTTTCATGCGGGAAATTTTACGATGCGAGAAATACAGAAACGAGCTACAGAATGTAACATACTGAACTATGTTCATGTAAAAATTAATTCAGATGAAACACATAAAATCTAATTGTTTTTTTTAATACACCATAATTGCAGTGTCTTGCGAAATGAACTTCAATTATTTTCCTACTCATGTTCTACTTATAAGCAAAATCGAAATATGGCTCGATATAATTGACATTATTATTAAAACCTATGAAATGTAGTAAATTTAAAATTGTAGTTAACTTAAATTTTTAATTTCTACTCATTCAATACATATATAATTAGCCATGTGGGCTTTCTCTGTATTGAAAATTAATAGATAAATATAAAAATAAAAATAAAAAATATATTGCACTTAGTGCTTTTTTATGAACACACAGTGATTTTTGCTCTGAAAAAGTTGGCATCACTGTTCGCGTGGCATTTTTTTATGTATATTCACACATTCATACGTATCATACGCACGTGTAAACATGCATACATACTTACATAAATTCGATTCATTCAAAATCTTGTTTTTGAAGGCATATCTATATTTTCTTCTTATTTTTCCTTTCTATATTATTCATAACTTAATTAAATTTATTTATATTAAACTCACATCTATGTTTTTTGGCTTGTTTTCATTTGTTTACAAACACACACATACACATATACCTATTTTGTTTTGATAGCTAGTTCAGATAAAGTGGCGATTAACTGCGATAAAAGTTAGAGAATATACCAATTTTACGTGCTTCGCAAGTAGATTCATATTGAATCTACTAGATTCGCTCTCATAATTTTGTATGGCGAAGCAAGTTGATTCGGTCATGATTGGGGCGTGAAGCTTGAATAGAGAGCGAAGCACGTACCGTGTAAACATACTATTAGCTTTCGCATCGTAATGGCATTTTTAACACTTATCTTTGTTTTTTCGTACTTTCAGCATTAAGCATGTATATTAACGTCAAAAAGTCATGAAGAAAAATGTCACAATGTAAATTTGATTAAATTTTTTAAGGGGGCTTCAAAGAAATTGTCGAAGCAAGGCAAACTAAAAAGGCATAATGTGAATAATACATACCGACATACATATTTGCTTTGATGCTTAGCTCAAATATATATATATATATATATATATATATATATATATATATATATTCGAAAGTATTTTACTTTAAAAGTTCTTTCGAAACCATATTAAAATTTTCAAAGATATTCATAAAGGGTTTCTCTAACTTCTTGTATTGGAAATTAGAATCTCATTAAAAAAAAATATGTTCTTTAATTAAGAAAACTTTAATTATTTCCAATATTCATAAATAATGTTTTCGTGTACTCATAATCAAAAAAGACCTTGTAAGATCAATACCAAAAAAATTTTTCCGAATATAGTGTACTCGTCTTTTTGGCCCACTTTGATAACGTTGGCCTCTTTGTATTTAAAAACGCACAAAGAGGAAATTTTTTATTTCATTTCATAGAAAAAGTTTCGTGCCACAAACTAGTTTTTAATGAATGTTCGGTAATATTTAAAAAAATTAAGTAATACAGTTACACAAAATATATAAGTGCTAATATTAACTAAGCTTGCATAGTTAACTTTTTTTATATGAAAGTAAAAAGCTTGGGTGTTCTTAATATTCAGTCAGGTAATTTGTGCATCACACTTTACCTAAAGTCCTTGTTAATACAACTATTAGAGTAAGGCATCTTCTCCGAAATTATTTTTAGGTATGTTTTATTCGAACTTTGTATTCAGAACAAATTTAAGTGTGTATTATTAAGTAGCTATAGTTATAGCTGCTTAAAAATTAAGTAGGTATAAGTTTCGAATAAAACATACTTTTTTTTTAATTAATTTCTATGTCCCGGTCCAGACTTGCAAATTTTGTTGCAGCAATTTTTGTATTCCTCTTTCACTCTTTTGTACATATTTAGGAATTGCTGCTACAAAAATTTCAAGTCTGGACTGGGAAAATTTTATTGTCAAAACAAACTTTTTGAGCAAGAAGGTATATATTTTAGGAAATATGACATGCATTTTTTCGTGTGCATGAATGTACATATTCTCAAACCTTCTGGCAAGGCTGAAAGTAACGCAGCGCTGCCATTAAGAATATTGTCAAATTTCCTGGTATTGTTGCCATTCAAATCTTTGAATGTAAACTAACCGTTTATTTAAAAAAAAATTAAATTCAAGTGAAATATAGTAAAACACTATTTAAAAAAAATTAACAAAAAAATTAAACTAAATTAAAAATTAAAAAAATAAACCATAATGGCTGCAAGAAAGCATAGTGACATTTGGCTACATTTCTCTGAGGATGGAACAGATCGTGCCAAATGCAACTATTGCAAAAATTCGTTAAGTATTGCAGGAGGGTCTCATGGAAATTTAAATCGCCACTTGAAAGTTAAGCATCCGCTTCAACCCCGATCCTTACAACGCCAGACACTGGTAAGTGTGAACCCACAACAAATAGATGTAGATGCATTGGAGCAACCCTCAACGAGCTCACAAGACAACCTGCAACAACAAACTATATCGCAGTTTATACGGAAACCACCTCCCATTCGGAAGGTGGAACGTATAGATAAGTTGGTGCTGAAAATGGTAGCCAAAGGCCATCATTCCTTGCGCATTGTGGAGGAGCCAGCATTTAGGGAGTTGATAGGCGAAGTGTCTAATTGCCCGGGGTACCGATTACCCACGAGGAAGACTTTATCTAAGAATTTGCTTCCCAGTGCCCATATGGAAATTTTGGACACAGTAAAATCAGATTTACGAGCATCTATGGCAGTATGTCTCACAACAGATGGCTGGACCTCCAAGAACCACACGAGCTATGTAGCGGTAACAGCGCACTACATAGATGAAAACACCTGCATGAAGACGTATCTGATAGCATGCAACGAGTTTCCTGAAAGACACACAGCGGAAAATCTTTGCAGTTTCTTAAAAACTGTTATGGTTGACTTTGAAATTGCTAACAAAGTGACAGCAGTAGTGAGCGACAATGCAGCCAATATAATAGCAGCAGTTCGCCAAGGCCAGTGGAGAAGTGTAGGATGTTTTGGTCATTCTCTTAATTTGGTAATTCACGCAGCATTACTGGAAGTTGAAGAAACATTGGCTAAGGTAAGGAGAGTTGTGGAGTATTTCAAAAGAAGCTCACAGGGTCTTAATAAGCTATTCGAGACTCAAAAGCAGATGGGAATGCCAGAGCTCAAACCCAAGCAAGATGTAGAAACACGATGGAATTCTACTTACCTTATGCTCGAACGAATATTAGCCATGAAGGATGCTGTTATAACAACACTCCTTAAAACGTCCTGATTTGCTCCTCTTATTACAGGAATGGGATTTCATAAATGAAGTTGTGCCAATTTTAAAACCATTTTTTGAGGTAACAGTGGAAATTTCGAGCGAAAATAATGTTACTCTTTCAAAAGTAACAGTTATCTGTAATATTTTGGAGGATTTCATTGCAAGCTGTATATCGACGGACAGCAAAGTATCGGCATTAATTTCAAAAATTAAATCCGAACTTAAGTATCGTTTTGGCGAGTATGAAAAAAACGCACTATATGCTGAAAGCACAATTTTAGATCCAAGGTTTAAGAAACACGGGTTTAAAAGTGAATCTTCTTATGAAGCAGCCGTTAAAAGTTTAAGATCCAGACTATGCTCCATAAGGCTTCCAAACAGTGACAATAGTGAATCGCAATTAAATACGAATGCTAATGTCACAGAAGAATTTTCAATTTGGAACTTGTATGACCGAAAGTTCCAAGAAACAACTCGTCCAAGTAACAACACTGCCGCAGCCATTAGGGAGTTTGACAAGTATCTAAGCGAAGACTATTTAGAAAGAAAGGAAGATCCATTAATGTGGTGGAACGATCGAAAAAAACTTTATCCACGGGTTTACGCATTTGCGCTCAAAAGACTGTGCATATTAGCTACATCGGTACCCTGTGAAAGAATTTTTTCCTCTACGGGACAAATTTTAAACGATAGGCGCTTGCTTTTAAAGCCAAATAAGTTATCAAGCTTAGTTTTTCTTCATAGAAATATGTAAAAGGTATTACGAGATCCCATAACTTAAACGATTTTTCGATATAATTTTTATTTCTTTCTTTCTTTTAGATACCCTTTTTAAGATCAAGCACATTTCCTGCAATATTTGCTGGCGAAAATGTATATGTATGTATGTATATAACAAATAGTGGAGGAAATTTCCAAGTTACAACAAATTATTTTTAAACTTTTATTAAATTTTTATTTTATTTTTCAGAATAACAGATATTTTCTTCTCTTCAACATATAAATTCAAATATTGCAAACATACATAAGTATATAATTAGAATTGCATATACAATTGTATTATAATTTTATATACATTCATTTGTATATAAATATACATATGTTTGTATATAAATATACAGATGTTTGCATATTAAATTTTTTATATATTTACACATGTATATTTATTTTTACGATATTTGAATTTATATTTAAAAAAGAAGAAAAGATCGTTAACCCTGAAAAATATATCTGCAATTTTTAATGTCAAATTGTATGGCAAAACTCGTTAATACAATGTTCAATTTTACCAATTGGACATTTTCCGTTAAAAAATTTCAAATCCTATCAGAACTAGCTTTTTTTCATCTGTTAAAAAAAACTGGATAAGAATTTAACCATCATATAAATTATTGGTTGTATTAATAGCAGTAATTTATGTAGTAGTCATTTATGAAATTTATGTCCTAATTTTGTAAAACGTAATGCTTAGCGTTCACAAATTTTGTATGTATTTTCTTTTTTTAATTTAAATTTTTACCATATAAATTTTTTTTTTGAATTTTTGGTTAGTAAGGATAAAAAAGTATTTGCGTTTTACTTAAATAACTTTTTATTCACACTTTTTACTTAAAAAAAATTTGTTGTAAAACCCCAAATATGTATTTTTTTGTTTGTTAAACCTGGATCCCACTATCTGCACAATGTACCGAGTTTCGTCGGCTCACTGAAATAAAGTCAGAAGTAGGAAACTAAATTTGCCATATTTCTGAACTGATTGAAATATAAGGACATAATTTCCCCACAATGTATTGGTAATAAAGTCATAAGTACTTAATTCAGAATCAATTTGGCAATACTTCCAATTTGGCTTACATTCTGCCGGTAGTGGGATCCAGGCTTTAAAAAAATTTCAAGTAAAAAGCAAATGCTTTTTTTATTCACACACTCATTGTCATAAGTTTAATTTAATTGAAATTTATTTGCTGGTGGTTAAACATTGTCTATTGTTCAAAATATGTTTTTGGAATGTACTGATGATTTGGCAAATCACCAATGAAACATATTATGTATGCAATGCTTAACCACCAGCAAATAAATTTCGATTAAAATAAACATTAATTAAATTAAGTACATACATACATAAGTATGCATGCATATAAATACATATGTATATATCTTAAAAATTAATTTAAAAAATGTATTGTACCTGTATGTAATATGTTAAGTTTTTTGATATGTAGTTAGTATGAATATGAAAAAAAGAAAAACCTTCATTTAAAATGCAAACAAATAAATAGAATGATTTTCTTCTTCTTCTTCTTCTTCCTGTTGTGCTGACATACTATGTATGTCAAAAAAGGTGACTTCGGACACTTAGTCCATGGTGTCACCTTTGTGGTGATAATTTTGTTTTGTTGTGTAGGACCTTCCTTCGGTTGCTGCGAACGACCTATACCTTCGTATAGGAAGTAGGAGTTTCCAAGATCCACTCCTTTGTGGTGATTGTTTTTATAATTGTTTTTGTTTTTACATGTGGTTAATGGAAACCAACGGGATATCGCGGTGATACCGTTAACCGACGCCAACCATTAATCACATGCGGTGAGACGCAAAACTCTCGAAGGCCAATAAACAACAGTGGCCTGGTTGCATTTAAGAAATAATTGCCAACGACGCGTGATGTTGACTCGCCCAGAGCTGCTTTACGAATCATAGAATGATTTTTATGAACCTCTTAAAAATTAGATTGGGCGCATTTTTCAATTACAGATACATAAGTTGTTTTCATTATATTAATTGCAGCTATAAAAATTATTTAAACGTTTCTAGTCAGAAATTGTAGGTGTGTTCATTTACTTTACTAGTAAAAATTAGTAACGAGAGAGTAACAAGAAATTTTTCAAAACTACTCTCAAAAATTGTAAAAAGTAAATGAACACTTTACTAGCTAAAATTTGCAAGTTAAAGTAGTGTTGTAATGTATAGGTATATATGAGTACTCAATAACTACCCCTATGTTTTCTGGACATATTATACATATGTATGTATATGTATATTATTATAAAAATGATGTGATTATGGTCATTTATATTCACCATTGTCGTGACTAATAAATTATGTGTTAATTCAAATTTATTTGCAAATATATACATATCTGAACTAATTGAATTATTTGCCTGCTTAGTGCCTATTCAAATTATGCCTTTTTAACCTGCCTTGCTTCGACAATTTTCTTTTAATCCCCCTTCGAAAAGTCACGCACATTTACATTAAGACTTTTTCCTTCAAGACTGTTTGACGTTAATATACATGCTTAATGCTGAGAGTACGAAAAAACAAAGATAAATGTCAAAAATCCCCTCGAATTTTCATTTCGTGCCTTTTGTTTTACTCCGCATGCTTCTCAACACCTCTCACCAACAAACATAAAAAGCCTGCCTGCACAGATAACCATAAAAGGCCCAGTGTAAATATCGTCTTAGTGCAAATAACCGAGTAGCTAGGTACTCATAATATTTACAACACTAAAAATAACAGCTGGTCTGTGAAAATTAAAGAAAAACAAAAACATTTCAGAGGCTGTAGAAAAATATTAATGCATATACATATACTATATTAGTTCAATTTCATTAGACATTGTTTATTTCGACACGGATTGATGAAATGCTGGATGGGAATAGAGAACCAAATTAAATTCCAGAGCCAAGTAAAGAATAGCCAGAAATACAAATAACCCTTTTTTATTTGGTTCGCTCGGGAAACATATATATGTCACAAACCTCAGTAGGAAATGTAGAACGCATAAAAGAATAAACAAACCAAAAGGGATTAGTTTGTAGGGCTAGTTTATTGGATTACTATAATTCGTTACCTTTTCAGTTGGCTGATCAAACAAGAAGAACAAAAAATTCTTACTCGCCAACGGAAACAACTTATTAGACATTTTGACCCCTTTGACATTTCATTTTAGGCATTATGTGTAAGAGAGAAAGTATGAATCTATCAACATTCAGCTATAATATATATTAAACAAAAGGGGGAAAATTTTGTGCAACACAGTTGTTAATGACAAATACTATATAAAGCCCTTTGACATTAACATTACCGCCCGCCTTGCAGTATGTATGCAATGAAAACGTTCAGGATCATGTCTAAGAAGTTGTTGCATAAAATAATACAAAAAAACAATATTGTAAGGATTAGTAAGCTTAGATTTAAAAGTTATAATTCATTTTAAACTTATATTAAGTTACAATTCATTTCTTTAACAAATTATTATTATTATATTATTTTTTTTCGTAGTAGATATGAAAATTTATAGATAAGATTTTATTGTAGTAAATAATTATACGTTTGCATTTTGCCTGATTATTTTCTTAAAAGTGCATTTAATGATATTTATAGTGAACACGGTCCATAAATTATCCACCCAAACACCGTACTCTGAGCGGTAGGTAATCCTATTCTTGAAAATACACCTTGACACATAACCTTCGGATAAAGATCTGCTCCAATAATTATATCGATAGGAGTGGATTCGTAAAATTTTGAATCCGCCAGAAAAAGATCTCGGAAATTCCTTTTAAATGACTCAGGAAGTGATTGAGATGGAGTGCGAATACAGATGCGATTGTCAACCCTAAAGGTACCCTCGATCTTTGAGTTGCTGTCGAATCTTGACTTGAGGACTATTGGGCAAATAGTCTCGTCGTGGAGAGTGTACGATGTTAAGTTTAGTTTGTCAACTAATTTTGTAGAAACCCTACTAACTGGCGAACCAGAATCTAATAAACAACGAGCATATGCGGTCGTGCTTCCAATCTTCGCAAGAACTGTGGGAAGCAGTACAAGTGTGTTTTGGCGGATGATTTCTGTCAAGGTTGTTGATTTTGCCAAAGTAGAAGATGAAGGTTTGTCCTTAGAACCTGATGACACGTGTTTTTTTAATGAGTTCGATGAAGTAGACTTAGTAGAATTTAACGGCGAACTCGACTTTGATCGTTGTTTAGGTCCTAACAAGTCCTTTGCTAGTCGTCGGTCAACATGTAACAGGGTATGATGAGACTTATGGCAATGTTTGCATCCGTATTTGGAGAAGCAAATTCCATGCGAGTGTTCATGTGCCAAGCAATTAGGACAATACTTATTGGCATGTACTGCACGAATTCTATCGGACTTGTTCATGGCTAAAAATTTATGGCATGTTCGAAGTGGGTGATACTTCTTACAAATACGGCAAGCATAAGTTTTACGTCGCTCAGGAAATTTTGATTCGAATTTTTTAGGTACTTTTGGCATGGTGAGCTAGAAAAGGAAAAAAATTGTAATGTAAGGAAATCCTGTTGAAAGCTAAACTAGGTTTCAGGAGTCAATAAAATGAGCTTGACTATGGGTCTTTTTATTAATCCACGCTGGGTGAAGACGTCGGCGACTCGAACTCGTTTATCTGGACCCAAATAGACTTTTACAACCCTGCCAAGCCGCCATGAGTTTGGTGGAAGATTTTCATCCTTGATCACTACCAGTGCATTTTCGGAAATATTAGCCTCTGGACTCTGCCATTTAAGCCTTTTGTGCATTTCTTTTAAATATTCATTTTTCCATCGCAAGCAAAATTTCTGATGTATTAATTTTACGCGCTGCCTACCCATATCTATTGACAATAGATATGGGTAGGTCACTAACTTGGGGATCAATTGGAGCAAGAATTGGAGTTCCAATTAGGAAATGTCCTGGAGTCAAGGCGCAAAGATCGGTTGGATTAGAAGACATAGGGGAGATTGGCCTGGAATTAAGACAAGATTCGATTTTGGAAAGCAATGTAGAAAGTTCCTCAAATGTGTATTTATAACATCCAACAGTCTTTCGAAAATGTGCCTTAAAGCTTTTTACACCAGCTTCCCATAAGCCGCCCATATGAGGGGCTCCAGCCGGAATAAAATGCCATGAAATATTCTGTTGGGCATAGTTGGCCAAAATGCGATCTTGGGAGGTTTGAAGGAACTCCTTTGCAATAAGTCTAGAAGCTCCAACAAAGGTAGTTCCGTTATCAGAATGTAAATGTAATGGACATCCTCTTCGCGACACAAAGCGACTAAAAGCTGCCAGAAATGCTTGGGTAGTTAGTTCCGACGTGGCTTCTAAATGAATTGCCTTTGTAGAGAAGCATACGAATACACAGACATAGCCCTTAGAAGTACGGCAGCCTCGACCAGAATAGCTCTTAATATCTAATGGTCCGGTAAAATCTAGACCAGTATGGACAAATGGACGAGTAATTTCTGTCCTTTCGGATGGTAATGCTGCCATTATTTGGCTATGACATCGTTTTTGTGTATCACACAGATTTTGCATTTATTTATTGTTGTTTTTATTAAATTCTTTGCTTTCGGAATCCAATATTGTGAGCGAAGTATACGTAAAACTAATTGGTTTCCACCGTGAAGAGTGATGTCATGTATAAATTTTGTCAATAACCTTGCATACTGCGAGTTGTATGGTATAATCACTGGGTGTTTCTCATTGTAAGATAAACCAGGTGCATATTCAAGCCGACCACAAGCACGAATAATTCCTTCTTGATCTAAAAACGGATTTAAATTTAACAGTGTGCTGGACGTAGATATGGGTTTTTTTCAGTCAAAGCCTGGTACTCATTTGGAAAGCTCACCTTCTGGCAGACAGAAATGAGGATATCTCGCACGTTATTTATTTCAGCGCTGGAAAGTGCAGTGGAATCTTTATAGAAATTGGCACGATATCGATGATGTGTTCTAAGGAAAAAACGATACACATATGCCGTAACACGTAATGCTTTGGGGAATGAGGAGAACCGTTCTAAGATATCTTCAAAATGAGTGAAGAAGGTAAAATGTACTTTTATAGGCTTTATTTCTAGTTCAGTACTCGGTATGTTAGATGGACAAAAATTAGGCCACAAAGAACTTTCCTTCTCTAGCCAGTTGGGCCCGAACCACCATAAATTGTTTCCTCGTAGGTCCTGAGGATAAAGTCCTCGGCTGGCTAGGTCCGCTGGATTCATTTTAGAATTGATGTGAAACCATTTTGAGCTGTCAACTACTTGAGTTATCTTGGATACTCGGTTTGCTACAAAGGTTAGCCAACTACATGCCGGCTTAGCCAACCAAGATAGGACTATGGTTGAGTCTGTCCAACAGTAAAGGGAGTACTTTTCCACATCCATCCTTGAGAGTAAATTGTCTATCATGTCTGCTAACAGAACCGCCCCACAAAGCTCTAGTCTCGGAATGGACAGCGTCTTAATGGGAGCCACCTTTGTTTTAGAAGCCATAAGATGTGTAGAAACAGAATTATTTCTTGAAATCCGTACATACAAAACCGCTGCATATGCTTTTTCTGAAGCATCACAAAACCCATGGAATTGGACTTCCGAATTTGGACAATAATCAATCCATCGAGGAATACGAATGGTATTGATTTCAGAATAATTAGATTGGAACTGTTTCCATTCATGAAGTGTATCTGGGCTAAGAATTTCGTCCCATCCAGTACCATCTACCCATATTTTCTGCATCAGTATTTTTGCCATTATGACACAAGGTGCTAACCAACCCGCGGGATCGAACAATTTCGCAATTTGCGATAAAACTTCTCTTTTAGTGCACGCAGTGTCTTCTGAAAATTGATTCGCTGCAAAAAGGAAATAATCGGAACATGCATTCCACTGTATTCCTAAAGTTTTTGCAGAACTGCTATCCTCGAATTTCAAAAAGTCCTCATGAAGAAGATGTTCTGGAGGGATATCATCCAAAATATCTTGGGAATTAGATGTCCACTTTCTCAGCAAAAACCCGGCGGATTTTAAGGCTAAGACTAGCTCATTTTTTGCCTTTATGGCGTCTTCTTTTGTATGCGACCCAGCCAAAACATCGTCGACATACATATAATTTCGGAGAATTTCACTAGCAAGTGGATAGACGGATTGAACGTCCTCTGCTAACTGCAGTAATGTGCGAATAGCAAGATATGGAGCACAATTAACACCGAAAGTAACTGTTTTAAGCTCATACTCACTAATGAAATTATTTGGATTATTTCTGAACAATATTCTCTGATATGAAGTGTGCTCTGGATTAACTAGAATTTGCCTATACATCTTCTGAATGTCGGCATTGAAGACGTATTTAAAAAATCTCCACTTCAGAATTAATAGAGTCAAATCATTTTGAAGCACTGGGCCTATGTGAAGTACGGAATTCAAACTTTGCCCATTGGATGATAGAGCTGAAGCGTTAAACACTACGCGAACTTTCGTAGTAACACTATCAGGCTTTATGACCGCATGGTGTGGTAAATAATAAGTATGTGGAGTATCAGAATGCTTAAAAGATGATTCAATTTTAAACATATGACCAAGATCTTCGTATTCCTGAATAACTTTATCGTAATCAGATTTCAGGTTAGGAATTCGAATCATTCTAGCCTCGTTTCGGAGAAACTGTGCAATAGCACTAGACCTAGATTGACCAATACATAGATCCTCTGGAAATTCTTCCTTGAAGGGAAGCGATACAATATATCTGCCTTCGGGGCTTCTTTTTGTAGTACGAACATATAAATCTTCACATGCTTGTTCCGATGGAGACATAACGTTCTTCCTTGGAAGATTCTCCACCTCCCAGAAGCGAGAAATTTCCTTGTCTAAGGTAATTTCGCAGAAATTTGAAACTATAGTGGTACCTGAATTGGATGTGCTCTTGACTGGACCAGTCAAAATCCATCCGAAGATGGTTTCTTGGGCTATTAAAGATCCACAAACATTGTGTCGGATACCAGAACAAATTATTGATGGGAATATATCACCTCCAATCAATATATCAATCTTTGAACTAGAATTAAACTTAGGATCAGCTAGTGGAATATTAGGAAGGCTTGAAAATATCGAATCTGGGAAGGTCTGCGAAGGTAGTTTACTAGAAAGTTGAGGAACTACAAGTGCCGTCACAGAAATGATTATGTCACCATTTAATTGTGAACCCAATGTTAAATTACATTGGCGTTGAACTGTAGCTGAAACGGTATTATTTAGTCCTGAAATTTTTGCTTGGGTGGGACGAGAAGGAAGATTCAGAATATTGAATAAACGCTCAGATATGAAGGTGCCTTCTGACCCCGAATCTATCAAGGCGCGTGTTTGATAATTCATCCCTAAGTGGCAAATATTTACCCAGGCAGTTCCTAATAAGACCCCCTTGGAATTAGTAGCAAAACAGGATTGGACGTTATTAGTGGTATCATTGGTAGTGGACTGTATATTACCTGCAGTAGAAGGAGAAAAGGACATTGACCTGGGGTTTAGGGTAGTACTTGAACATGGAATTTGGGAATAATTATCTGTTCTCTCGATTTCTTTGTGCAAAAGCGTATTGTGTCTCTTTTGGCATTTAAAACAGCTATGTTTACTAGTGCAATTTTTCACACCATGGGATTTTGAAAAACAGTTCAAACACAAACCTTCTCTTTTGATTTCTTGCAGTCTTTGCTGGTTATTCATTTTTAAAAACTTTGGGCATTTCCTTATAGCATGATTTTCTTTTGGACAAAGCTGGCATTGTGGACTAGAGATATTAGCTTTAAAACTGTTTACTTTTTTATTGAAACTTGGAGTAGATTGACTTTTTGATTTCACGTCACTTTTCTTCAAGTTATTTATATTTCGAATCTCGGAAACTGATTCTAATGTTCTGTAGCGATTAGTGAGAAAATCGTCAAGTTCTGACCATTTCGGAAGAGCTGTTTTGTCTTTAAGCTCCTGTTCCCACATAGTAAGTGTGTTTTCTGGAAGTTTGCTTGTGCAGAGAAATACGAATATTGGATCCCAACTTGAAACATCAATACTGTAGAGTTTTAGTACGGATATACAGGAGTTCAAATCCCTTTGTAATTGCTTGAGAGCTTTTCCGGACTCCAATGTAATAGTCTGTAGGCTAAAAAGGATTTTCAGCTGACCATTTATAAGAACTCGTCGATTCTCAAAACGTGAACATAAATTTTCCCAAGCTAAATTGAAGCCTTGATTGGTAAGTGGGCTCTTTTGCACAATTTCCCTAGCTTCGCCTTTCGTCTTTTGTTTCAAGTAAAATAATTTTTCAACATTGCTGGCTTTCGAATTGGAAACTACTGCAGTAAAAGTATCACGAAATGTGGGCCAAGAGGCGTAATCGCCATGAAATGTTTCTATCTCGATAGACGGTAAATGAAGACTGTGTGACTCCGAAGAAGAGTTGTTTGATCGAACAGAATGAGCCGAAGTGCTTGGAGGATTGTTAAGTGTATCTAATATTTCTGCAAACTTGGTTAGACACTTACAATATGTCTTATATGTACTCTTATATTTTTCTTTGATTGTTTCTATATCTTTTGCTTTGTCCTTTGCCTGAGTCTTTTTCTCCACCTCAAACAAACAAGTTTCGTAACTTTTCTTAACTCCTGCCCATTCAGATTTTAGTTCATCTCGATGAACATCGACTGCATGACAAGAACTCAGCGGGTATATATTATTATTTAGATCTGCCTCGAACTCTACAATGTCATCAGACAAGCGAATAAATTGATCGAAAGACATTTTAGTTATACACAAGTAAGTAAAATTTCAGCTAGAAGTCACTTGTAAAAGTGAAATTAAAGGTTCGAGTAAAAGAAACTTTGAAAAGGCAATAAATCTTTATAAAAGTCCTTTTTTTTTTTTTAATAATACTTATAACTTGTATTTAGAGTGAATGCTATTCACAGTATGAAATAGCAGAAGAAATTGCAAATAAATTTCAAACCCAAATTGCATTCATTTAGTTTACTGAATAAATGATTTTGTTCTTTCGATTTTCTGGAATATGAATCAGCTGATTATAGGAATAAACTAGTTAAAAGTTCATTAATCTTCACTGACCTGGAAATTGTAATGATGTGATTGGAAATGAACGTGATTATTAGGTCTATTCGTGTATATATGTATAATTAAAGATACACTTGATAATTTGCCACTCCAGACAAATACGATTCAACTTCAAAAAAAACAAATTTTGTGAAAATATGAAATTTACAAATTGGACCACTGTTTACTAGAAAAAAAAAGTATGTGTAAGGCACGCAGTTAGGAGTTACGAGACTTGAAAAACGTGATATAAAGGTGAAACCAGAATGAATTACTAATATGAACCTTTTAATTAGCTTTTAAGTTGGTATATTTATTTTTAATTTTTTTGTTTGTTTTTATGTAATTTTTTTTATAATTTCAACACTTTTATGATTTTAAAGAATATTGAGACCATTTAGAACCGAAAGGACTCAATACCTGCATGGATTTTAACAAGTGTTGCCGACCTTGTAAAAATAATAAGTATGCACAATATTTTTATAGGTTCTGCGGTTATGTAGTTCCAACTTGAAATAAACCTTTTTCCTTTTAAGTTCTACCTTCAATTTATCACTCGTGATTGAAAATAATTTTTTTTTTCTTTATATTGGGTACTTTTAAAGGGGTCATAAGTCTTATCGTTTTAAACAAATATTCACAGAGGTAACACTTTTTCTTAAGAATAAATTACGTGTTGTTTTCCAATAATTTTATAATATAAATATATGTACTCGTATATGTACATATGTATGTATGTATGTAAGTATGTATGGAATTGGAAGAAAGCGGGATCTTCTTTTTTTTGTAATTTTAATTGATTAAGAGAATAACGCTGATAGATGTTTTAAGTTTAAGGGAGCACGACTTCTTTTTCTAACTTGGTTGCTTTTTGTCTGTAATCTCTACTAAGATTACAGATGAAGAGATTCAAGTGAATTTAATTTTACGAATGTTCAATGAGTTTTGAACTTTCATTCGCTGAATAAGAGAATTAAATAAAACTCGAAGAGAATAAAAACAAAAAAAATCACCAAAGGGAATTAAATTAACTACCTATTCCTGGAGAGTTAATAAAATAAAATAAGAGAATTTAGCGCTGGAAGAAGGAAAAGATCGGACATTTGTTCATCCATTACCATAAAGGGCCTTCCAAAGAAAACCTATATTTTGGACAAAATTAATATGCGAAGTATTCCGGTCATTTTGTTAAAAAATTTGTTTGTTTGTTTTGAAATGGTATAAGTATGCAACTTACTGGTAGTGATCGATGAAAATTATGTATGTATGTACATACATATGTACATGGTTCCAGTTGAATATTCGTCTCACTCTTTATTATATGTATGGATGTTTGTACATCAATGGCGATTCAAAATTCTTTTTATTAACTTAGCACATTTTCCTTTTGGGAATCTATAATTTTATTAATTTTGTGCTTTGGAATTATTTCCCTTTTTTTTCGATTTTAGAACAAATTTTTCTTAATAACTAGGTAGCACTCCATTTGATTAATTTATTCGTTTTTGCACTTAGATAAATTAGTAATAGGTATACATATGTACCTACATATGTGTGTATAAAGAAAACCGTGGAATGTTGTTTCACATGCACTTTCAAGAGAACTGAAGAACAATCAAAGCAAAATACGTAACGTACCTTATTAATGATGAATCGATGAATGTATGTATGTAGTTTTGTCAGCTGGTATGGTCACAAATGAAATCCAATAATGAAATCTCAGAGAATTAAATTCGTTTTTCTTATTCCAATCCGGCTCGAATGGACCAATGTTTATTTCGACACGGATTGATGAAATGCTGGATGGGAATAGAGAACCAAATTAAATTCCAGAGCCAAGTAAAGAATAGCCAGAAATACAAATAACCCTTTTTTATTTGGTTCGCTCGGGAAACATATATATGTCACAAACCTCAGTAGGAAATGTAGAACGCATAAAAGAATAAACAAACCAAAAGGGATTAGTTTGTAGGGCTATTTTATTGGATTACTATAATTCGTTACCTTTTCAGTTGGCTGATCAAACAAGAAGAACAAAAAATTCTTACTCGCCAACGGAAACAACTTATTAGACATTTTGACCCCTTTGACATTTCATTTTAGGCATTATGTGTAAGAGAGAAAGTATGAATCTATCAACATTCAGCTATAATATATATTAAACAAAAGGGGGAAAATTTTGTGCAACACAGTTGTTAATGACAAATACTATATAAAGCCCTTTGACATTAACAGACATATTATTTTGCTTCTGTTGTTGCTAGTTACACAAAAATAATTTTTTTATCTTTTTAATACTTTTTATCGTCTTAAAAGTTTACATTTACTTACAATTTCCAAAATATTTTTATTTTCAACTTAATTTAGAAAATTGTTTTGCAAACACAATCATAAAACAGCTGTTTGAAAAATTATTACAAGTAAAAATTTTACTTGTAAAAACTTGCAAGAATTTTTCTGTCTCTCAATTTTTTACGCTCTTCCGACGCTCTCTCGTTGCAAATTTTTTGGGTTAATGAACACTTTCCAGTAACAATTGTTGCAAATTCGTAAAAATTTTTAGTAAATGAACACAACTTGTGACTGCAAACAAAAAAATATGACTACCTTTACAAATACCGCGTTCTTTTAGGATTGCTTTACCACTAGAACAATGTTTATACAAAAAATTCCACGTTAGTCTCCCAATAACCCGTTTGTAATAATTACATACCTCTACTAGAGTTAACTCTTTCATTCTGTTTGACACAAGTCCGGTCGATGTAAATTAAAAAACAGAGCTGCTGGCATAACTCTAAACGTTACAACACCGTAAATACAAAAATTTTACTACAGTTTGAAAAAAACATATTTGCAATATTTCTACCACTTTGTATTTATGAAAAAGTTTTTAATTTAAGAGTTTATTTAACTTTTTACATATGGAAATATTTTTTATTTACAATCATATGTATGTGCACAAATAAGAAAAGGGGTGAATTCATCTTAAGCAGCCCTTACAAAAATTTTTCGTTACCTTGGTAACTTCAACGTGACAAGCCGATGATGATGTTCAAAGGTGTATCCATTTTAATTTTTTTCCACGCTAGCACCAGCTTTACCAGTTCTTTAACCTCTTCCACATGCCCTCAAGCGAAAGCAAACATAATTGGTGACACAATGAGTATTTACATCTGCATTGTGTCTTACTAAAAGTTTAACTATCTCCAAATGATCAGCAAAAGCAACCTCCATTAAAGGAGATCAACCTTTCTAGCACTTTTCTTCTTAGCTGTAGACATTTCCAAAAGAACCTTTCATAGTAAAATTAAGTTATTTTCAATACTGTTGCAACAAAAAGATTTCCAATTACATCATACCTGTCTTTCTGCCTGGGTTACTTGAAAACTTAGAACGTTTCCGAAAATATAAAATGCAGTCAAGGACGATAAGGTTTTCTTGGACTTGCAAATTCTATGTGAGTGGTCCATAACTTTTCCATATTCACAAATATTCTCATTAAAAAGACTTTTAAAATAGATTTTCACAATAAATTTGTTTTAGAAACTTTTATAAAGCAAAGTTAATTCGTATTAAAGACAAAAGTTTGTATGTAGATGTCAATCATTGAACAAATAAAAGATGATTGAACTAAATGCTCATATTTTGACAACTAGTTCATTGAACTAAAAAGAGCGATTGAACTAAATGAACGAACTAGTTCATTTATAAATAATGAACTAAACTGACCGGTCAGTGAAATGAACTAAATGGCACAAGTCTAGACCAAGGCGAATTCATAACAGGTGGCCTTATCGCTACAAAAATACAACAATAATAAAAACAACATGCAATTCGTCTGGCTTCACAAAACCCCATCTTAGAGTTGTGTTGTTCCGGAACGACCTAGTTCCATTGAACGATTCACTAAAAGGAACGGTTCGGACTTTTACAAAGTTTCATTTCAACAAGGTATGAACAGAATAGTTGAAGTTCCTTTTTCATGAAGTTTGACAGATTGCTTACAGATTATATAAGTATTTACATGAATTTTGAGAGTTGTGCTGTATTTGCTGTATTTAAGTTAATTGTTCATCAAGATAGAATTTTTCACAACAATCGTTCACTTATTTCTGATACAAGGTTGATATTTTTCTGTAAAGATTGACAATTAACTAATTAAATAATGAATTATGTTTTTAATAAATTTATAAGCGCAAATATATATTTTTTTTGTTTATAATTAAAACAATGATTTGCTAAACACGAAAATATTTTAATCAGAAATAATTTCTTAATCAGGCTTGAGTTCAGTAATTTCAATTCTTATGAATGAAATATTTTTATTAATTAATGTGAGTATCTAAAGAAGAGAAGAAAAATTAAACTAGACACTATTAGCTGGGGGAAATACCGATATTTTTCTGTGCAGCCACGCACTTCATCAGCACCCATGTCTATCTACTGGGGTAGAGATTATTATTAACATCAGCTATTTAACCTGAAAATCTATGAAAGTGGAATATGAGAATTGATTGTGTATACAATTATTGATTTGCCTTTGGCAAACACATTTGTAAGTATCACTATTCATTTTCTGTTTTTCCATTTTCTATTTAGGTTAGCACGAAGTTATATCACTCTACCAATGTATGTTTAACTATTCTTACTTATCTTTTACGATCATCACATTAATTATTTTTACTTATTCGATGCACCATCGGTACATACATATAAGTATTATTGTAGTGGCTTTATGTTACTTTGTTTTTGCTTTCTACAGTTGACTTAGCTTTCCAGCATTCTGAAGCAGTTCTGGCCAAGTGAACAGTGATCGCCAAGTGAACATATTTTTGTCACGTGCCCATGATGAATTAAATGAGACATTATTAGATTTAGTTGAACTATAGTGAATTTTAATCAGAAATAATTTCTTAATCAGGCTTGAGTTCAGTAATTTCAATTCTTATGAATGAAATATTTTTATTAATTAATGTGAGTATGTAAAGAAGAGAAGAAAAATTAAACTAGACACTATTAGCTGGGGGAAATACCGATATTTTTCTGTGCAGCCACGCACTTCATCAGCACCCATGTCTATCTACTGGGGTAGAGATTATTATTAACATCAGCTATTTAACCTGAAAATCTATGAAAGTGGCTAATAGTGTCTAGTTTAATTTTTCTTCTCTTCTTTAGATACTCACATTAATTAATAAAAATATTTCATTCATAAGAATTGAAATTACTGAACTCAAGCCTGATTAAGAAATTATTTCTGATTAAAATTCACTATAGTTCAACTAAATCTAATAATGTCTCACGAAAATATTTATTTATTTATTTATTTATTTATTTATTGTAGTTCAGTCAATGGACAAATAATCCTTACAGACTAAGATAACATTCAAAGATAAGGAACTAATACTAAGGTTGTTTATAAAATTTGTATTAAAAAAGAAAAAAGAAATCTATCACGGATAAACATATATATACATATATACAATATTACTTTGAAAAGTTTACAATTAAATTAAACAATTAAATAGTTTTGAGATCACGGTTATTTCAATAAACTAAAAAGAAGCAATTTAAACTCTGATTTTTCAGTGCTAAATTCGATAAAAGATTTTGAATCTCTTTGAATATTATAATTTATTTCGTTCAAGAAAGAGAATGTACGTGATAAGGTACCATTACGAGAATAATCTGTACGATGAAATGGAACATCGAAAAGTTTAGCGAACCTCATATTCCTGGGAGGTATGTAAAACCGAATGGCATAAAGCAAATCAGGGCAATCAATAGAACCATTGATAATATCATATAACAGCAAGGCAGATTGAACTTTTCTACGAGACGCCAAAGTACGTAGACCAATAAACAAGCATTTAGATTCATATGGAACGGATAATAAATAAAGTAACGAGCGCGTAGCATATTTGACGAAAATGCGTTGAACTCTATACGAGCAATACGATTAGAGACATGGGGATTCCAAATAACAGCAGCATATTCTATTATATACATACATATGTATAAGCAAACAGTAATTCTTACACGTCAAAATACATGCCATACATTTGTTGACATTTTTAGGAGCGACAGAGGTGTTCTCTCGTTCATCGTTCATTCACTGTACAAAATAAAAAAGGAACGATGAACGAAATGAACGACCTAGTTCCTTTCATGTTTCGGATCGATCCGAACGATTCCCAAAAAGGAACGATTTTGCCCAACTCTACCCCATCTGTCAAAAACAGTTGACTCAAATACCAATACATTCACATTTATAAAAACATATTTTACTATCCATGTGCATCTATCATTAACAACACAGAAACAATATTTGTAAAATAAATGTAATTAAAATGTTGAAAGACGGTTCAGGTTAGATGATCTTGATATTTTTGGACAACGTAAAGAAACCTTACTTGCTGCCTTATTGCAGTCCCTGCGATGGTTTTTGGACGCGAAATCAGTGGTATAAAATGTGCTTTACTGGCTCATCATGGCCGTAAACACAATATTATGCTTAAATGCATGAAATTGTTCACAAAAATGGACAAAGTTACTTAAAAGTGTACAACAAATAAACGTGCGTCTTATTTATACATACATACATATATAAGAAGTCAGCTAGTACTAGCTGGGCCCGGCAAAAGTTGTCTTAACCCCACAATTAAGAATTCGCATTGTGTTGAGCAGCGATGCCAACTATTTATAACCCAAACGCGCTATACCCCTTCTCAAAACGCGCTAAGTTACAGCATTATCAACAATTTATAGTCAAAACGCGCTATTTTCCTACGCGCTAAATTAAATTTTAATAAAGGTCGATGTATGTATTAGTAAATACGAGTACAATTAATTTTTTAGTAACTCTTTTTCAGATTATGCAATTTTGCTTCTTCGAAATTATATCCTAAATAACTAAAATCATTTAATACAGAATCAGTCTCGCCTTCCAAATATTCGAAATTCTTACCCCCTATTTGTGTAAGACGTTTGAGTTAGAAATCTTGGCGTTTTTGTAATAGATTAAAGGAAACTTGTACAACTTTGCTTTAATCTATTACAGAAACGCCAAGATTACACAAACAGGGGGTTAGTTTTGATTTTAATTTATTTGTCAAACTTTGTAACAAGTTATATAAATTGTCGAATAGTGTTGTGATTCAAATGCTTTTTGAAGTACATATAAAAAGAATAGATGCTTAATAAGTTTTATACATTTTTTGGGTCACGAGTACGAGTACATATTTTTAACTGTGAAATTTCAAAATATTTGCCATTTACAATATTAAAATGCGTTTTTAATTCTAACCACAGTCAAGGGAATTTTATTTGCAACATCTGAATCATTAACGAATTTAAACAAAAAGTTAAATTTTGTTAAATTTATACAAAAAAGTAAAAAGATATTGAACTCAAATGATATTTTTGACTTGAATCAAAACGCGCTAATTTAGCGCTTTTTTATTAAACGCGCTAAGACGAAAAAAAAGCGCGTTTGGCATAGTTAAAACGCGCTAAAACTAGCGCGAAAGGCGCTAAATTGGCATCGCTGGTGTTGAGTTGATACATGAAGAAATGCAGCGCATTGTGGCAATTAAATGCAATAGGAAATGTTAAGGTATGCTTGAATACTTATTTCTATAAACTTAATTTATAATATATGTATCTGTTTAAGGTTTCCCAAATTGCACGTAAAAATTGTCGATGTGGTGACAACGCTATTGCATCGTCGTTTACCAGCCACCAATTTCATGGTTGAGAATTTGGGAGCCATTGAATTGGGCTTTGTATATAAATACTACACATCCAGATTTTCATAAACATGTCTAGTCAACTAAAAGCTGACATGATGGAACGAGCAAATACTCTTTGCCTCAAGTAATGCAGAACGTTTGATAAAATCTTATTTCTATATTGTGCGAAAATCCGTGCAAGATTCTGTACCAAAGACTATCATGCATTATAGGCGAGACACATTGGTAGTAATATTTTGTATTAGATACAATTTTTTTAAAATCATCAATAAACTAATGCAATTAATCATTTTGCAAGAGTTAATTCAGAATGCATAGGTTAAGAAGGGTGGTGCTATACCGCACCCCCACTCGGAGATCCAATTGGTTCCATTGTGATAAGTATTCATACAATATAATTCTTTTTACTTTAAAATATATTTTTTAAACATAAAGAACGATATAATTTTTTTCACTTTAAATGTAAACAAACATTAGATAGAAGAAGAGATTTTGACAGTTGGGGTTTAAGCAGTCTTCGAACACCTGATAATCATCAGGACTGTTAGGGTCACCTGTTATGAATTCGCCTTGGTTGTAAGAGTATGTAAAAGAAAATAAATGTAAATAACAACAGCTATTAAAGAATAGAGTGTTGCCACACAAGTATTTTTGACCGGGTGCAGTCAAGTTGATAATTAGTGTTTTTATGGGAATTGTTAAAAAAAAGTTTGGGTAAAGGTTCCCTGATGATCTGCATTAGCAACAGTGAAATGCGCATAGGATCCAGCTAAACCCCTCAATAATCAATTTCAATGTATTTTTAATAAAAAATATTTTACTTAATAAGTAAAATAATAATTTGGGATTATTAGTGCGTTTAAAAATTTTAAAGTTAAAGATTTATTTTTTAAATAAAAAAAATTTTTATTTACATAAATACTTCCAAATTGCCGTCAAAAATGGTTACCTTTTTTAATGACAAAAATACAAGTTTTATATGACAAAATTGCTAAGTGCGCCACAGGACGTAAGACGGGCGAAAAAAAATTAACTTGTTCTAAAAATGCAAATTCTTACGTATTCGTGCGTGTCTTGATTGTGACGTGTTCTATAAACATGCTGTTAAATCGAATTTAAATACACAAGGTTGGGTATTTAATTATTTAAATATGCACTCGAAAACACAATCTTGTATTTAAATAGAACTTAAATAAAATTACAATTTGATTTCAAAGTGAAAAATTAGTCATAAATCATAAAGTCATAAGTAATGAATTAATGAATTATGATTTATGGCAAATTTTTTTTTTTACTAATTTTAATTTGAGTTTTGACTCATAACTCAAAAAATTTTAGATGCTGAGTAGTTGCAAACAACCGTAGTTACCGTACAAATGACGCAAGTATGTTATATAAAAACGTTATATCTGTGATAAAAACAAGCATAACGTCATTTTATATTTTTCAAGACTGTAATGCGAAAGAAATTGTTGAGGTCGTTACAGATTTCTTCAATTCAATTCAATTATAAAAAAGCAAAACCACTTTGATAATTTTGAGTTGACTCTCTATGATTTAGTATGCATTATACATTTCTTAGCGGCAGAATTGGTGTTCAGTACCTAAATTCAGTAACTTTTATTACGATAAGCGTATCACTATAACAAATTCATATAACGAAGATTTATCGACTTTGCTATTCAGCAACATATTTTAACGATATTCGCTGTCGGTTGGAGGGAAAATAAAATCACAAGCTCCAATTCATTGAGTTTTTCTTTATTATTCTTTGATTTTCGCTTATTTTCTATACAGATATACCTAACGTGACAATTTTTTGGTAACTCAAAGCGGGACACCGCAAAATAATAGCGTACGGAACAAAAATTGTCCACTTTTTTTAAATTTTCAAACATGTTTATTATACTCCAGGAAATTTCCCATTTCCTTCTGGGACACCAGGACGGTGAACCGTAAATCGGGACTGTCCCGCCGAAATCTGGGGGTCTACTGTGCAAGTCGAAACGAAAGAAAAAGCTTTCGAATTTGTATTTATAATGATATAATCATGTAAATTCGAAAGCATTTTCTTTCGAATCGAATTACAGAGTAGACCTCCTGGACGGATGGTCACATTAGATATACCACATAATCTGCCTTATCGTGGTTGGCGTATTTCAAATACGATTACAACTTTGTGGTAATAGATTAAAGAAGACTTCAACAGTTTTCCTTTAATCTATAATTTTACAATTTTTAGATTTAACAATTTTTTGTATGCAAACTTTGTTATTGAGACTAATTTCTTTAAATACTACAAAATGGCTGTTACTGGATTTTACTGGAAAAGTACTCAAATGCACCTTTTATACTTATTTATCTTAAATTGAAATAGTCTTTGAACATTTGGTTCTAGCAGTTACTTGTTAGATTCTTCGGAATATGGCCAGGAAATGAGATCCATTATTTCGCACTACTTTGGCACCTTCTTCACTACTTTGATAAAGTTTAGGAGTTATAGGATCATTAGTCTGAAATTAAGCAATATCAATAAACCTTGAACAAACTACATATATGTAATACCAAACTTCTTCATCACTGGAAATACGTTCGAATAGAGGATGTTCCTGCATGTGTTTATTAATCCATTTGTGTAAATCCTCCACATCAGTCATTGTGTAAACAAGTCCCTGTTACGACAAAGTAAATTTATTACAATTTAAAAATTCCTTATCGTCGATGGAGCATACCCCTTTTCGCAACACATATGCATATTCTGATAACAATGCCTGATTAATAATACGCCACTTGTGTTTTGCTTTCTTGAAATGTGGATCCGGGTACAAAAAGAACATTTTATCCAATTGATGTTTAATAAAATAATTAGGCAGATATTTCATTGCATTCGTACGAATACAGGCAATATTGTTATATTTGCCTTTGTTTAATGATCTCAAGGCCTTTATCCGATCCATAACGTAATCTGAGACTTTGACGCGTATTTCCATGCCGATCGCCAAGCGATCAGGAAACATCTCACCTATCGTTACCAGAAAGCCACCATAACCGCAGCCTATATCAGCGAATTCCACACATTTGGGTGGGGAGTATAAATCATATTCAGGATATAGTTCATTCCATGCTATTTCTGCGGGGTGAGCGGGACTGTATATGTTTGGGTAATAATAAAACAACACATTTAACCTGCAACACCGTTGGCAAAATATACCTATATACTCACTAATCAAAACAATGATCAGCTATGGGATTCGAATGTGCTCTCTGTCTGTAGTAACGTTTTTGAGGCAAGGACTGTGAGATCTTCTCTTCTTCGCTTGGGGCCATAGTTGTTTATCGGCTATTGTTATACATGCAACTTTATTCCAATAAAGCAAATCAATCAACATAGACTACTAATATTCATATTCTGTGTCAATCAATGCGCATTTATTTATCAAATCCGTACCCAGGTAACGAGGCTGACTGATTTTCAGCCGCTGCTAGGCAGATAAGCAAGCCGACCAAAAACTTTCGGCGGCGGCGGCTGAGCGGCTTAACGCCGATTAGTTTAAGAATTGAAACAATTCTTTTAACCCAGTCCGTTTCTGGAAAAATAGTAGAATTATTGATTCACCACATTGTAGCATTATTTATTTTGTAATAATTGGAATATTGCAGCAATTGATGTCCTAAATGCCAAGAAAAGTAACTTCGTAAATTATTTGTTTACCAAAGAAACCAAGGTTGGAAACCGAAAAAAATAACGGTATCGGTATTGATACCGGTACAATTATTTTTTAAATTTCGGTATCGGTAGCGGTATCGGTATTTTTTTATTTCGGTATCGGTATTACCGGTACATACCGCTATCGAACTTATAATACCGGTATTCCGATATTACTGACAAATTTATTATTTCAGGCAGTGGACATTTTTTTTTAATGCATGATTTTTATTTATTGTATCTTCATATATGAACTAACAATAAGTATTCAAATCTTAAATCTAAAAATATAATTAGGCCCGACCAGTGTCGGACATAAGCTTAGTAATAGTTATATATAATACATAAGTAGTGATAGTCAAAAGGAAAAAAATAAAAGTATTTTCAAGAAGTCCCATCTGGAGTGCTGTGAATAAGAGCCATTGTATCCCTCTTTTTTAGGCGGATGTGTCCAGTAAAGTTCAAAATATTACGGGCAAGCGGATTAGGATGTGACTCGAGTTTTGTTAAATATTTGCCTGCGTATTTTGCAATTTCTTCAGTCACTAGTGGCATATTTAAATCACGATGTATATTTGAATTTTTTATATACCATGGAGCCGATGTTATTAACCGTAAAATTTTGTTTTGCCTTCGTTGGATTCTCTCGACATTAGAACCTGAAGCAGTACCCCAAAGCTGAATTCCGTAGCACCATATAGGTTTTAAGAGCGACTTGTATATTAAAAGTTTGCAATCTAGGGTGAGGGTTGAATTTCTACCAACCAGCCAATGTATCTGAGTTAGTTTAAGTTTCATTTGTGTTAGCTTAGAGTCAATGTGGTATTTCCATGTGAGCCTTCGATCAAGATGTATACCAAGGTATTTCACATGTAAGTTTTGAGGAACAATTTGATTATTGATTGTAATGGGGGAACAAGTGTCCTTTCTTAAGGTAAATGTTACCTGAGCACACTTCTGTTCGTTTACCTTTATTCTCCACATGTTTAACCATAGTTCTAGCTGAGTAATATGTTGCTGAAGATATCGGGATGCCTCGTGAGGGTTTTCATGCATACTAAGGCAGGCTGTATCATCGGCAAATGTAGATGTGTGAATGTTACTGCTCAATGGCATATCACAAGTATAAATCAAATACAAAACTGGCCCCAGTATACTCCCCTGTGGCACACCGGATGAGATTATTTCAGGCGTACTCATAAAGTTTCCTTCCACAACAGTGAACTTCCGGGCAATAATGTAACTTTCCAGCAGATTTAGAATGTTTATTGGTAGATAAGTCTTTAATTTTAAAATTAGGCCTTCATGCCACACTTTATCAAATGCCTGAGAAACGTCAATGAACAGCGCAGAGCAATACTTTTTTTCTTCAAAAGTTTTTCTTATAAATTGAACCAATCTATGAGTTTGTTCAATGGTGCTATGCTGACTTCTAAAACCAAATTGGTGGTCCGGTATGCACCCACTACTTACTAAAATTGGGGACAATTTTGTCATGAGCAGTTTTTCGAAAAGCATTGACATTGTTGACAGTAAACTTATTGGCCTATATGAGTCAGCTTTGGTAAGATCTTTGCCCGGCTTTGGAATCATTTTAATTTTGGCAAGCTTCCAGCTGTTTGGATAATACTCCAATCGTAAAATGGCATTAAAAATGAATAACAGGATTCTAATAGCTATACGAGGCAACATTATCAGCATCTGGTTACTAATTTCATCAATACCCGGAGCTTTTTTCGGGTTGAGTTCTGCAATTAGTTTTTGTACATCACGCGTCTTAAATTTTATTGGTCGAGGGGGTAGCGCAACTACATTCGGCAAATCAACAGCACCAGAACATGTGTTTGGGGTAAATACGGATTTTAAATGCTCGCCAAATATTTTACCTTTTTCAGGATCGCTTCTTGCCCAACCTCCTGTAGATGTGCGCAGAGGTGGTTTAAACGCAACAGGTGTTTTAAGCTTTCTAGCAGCGCGCCACAAAGAGTAATTAGATGCTGGTGTAACATCAAGACCTTCTAAATAATTTTTAAGAGATGCAGTTTTTTCAAATGCAAGCAACTCTTGGAGTCGTTTAGTACACTCCTTAAATCTGATTTTAAGTTGGGGTGATCTGTGCTGTTGCCATTCTCTTCTAGCTCTTCTTTTTTCACTTACGAGACGTTCAATATCCGTAGAATAAATTCTATTTACCCTAGTCTGAGGATGGGTGGTAGTCGCATGTTTAGCAGCCTGTTTAATATTTTCATTAAGGTTGGCAATGTTAGATTCAATATCATCATGTGTTTTTAGCGTAATATTTTCCGTGCAATGACTACTAAGATATTTTTTAAATCGCAGCCAATTAACACGATTGATAAAATTCGCATATGGGTGAGGTAAGTCACTTCTTAATGGGCTACAAATTGTAACGATCAAGGGAGAGTGATCGGACGAGAGATCTAGAGAAGCTTCAATTTGAATTAAATCCCTAGAGATATTTTTCATAACGCCAAAATCTATTACATCCGGAATTTATGCATGTCAGCAGGCCAATAAGTGGGCTCCCCACTCGAAATGACATCCAAGCCCATTTTGGAAATTGTATTGAACAACGCTCGACCTCTGGGTGTAATAAGACGCGAACCCCAGAACGTGTGCTTAGCATTATAGTCGCCAGCTGCTACGAAACAAGGGCCCAGAGATTTGTAAAAATCCTCGTATTGATCCTCAGTAATTGCGAATCTAGGAGGAGAGTAAATTGATGATATGACAAAATTAGTGCAAAAATTTTCGACACAAATATTCGTTGCTTGTAAATGTTCTTCACAAATGTTGTCCAGAATATAGTGCTTGAGCCTTAACTTTATCAGAATTGCTGATCCACCGCATGCTCTTCCTCTCGGGTCCTTTGAATCATATAAGCTGTAGCCATAAATTTTAAAAAGGCTTCTCGAAGTCAAATGAGTCTCAGAGAACAACATTATATCAATATTTTTTTCCGTGAGGAAGTGCTCAAGTTCATTTTTATGTTGGCGAATGCCAACAACGTTTGCGTTCCAGAAACATATTTTTAACGTGTTCATGGTTTGTTAACTAAAGCTTGAAGCAATGTATTCTGCATTCGCAGCATTTCTTGCATCATGCTAGTCATACTTGTTGTAAAATTGTTTATAGTTTGCACCAGATTTTCAATAGTAGCTTCAAGGCGATTAAAATTAAAGCCTGAGTTTGTATTTGTTGAAGTATTTGGCCGTGGAACATTTTGTGTGGGAATAGAGCTTGTTTTTGCAGCATCGGCATACGATACACGTGAATTAACTGGTTGGCTCACTTGGGCAAGAGTGGCGGAGTAAGTGTTTGCCGTTTGTGCTGGAGCTACTTTAGGTTTTTGCCCCATAGTCTTTTTAACGAAAGAATATACAGGACATCCTCTATAATTAGCGGTGTGATTACCTCCACAATTACTGCATTTTTTTCTGCTTGATCTTTTGGTTTAGTACAACTAGCAGTACCGTGCAATTCACCGCAAATAACACAAACTGTAGGTAATTTGCAGTAAGTTTTTGTGTGGCCATATTCTTGACAATTATGGCACTGTACGGGTCCAGAACGCTTGTGTGGTTCTTCAACTGTTATTTTTCGGTATAAAAGATATTTTAAATTATAAATTGGGTGCGTCTCATTTTTTCTCAATTTTATATCATTCGGCTCAAGTTCAACGCGAAATAGAGGCTGGGGAATCTTCTCCCTATTTATTATATTGGAAACATTTTTTACCTTGAATCCCTGGAGGACGAGTGCATCTTTTATTTCTTCGGGAACAACATAAGAATCTATGCCCTTCAATACGATCTGCATGCCTTTAGCACTTTTAAGCTGGTATGTGTAGAAACTTGTTTTATTTTTTTCAAATTCAGAAACCATTTTGCGGAAATCTGTTTCGTCATAAATTTGAATTTTCGTTTCATCGATATTGCCACGTTTTATTGGAACAATGTGAAATTATTTCTCACCAATGACCGAAATTAATTTCTTAATAAGAGCGTTTGAATTTTTTTCTCTCAAATAGATTGGTGGCGGCTTGGAGGTTTTTTTCGCGGATATATCAGGTGTGTCGTTGTCATCTTGCAATATTTGAAAACGATTAGTAGATGATGCGCTGTTATCCCTAGATACCTTTGAAGCAGATGCAATTTTAGTAGAATTAGGGCTTCGCCCGCGCTTTCCCACAATAATATATCGGTCCATTACAACTTGGACCTTGGGTTTTGGGCTTTTTTTATTTTCAGTGACTCATTGGGTAAGTGATGAATCGGATGATATCACTGATTTAAATGACGAAGTAGTAGGCAACTGTAATGTTAACGAATCGCTAGTTGGCATTGGACAAAGCGAAGTTGATCGCTGACGAAAAATTGGCTTAGCCGTTAAAAAAAGTATCATTAGGTTTTTTATTTATTTTGTTTAAATTGAGATCATCAGAACTCACACTAAGTCTATCACCAGATTTTTTATTTTTATTGCTATCATTAAGATCATCAGAGCTCACAGTAAGATAGGCATTTCTACCGTTATAACTTACTTCACAGTTATTTGTTTTTGAAGTACTCATATAGAGTATTCCTCAAGGGCACTTTGTAAGTGTATTCCTCAAGGGCACTTTGAGTTATTTTGTTTACGGTTGTTTTTGTTTTTTTTTTTTGTTTTAGTTATTACTTTCTATGTAAAAAATATTAGCAAAGCAAAAAAAGTTTGTTTATCAAAGTTAATGTACAACGAATATTATGTACTACAAATATTTTTTGTATGGTTTTTTTTTTGTTTAGCATGTATGTAAAAAAATTCCGCTAATACGTCTGTTCACTATGAAGGTACAACGAGAACTTGAAAAAAACTATTTTTTATTAAATTACTTCAAAAAGGGAGTATTTTTACATTAACATATGTACTTGTATAAAAGCATACAAACTTATTTGTTTCTATATATTTTTTTATACTATTATTAAAAAATAATTTATTAAAAAAGTGAAACAAGGAGACTGCAGTCCAAACTTTGCATATACATATAAAGTATACATTTTGGTTAATTAAACAAAAGAGTAGAAATAAAAGTTTTGTCTATACTGATATATCACACTGTGTGACCAATTTTGATGAAATCGAAATACCTGGGACATGTTACTATTTTTCTGCTAGGTATTGTCGAGTATAACAATAGAAATTGTATTTGAAATTTTCCAGACACCTCCAAAATCTTGAGTTACGGGTAAAAACCGGTTTTTCGTAACCGTAGACACTTATAAACCTCCAACTAAGTTAAATATCAACCGATTTTAAATTTATAAACGGATACAGAAAGAAGAGACTAAGACCTTTTGAACCATATAGATATATCTTGTTTCAGTAAATTTCAAATAAGTCTTTATTTTTTCACCAAATATGATTTCTTCGGTTTTCCCGACATTTTTCTACTTTGGACACGTTCTTAGGCAATATTTTTGTTTATAACTTTGTTTATAAATCATAATTGAATAAGAGTAATTCACAGGACTGTTTTATATATTTTGTTAGAAGACTTTTTGTTAAAAAAACTTCCTGTATGATGTATTTCGCGTTCTATTTACACGCTTTCGGTCACAGAATATGAACCAGAAGACCCACCAGTGAGTTATGAAAAATCGCGATAACAGCTGATTGGTGTGAATTTTTAATTTTTACTAAGTTGTTGCAAGTGAGAGAAAAAATTGTTTTCTACATGTATAAAAAACATATGTTTTTAAAAAAGTAGAAAATAAAATTGTTCAAAAGTGAAAAATTTTAAGTAAAAATTAAATTTTTTTTGAAAATAGATGTGTTTTTGATATAATAAGTTGTGTAATTGATGGTCAGTGAGCTTCCTCAACTACTGACTGTAAATTGTTGCCCAAATAATGTAACAAACTTTCGTAATTACAAAGTTTTTACAAAAAAAGTGGATAAGGGCATTATGATACTTTCCCGAAATTTGGAAATATGGGTATGTAGCCACAAAGTTACTACCGATGATGGAGACTCATCTAAAGCAAACGGCTTTGTACACTTCGGAAGATGTAGCAAATAAAACAATTGCTAAAGTTGTGCATGTTGTTTATACATATATGGAGAAAGGATACGTTTGCAAGTTCCTTCCCCATAAGAAAATCGGCATTTGCTCGACGAAAATAAGTTTGGAAAGCTCATCTGGACTCACAATATGTGCATCACATGGGCGTTAAGCGACCCATGCAACAATTTGGCCAAGTATTCTAATATAATTCAACTGGAAGCTTCTGTGTGTCTAACATGGGGCCCGGCCAACTTTTTTTGGATCCGCAAGTGCCTACGCAATACGTATATCACTTTCACTGTGCTGTGCATGGACGCTTGTGATATAACTGGCCAGCAAAATATTCCAGCACCTTATATTACTTTGGCCGGGCCACCTTTAACGCTGCTCAACACCGTGCTACCAAAAAAGGTGTACGCAAACAGTTCAAAAGGTTCCAGCAAGTCAGCTTGTGTCGCAAATACATCAAAACGGTAAGTTTTATTTGAATAATATTTCAGTATTTGAAACATTAATTGTTCTCACCGTTTATTCCAGAAAATCGTTAGTCCTCTTTGTTACTATACTGGTCGAACGATTATACCCAGACAGACATTTGCATCCATCTTTGGCTAGTAAGATCAATGGTATGTTGCTTGAAGTAATAGCTGGCCAAGAAACTATTGACAAAACACAATCAGCATTAGCTAGACGATAATAAGGCTCGTCTGGACTCACAATATTTGCATCACAAGTGCGGTATACGGTATACTCTATGCTTTCGGTGTATTTAAGATTCCAGGATGATGAAAGTACAATTTATCAGATGTACTATATAAAAGCAGAGTACAAAATTGGTACAACAGTGTTCGCCAAAATGTATTCCTTCATTTTAAAAGTACTTTTCTTCACCTCAAGAGGAATCTTTAACTTCAAATATAAAAATTTTGGAAGTTTTTTCTCTATCAACCTTATATATTACGGTGAAGTGTGTAAACAAGACCAACACCAAAGAAAGAAAGTTAATTGAAATATATTTTTGCAATTTTTGCACATATTACGTTTTACAGCTCAACTAATTTTGATTGAAACTGAAACAACTTAACTTTTTTTGGTATTCTGAATAACAACTAATTTTAGTTGACTTCGAAACAATGCACGAAAAACAAAGGTTCTTATCTATGCTATATGTTTTGAAACCATAGTATCCATTAAAAAACATTTTAAATATTTTTAGTTTTGGCCTTGCTATTTTTTCTTGAGATTCTATGTTTTATGAACATGGCAATAATATTGGTTGACTAATGGGATTGGTTGGTGTCTGGAATAGTAAAGCAAAACGAACACAATGGTCGAAATAAAAACCAAAATACAACTGATGAAAAGCAGTTGTCTCATGGTGAAAAAAGTTAATACCTGCATAATAAAAATTTGGCAACTACAACTCAACTATCATTTATTTTTTGGCCGGAATCGGTATACCGGTACGTACCGGTATAGACGTAAACGGTAATCTGGATACCGGTATTTTCTAACCGAAATGGATTTCAGTATCGGTAACGATACCGGTATCTAATTTTAGCGGTATTTGAATCGGTATCGGTATTTTTACGATACCGCTTGCCAACCTTGAAAGAAACATATTTTGACTATATATAAATTTCATTTAAGCTTTCCGTTTGAATTAAAAATTAGTCACTTTATTGCAACACTGCTACGGATGAACGAAACAAAAGCTTTGATCAAATAGTTATCAAAAAGTCGCCAGACTACTGCGACAAAAAATCCATGGAAACGTGCATGGATTAAAAGGTGCAATAAGATGTGACATTACCACAGCCATAGAAAACAGCCGTACGAACCAATCTAATGGGCAACACTGTATTTGATTATAGGTGACTCGCCATAACTCCCACAATAGAAACCAATTGAATTTTGGTTTGGTTACGGCTATGGCATTATGGCTATGTCACGTCTAATTTAAGCTTAAAAAGGGACTCCATAACACAAAGTAGACCAGAGTTGAAGAAAGTGACTTATGAAAAAAGCTAAAATCATTTGTCGCGCAGATTCTGCGAGAAAGGGACAACTGCAGTATATTTATTATTAAAATGTTTTATTCCTGATTTAACTTTAAGCATTTTCATTGAAAAATTTTAATTTTTTCCTTTTATTTACAAAAATTACTCAGCGAATAAGACCACAAAGTGTTAAACGGAAAACATTTCAACAAGTAAACAATTTTGCAAAATTAGATGAAAGAATTTGTTGTCTTGAATTAAGAAACAAAGTGCGAAATAGCTTATAACTATTAAAAAGGCTACAAAATTCCACCACGAAAGAAGGTTAAAGAAGACGCAGTGAGAGAGTGAGCGCGAGATCCGAAAACACAAATTATCTTCCGTCTCGTGTCATCTCTGGTATACTCTGTGCTCTATAAGAGAACGTACGTGTTTTCGCAGGTACATTACCGTTCATATAAACTTTCTCTTTCCATGTGGAAGCAAAAACAACTTTCTTTCAGAGACGCTCGCTATCATATTCAATATATAAATAAAAACTTTACGCAACTTGAGTAGACACAATCTGCCTTATCGTGGTTGGCGTATTTCAAACTTCTATTTTATTTATTTGAAATACGCCCACCACGATAAGGCAGAATATTAAAAATAATTCAGAAAGTAGGTATATAAAATAAAAAGTAGACATAATATCGGCTGAGTATTAAGCCGCCGATAAGCTGAGTCGTTCGGCGGCGGCTCGGCTTGTTGGAAGAAATCGGCTGAGCGGCTAGCCGCCAGCCGCGCCGTTACGGCTTGCTACTCTGCTGCTAGGCCGCTGCCGATTTATTTTCATGCAAGGATGGAAATCATGGTACAATTGTACTTTTTATGGTACATTTTGACCTCGTCGGTATCGTGGTACTACCACGAGTTACTTGGTACAATATAAAAATGCCAATGTTTCACTATATGGTAACATTAATTTTGCCTATGTTGCCTTTAATTTGTTTGTGTGTTTTATTTTATACGGTGCATAACTTAGATTTTATAGTGCATGAAAATATCAGGCCTGTTAATAAGCGAACTTTGTAAAATAACCGATCTCTAAGAAGTCTAATCTACGAATGTACCCTTATGAATGCAATATTTAATATTTTTTTATTTTATTTTTTATTTTTTATTCTGAATTTTTATACACATTTTTGTTAAGTGTCTGCTTTTTATTATTTAGTTTTGAATTTTTACACATTTTTTACGTTTCCGTTCTTATAAATAAATATTTAAAAAAATAGTACCGCGATGGTTCAAAAAGTACATTTTGATTCACAGTTGGTACAAAATCCAAGACGTCATTTCCTTCCCTGTTTTCATGTATACATCCGCCGCGAACCTGGCTGCTTTTTTCGGCTAAAAATTTGGTGATTTCATGAAATTACATTATACTATGTATATTAAGGGCTTTCACGCTTATGGTAGAATTAGTCGGTTCGTATCGTGTTACTTTTGAAGTGGTGGTAACGTTTAATTCTGGATGTTAGTTAGTAAAAACGTGAGAGTTCCACCAAACTTGTCAGCTGTTGTTGTATTTCTCTTTGCTTTATACATGTGTGTGCATGTATGTAAGAGAGAAATTGACGTAGAAATCTAGTGTCTGTAGATTTCTACCTCACATACACTTACGATACATATTAAATAAACAGCAACATGTTATATTTATGCTACAGATTTTCTCAGCTGCTCCGTCAACTCACGATACGAATCTACTAATTCTACCATTAGTATTAAAATACACTTTTAAAATAAATAGCATTTTTCAGCACCATTTAACAATTCTTAGTGGTGAGTATCAATATACTATACCATTTTGCATATGCTACGATGCAAGACCATTTGCACAAGATTGTGAATTGAGCTATTGAAACATAAGGTACTAAATATATGTACTTTTTAAAAAATGCAAGACCAAAAACAATTGCATTTTAAGTGTTGCAATTGTACAAGTATGAGCTAGAGTTGACAACTCGGAGGGATTAGCAGATTTTATAATGCTTTTTAGAATAGCTATAAAGTGTTAACAAATTTGCCAATCTTTATAGGATGTTTCCACCGGCACGATTTATACAAATCATGATGATTTGTGCAAATCATGTTAGTTTATACAAGATTTACCATGCATTTTGCATATCAGAGACCTGCGTAAATAGTCTTGAAATGTAAATACTTCTTGTTTTTTATATGTATTCTCGTGGCTGTAGAATGCTAAACCAATAATAAATGCTGTCGTATTATAAGCAAAGCACGATAGATGCATTGGTGTATGTGTATATGAGTGCTAACAAGCAATTGTCATGAAGACTTCTTGTTATGAACAAACAATCAACAAAGTAGTGTTGATACGTGTATGCTTGTTATTTTCCATATTGTACGTTTGAGTGTTTGTGTAATATGTATATAGTAAGCTATTATGTGTTTAAGGGAGGTTTTTTTAAAGCAAGCGCACACAACTAATGACAATGCATGTGTGCGTTTGTGTGTTCGCAGAAAAATAAAAGAGCATACACACAACGTGTGTGTATGTACATACATGACGCTTGTATACGCGCCCATGCGTAGAAAGAAGCAAGTATCACAAATGTTTCAGTCACGAAGTATTTTCTTCTTTATTCCTATACCTGCAATAGCTGAAACAAATTATTGCAAACAGTGTTGTTTAGCGTTTGTTTTAGAAGATTTGTCTGTAGTAAAGCATTTGAAAACTCCCTCATGTCTTGAAAGTTCTTATAAATGGTCTTGTGGAGGACTTTATTGCATATGGATAAATCACCTCAAACTGGTTGATTTATTTTACACTGGGTCTTCACCAAGGCGAATTCAGTATCAGGTGACCTTATCAGCCCAGCTGATTATCAGCTGTTGCTACCAAATTGAGCATTTTGAACCAAAACGTCAAAATTTGCTTAGAAATCTTCTGACAGATTGGTTTTGTAGCATAGCAAACTACGTGTTGTTTTTTGTGTTGTAAAATTGTTGTAGCGATAAGGTCACCTGATACTGAATTCGCCTTGGGTCTTCACGTAGCAATTTCATTGCTGAGAACAAGCAATAACGTCGGCAGAATAATCTATTTTTTTTTGCTTCTTGTTTGAAGCGGCGAACACGTACGGCAATTTTTTCCACAACTCTTACACATTCTTAGGGCAGGTATTGCCTTAAATATAAGTAAATTTCCAATGCAAAAATACGAAAAATTTATGTTTAGTTTTTCCTATATTATGTTTTCGGATGATGTACTTTTATATTTTCCTCCATTTCACTGTTTTGCAAAAATTAATGAAAAATACAACAAAAGTGACAGCATATTGCTTGGCAATAATTGCTCGAGCAATCAGCACAGCAATCATTGCTCAATGGATTGATAATTATGGCAATCGCTGTCTACACGTAGGAAATTTCATGGACGCAATCAAATTTGACAATTGCCTCAATCGATATTGCCACGTGAAGACCCAGTGTTAAATAATGTTGAAAATACTATTTTTCGAACTCGATTTATGTATGCAACCCTGCGTTGCTTTTAAAATTACAAACTCCATCCCTGGGTCATCCATCAATAGTGATTGACAATTTCGAAAAAATGACATTAAGGAATATTTAATCAATTTTAAATGTCAATCACATGTGAATTAAATTCACTTACAGCTGCTGCGACCACCTTATAAAGCACGTGCATAATTTGAGTATGAAAATTCGAACAACAAATCACTCACAAGCTCGGTGGAAACACTCGGTGGAAGTGATTTACTTAAACCTACTTGATTTAAAGTCGGTGGAAACATACTATTATAGTATGTAGTAGGTCGTCCCTGTCTCTTGTTTATGTAGTTGGTTTTTACTGTTTCCATGAGTTTGATATCAATTTTGCTCCCGTTTTTTTTCGAATCCAGGCTTATTTTCTGAAATTATTAATTGTAAATTATAATAAATACTCATTTTTAATTCTTTTAAATCGTGAATATCACTCTTTTAGTAAGAAAATTTTTTAACATAACCTTAAGGGGCCCATACACTACAAGAGCATGCATGCGCAATCAAGTGTTTGTGCCACAAATCTGTGGTTTGTGCCAGCGGTTGGTTCGTGTATGGGCATTTTGTGTGATTGTACGTTTTGCTGTAGTGATGTCAAACAGAGTTTGATATTTTGCTGATGGCACCAGCTTGCTGGTATTGTGTACATATGGAGAAATTAGCTCAGTTGAGTAAAGTTATCAAGAAGTAAATATGCATTTAAAAATCGTAATTTGTTGAAAAATAATTTGTTTCAATGGAAAATGGAATTTGAGCACTTTAGTGATGCATACCTGCTTTATTACAGCAAAAACTGTGTCACTATTTATAACATCCCTTCTTGAATTTTTTTAAAAAGTGAATATTGTACCAGCTTGCTGGTATGTTATGTGATTCCAACATGATTGCTCAATAGCTTGATTGCGCGTGCATGCTGTTGTAGTGTATGGGACGCTTTAGAATCGTTGACTTCAATTTCATAAAACGCGCATATCTCTGGGAGGGAACACTTTTGGGACATGGGATCGATCTCATCCGATGCTTAGATGTTGTCCACATAAAAAAGGGCAGATTTTTTTTTTTACACTTAGGTCCCTTTTTCTATGCGCTGTCACATATGCAAAATGTAAGATTTACCATAGAAATTAACATGATTTACACAAATCATCATGATTTGTATAAATCATACTGGTGGAAACATACTATTACGACCCATTTAAGGGTATATCCAGGCCAGAGAAGGAAAATGACTTCTAGGGTTTTGTACCAACTATGAAAACAAATTGTACTTTTTGGACCATGACGGTACCATTTTTTTAATATTTATTAATAAGAACAGAAACGTAAAAAATTGTGTAAAAATTCAGAAGTAAACAATAATAAACAGAAACTTAACAAAAATGTGTATACAAATTCAATATAAAAAAATATTAAATATTACATTCATAAGGGCACATTCGTAGATTAGACTTGTTAGAGATCGGTTATTTTACAAATTTTGATTATTAACAGGGTTGTTATTTTCATGCACTATAAAATCTAATGGCGTTTTCTTTTCTGAGCAATATGCTGCATTTATGCTGCCTTACATTTCTTTGTATTCTTTTCTGAAAAGTATGTATTATTTTAAAAATCAACGCGTTCTTTTCTCATGATGTTGCCCTTAAAAAGAAGAAAAATGCTACATGTTCAACACTCATTTTCATTAAAGGGGCATGAGTGCAGCATTATATTAACAGCTGTTTTTGTTATTGTCTATGGAAAAAATGAATCATTTTATAGTTCGTCATTGTTTTATGCCGAAACTTGTTGGAAAATTGTTCTTTTGTAAACGCAAAATACGCAACACTTCTTAAAAATCAGGTGAGCATTTAAAAATGTTGCCAAATTACATGTAACATATATGTTACACTTTTCTTTTAGAAAAGAAAACGCCATAAGATATGCGCATAAAAAATGCACGATAGAACTTAAAACACACTATTGAAGTAAAGGAGCGATATGTAGTTAACAATAATAAATATAAGCACAACCAAGGCCTATATATCAGGTCAACGCAACTCTACAAAAACACAGCAATACAAAAAACAACTTTATGTTTAAGTTGTCAGAAACACACACAAACATGAACTAAAGTATATGGTGCAAATAACTTTTGACAGCTTAAAAAAGAAAACACAGAATATCATCAGGACCTGATTAATAGGCCTTGAGCACAACCAAGGCGAGTTCATGTACGAGGTGCTGTTAAGTTGACAGGTACAGTTAAAGTCAAGGCACATCAATCAGGTACCCTCATTTCTACAACAAATATTACAACAGCAATAACCACATGTATTTTGTTGCTATAAATTACCATCTTACTTTTCAAAACAGGGTAGCATCGTTAGATTGTATGTTTATTATAGGAAATGTCAAACACCATACAAAACTCAATTTTCGCTAGATGTTTATGGATACCAAAATAAAAGCATGTTTTTGGCTTATACCTACACAATCCAGATTTGACATTTAGCTTGGTATAATGACATTAGACACATGGTGTAGTGCTGTCACCTAATAAATGCGCCTTGGTTAAAGTTTTAGACAGATTTTTTTGCTGCAGACTTGACACAACCTGGTACATGAATTTGCCTTGACAACATCAGTGCCACAGACTGTTTTGTGTCAGTGCAACAAAAACTGAGAAGACGACCGTATCTATAAAATAAAACACACACAAAAAAAAATAAAGACAAGATAGGCAAAATTAATGTTACCATATAGCGAAACATTGGCATTTTTAAATTGCACCAAGTAACTCACGGTAGTACCACGGTACCAATCAGGTCAAAAATGTACCATAAAAAGTACAATTGTACCATAATTTCCATCCGTGATCCAGGCTCTTTAAAATTTAACACGTTTTTCTATTATAAGTTTTTATTACCTTCATAGTGAACAGACGTAATAGCGGAATTTTTCTTACATACAAACTAAACAAAAAAATCATAAAAAAAATATTCGTAGTACATATTAACTTTGATAAATGAGCTTTTTTTTTTGCTTTGCTAATATTTTTACATATAGAAATAACAAAAACAAAAAAAAACCGTAAATAAAAAAACACACAAAGTACCCTTGAGGAATACTCTATATGAATACCTCAAAGGAAACAAATTGTGAAGTGAGCTATAACGGCAGAAATGCCTATTTTACTGTGAGTTCTGAAGCTCTTTATGACAACAATAAAAAATCTGATGATAGACTTACTGTGAGTTCTGAAGCTCTTAATAAAAATAAAAAATCTGATGATAGACTTTTTCTAACTGCAAAACCACAGTTTCGTCAGCTATCAACTTCGCTTTGTCCAATGCCAACTAGTGAATAGTTGAAATTACCGTTGCCTAGTACTTATACAATTAACTCAGCGATATCATCCGCTTCGGGCTCGTGGTTATCACTTAACCAAGCTGTCACTGAAGAGAGAAGTAGCCCAAAACCCAAGGTCCAAGTCGTAATGGACAGATACGTTACAATTTTAAAGAGCGGGCGGAGCCCAAATTCTACTAAAATTGCATCTGCTGCGAAGATGTCTAGGGATAACAGCGCATCCTCTACTAATCGGCAAAACCGTTTTAAAATATTGCAAGATGACAATGGCGAACCCGCTGAATCTGCGAACAAAACCTCCAAGCCGCCACCAATCAATTTAACCTTCCTATACCCGCGGTAATTTTTATAACACATGTACCCGCCCACGGGCTCACAGACCGAAAGTTTGTACGAGATGAAATACTAGTTTTTTGAAACAAAACTAAAAACAAAAGATTCTTTTTTAATCTCAATGATATAATAAAAAAATAAAATCACGCATTAAATATGTATTCACTTATTTTGTTGATTTTTAGTCTTTAACAAATAAGCCATCAAAATCGATAGTTTTAAAAAAATCGTTTTGTCGGTGTCACAGACCAACGCGCGGGTATAGGAAGGTTAAGAGAAAAAACTCAAACGCTCTTATAAAAAAATTAATTTCGGTCATTGGTGAGACTAAATTTCACATTCTTCCAATAAAACGTGGTAATATTGATGAAACTAAAATCCAAATTTATGAAGAAAAAGATTTTCGCAAAATTATTACTGAATTTGAAAAAAGTAAAAAAACTTTCCACACATATCAGCTCAATAGCGCAAAGGCCTGCAGATCGTATTAAAGGGCATATATTCTTATGTTGTCCCCCAAAAAATTAAAGATGCACTCCTCCTCCAGGGATTTAAGGTAAAAAATGTATCTAACATAATAAATAGGGAGAAGATTCCTCAACCTCTATTTCGCGTCGAACTTGAGCCAAACGATATCAAATTGAAAAAAAATGAGACATCCAATTTATAATTCAAAATATCTCTTATACAGAAAAATAACAGTTGAAGAACCACTCAAGCGTTCTGGAACCGTACTTATTGCAACTTACCTTCAGTTTGTGTTATATGCTGTGAATTGCACGGTCTGCTGGTTGTATTAAACCTAAAGATCTAGCAGAAAGAAATGTAGTAATTGTGGAGGTAATTACACCGCTAACTACAAAGTATGTCCTGTATATTCTTTCGTTAAAGAGACTATGGGGCAAAAACCTAAATTAGCTACAGCACAAACAGCAAACGCTTACTGTGCCACTTTTGCTTAAATGAGCCAACCGGTCAGTTCACGTGTATCGTATGCCGATGCAGCTAAGACTAGTTCTATCCCCACACAAAATGTTCCACCTCCAAATAATTCCACAAATGCAAACTCAAGTTTTTACTTTAGTCACCTTGAATCTACTATTGAGAATCGGGTGCTAACTGTAAATAATTGTACAACAAATATGACTAGCATGATGCAAGAAATGCTTAGAAAGCAGAATACTCTGCTTCAAGCATTAGTTAACAAGCCATGAACACGTTAAAAATATGTTTCTGGAACCCAAACGGCATTCGCCAACATATAAATGAACTTGAGCACTACCTCAGGGGGAAAAATATTGATATAATGTTGGTTTCTGAGACTTATTTGACTTCAAGAAGTCTATTCAAAATTAATGGCTACAATTTATATGATTCAAAGGACCCAAGAGGAAGAGCTTGCGGCGGATCAGCAATTTTAATAAAGTCAAGACTCAAGCATTATATTATTGACAACATTTGTGGAGAACATTTACAAGCAACGAATATTTGTGTCGAACATTTTTGCACTAATTTTGTCATATCGTCAATTTACTCCCTCCAAGATTCGCAATTAATGAGGATCAATACGAGGATTTCTACAAATCTCTCGGCCCTTGTTTCGTAGCAGCTGGCAACTATAATGCTAAACATACGTTCTCGGGTTCGCGTATTATTACACCCAGAGGTCGAGCGTTGTACAATACAATTTCCAAAATGGGCTTGGACGTCATTTCGAGTGGAGAGCCAACTTACTGGCCTACTGACATAAGTAAAATTCCGGATGTTATAGATTTTCGCGTCATGAAAAATATTTCTAGGGAATTAATTCACGTTGAAGCTTCCCTAGATCTATCGTCCGATCACTATCCCACGATCGTTACGGTATGTAGCCCACTGAAAAATGCTCTACCTCACTCATATGTGAAAATGGTCAGTCGTGTTAATTGGCTGCGATTCAAAAAATATCTCAGTAGTCATTGCACGGAAAACATTACGTTAAGAACACCCGAAGATATTGAAGCTAACATTGCCAATCTTAACGAAAATATTAAGCAGGCTGCTGAACATGCCACTACCTCCCATCCGCAGACTGGGTTAAATATAATATATTCTACAGATATTGAGCATCTCGTACGTGAAAAGGAAGAGCTAGAAGGGAATGGCAACATCACAGATCACACCAAAATAAAATTAAATTGAAATAGTGCACTAAAAGACTGCAAGAGCTGCTTGCAATTGAAAAACAGCATCTCTTAAAAACTATCTGGAAAATCTCGATGTCTCACCAGCATCTAATTACTCTTTGTGGCGAGCTGCAAAAAGGATTAAGACACCCGTTGAGTTTAAAACACCTCTGCGCACATCTACCGGAGGTTGGGCAAGGAGTGATACTGAAAAAGGTAACTTGTTTGCAAAGCATTTAAAATCCGTATTTACCCCAGACACATGTACTGGTGTTGTTGATTTGCCGAATGTAGTTGCGCTACATCCTCGACCCATAAAATTTAAGACGTGTGATGTACCAAAACTAATTGCTGAACTCAACCCGAAGAAATCTTCAGGTTTTGATGGAATTAGTAACCAGATGCTGATTAAGTTGCCTCGTATTGCAATTAGAATCCTCTTATTCATTTTTAATGCCATTTTACGACTGGAGTATTATCCAAATAGCTGGAAGCTTGCCAAAGTTAAAATGATTCCAAAGCCAGGCAAAGATCTTACCAAGGCTGCATCATACAGGCCCAATAAGTCTGCTCTCAACAATGTCAAAACTTTTCGAAAAACTGCTCATGTCAAAATTATCCCCAATTCTAATTGGTAGGGGGTGCATCCCAGACCATCAATTTGGTTTTAGAAGTCAGCATAGCACCATTGAACAAAGGCATAGATTGGTTCAATTTATAAGAACTTTTGAAGAAAAGCAATACTGTTCTGCTCTGTTTATTGACGTTTCGTAGGCATTTGATAAAGTGTGGCATGAAGGCCTTATTTTAAAATTGAAATCACATCTACCAATAAATTTTCTGTATTTATTAGAAAGCTACATTACTACCCGGAAGTTCACGGTTGTGGAAGGAGAATTCATGACTGTGCCCGAATCTATATCATCCGGTGTGCCAAAGGGGAGCATACTGGGGCCAGTTTTGTTTTGATTTATACTTGTGATATGCCTTTGAGAAGTAATATCCATACATCTACGTTTGCCGATGTTACAGCCTGCAGAGTATGCACGAAAACCCTAACGAGGCTTCCCGATATCTGCAAGAACATATTACACAACTGGAACTATTGTTAAACTTATGGAGAATTAAAGTAAATGAACAAAAGTGTGTTCAGGTAACTTTTACCCTGCGAAGAGATACTTGTTCTCCAATTTGAATCAACAATCAAGTTGTTCCTCAACATTCACACGTAAAATACCTTGGCATACACCTTGATCGACGACTTACATGGAAACTCCATATTGACTCAAAGCTAACACAAATGAAACTTAAAGTAACTCAGATACATTGACTGATTGATAGAAATTCAGCACTCAGCCTAGACTGCAAACTTTTACTATACAAGTCGCTTTTGAAGCCAATATGGTGCTACGGAATTCAATAATGGGGCACTGCTTCAGCTTCTAATGTCGAGAGAATCCAACGTAGGCAAAATAAAATTTCACGTTTGATAACATCGGCTCCATGGTACATTAAAAATTCCAGTTTACATCGTGATTTAAATATGTGATTGAAGAAATCGCAAAATACGCAGGCAAATACTTAACAAAACTCGAGTCCGCTTGCTCGTAATATTCTGAACTTTACTAGACACATCCGCCTAAAAATGAGGAACACAAGGCCTCTTATTCTCAACACTCCAGATGGGACTTCTTGAAAATACTTTTTTTTCCTTTTTGATTGTCACTGCTTATGTATTATTTATAACTACTACTAAAGCTATGTACACACGGTTGTCAGATCTTACAATATTGTTAGATCTGGCAATGTGCTGACATTGTACTGACAATCAAAAATTGCAAGTGTGTGGCAGATTGACAGTTCACACGGTTGTATCAAATTTGTCAGGAAATCTTACAATTTATTGCTAGATGATTGTATGACAATAAAATCAGCTGACAAAATCGTCAGCAAAAAAATTGTAAGTTCACACGGTTGTCATATGCAAAAATTGCCAGACATTATTATGCGTTGCCAGACTCAAAGCGCTTGATATTGTTAAATATCAATCGTTTGTGGTGGTGTTAAATGTAAAAAGTGAAAATATTAATTATTATGGACCATAAAGAAGCAACTGCAATGATTTTGGCTGCATATATTTTATTAAATATATTTTCTTTAAAATCAATCGTGTACAGTGTTGCCCATAGAAATAATTCTCTTACAATGACGCCATTGTCAGATGCACGAACTTCGCGCATCTGACAATATTAAAATGTCTGACAAATAGCTGGCAATAATTTTACAATGTGTTCACACGATTGTAAGATGTCTGACAATTTGTTGCCAGCTGCTAGTCTTGCAATGGACTGACAATGATTTTTCTGGCAACGACGTCTGACAAAAATTGCCAGTTCACACGGTTGTAAGAAATTTTGAGCACATTTTACTGGCAATATTGTAAGATCTGACAACCGTCTGTACATAGCTTAAGTATCGTTTTACTATTTCATTATTATTCTTCCTAACCTGTTCAAAAGCGGATTTTATGTTATTCCTATCCTCCTCTATTGAATTTTTTAAATTAATGAGTGATTTATTAAATGAGTCATTAATGATTATCTGGTTGTTTACTGTATTTATTATGTTTCTATTATTTTCTTCGATTGTAGCGATATGTTCCATAATAAGATATGTTCCACTTTGCACTTTTTGGTATTTTAATATTGTCAGTATGGACGTTTTCCAAAGGTCTTTTAATAAACTTTGGTTGTTCTTTATGTCGTAAGCTTTTATAGCTTTTTATGAATCCTTCGTCCCTATTTTCTACATAATTCTCACGAGATTCATTCCGTTTTTGAATTATTTTTGTTTTAGCGTTTTTTAATCTTTCCCTTATTATGTTATGATCGATTAGTTTGTTTTGTACGTCCAAGAGACTGCACTTTATTGTGCTATGGTAAGTACTATTTAGAGATGCTAATCGGGACAGGTTTTTTGAAATCCCGGGCTTCGGGATTTAGTGATGGAGTCTCGAAATCCCGAACCGGGATCCCGGGATTTTCGGGACTTACAAAATCCCGATAAAATTTTCAACAAATGTGCGTCTTTATAGTAATTATAATATTTTAATTTAACAATTAATTTTTTTTTGCATATTTTAAAGGCACTTATGTATGTAATTCAGACATTTAATTGCAAATTTTAATTGAAAAGTGCAATGTATGTAAAAATTTTTCCTAGAAAAGAAAACGCCATATATCTATGGCAATAAATAATAATGGCTTAAGTCAAAATGTCTTGTTTCGAGATATTAAGGGTTTTGTCTAAATTGTGCTTAGTTTTTATATAAAATTTTTAGCCACCGAAAAAGATGCACATTTACTTGGAACAAAACTGTTAATTTTATAAAAAAAAGAAAATGTTTTATTAGTTTATTTATATTCGTTGTTATTAGCTAAGATGTTATGAAAAAATCCATTGGCAGAAAAATAAAAACTAAAGTGAACTTAAGCTATTATATTGAAATGCAAAATAATTTTTTTTGATAGTAAGTCGCTTTAGATTAAATTGAAAATTGCGGAAAATCTGAGATAATATATATTTTTTTAAATAAGTTTTTAAATTAAATTAAAGTTAAATATAAGTTTTTTCTTATGAGGAATATTTTGAATGGGCTGTAAGTTATTGAACTTAAATGTATACAAGTTTTAATGCTCAAACATTTCAATATTAATAAAGCTACCTTAAAAAAAGATTAAGTTGAGTTAAGATGTTATGGCTTATGTATTATTTTCCATGAAGACTTAAGCTAAAATATAAATGCGTATAGTTTTAATATTAATGACATTTTAAAATTGAAATTTAGCTGATCTTGAAGAAGAGAATAAGAATATGTAATAAAATGAAAAAGCACTTATGTCAATTTAATCAAAGTAAATTTTTTATTTTAACAAGGAGTTTCTTATAATTTTTAATATAGAAGATGACCGCCAAAAACATTGTTTATGCTAAAAACCGGGATTCAGACAATCCCGAAAATCCCGGGCTTTAAAATTAAAAAATCCCGGGCTCCGGGATTTGCTTAGTCCCGAAAATCCCGGGATTTCCGGGCTCGGGATTTCCCGCTTAGCATCTCTAGTACTATTATATAATTTTATTGCTTTAAGGATTTGGCTATTTATTGGAAGATTTTCTTCCAAATTAAGGACTCTGATTTTTTCTGTTATTGTGTTATTGAATCTTTCAATATCCGAATTACCGGTATGGCTATTCGGTTTTGTGAAATGGTACTGAATTCCTTCTTGGTCAAGGAAATTTCTTACATTCACGTTGTTAAATTCATTGTCTAGCACAAATTTAGTAACATTGCCTTTAATGGCTAAAAATGCCCGAATTTTCCCAACTAGTGTTTGACTGTTTCTGTCAAACAGATGGAAAGAAACTACATGTTTCGAGAATTTGTCGATAAAAATTACAAATGAGTGTTTGCTATTTACATAGGTATCGACATGAATAATTTCATTTGTTGTGAAAGGGGTTTCAGTTAATTTGAATTTATTTTTTATTGGGTTTCTGTCGTACTTCGCCGACGAACAGACATGACAGTTATTTATTATTTTATACTTGATGGTCTCAAAGGTAGCAATAATACCGAGTGTCCGCTTTCGAATTTATGAAACAACGATATCTGTTTATTTAGTTCGTCTTCATCCTCAATATCTCTAGCAAAGTAAGAACATTTCACAAATTTAAATTTGTTTCTGTCGGGAAATTCTTCTATCAACTTCAGTTGAACCTTATTATAATCATGATCACGCAACTGTGAATATATTCCTATTTTTCCTTTATTTATTTCTCTCCTAAGAATGTTCGATATGTCTTCTTGCTCAATATCGTTTCCATCTATATAAATTCTTTTACTACCAAAGATTGTTTTAACATTTGTTTCTTTTCTTTCTGTCAAAATTATTTGGGTCTTAAAACGGTTAACCACTGTGTCTAATGTAGGAATATGGTCATTAAGGTCTTCTTGTTGAGAATGTATTGTCGCAGCTGTTGAATCATTGCAGTCATTGTGATCTTCTATATTTTTTATTTCATTAAGGTTCACATCGATACGACTCAAAAAATCGACTATTTTATTCTCTTTGCCTTTTATGTACTCAATCCGCCCGTCGTAGTCACCCAATTGGATAAGCCATCTCTGTAGTCTTGGATTAATATCCTTTGCAGAATTTTTTACTTGCAACCACTTAAGTGGCTGGTGGTCAGTCTGTAGATCGAATTCTCTACCATACAAATATGGTCTGAAGTATTTTACACCCCAAATAACTGCAAGGAGTTCCTTTTCTATGGTCGAATAATTTTTCTCATGATCGTTTAACGTTCTTGAGGCGAAACTGATGGGATGTCCCTCTTGGGAGAGAACTGCACCCAAAGCATAATTGCTAGCATCAGTAGTAAGTTTAAATCGTTTGTCAAAGTCTGGGAACCTTAATATAGGGTGTTCCGTACTCAATTGTTTAAGTTTATTAAATGAATGTATATAACTAGGGTCGAAAATATTTACCACTTTATTTTTTTTTAAATAGCAAATCATTGGGTATGCAACTTTTGCATAATCTTTTATGAATTTCCTATAATACCCAGTAAGCCCTAAGAATGATTTTATTTGTTTTTGACTTTTAGGTAATTTTAAGTTAACAATGGCGTCAATTTTATTTCTGTTGGGTTTTAATCCCCCTGAAGTCAGTATGTGACCCAAATAAGAAGTTTCTTTTGCCAAAAAAACACATTTGTTTATTTGCATCTTGAGACCTGCTTTTTCGATATTAGAGAAGATCTTATTCAAATTGTCTATATGTTCTTGTAGCGATGTACTAAATACCAATATATCGTCCAAATACACTACGCAAATTCTATTAATGTAATCTCTTAACACTGAATTCATCAGCCTTTGAAACGTGGCTGGAGCATTCTTTAAGCCGAATGGCATCCTGACAAATTCATAATGTCCAAAAGGTGTTGAGAAGGCAGTTTTTGGTCTATGTTCTGGCTTCACTAAGATTTGATGAAATCCTTTAGCCAAATCTAAGGTAGAGAAATATTGGGCTTTCCCCAACTTGTCCAATATCGATTCAATATTAGGAATTGGGTACTTGTCTGCTATGGTGTTATCATTCAGACTCCTATAGTCGATAACAATGCGCCACTTTTTGTTCCCGGAATTATCTTCCTTTTTTGGTACAATCCAAAGTGGGCTGTTATAAGGAGAAGAACTTTCGATTATTATTCCCTGTTTTAACATGTCCTTTATTTGACGTTCGATCTCCTGTTCATGCACTTTTGGATATCTGTAAATCTTAGTATATATTTGTCTGTCTGTTTTTGTTACTATTTCGTGCATAATTTGATGAGTGAAAGTCAGATTATCACCTTCCCTATAAAAAAGTTTGTTGTATCGATTCAGTAGTTTTAAAATTTCGCTATTTTCCTCTCTATTTAAGTTTGAATGACCCACAAGATCATAAATTTGAGCTGGTTCTGCTTGAACGCTGCAAACATTCTGTACATCAAAAGGATATATGTTAAAAAATGTTCTTTTTTTTATTAACCTCTATAAAGCCTTTTTCAAAATCAATCTTTATTCCCAGTTTTTTTAAGACATCCTGTCCAATTATAGCATTATATCTCTTTCCTTTCAAATCATAAGCCATCCAAGCAAGTTTACCTCTGACCAAAAATTCGTCTGGATATGGGGTCAAAATTTGTTTGTCCATTTCTGTAATTCCGTTTAAAGTTTTAAAATATAACTTGTTTTCTAAATATTTAACTTTAAAGTTTGGTAATGCTTCAGGGCAAACTATGCTAACTGTAGATCCAGTATCAATTAAACAATCAATTTTACGCTCCGCAATAGTAAGTTTTACTATGGGCAATTCTGAACTTGGGCCTCTGTTATAAAATTTACATCATGTTGAAAATCATCGATTTCCCTAGCTCCTGGTGCTTGGTTTTTATGGTAAAGGTTCCTAGTATGGTTAGAATTAGGGAAATTTCTTACATTCGTATTTTGTAACACTGATTTCCTAAATTTTTCTAACTAAAATAGGGTTGCCTGTTATTTGTAAATGTGGCTTCATGTAAGGTATCGACCTCCATACATTTAGAGCCACGAGAATTCTGTGAATTCACGTTAGTATCAACACTCATGTGAGACAAACATGTTTGTGATGAACTAGGTTTATTATTGTTATGGTTATAAAATTGATTATTCTGTCTGGTTTGGTAATTCCTGCCTGTGTGTTCTGTGTTTAAATGATTGTGATTTTGTCGAGTTTGTTGATTTGGATTTCTGTTAGTATTTTGTGAGTTATTATTGTAATTATTTGAATAATATTTTCGTGTTTGGTGTCCATTCGTTTGATTTCCATAGTTATTTTTGCTAAAATTGATGTAGCGTTTGTGTCTACTGTCGATAGCTCTACTATCGTCAAGTAATCTAAGTCTCGTATACCTACTAATTATGTCATTTAAGGTCAAATTTTCGCCTAAATGAACCCTGAGTGGTCCGTCTATTTTCTCTATTAGGATATTTACTAAATCCCTATCAACATTTTCAGAACTATATAGCGTAGATCTGTTATCATCTAATTCATAAATTTGGCTTATCTGATTCTTGGCTTTTTCAAAGAAATCAAATAGTTCTCCTAAATTGTTTACCTTAATATAACGACAACCATTAAATATTTCGACGTATGATGAACTCGGTCTAGCCTGGGCTTTCAATTTGCTTTTCAACTGCTCCCATGAAAGTTCTCCAAGTTGTCTTATGTGTGTGCTGAAGTTTGCAGTGATCTTCTCGTTTATGATTATTTGGACTCCGAATTTTATTAAAGCTTCGTTGTTCTCGCAGAGACCTATTATCATCTCCACAGACTTTATGAATCCATTAATGTTGCGGTTACTACTCAACGGTCTTATTTGGCGAAATTGCTGAATAATGTCTTTCAGCTTCATAAAAAGGTAATTATGTTGTTGAGCCTGTTGTTGATGTCCCTGCAACTGTTGTTCCTGTAACTGCTGTTGTTGGTGTATTTGTTGTTGTTGCATTTGTAGCCCTTGCTCCTGCAATTGCTGTTGTTGTAAATTTAGTTGTTGTAATTGTTGAAGATGTTGTTCTTTTTGAGCCTGTAATAGTTGTTGCTGTTGTTCTTGCTGTTGCATTTGCAGCTGTTGTTCTTGCAACTGTTGTTGCTGTTGAAGGATTTTTTGTTCTTGCTGCCGCAGAACCGCTTCTCATTCGGCTATCTTTCCTTCCATTTTGTCAGCTTGCTGTAGATCCCTGTTTGCATCGAATCTACTCATTATTCTTTCACTTTAATTATTGTTATAAACCCAATCTAAAATTTTCACTTGAAATCAGACTTAACTCAGACAAAAATATATGCCAGTCACAAATACGAATAATAACGTGTTAAATAATCTTGTTTTTTTTATGTATAATGTATTTTGTAAGATAATAATTTTATTTCAATATATTTCAAATATTGTTTTTCAAAGTTTCAGGATTTATTTAAAAAATTTTTTTTTAATAATTCGTTTTTGTTGTTATGGTAACTATTTGCACAGAGTTTTGTTTTGTTATTTTTGTCAGGCAGTTTATTTGTAATCAGTTTTTATTTTATTTTAGCGGTTAAAATAGTTTATATTTTCCATTAAATATTTTAAATTTCGGCTTAAATGAAATTAATTAATTTATCCAGTATTTTGTTTCACCGACTGCGCCAATTATGTGGTTTTTTATTTAAGTGAATCTTAAGACTGACATAAAAATTTTTATTTATATAAACTTAAAGTATATTTATATTACTTAGAATTAAATAAGCAAGGTAAACATAAATGCTGACGATGCTGTCTGGCAAAATGTGGGAACGGAATTTAAAAATGTAATTGGAACTATTAGGTTCCCTACACTTGACCAGCCAATACTATTAGTTTAGGGGATGGGTATGTAACTCACGCGCACAGTGCCTATTAAAACTGTACTAATACACAAGCTTTGCAAATCCAAGAGAAAACACACGTCTATTGTTTTCTCTTAGTTTTTTGACATTTGTCATCACAAAACAGCAATAAAAATCACTGTTGTTTTATTTGTTGTATATTCGCGGCTACCTGTATTATTGTATCATGGTTTTGGCTTTGTAAATTTGTTTGCCTACTTTTATTTGAGAAAAATGTAGAGCACATTATGTCGGACGAAAAATTTTACATGTAAACAATAGCTCGTTTCTTTGCACCAAATTGCGGTCCCGAGGGATACCAATTTGCACGAAATGCGTTTCGGTCAGTGATGCAAAAAGTGACAGGATTGGGCCATTTGTTGCACCTTATGATGTTTGATGTATGATCATAGAATACACAGAAGTGAGGAAAGTGACAGGTAAAAAAAACTCCAATCAGTTTTTTTTAATTCATGAAAAAAAGAGAAAAGTATAGTGTATTTGATACTGTAGTGCATTACTACTTACCAATGAACACTGCTAATAAAAAGCGTTGTAATTTTATTGCACTAGAAAGAAGAATCAAAACAAAAACGCCGACAAAATTTGACGGAATACGAGACAAACAGAAAAATACCCTTATCTTCCGTCTCGTGACACTTCTGATGATTCCAATTATTGGATCATCCAAAGCACTGTGAGCATATAAGTATAGGGTAAAAAAGGGTAAAAATTTAAAAAATTGCGGATGAAAAAGCACTAACCTATTATATATATATACATATATATATCATTTATTTATGTTTTATATAAATAAGTCTTTATTTTTTTTGTTTGACTATGACATATTAATTGACTGGTAATTTTCATGAGTAAGAATTAAATTTTTTTTTTCATGTATATATTTATTTATCTTCAAAAATGAACTAACAATAAGTAATCAAATCTTAAATCTAAATATAATTATTAGGCCCGACCAGTATCGGACATAAACTTAGTGATAGTTATGATTAATACATAAGTAGTGATAATCAAAAAGGAAAAAAAAGAAGTATTAAGCAGTCCCATCTGGAGTGTTGAGTATAAGAGCCCTTAAGTCCCTCTTTTTTAAGCGGATGTGTCCAGTAAAGCTCAAAATATTACGGGCAAGCGGATTAGGATGTGACTCGAGTTTTGTTAAATATTTGCCTGCGTATTTTTCAATTTCTCCACTCACTAGTGGCATATTTAAATCACGATGAATATTTGAATTTTTAATGTACCATGGAGCAGATGTTATCAAACGTACAATTTTGTTTTGCCTTCGTCGGATTCTCTCGACATTGGAAGCTGAAGCAGTGCCCCATAGCTGAATTCCATAGCACCATATTGGCTTCAAAAGCGACTTGTATATCAAAAGTTTGCAGTCTAAGCTGAGTGTTGAATTTCTGCCAATTAACCAATATATTTGAGCTAATTTAAGTTTCATTTGGGTTAACTTAAAGTCAATATGATATTTCCATGTAAGCCTTCGATCAAGGTGTATTCCAAGGTATTTCACTTGAGAATGTTGAGGAATATTTTGATTGTTGATTCGAATGGGGGAACAGGTATCTTTTCTTAGGGTAAACGTTATATGAACACACCTTTGTTCATTTACTTTTATTCTCCATAAATTCAACCATATTTCAAGCTGGGTAATGTGTGCTTGGAGATTGCGGGATGCCTCATCAGGGTTTTTGTGAATACTCAAACAGGCTGTATCATCGGCAAATGTAGAAGTGTTTATGTTATTGCTCACAGGCATATCACAAGTATATATTAGATACAAGACTGGCCCCAGAATACTACCCTGTGGCACACCAGAAGATATAGACTCGGGTACACTCATGAAGTCTCCTTCCACAACGGTAAATTTCCTATCAACAATATAACTTTCCAAAAGCTTTTGTATGTTTATTGGTAGGTATGTCTTCAATTTTAAAACTAGGCCTTCGTGCCATACTTTATCAAATGCCTGAGACACATCAATAAAAAGGGCAGAACAATACTTCTTTTCTTCAAAAGTCCTCCTTATAATTTGAACCAATCTATGCGTGTGCTCAATAGTGCTATGCTGACTTTTAAAGCCAAATTGATGGTCGGGGATGCACCCAGTATCAGCTAAAATTGTGGACAGTTTATTCATGAGCAGCTTTTCGAAAAGCTTTGAAATTGTTCAAAGTAAACTTATATGCCTATATGACTCAGCCTTGGTAAGATCTTTTCATGGCTTCGGAATCATTTTAATCTTGGCAAGTTTCCAGTTAAGTGGAAAATACTGCATTCGTAAAATTGCATTAAAAATAAATTTTTTTTTTTTGTACACACATACATATATTTATTTATTGTATCTTCAAAAATGAACTAACAATAAGTAATCAAATCTTAAATCTAAATATAATTATTAGGCCCGACCAGTATCGGACATAAGTTTAGTGATAGTTATAAATAATACATAAGTAGTGATAATCAAAAAGAAAAAAAAGAAGTATTTTCAAGCAGTCCCATATGGAGTGTTGAGTATAAGAGCCCTTGTGTCCCTCTTTTTTAGGCGGATGTGTCCAGTAAAGTTCAAAATATTACGGGCAAGTGGATTAGGATGTGACTCAAGCTTAGTTAAATATTTGCCTGCGTATTTTGCAATTTCTTCAGTCACTAGTGCAATATTTAAATCACGATGTATATTTTAATTTTTAGTGTACCATGGAGCCGATGTTATCAAACGTAAAATTTTGTTTTGCCTTCGTTGGATTTTCTCAATATTTGAAGGTGAAGCAGTGTCCCATAGCTGAATTCCATAGCACCATATTTGCTTCAAAAGCGACTTGTATATCAAAAGTTTGCAGTCTAGGCAGAGTGTTGAATTTCTGCCAATTAACCAATATATTTGAGTTAATTTAAGTTTCATTTGGGTTAACTTAGAGTCAATATGATATTTCCATGTAAGCTTTCGATAAAGGTGTATGCCAAGGTATTTCACTTGAGAATGTTGAGGAATATTTTGATTGTTGATTTGAATGGGGGAACAGGTATCTTTTCTTAGATTTAATGTTATATGAACACACTTTTGTTCATTTACTTTAATTCTCCATAAGTTCAACTATATTTCAAGATGGGTAATGTGTGCTTGGAGATTGCGGGATGCCTCATCAGGGTTTTTGTGAATACTTATACAGGCTGTATCATCGGCAAATGTAGAAGTGTGGATGTTATTGCTCACAGGCATATCTCAATTATACATTAGATACAAGACTGGCCCCAGAATACTACCCTGTGGCACACCAGAAGATATAGATTCGGGCACACTAATGAAGTCTCCTTCCACAACAGTAAACTTCCTATCAACAACATAACTTTCCAAAAGCTTTTGTATGTTTATTGGTAGGTATGTCTTCAATTTTAAAACAAGGCCTTCGTGCCATACTTTATTAAATGCCTGAGAAACATCAATAAAAAGGGCAGAACAATACTTCTTTTCTTCAAAAGTCCTCCTTACAACTTGAACTAATTTATGCGTTTGCTCAATAGTGCTATGCTGACTTCTAAAGCCAAATTGATGGTCCGGGATGCACCCATTACTCGTATCAGCTAAAATTGTGGATAATTTAGTCATGAGCAGCTTTTCGAAAAGCTTTGAAATTGTTGATAGTAAGCTTATAGGCCTATATGACTCAGCCTTGGTAAGATCTTTGTCTGGCTTTGGAATCATTTTAATCTTGGCAATTTTCCAGTTATGTGGAAAATACTGCATTCGCAAAATGGCATTAAAAATAAATAGCAAAATTCTTATTGCAATATGAGGAAAATTCATCAGCATCTTGTTGCGAATGCCATCAATACCTGGAGCTTTCTTCGGGTCGAGTTCAGCAATTATTTTTTGTAGTTCACGCATCTTAAACCTTAAGGACGGGGGGTAGAGATACTACACTCGGTAATCCGGCAGCACCCGTACATGAATTGGGAGTGAATACAGATTTTAAATGCTCAGAAAATAAGTTACCTTTCTCACTATCGCTTCTTGCCCAGCCTCCGGTTGAAGTACGCAGTGGTGATTTGAGATCAACGGGTCTTTTAAGATTTCTAGTAGCGCGCCATAAAGAGTAATTAGATGTTGACCTTACATCAATACCTTCTAAATACTTTTCCAGTAATGCAGTATTTTCCGACGATAGCAGCTCTTTGAGTCGTTTAGTACATTCTTTAAGTCTGATTTTATTTAGGGGTGATCTGTGTTGTTGCCATTCTCTTCTAGCTCTCCTTTTTTCGCATACAAGACGTTCAATTTCCGTAGAATAAATTCTATTAAAGCCAGTCTGCGGATAGGAGGTAAAGTCATGTTTAGCAGCCTGTTTAATATTTTCGATAAGATTGGCAATATTAAATTCAATATCATCAGATGATCTTAGCTGAATGTTTTCTACGCAGTGGCTACTAATATATTTTTTGAATCCTAGCCAGTTGACCCTATTAATCGTTTTCACATATGAGTTAGTTAAATCACGCCTTAGTGAGTTGAAAATTGTAACTATTGTGGCAGAGTGATCGGAGGACAGATCTAGAGAGCCCTCTACGTGAATTAAGTCCCTATGAATATTTTTCGTGACGCCAAAATCTATAACATCTGGAATTTTTCTTACGTCAGTAGGCTCCCCACTCGAAATGACATCTAAGCCCATTTTTGAAATTGTATTAAACAACGCTCTACCTCTAGGTGTAACAAGACGCGAGCCCCAGTACGTATGTTTTGCATTGTAGTCACCAGCTGCCACGAAACAAGATCCAAGCGATTTGTAGAACTTCTCATACTGATCTTCGGTAACTGAAAATCTGGGAGGTGAGTAAATTGAAGATATCACGAAATTCGCACAAAAATTTTCTACGAAAATATTCGTAGCTTGCATATATTCTTCACTAACGTTCTCAAGGATATAGTGCTTGAGTCTTGACTTAATTAGAATTGCTGATCCACCGCATGCTCTCCCTCTCGGGTCCTTTGAATCGTATAGAGTGTAACCATTTATTTTAAAACAGCTTCTCGAAGTCAAGTGAGTTTCAGAGACCAACATTATATCAATATTTATTTCGGTGAGGAAGTGCTCAAGTTCATTTTTATGTTGGCGAATGCCGTTTGCGTTCCAGAAACATAGTTTTAACGTGTTCATGGTTTCTTGACTAATGCTTGAAGCAGAGTATTCTGCATTCTCAGCATTTCTTGTATCATGGTAGTCATATTTGTTGTAAAATTATTTATAGTTAGCACCAGATTCTCAATAGTAGCTTCAAGACGACTAAAGTTAAAGCTAGAGTTTGCATTCGTTGACTTATTTTGCGGTGGAACATTTTGTGTGGGAATAGAACTAGTCTTAGCAGCATCGGCATACGATTCACGTGAATTAACTAGTTGGCTAGTTTGAGGAAGAGTGGCGGAGTAAGGATTTGCTGATTGAACTGGAGCTAATTTTGGTTTTGGACCCATAGCCTGTTTAACGAAAGAATATACAGGGCATCCTCTGTAGTTAGCGGTGTGATTACCTCCACAATTACTGCATTTGTTCTCCTTGATCTTTTGGCTTAGTACAGCTAGCAGTACCATGCAATTCAACGCAAATAACACAAACTGTAGGTAATTTGCAGTAAGTTTTTGTGTGGCCATATTCTTGGCAATTATGGCACTATACGGGACCTGAACGCTTACGTGGCTCTTCAACTGTGATTTTTCGGTATAAGAGGTATTTTAGACTATAAATTGGGTGCGTCTCTTTTTTTTTCAACTGTATATCATTCGGCTCCAGTTCAACACGAAATAAAGGCTGGGGAATCTTCTCTCTATTGATTATATTGGTAACATTTTTTACCTTGAATCCTTGGTCGATAAGTGCACATTTTATTTCTTCGGGCTCAACATATGAATCTATGCCCTTTAATACTATATGTAGGCCTTTAGCACTCTTAAGTTGGTAAGTGTAAAAATTTGTTTTATTTTTTTCAAACTTACTAACAATTTTTCGGAAATCTTTTTCATCATATATTTGGATTTTAGTTTCATCAATATTACCTCGTTTAATTGGAATGATGTGAAAAGTATTTTCACCAATGGTCGTCAGTAGTTTTTTTAGAAGCACGTTAGAATTTTTTCTCTCAGATAAATAGGTGGTGGCTTAAAAGACTTTTGCGATGATGCAGCGGGAAAAACGATTTTGACGATTGATAGAAGATGCGCTGTTATCCCTAGACATCTTTGGGGCGGATCCAATTTTAGTAGAATTTGGGCTTCGCCCGCGATTTAAAACAGTTATATATCTGTCCATTCCTACTTGTACCTTTGGTTTTGAACTACTGTTATATGTGTTGATAACTTGGTTAAGTGATGAACGCGAGCCCGAAGCGGATGATATCGCTGACCTAAATGAAGAAGTACTAGGCAATTGTAATGTTAACGATTCACTAGTTGGCATTGGAGAAAGCGAAGTTGATCGCTGACGAAAAAGTGGATTTTACGTTAGAAAAAGGCTATCATTTGATTTTGTGTTTTTAATGTTTTCATTAAGAATTTCAGAACTCACAGTAAAATAGGCATTCCTGCCGTTAGAATTCACTTCACAATTTTTTTCCTTTGAGGTACTCATATAGAGTATTCCTCAAGGGTACTTTGTTTGTGTTTGCTTGCGGTTGTTTTGTTTTTGTTGTCTCTTAGAGTGAATTGCATTTATTTAGAAGTTATGAAAAGAACCAAAATTACTGCAAAACTATAAACAATACCTAGATGTGCAGCTCTGGCTAAGGCTTAAATTAGACATTACATAGCCATAATGCCATAGCCATAACCAAACCAAAATTCAATTGGTTTCTATGGCGAGAGTGAGAGAGACTCGCCATAACTCTCACCATAGCAACCAATTGAATTTTGGTTTGGTTATGGCTATGGCGTTATGGCTATTTCACGTATAATTTAAGCTTTAGAAACCAATTGAATTTTGGTTTGGTTATGGTTATGGCATTATGGCTATGTCATGTATAATTTAAGCTTAAAGGTGCAATCAGAGGTGCCATAACCATAGCTATAGAAAACAACCGTACGAACCAAACTAATGGGCAACAATGTGTTTGATTATAGGTAACTCGCCATAACGCCATAACTCTCACCATATAAACCAATTGAATTTTGGTTTGGTTAAGGTCCAATTAGACGTGACTTACCATATTGCCATTGCCATAACCATAAATATAATTTCGTCACCAATTAGTGCTGCCATAACCATAAACAGCTGTTTAAGTTTTTGTTTGTTTATTCATTTCAAAAGTGAAAAATAAATTAAAGAAAAATAAAAATGAATAGTGACGAAGAAATTGATAGTTTATTCCTTAATATAATATCATTGTACTCTAAAAGAAGGAAGTCAAAATCGAGAAGACGATGGCGTGTCCGACCTATTAATAAGGACTGGTTTCAAAATGGATACCATCAGAAGATGTTCTATAAAATAAAAGATATGGATGGAGAAGAGCTTTTGGCACACACGCGAATGTCTCGGGAGTTGTACGACATTTTTTTGAAGTTAATAGCCCCGTCAGTGAATAAATTCAAAGAAACGATTTATGCTGAAGAGCGCTTATCACTTACACTTCTGTAAGTTTTTAAGATAGTTATATTGCAATGTTTCTTAAAATAATCTGAGTTATTTTCAGATACTTAGCGTACGGAACCCCTTTCAAGAGACTTCCTTGGAGTTACAAACTCGGAAAAACGACTGTTAGGAATATTGTGTTTGAGACATGCGATGCTATTTGGGAAATGCTTTCACCGATATATTTAAGTGAACCCACGCAACAACAATACAAAGACATCACCATCGACTTCGCCCAAATGTGGAACATGCCAAACTGCGTAGGTGCTATTGACGTAAAGCATATTGCTGTAGTGTAGTGTCGTCAGAACACCTCATTTGTTTTCTTTTATTTCTTTTGCTTCTTAAAAAAAGCAAACGAAACAAAACGATCAATTTTCATTGATCGAACTCTTATTAATAAACTAACAAACACTTTGTAGCTTGAATATTTGGAAACTGCAAGCTTAGTTCAATAAACTGCTGAATTAGTGAAAAGGGTTTTTGATAAGTTAAATGTATGATTATGTAAGTGACTAGTTGTGTAAGAATATTTTTGTAAAATAGTATTTAAGTCAGTATAAATCAAAAATAAAGACAGAATTATTTCATGCCTTAAATCGGCACATTGTTTTAATTCACTAAGGGATTCTGCATATAAACCTGCGAATCCTGGCCAGCGGCGCCTGAGCGCCGGCCATATAATATAATCAAAATATAAAATTAGTATATTGCAATTAAATGCCCATCAAAATCAGGCTCCATGTACTTTAACTATAAAAAGTTTTTTAGCATCGTATTGTTAGCAGCATGCGATCCTAAGTACACTTTTACAGCTATAAGCATTGGAGCCTACGGAAGCGAAAGTGATGGAGGAATTTTTCATGTAACATGATTTGGCGAAAATCTGTTGGAAAATCGGTTACCATTACCACCCGAAACTCCCCTCCCCTTAACATCAGAACCATTTCGACATTATTTTGTTGGTGATTGTGCCTTTCCCGTAAAGGATAACCTTATGAAGCCATACCCAGGAGTAAATACGAAAAGAGCCGAGCGCATTTGTAGAAATTGAAGTTTAATTTTTTAATCAGTTGGTTGTTAGATGTGTACAGTGAAGTCTGAAGTTGTTTCTTGTTGACGTGGTGCTGGAATTGGAGTTAAATGTCTTGAGCATTTTTTTTGCTGATTAAGTATATTAATATACAGAAAGTCGCTATTAATGCTGAATAACCGACAGTCATGTGGTGGTAATTATGAGTGTCAATTCTGTTTGGAAGCTGTAGTATCTCCTGTGCCTTTAGTGAGTTTTGTAAATCTGTTATGTTTTGTATTTGTGAATTGTACTCGTTTGTGCGTATTTTATCCAGTAGTGGCTTCAGACGAGTTGTTTCAGTTTGTTCTGTAATTTCCCAAATTCTGGTGTATGATGCCTTAAGCGAGCTGGAGATTGTCTGTTGAGCTTGGAGTGACATGAACTTGTGTTAGAGAGTACATTCTGGTTCCAAATAAAGTACGCCTGACCCTTGGAGTGTAAATTGAGAGATATCTCTTTTATACACAGTCATTGTATGAATTGCCGTTAGCAATGCGTAAATCCATTTATTTTGGTGATGGAGGGGTATACAGGCAGTGGTGTTTTTTATTTGTTGCTTTATTTTCGTTGTGTAATAAACTTATCTCGCAAGCGCATGTTGGAGAACCTGATTCATAACGTATCTGTACCTTGGAACATACCAAACTTTCTTCATTGATGACAGCGCATAAATTCAGTTCAGTTTTATCAATGGTAAAATAATGGCGATGAATAATATCGACGGCCGACAGGGACGAGCATGGCTTTATTGATACTAGGGTATCGTTGATCCAGTTTGGCACTGGTACAATGTTGAATATTGTAAACTGAATGCGTTCAACTAAGGGTAAATTAATACGAAGCACGACTGTGTTATTCGTGAGTCCACCTTGGACCTTCATCAGTTTGTACAATTGTAATACATCATCCTGTTTTACAGGCAACTCAAGTGACTCGGGCAGATGCATTTTTACTTTTTTTTTTATTTCCTGTTGTAATTGATACGGAGTAAGGATAAGCGGACTTATGATGCCATGGTGAGTGTTTGTAAGAATATCCAGTATTGAAGATTGTGTGTGTTGTAAGTTTGACGCATTAATTGTTAGTTGAATACACAGTGATGAGAAAAATCGGTATATTCGTTCTTGATAAAGTTCTTTACTATCATTGTGTATCTTGTTGTATATTTGTGATATTTGAAGGTCAATTTGGTCAAACTTTTTCTTTATTTGAACTTGGTCTGACTTCAGGATATTCATGGTAGAATCTATAATTGACGTCTGATTTCTTAAAAGGCTGATCAGATGTGCCTCATTTTCCTTAACTTGTGAAATGGTGTTTACCATCTCTTCTGCGTATTTGGAATCCAGTACGCCAAAAAGTGAATGCGCTATGTTCCCGACTAAACCAATTGCTCCCCTTTTGTATCTTCTGCCTGAAAGTAGGGTGCTGCTCATGTGTAACTCACTCTTAGTATGTTCAAAGTATTTGACTAGGTTTTTGCATGTAGAATTTTCTCGTATGTCGTCACATAAAATACTTAACGTCCTGGTCCCTTCTGCAAACATTTCCGATTCGGCCCAAAATTCTTTCAAGTCATAATAAATTAAAATTTGCCAATCTGAGGATGAAATTGCTGCTGATCCAATTTCTTCAAAATGAATGCCCAGCTGATTCCCAAACTGCATGTTATGGACTTGAGCACCTAAGAGCAATGGCAGTAACATTAAAGCTATCAACGCAGTGATGATACTATTTGGAATAGGTATTCGCCTTTTCTTTTTAGCATTCTCAGACGTATTTATTTTATCCGTATCTAAATCTTCATGGTCGGACGATTCATCTGTCTATGTACTGTCAATTGGCAAAGGTGCCAGCCGAGCTATTGGCCTTCTCCAAATCCCGGATGCTGTGTTGACATCAGCCACTCGAACCAGACCATCATCTCCTTGATGGACCTTTACTATTCTAGCCAACGGGCACCTCAAGGGAGGTGTGTTGTCCTCCTTAACTATTACCATATCGCCTGGCTTATCGTTGACATTCCGTGTTTTCCACTTGTGCAGATACTGTAATTCGCACAAGTATTCCCGTGACCATCTCCTCCAGAACTCCTCTTTCAAGTGGGTGACCAATTTCCACCTGGTCAAGAGACTCACTTTTGTTTGTTTAGAGCTTACGTTTATCTGGGAATTCAATGGTTCCCCAATCAGAAAGTGACCAGGTGTCAAGGCATTCAAATGATTTGGGTTGTTTGACATTGGAGCAATTGGCCCTGAATTAAGAATGCCTTCAATTTCAATTACAACGGTATCGAGTTCCTCATACGTTAACGATGCCGTTGCTACACTTCTGAGCAAAAGATTCTTCGCTGATTTCACCGCGGCTTCCCATAACCCTCCAAAGTGTGGTGCTCGTGGTGGTATAAAGTGGAACGTTATGCCTCTGGATGAACATTCCTTGCTGATTTCACTTACGGCCGGAATAGAATAAATCGAGTCTGCTAATTCGGTAAGCTGATTTTTTGTACCAACAAAATTAGTCGCATTGTCACAGTACAGCTCTCTACAATGACCTCGTCTGCTCATGAATCACCTTAGTGCGCCTATGCATGCTTCGGTGGTTATATCGGTAACCAATTCCAGATGAACAGCCTTTGTAGCGAAGCAGCAAAATACGGCAATGTATGCTTTATGAGGTTTCTTCCCTCTTAATTTGTAATGCACCCAAAGGGGTCCACAAAAGTCAACCCATTATTTGATTGATCAATTTTGGTTTGGCTCTGGTGCATCGTATGCAATGTTGTACGATTGATCGTGCTGCTGTCTTGCCGTTGATTAACCAATACCTTTGTCTTACATGTGATAATAGGGATGTTTTGCATCATATTGCAGTGTTAATGATTTCAACCGTCCCCCAACTCTGATGATGCCGTTATTATCTAAGAAGGGGGCAAGATTGCTATATTGGCTCCCTCTACTTACTTCTCTATGCCTCTTCAAGTTCCAATTCTTGAGCTGTTAAGTTTAGATCGGGATGTTGTTTGATCCTTCTCGTATGGTTAATGAATCGCAGCATATAAGCCACGACTCTCTGGAGTGTTCGAAATGAACCACTGTGTTGTATTTTGTAGATGATGTCTGTTGATGTTTCATCTACGGTCGCCACTGTAATCACCTTCTTTCATTCCATATCGTGCTCATTTGCGTTTATTGTGAGTGTGTTGGAAGTATTTGTCGGCCAAACTTCCTCATAGAGCCATAAAGTGTTTGCAGCTAGTTTTGACGGGGAGAGACCTCGTGAAATAATATCTGCCGGGTTTTCCTTTGATTTGACGTGCCTCCACTGCTCAGCTATGGATAATTCCTGTATTGCAGTGATTCGATTAGTCACAAACGTTTGGTACGATGATGATTTTGAGTTGATCCAGGCTAAAACGATCTCTGAGTCTGTCCATAGGTAAGTGGGTGTGTTCTCAAGATTTAAATCACTCTTTGCTCTTGCTGTTAGTTGGGCGCATAAGAGTGCTGCGTAAAGTTCGAGACGAGGCAAGGTCTGGCGTTTTAAAGGAGCAACACGGGATCTTGCACATAGCAGCCGTACGATTACCTGCCCGTTCTTAATAATGGAACTGATGTATACAGCTGCACCGTATGCCCTTTCTGAAGCATCCGCAAAGGCATGAATTTGTGCGTTTGATGACATATGCTCTTCAAAAACATGTCTTGAAAATTCTAGGTTGTTTAATTGCTTTAATTCAGTACGGAATGTCAACCATCTTGTGTGTAAGTTTGCTAGCAATGCTTCATCCCACTTCAATTTTGTTTCCCAAAGCTCTTGAATTAAAATTTTGGCGGTTATAATAACACTGTACAACAAAATAAAATTTTTTGGCTGCCTTTTAGATAAAATCACACGGACTATATGGATTTCGATGCGTTAAACTCAAATCTGCATTCAGTTTTTCTCTATCACGTAGGGCTTTTTTTTTATGGGCGTGGCTAATTTTGGCCCCTAAATTAGTCGACCATACTAATATATTTTACTATAACTCGAAAACCGCTATTTCGATTTCAATAAATAATAAACCAAAAGACGCTTCACAAAATTTTGTTAAAAAAAGTTAATAATCATTTTTTACCTATCTTTTATGGTTTCGGAGTTATTCAGAATTTAAAAAAGAAAAAAATTTTTTTTATGCAAAAATTGCGCAATTTTTTTACATGAAAATTGCAATAAAAAAATCAGAAACTCAAAAGTTTTATATTTTTTACATTTTTCTTAAAACCACATATCTTAGGAACAAAACAAGCTATAAAACGTGAAAATCCAGCCATAAATCTTGATTTTATTCACAATTTAAAGCAGGTACCTAAAAATGGAAAAATGTGTGTAATGCATTAAATGCAGTCACATTTACATCTGGTAATGCTATTGAAAGGGCATTGCGGGCAGGTAACAGAACTAAAAGAAAATATAAAATAAAGAATTTTGGGTATACATAAGTATGTTCACTCATCAGTTGCCATACAATAACTGTTTGTGAAACCGAAAAGTCAATTTCCAACCGCAACAAAATTTAAAAAATAGACCTAAAAATTTTAGCATAAGCTGAATTTAAAAAGTGATAATTTCTTCATATATTTTTTGGTTAGTTATTATTATTACTAATTCAAAATGTTGTATTTATGATGCGAAGTAATAGTTTTGTATCAAATTGTTGCAGGTTTCAAAATGACAAGGCTTTGTAAAAATTCTGCTGATTCATTCTGTTATGTATGTGGTGATTTAACTTTAAAATCGCAACGGCAGACAATAACTTCCCAGGTTAAGAACGCCTATAAGCTATGCTTTGGAATTCCTATCGATGAAAGAGATAAATATTGGCTACCAAAAATATGTTGTAATAGTTGTTCAAGGGCTTTAAGATATTTGATCAAAGGAAATCGCAAGTCTATGCCATTTTCGACACCAATGATTTGGAACGAACCAAAAAACCATACAAATGACTGCTACTTTTGTATGACTACAACTCGTGGGTTTTCCAGAAAGAACAAAAATAAAGTCATATATCCCAATATTTCATCCGCCAAACGACCAGTTCCTCTAAGAAGTAATGATTTACTTCCAATGTCCCCTACATATGAGGAAGAAGATGCTAAGTCTGCAACTACTGAATCCAGTTACGCCACGATGGCTGCTTCTGCAAGTTCAACATTTACAAGTCCAACGAGCAAACGTTATTTTCCGAAGCAGTACGACCTGAATGACTTAGTTCGTGACTTAGGACTTTCAAAAACAAAGGCAGAACTTCTTGCAGCCAGATTGAAGCAATGGAATCTGGTAGATAAAGACGTGAAAGTCACATACTTTCGAAACAGAGAAGAAGAATATTTGAAATACTTCAGCAATGACAGGGATTTAATTTTTTGTAATAATGCTGATGGTCTTCTGCGAGAACTTTCGTTCAGTGATAAATCTGAAGAATGGCGGCTTTTTATTGATTCATCAAAGACGAGTTTGAAAGCAGTTTTGCTTCACAATGGCAACAAATATCCATCAGTCCCAGTAGCGTATTCAAGAAACATGAAAGAAAACTATTATAATATGAAGATTTTACTTAACAAAATTAAATACACACAGTACTCATGGAGCATTTGTGCTGATTTGAAAGTTGTAGCAATGTTAAATGGATTGCAATCTGGATATACCAAATTCTGTTGCTTTTTATGTGAATGGGATAGTCGCTCAAAAGAAAATCACTATAAAGTTAAAAGTTGGCCAAAAAGAGTAAATTTTATTCCAGGAGAAAAAAATGTTTCAGAAGAACCTCTAGTTCAGAAGGAAAAAATTGTCTTACCACCTCTTCATATAAAGCTAGGCCTAATAAAAGACTTTGTTAAAGCAATGAACAAGGATGGTGAAGGCTTTCTATATCTTAAGAGCAAATTTCCTCGAATCAGTGATGCAAAAATAAAAGAAGGAATTTTCGTTGGTCCACAAATACGAGAGCTTATGAAGGACGCAGTCTTTAAGACGAAGTTGAACGGCGTGGAAGAAAGAGCATGGACTGCTTTTGTGAATGTGTGTAACAATTTTTTGGGAAATAAAAAAAGTGAAAACTACCATGAAATCATTCAAGAACTGCTTTCTGCCTATGAGGCTCTAAAATGCCATATGTCGCTTAAAATTCATTTTTTAAACTCGCACTTGGATTTTTCCCCCAAAATCATATGAACATGGTGAAAGGTTTCATCAAGATATGATGTATATAGAAAGGCGTTACAACGGAAAATCATTAGAAGGAATGCTTGCAGATTTTTGTTGGTCTATTCGACGAGAAACTTAATTGAAGATATGAATAGGAATAAAAATGTTATTTAGTAAATAACAAGAGACTTTTTAATTTTAAAATACAAATATTTTTCTTACAAAAATTGTGTTTTATTTCAAATAGTTAAGTGTTGTAGTTCAAGCTAGCACTTTTTCTTAAAACTGAATATACTTAGCGCTTCTAGCTTAGTTTATTGACAGCATACATAATAATACATAAAGTGAAAAATATTTGCGACTAAAAGTTTTTCATTATATTTTGAAAGCTAAAAAAAATTAATATTAAACCAAAATTATTTATTTCGCCAATAATTTCTGAATACTCAGAGTTATTGAGAAATTATTGGCAGCTGAAATAAAAAAACATTGGATCAGCATTTAATGCATCACACACATTTTTCCATTTTTAGGTACCTGCTTTAAATTGTGAATAAAATCAAGATTTATGGCTGGATTTTCACGTTTTATAGCTTGTTTTGTTCCTAAGATATGTGGTTTTAAGAAAAATGTAAAAAATATAAAACTTTTGAGTTTCTGATTTTTTTATTGCAATTTTCATGTAAAAAAATTGCGCAATTTTTGCATAAAAAAAATTTTTTTCTTTTTTAAATTCTGAATAACTCCGAAACCATAAAAGATAGGTAAAAAATGATTATTAACTTTTTTTAACAAAATTTTGTGAAGCGTCTTTTGGTTTATTATTTATTGAAATCGAAATAGCGGTTTTCGAGTTATAGTAAAATATATTAGTATGGTCGACTAATTTAGGGGCCAAAATTAGCCACGCCCATAAAAAAAAATCCCTACGTGATAGAGAAAAACTGAATGCAGATTTGAGTTTAACGCATCGAAATCCATATAGTCCGCATACTTTTATCTAAAGGCTATTTTGGCTGTTGTACAGTGTAATTGGTGCAAGTATACCTAACGGATCGAAGAGTCTAGCTAAATCCGACGTTATTGTTCGCTTAGTAATTTGTTTTACATATCCTGGACATACCTTCACACAAAATTTGTCAGTCTTTGGCATCCAGGTTAAGCCCAAGATTTTTACCGTTTGACACTCTGTGCTGTTGAAGTCAATATTTACTTCTTGCTCTTTCTTTTCAAAACCTTGAAGTAGTTTTGGATGATTGGCATTCCATTTTTGTAGATTCAGACCATGCTTCTTTAGTATATGTGTCAGCTCTTGTTGCATTGTCAGTGTCTCATTCAAATAATCACTCTCGCCTATTCCATCATCCACATAGAAATTTTTAAGTAAAAATTGGCTTCCATATGAATACTGTGTCATGTTATCCTTGGCAATCCTTTCCAAACATTTTGTAGCATAATATGGTGCAGATCGGGTAATGGTGTTGAGTTGATAATATTTGATTTGTGTAGATGGGTCATGTCTCCATATAATAATTTGGAACCTTCTGTCGGCTGGATGTGTTAGCATCTGGCGATACATTTTCTCAATGTCTGTTGTAAATACAAAGCGTGGTAGCCGAAAGCGAAGCAGTATTGAAAATAGCTCGCTTTGATTGGTGGGACCTGAGTGCATCAGATCATTAAGGGCCAAGCCTGAAGCAGTTTTTATTGATGCATCGAAGTCCACTCGTAATTTTGTAGTTAAACTATCGGGACGTAATATACTGTGGTGTGGAATGAAATAGTTTGGTTTGCATGTGGAATTTATATCAATTTGTGTCATGTGACCCAATTCCTCGTACTCTTTCATAAATTGTATGTATTGCGCCTTGACATTTGGTGCCTTTGCTAGTCGATGCTCCAATTATAGGAATCGATTGAACGCTATCCCATGTGACTCACCTAATGCTTCGGGATTGTCACAAAACGGAATTCTCACAACAAATCTTCCATTTTTATCAATGCTGTAGGTCTGATCAAAATGAGTTTCGCACTGTCTTTCTGATACTGACAGCGTTTTCTATACCGCTTTTCTAACTCCCATAGTTGAGCGATGTCTTCCTCTAAAGTTGTTTCATTTTCGATGCACATTCCACATACTGCAGTGGAAGATTGGGTTTCTTCAATTTTTCCTGAGATGATCCAACCCAGCAAGGTATTTTGTAAGATGGGCAAGTTGTTGGCCAACTTGATTTGTCCATCTGTCAGTAATTGATGATGGAATTCCGCACCCAATAAAATATCTATATTGTCAGGATGATGGAAACCTGGGTCAGCTAGACTGATGTTATTAGGAATGATCCAGTGATTGATGTTAATTAAGTGTGATGGTTGAGGCGAGGTTATGTGGTTAAGAACAGCTGCTTCAAGTCGTGTGGTGTAGTTATTGAACCTGGAATACAACTCGACGTTGACTCGATGATTTACCTTGGTGTTGCTGGACCCAATTCCGCTTATAGCGATTGACGTTGAGTTCATTGGAATTCCAAGACGTTTGACTAGGAGTTTATTTACGAAGTTAATTTGTGATCCCGAGTCAAGAAGCGCTCTACATTGAATTTCTTTTTCACCAGCTCTTATAAGGACCACGGCTGTGGTAAGTAAAATATAGTTATTTGATACCTATATGTGATGCGGCTGCTTGGGTGAATTGTGTGTTTTGTAGTCTCAGCTGAGTGATTGGATGTAACCCTTGAACTTGGTTGTTGACTGTTGGTGTTTGAGTCTTTTAAATGCAGCAAGGTGTTATGTTTGTTGGCACACTTCATACAGCTTCTTGGGCTACAATTTTTCGCTTTATGTCCCGGTTTTAAACAGTTAACACAATACCTTTGTTTTTGAACAAATTGAAGTCGCGCTGATGGTGATAGCTTCAAAAATTCTGGGCATGTGAATAATAGGTGTCTTCTATATTAGCACATTGATCAGAGTTCATTGTTTCGTTTTTCGATTGTGATAGAAGTACATACCTTTGCCCTTGTGTTTGAAAATTTTTCCCTTTTGGACATTGCTTCCACTGATTGAAAATTTCTCTCTAAGAAATTTAGAAAGTCCTTGATAGTTGGCACTTCTCGTGGCTGTGGAAGAGACTGCTCATAACGGAGTCGTGTGACCTGATCCAGTCGTTTAAGAAGCAAATGAATGAGCAATGGATCCCATGCGTTGATATCAAGATTTTGAAGTGATAATAAACACTCCTTTGTTTTGTCATGTAGACCCTTATAATTGTCGCTCGGTGTCTTGTTTGTTGTATCTATCAGTTCTTGAATTAATTTGCCAACTAATAGCCTCTTGTTATGGTAGCGGTCTATTATAGATGACCATGCCGCATCGAAATTTTCTCCAGTGGCCGGAAAATGTTTGATTAGATTTGCCGCTTCTCCCACTAAATGAGCTTTTAGATACCAGATTTTTTGCACCTTCGGAATTGATTGGCCTACTACCAGTGAGGAAAATAAGTCGTAAAATTCTTGCGATTTTAAATAATTGCCGTCAAATTTTGGTAATGTTATTTTTGGTATTGGAACTGAATCGGGCTGACTATTATTTTGTCCAGAAGGTGGTTGAGTAGTTGCATGGTTGTTAACGGATCTTAATGCATTTCGTACATCATTTTCTAGTTTAATAAATTGTTCTATTTTGTATCCTTGATTTACGGGCTTATCACTAATTTCACATATTTGTGGATGGAGGTCTTCAATGTTTTGCCATAACTTTGTGACAATTGGCACATCCTGATTTGTTAATTCGGTTTTTAGCAAACGTTCCAGAGATGCCATTATTGCTGCTTGTCTACGAATAGTTTTCAACATCTTATCTGTGTCTGCTGATGTCACGTTAGCACATGCAGTTTGGTTTTGTTGTGGAAGTGGGCCTTGTGGTTTGGCCGACTTGTGGTTTGGCCGAAGGCTGTGGCACCTTCAGCATAGATGATTCGAAAATCTCTTTGTATTGTAGGACGGCCTTCATAATTGCGTTGTAGCTGAATGTTTTCCATCAGCCGAATTTTATTGTCATTGGATTCGAATTCTGCCCATTCTCCGTCTCTCTTGAAAGTAGTCTATGTAACCCTTTCTTGTAGCGAAGTCCTTTTTGTAGTTTCGGATGATCGTTTCAATCCGTTCTTCTATTTCCTTTTGGTTGTTGACCAACTCCTCGAAGGATACCATGGTGTATTGAGTTATCGTGCTACTTCAAATGTTGAAATCCTGTGCCTGGTTACAGGATCACGTCGGGTTCACCAAAAATGTTAATGTTAATTGTGAAGTATTTTCTTGCAAGCACTTGTAGCTTGAAGAATTGTGGTTATTTTGGGATTCTCACAAGCACTTGAACTTGGAGATAGTTGTGGTATAGTTTGTTGTCCTCACAAGCACTTGAACTTGGAGGCAGTGTTCAATAAAACAATTGATTTGTTATTCTACTAAACACTAAACTTTTGACTTTATTTTGCTTTCTTTTATACATGAAATTAAAGAAAAGAAATGCTTACTCTATAAATGATTAATTGCTTTATATTTTTTTTTTGTAAAATTAATAAACGATAACTTAGCAATGACCTACTTTGAATATTGCAAACTGTAATGTTTGTATAAAACATTTTGTGCAATACATGGTCATTGACTTAGTATGGTTACAAACAAAAAATGTATTCTTAGTGATGAAATTAATACAATTAATAATAACGTAAACAATAATATATGTATATGTCCCAACGAACAAATAAGAAATATATTAAACAATGTTATTTCGTTCAAAGTTGTCCTTTCAATGGCAGCTTTAAACTATACAACACGGGTTGTGAACTGAGAAATATTTTTTAGTTTGCTTATAATTTATTTTTTCTTTTGGCATAAGAATGCTTTTTGTTTTCGTTTTTGTTATATTTGCTCATGGTGATAGATACAACTTGTATTTGCTCAATTCATTTTAAAAAATACAAATTTGAACGTTAAAACATGGCTTTTAAATTAAACAAATACATATAACAAAACAACAAACAAAAATTATTCTTATGCCAAACCAAAAAATAAATTATAATAATTAAACTAAAAAATATTTCTCAATTCACTAAAAACAAACTAAAAACAAATATTCTTGTTTCAAAATAAACAAAAAAAAAAAATAAAAAACTATAATAAAAACTATTTTCACCCTCATCGGTTTGTGCTTGCATGATGATCTCCGTGCAACGACGCAATACTTCAGCCTGGGTTCTTTTGTGCATTTTTGAAATTGCTGAGCAAATCATCGTCCCAAAGCCGCTTATCTCCGCACTAACATCTTCTCTGTGCTTTTCGTGCACAAACCTCCTGAAAAGATTTTACTGTTTCCAGTACTACCATACTGTTCATCCAACTGTGTCTTTCGCTTTTTTGCTCTGGATGTTGACGGTAGAGACTTGATTGGGCTGGGTTCTGTGGGGGAAATTGTCATTGAATGCACAGGTGAAATTGGCGCTGGCGAAAGCAATGGGGCCTCACAAAATTTGTCAACAATTTCACCTGCTACGTCGCATTCAAAAATGTTGCGCTCTGGTGCTGGTGCACTTTGTCTCATTCTGTAAAAGTATGTATGTAAGTATGTACATTATGATTATTTCTTCTTACAAAATAATTAATTTTATTTACGGGCGGGGAACAATATGTCCTTTCAGGAACTGCAGGCTTTCTAAAAGCGACCACTGCCTTCCCACAGAAGCACCAATTCCTGAAGCGTTTCGGGAACCCCTTATTTCCTTTGTGAAACGCTCCCTTAAGTTTCCCTATCGCTTCATAACTGTGGTTTCTATTCAGAAAATAATATTTTATTATAATAATAACATGTTCTCTTCTTATTTACCATCAATTTCTAAAATACTGGCGATTTCCAACCAAGCGCGTCTTTTTTTCTCCCGGTCCTTAAAGTCTGCATTACTTTTGTCATATAGACACGGCCAATTTCGCACAGCCTCCACAAGCTTGCCGTCATCCATTTTATTTATTATAAAATTTAATTTTAATAACTTAAAAAAAATATACTAAAATAAGAAAACGTAAATATACTAAAATAAAAACCGAAATAAAAAAGTGGAAGCATAAAAGCAAAACAAAATATGTATGTATGTATATGCATAATCATCAAACAGCTGTTTATGGTTATGGCGAAAAACCAAAATTAAATTGGTTCCTATGGTTATGGCTATGGCTATATGGCAAGTCACCTATAATTTAATACATTATTGCCCAAGCCACATCAATCAGGTACACTCATTTCTACAACAAATATTACAACAGCAATAACCACATGTACTTTGTTGCTATAAATTGTCATCTTACTTTTCAAAACAGGGTAGCATAGTTAGGTTGTATGTTTATTATAGGAAATGTCAAACACCATACAAAACTGAATATTCGTTAAGTGTTTATTGATACCCAATTAAAAGCATGTTTTTAGGCTTATACCTACACAATCCAGATTTGACATTTAGCTTGGTATAATGACATTAGACACATGGTGTAGTGCTGCCACCTAATAAATGCGCCTTCGTATTGCTTATAAGTTTGGTTCGAACAGCTGTTTTCTAAGGTTATGCTTATGTCACGTCTAATTGGACCTTTATGGCTATGTCACGTCTAATTTAAGCTTAAAGAATGCTTAAGTTCATGTAAGTATATTGTAGTCACCTGAAATGCGCTGATTTCCACGGGCATAACTGTGCTGGCATAACATGCCAGTTTGTTGGTGAGAGAGACAAAGTGAGTGGTATTGTGTTTGGCATAATTTTTCAACCAGCTTCAACCCCACATTAGCAGCACAAAACCAGTACACACACAACTTAAAAAAACAGCAAATCGTGGGTTGGTTTCTGGTTTGCTTCAGACATAATGTATTTTGAATATACTGTGCCGTGAACCAGAAACCAACCGACGAAATATTAAATGAATACAAAAAACACTAACACACAAACTTGTGTATACGTATACATTTAATACCATATGAATTAGTCTCGTTTAATTTGGAAAATAACAAAAATTGTAAGGCTTAAAATTGTTCTCGTGTAAACTACCTCAATTTGTTAATCATTTGACAGGCTTATCCTTTAACCTAGAGTTTACACGTGCAGGTGCAATTTCGAAAAACTCAAATACTCAAACTCTTTTACTAACACATCTACACTTTCGGCACTTGCAGTCTACTTCCAACTCAACAGCTAAGGAATTTTACAAGACAGTGACTTGATGAACTTGTAGCATGTACCCACTTGACCTGAGATTCGATCAAAACGAATGCTCACTAAAGCGAAAAAATTTCGAAAAAAAAGCGAGAAATTTATTAAAAAAAACCGCGAGTTGGGCTAAATTTAGTACATGTAAAATTTTTCACAACTTCGAACAGAGTACCAGCCTATAGCCTAGCGGATGTGTGCGAGACTGTTAAAATGGAGGTACCATCTTCAAAGCCTGCAGAGTAAGTTACGGAATTAAACAAATAAATAAAATAATAAAATAAGTAAGTTAAAATAAATAAAAAAAATTTTACTTTTTCTGCTACCTTTTTGCGGTATCGAAATTAATTCGACAATCCTTCACCTTTGATATTGCTAGCGAAATTCGAGATCGAATGTTTCTTGGGACAAAACTGAGCGACAGGTGAATATTTTTCGATTCATTTTTGAGTGTCACTCTTGATAGTTTTACACGATAAATGTTCGAGATTTATTCGAAATCGATATCATTAACAAAAGCCGTGTTCAACTGGGTAAATGGAAAGTTAGCTAACAGAGTTGCCCTATTATTACTTTAGCACAAATGAACTGGATTTCAGTGTAATGTTATATGAGTTTTTTTAAATACATTTAAAAGCTAATTTAATAATTTTTTTCTTAAATATTCATAAATCAAGCAGTTAATTAATTTTTTTAGAAATAAATAACATTGAAACAATACGAATAAACTTCAATACTATCTGGTTCCCTTAAAATTAAACTTTTTATGTTATGGACAACTCTGCACTAAAAGGTAAACATACAAGTTGCAAGACAGTCGGCCATTTGTGCGAAATTTTCGTTGATAATACGTATACATATCGATATATATCGCCGATATTTCAAAAGCCGATATATCGATACATAGATTCTTATTTACGAGTATCGGGTTTCGATACTTTTAAGAGCTATAGCCATTTTTTAACCGTACGATATTGACATCACTACTAGTGATGCGAAAAAAAAGAGAAATTTCATAATAACATCCCAGGCGAATTTATAAAGTGACCCAACTCAGGCAGGTGACTTTTTGGATTGTGTTGGTATAAGCCTACAGGCAGAATTTGTTTTTACTTTCTGTTCTGTTACGAATCAGCTGACTCTTTTTGGTTTATAGAAATCATATACAAGCCGTTAGTTTTTATCTCCTTAATTCTGTTCTGTTTCGGTTCAACCTGTGAAAATAAAAAAATGGTTAAATAACTAATAATATGAGTTCTCGTTGTACCTTCATAGTGAACAGACGTATTAGCGGATTTTTTTTTTACATACAGCCAAACAAAAAAAACCATATAAAAAATATTTGTAGTACATAATATTCGTTGTACATTAACTTTGATAAACAAGCTGTTTTTGCTTTGCTAATATTTTTTACATAGAAAGTAATAACTAAAACAAAAAATAAAAACAAAAACAACCGTAAACAAAATAACTCAAAGTGCCCTTGAGGAATACACTAACAAAGTGCCATTGAGGAATACTCTATATGAGTACATCAAAAACAAATAATTGTGAAGTGACTTATAAAGGCAGAAATGCCTATCTTACTGTGAGCTCTGATGATCTTAATGATAACAACAAGTAAGAGTGCTATATTCGGCTGTGCCGAATCTTATATACCCTTTACCAAAGCTATTTAACAAAAAAATTAAAAAAATTGTGTTATCTAGTTACTTTTATATGTCAAAATCAAGTTTCAGTTTTCCAGTTCTGAAACCATCTGCTCGATTTTGCTGATTTTCAATACCAATCTAAGTTGGACAATTTCTGACATACCAGTCCAAGAACGAAGTCTCAGCTTTTCTTGGAGCTTCGGAAAACCGATTTCACGTACACCAGACGGACGGACGGACGGACATCGCTTATTCGTCTTCCCTATTCATAAGGACCCAGAAGATATAAATTTTATGGGTCGCATATGAATATTATGGAAATTACACACAGAATGACAAACCTATACATATATACCCTTTTCCATTTTTGGTAAAGAGTATAAAAAATTCAGTAAAGTGCGACTTTGACTCGCGTACGAAGGGTTCCATTCGTACATTCGGTTTTGAGCATTTTTTAATGTGGCTTATTTGCTTTTTCGAAGTTTTTTTTCAGTTTAAACGATTTGTTTAGTTTTGTCTTTTTAATTTTGGCGATTTTTTTCTGTTTTTGAGGCCTTTTTTCATTTTGATGATTTTTTCCTGTTTTTGGGGCTTTTTTTCATTTTGGAGACTTATATCATTTTGGCGATTTTTTTTTCATTTTGGGGATTTTTTCCTTTTGGCGGTTTTTTTGTCAGGGTTTTTTTCATTTTGGCGAATTTTTTATTTTGGCAATTTTGTCATTTCATTTTGGCGATTTTTTCTGTTTTTCATTTTAGCAATTTTTTTTCATTTTAATGATTTTTTTAATTTTTGCGATTTTTTCATTTTGGATATTTTTTCTGTTGCTTGGGGTTTTTTTCATTTTGGCGATTTTTTGTTTAGGGTTTTTTTCATTTTAGTGATTTTTTATTTTGGCAATTTTGTGTTGTTTTTTCATTTTGGCAATTTTTTTCTGTTTTTGGAGTTTTTTTTCATTTTGGCGACTTTTTTAATTTTGGCGATTTTTTTTTCATTTTGGCGATTTTTTCCTGTTATTTTCGTTTTGGCGATTTTTTTTCATTTTGGCGATTTTCTTTCATTTTGGCGATTTTTTTTATTTAAGCAATTTTTCCGGTTTTCCGCGATTTATTTTAGTCCTAGAAATTTTTTTTAATATGGCGATTTTTTTCTGTTTTTGGGTTTTTTTTCATTATGGCGTTTTTTCCTGCTTTGGGGTTTTTTTATTTAGGCGATTTTTTTCTCTTTTTTGGGGTTTTTTCATTTTGGCGATTTTTTTCATTTTGTCGTTTTTTTTCCTGTTTTGGGTTTTTTTTCATTTTGGGCGATTTTTTCATTTTTTTGGGGTATTTTTCGTTTTGGCAATTTTTTTTTTGTTTTTCTCGATTTTTTTCGGTTTGCCGATTTAATATATAATTCCTTGATTTTTTAGTTTTACCGTTTTTGAAAATTTCAAGAGTTTTGCTCTTACGGTTTCCAAGATACAGCAAGTTGTCAAAATTGCATAGTCAAAATTGCATTAACTGATGGAACACCCTTTAATTTAAATTTTTTTAAATTTTAGTGTTAATTTTTGTAGTCTGTATAAAAATACACTAACCTTACAAATTTCAAGTGTATATACATATAATTATATGTATATTACATGGGATTTTAGAATTTTTCGTTGCTCGTTTTGGAACACCCTTTAATTTCCAATTCTCATGTATTTGTTGTTGTAGCGGCGAAAGGTCTACACACTGTGTCCAAATTTAAGGTCTGTAGCTCTTACGGTTCTCGAGAAAATACTAATATAGTTTTAGACATATTTAATTTTACATAACACAAAAAATTAAAGTTTCCCAACCCTGGAAACGTCTTTTTAATTTTTTTTATATTTTTTTTAATTTAAAATACCAATTTTAGTCGTACTGAAGTGTAAAATAAATTTATTTATTAAAAAAAAATAAAAATTTGTTTTCGGTAGTTACTTTTATATGGCAAAATGAAGTTTAAGTTTTCCAGCTCTGCAATCGTCTGCCCGATTTCGCTGAATTTCAATACCAATCTAAGTTGGACCATTTCTGATACATCAGTCCAAGAACGATGTCTCTAGCTTTTCTGGGAGCTTCGGAAAACCGATTTCACGTACACCGGACGGACGGACAGACGGACGGACGGACAGACGGACATCGCTTATTAGTCATCGCTATTCATAAGGACCCAGAATATATATATTTTATTGGTCGTAAATTAAAATTATGGAAATTACACATGTGTAAATTCACAAATTAACATTTGTGAAGAATACCTACAAGCAACAAATATTGGCATTGAAAGTTTTTGTTCAAATTTCGTTATATCATCAATTTACTCCCCTCCCAGATTTTCAATCACTGAGAATCAATATGAGGATTTCTACAAATCTCTTGGACCTTGTTTTGTAGCAGCTGGAGACTACAATGCGAAACATACGTTCTGGGGTTCGCGCCTTGTTACACCCAGAGGTCGAGCATTGTTCAACACTATTTCAAAAATGGGCTTGGATGTCATTTCGAGTGGGGAGCCCACTTATTGTCCTACTGACATACAAAAAATTCCGGACGTTATAGATTTTGGCGTCATAAAAAATATCTCTAGGGATTTAATTCAAGTTCAAGCTTCTCTTGATCTCTCGTCCGATCACTCCCCGACGATCATCACAATTTGTAGCCCATTAAGAAGTAACTTACCTGACCCATATGTGAAGATGATCAATCGTGTAAATTGGCTGGGGTTCAAAAAATATCTCAGCAGTCATTGTACGGAAAACATTACGCTTAGAACACCCGATGATATTGAAACGAACATTGCCAATCTCAGCGAGAATATTAAACAGGCTGCTGAACATGCCACTATCTCCCATCCACAGATTGGGTTTAATAAAATTTATTCTACAGACATTGAACGTCTCGTACGTGAAAAAAGAAGGGCTAGAAGGGAATGGCAACAGCACAGATCACCACAAAATAAAATCAGATTTAAAGAGTGCACTAAACGACTCCAAGAGTTGCTTGCATCTGAAAAAATTGCATCTCTTAAAAATTATCTGGAGGGTCTTGATGTTACACCGGCGTCTAATTACTCCTTGTGGCGCGCTGCCAGAAAGCTTAAAACACCCGTTGAGTATAAGCCACCTCTACGCACATCTACCGGAGGTTGGGCAAGAAGCGATACTGAAAAAGGTAAAATATTTGCTGAGCACTTAAAATCTGTTTTTACGCCAAATATATGTACTGGTGTTGCTGATTTGCCGAATATAGTCGTTCTACCCCCTCAACACATAAAGTTTAAGACGCGTGATTTACAAAAATTAATTGCCGAACTCAACCCGAAGAAAGCTCCGGGTATTGATGGAATTAGTAATAAGATGCTGATGAACTTGCCTCGTATTGCAATGAGAATCCTGTTATTCATATTTAATGCTATTTTACGACTGGAGTATTATCCACACAACTGGAAACTTGCCAAGGTTAAAATGATTCCAAAGCCTGGCAAAGATATAACAAAGGCTGAGTCATATAGGCCAATAAGTCTACTATCTACAATGTCAAAGCTTTTCGAAAAACTGCTCAAAACAAAATTGTCCCCAATTCTAATTAGTAGTGGGTGCATACCAGACCATCAATTTGGTTTTAGAAGTCAGCATAGCACCATTGAACAAACTCACAGATTGGTTCAATTTGTAAGAAGAACTTTTGAGGAAAAAAAGTATTGTTCTGCGCTGTTTATAGACATTTCCCAGGCATTTGATAAAGTGTGGCATGAAGGCCTAATATTAAAATTGAAGACTTACTTACCAATAAAAATTTTAAATCTTTTGGAAAGTTACATTATTCCCGGAAGTTCACTGTTGCGGAAGGAGACTTTACAAGTAGGCCTAAAACAATTTCATCTGGTGTGCCACAGGGGAGTATACTGGGACCAGTTTTATATTTAATTTATACTTGTGATATGCCTGTGAGCAGTAGTATCCATACTTCCACATTTGCCGACGATACAGCCTGCCTTAGTATGCATGAAAACCCTGATGAGGCATCCCGCAAACTTCAGGAACACATTAGCCAGATGGAGCTTTGGTTAAACTTATGGAGAATCAAGGTAAATGAACAAAAGTGTGTTCAAGTAACATTTACTTTACGAAGAGATACTTGTTCCCCCATTCGGATTAACAATCAAGTTGTTTCTCAACATTCACATGTGAAATATCTTGGTATACACCTTGATCGACGACTTACATGGAAACACCACATTGATTCTAAGTTAACTCAAATGAAACTTAAACTAACTCAGGTACATTGGCTGATTGGTCGAAATTCAACACTTAGCCTAGACTGTAAACTTTTAATATACAAGTCGCTTTTAAAGCCAATATGGTGCTACGGAATTCAACTATGGGGCACTGCTTCAGCTTCAAATGTAGAGAAAATTCAACGCAGGCAAAATAAAATTTTACGCATGATAACATCGGCTCCATGGTACATCAAAAATTCAAATATACATCGTGATTTGAATATGCCAGTAGTGACTGAAGAAATTGCAAAATACGCTGGCAAATATTTAACAAAACTCAAGTCACATCCTAATCCGCTTGCCCGTAATATTTTGAACTTTACTGGACACATCCGCCTAAAAAAGAGGGACACAATGGCTCTTATTCACAGCACTCCAGATGGGACTTCTTGAAAATACTTTTATTTTTTTTTCCTTTTGATTATCACTACTTACATATGTATTATATATAACTACTACTAAGCTTATGTCCGACATTGGTCGGGCCTAATTATATTTTTTAGATTTAAGATTTGAGTACTTATTGTTAGTTCATATATGAAGATACAATAAATAAAAATTCATGCATAAAAAAAAAAAAAAAAAAATCATTCATTCATCAACAATATCCTTCTCTACAGTATCCTCAATATCAGTTACCATTAAATTTTCAACAATACGGTATGCCATGGAATAATCAGTTTTTGGGATACAATTATAAGCCCAATGTGATGCAATGGCAACCTCTTAATTATCATCAACAAGAGTACCAGCATCAACAACAAGATCATCAACAACAAGCTCAACAACAACAAGCTCAACAACGAGGTGTGGGTATCCTTGGAGGTACTTTATTCGACGATGCTATGGACATAAGCTTACCGGAAAGTGATGGAGAAGTAGAAGAAAGAAGAGAAGAAACTCTGCCAACTCCAAGGAATACTTCGAATGCTAGAACAGATGAAGTCGAAGCGAATGTGCGATATTTTAAAATATCGAAAGCATTCAAAAATCATATTGCCACTTATGCAATTTTAAACAAAAAAGACCAACTTCTGTTGGAAGAATTTGTTGAAGAAAATAAAAATGTTTTTATGGAGAGGCTTCAAGTGAATTTAAGTAAGCATTCAATAATTAAATTTCATGTGAGTATTGTGGCGGAGTATATCAAAATTGTTGGAGAAGAATTGGAGTTGTGCATAATATCACATGTAGCCAAAATGAGTTTCCTGACGAAGGCAGATAGCATAGAAGAGTTATTCCGTAAGCAGGTTGCGGAGATTTCAACCAAAATGTCCGAATTTGAAGAGCGAGATTCTGGTTGGACTTTGTTACGCATAGTCCGAGCAGAAATCAACATCAACAAATCTTCGCTCGTCAAAGGATCGAACTGGATATCCACACCTCAAAAATTAGCAAGAAGAAAAGCTTGCATCAATATACAAAATGATGATGACTACTGTTTCAAGTGGTGTATGATTGCTGCCATGGATATTACCCAATACAATCAAGAACGTTGCAGTTCTTATAATATTCAGAACATTGCTGCAGAGACGATTGTTACGTGAAATGGTGTAGCGTTAAATTTTAAAAATTTAAGCTTCCCATTAGGATTAGACAAAATCAAAGTGTTCGAGGTGAACAATCCAGCAATAAGTGTTAATGTATTTGGCTATGATGAGGGAGCCAATCAGATTATTGGTCCTTATTATGTCACCAAGGACGAGAAAATTAACCATGTAAACTTGTTGCTTTTGGAAAATGGCGAAGTTCATCACTACATTTTGATAAAGGACATATCAAGGTAAGTTAAAAAATTATACTACACTTTAATTTAATGATACATATACTTTTTTTTATATATTTTATAATATATACATTTTACTTATAAACTTTTATTTTACTTTTTTATCATTCACAGACTTTTACGGAATCAGCTAACACAGAATGGACACAAACTACACTTCTAGCTGTCTCCAGTATACTCATACGGATACCATCATGAGTACACATAAGGAGGAATGTGGAAAGATCGTCACAACTATGCCATCAGGTTCGGATGCCATTCTTAGTTTTAAGGGACATCAACGAAAAATGGATGTCCCGTTTGTTGTTTACGCAGACTTCGAATGTATCTTAGAGGATATAAGTAATAGTGTAAGTAGTAAAACAAATTTAATAAAAAGGCACACACCTTGTGCCTTTAGTTATTTTATTAAGTGTATGCATAGTAATAATTTAGATAAGTTTAGGATATATACGGGGGAAGATGCTTCAAAAAAATTTGTAGCATATTTAATTAAGGATTGTGAAGAAATATATAATAACCACTTAGTTAACAATAGACAAATGGATACCTTATCCCCTTCGGATACTTATAATTTTTATAGTGCGGTGAATTGCCATATTTGTAAAAAATTTCTAGGCAAAGATCGTGTTAGAGATCACTGCCACATTAGTGGCAAATTTAGAGGTGCAGCCCACAACAACTGTAATTTAAATTACCAAATTCCCAAGTTTATACCAGTTTACTTCCACAATTATTCAAATTATGACTCACATCTTTTCATTAAAGAATTAGGTGAAATTTCATTGCAACTGAAAGTACTCCCTCTCAATAAGGAACTTAATATATATCCCTCTCCCAATTCACAGAAATGAGTGATGGCCATAAGCTTGAAATAAGATTTCTTGATACTATACGCTTTATGGCTGAGAGTTTAGAATCATTAGCCTGCAATTTGTCGGATAATGATTTCAGCACTATAAGGTCCTTATTTCGGTCAGAAAAAGAATTTCAGCTTATTAAGAAAAAAGGTATTTTCCCGTATGAGTACCTAAATTCATTCCAAAAATTAGATGAATGCCAGCTGCCTTCACGCAGTGATTTTTTTAATAAGTTGAATAATAAAGAGTGTTCTTTAGAGGAATACTCACATGCTGTAGAGGTATGGAATCTTTTGGTTGTGAAACAATGAAAGATTACATGGAACTTTACTTAAAAACAGACGTCCTCTTACTGACAGATATTTTCGAGAACTTTAGAAAAGTTTGTAAGAGTATTTATGAGCTCGATCCTTGCCAGTATTATACAGCACCTGGCCTTTCCTGGGATGCAATGCTCAAATATACAAAAATTGAATTAGAATTATTAACAGACATAGACATGTACAATTTTATGAAAAAAGGTATACGTGGGGGGATAGTATAGTGTAGTCAAAGATATTCGAAAGCAAATAATAAATATTTGCAAGATTTCGACAAAAAAAAGCCCTCAGAATTTCTCGTCTATTTAGACGCTAACAATTTATATGGATGGGCGATGTCGGAATATCTTCCTCATGGTGGGTTCAGATGGCTATCGCAAGACGAGCTGAATCTGGATCCAAACAGCATAGCTGATAATGGAACAGACGGTTATGAATATGAGGTTACGTTGGATTATCCCTCTCATTTACACGACTTGCATAATGATCTTCCTTTTTGCGCTGAAAATAAGAAACCTATGCAAGCGAAGTATAGCAAGTTGATAACCGATTTCTCTACAAAGCAATCATATGTGATACACTTTAGAGTTCTAAAACAGTGCTTAGAATATAGCTTAGTTTTAAAGAAAACTCATCGTATTCTAGCATTTAAACAATCTCCATGGTTAAAAGGCTATATTGACCTAAATACCAGACATAGAGCCACTGCTAAAAATGCTTTTGAAAAAAATTTTTCAAACTACTTAGTGCCGGTCCACACTTGCAATTTTTGTTGCAGCAATTCTTGAATATGCATGAGAGTGTTGAAATAGAAATATATACTTTTTGTATTCCTCTCTCGTTCTTTTGCACTAAAAAATAAAAAGTTGCTGCAACAAAAATTGCAAGTGTGGATTGGGACTTAATAATGAATAAGAGGAGAGATGTTAAAATTGTTAATAATTGGGAGAGGACGAATTGCAATCATTTATCAAAACCAAATTTTCATAGTTTATCTATATTTTCCGAAGATCTTGTAGCAATCGAAATGACTAGAGTCAAAACCTGCTACAATAAACCAATTTACTTAGGATTTTGTGTACTCGAGCTGTCCAAATGGAAAATGTATAATTTCCATTACGGGTACATGCAACCTAAGTTTAAGACAAACCTCTCATTAAACTATATGGATACTGACTCTTTTATATATTCAATGAAGACTGACGACTTTTACGCTGACATAAAAAATGACATACATGAACAATTTGACACATCGGACTATCCTACAGACAGTATTTATAATTTCCCAATAGTAAATAAAAAAGTAATTGGTATGATGAAGGATGAAAATTGCGGTAAGATAATGACAGAGTTTGTTGGGCTGCGCTCAAAAATGTATTCATTTAGTGTAGAAAACCAAGATGATATTAAAAAATCGAAGGGGGTAAAGAGAGCCATATTAGATAAATATAGTTTAGCTACATATAAGAATTGCCTATTTAATAAGATTAATGTATATGATACTATGTTAACATTTAAATCTAAGCTACATCAATTATATACTAGCGAATTAAATAAGGTAGTATTAAGCTATGGAGATGATAAGAGAAAAATTAGATCAAATAATATAAACACTTATGCATGGTATCATTTTCGTATTAAGGAAACTAACCCTGATTACGAACTTGACATGTTGCTAGATGAGATTGCTAAAATGCAAGAAAATCTTAGTTAATTAGTTAAGAAAAAATATTGTATTTGTATCCTATTTATTAAGAAAAATTGTTGTATATAAAATCTTAGTTAATAAGAAAAAATATTGTATTTATATCCTATTTAATCAGAAAAATTGTTGTATATAAAATCTTATTTATTAAGAAAAGTTATTGTAAATAAAATATTGAAAAAAGAATGAAAAATGTGAATGGTTTTTTTATTTCTTTATTGGCTTTACTTCGTTGGATCAAAAATTTTTGTTTTTGCTTATTTGCAAATTCTTGTTTTCATATCACTTAAACATGCACAGTCTTGTTTTCTTTGAGAGGTTCTGCACAAGAGAAATTGAATTTCACAATAATCTGAAATTCCATTAGATATTTTCATAAAGAGAAATAATTTAGATACTCGGATAAATCCTCATATTTTTCACTACATACAAGTTTCTGTTGTTTTATATTCGAACAGATGATTCCTAGTTTTCCTTTAGAAAAAAATAATACAAATCAAGGAATATTTTTATAATTCAATTTTATTTTATTTTATTATTTATACAATTTTATTTCATTTTTATTTATACAATTTTATTTCATTTTTATTTATTTTATTTATAATGATGGAAATATTTCGTAATAGCCAATTATTAGATGTTCTAGTATATTTTTTCGTAAAAAATATATGGTACATCTGCAAGTATCAGGTCCCTCCTCACACTCAGGATGATACCAAGGACAGCTTGGGAAGTGTCCTTCAGTGTTGTCTTCATCTTCCATGACACCATATTCTTCGTTCTCATCCAGCATATTTTGGAAACATTTTATCATCTCCCAATGATCAAAAAGCCTGAAGCTTTCAAAATCTCTTATAAATTGGTTAAGAGTACGTCTAATTTGACTCATTTTATTTGCTGATGAATGAATGATGATGAATGTTGGAAGGTTCCTTTAAGACTAATTTGTTCTGTAAATTTTTAAAATATCTATATGTTCTTTAAAATATCTATACTATCATCTCTATACCATATTTCTTTTTAGCAGTCTATCTCTCTCTAACCCTTTTCTCTCTATTCCATATTTCTTTTTTACTACTCTATCTCTCTCTAACCGTTTTCTCTCTATAACTATCTCTTTCTGTCCATCCCTATCCCCCACTTATTCACTATTTCACCACAATTATTTTCGATTAGCCTTTCTGAAGTCATCATCGCTACTTTTAAGATCATTTCCAGTTAAACATTCAGAGTGACAAGAAGTAAATAAAAAATCAAAAATAAAAAAAAATGGACTCCACAACAAATCTAATTGCAAAATTTAACCCCCTGTTTCTCTAAATGCGAACGATAGATTCGATCGAACATTAATTAGAAACAAAAACAAATTTCAGTTTTTTGTTTTTGTTTTTAATATAAATGTTCGATCGAATATATCGTTCGCATTTAGAGAAACAGCCCCTAATGCTCTAAATAAAAAAACTTTAATCCACGTAAAGGAGCTTGAATCTTCAACGAAATATACTATTAGAAATGTGGTACGTGTAACAATTAAATATGGACCAACCCTAAAAGTTGAAATGAATAAACACATAATGTTCCTGCCGAAACGATATAATATTTTAACTGATGACGATATCAAAGATCTCTCAAGCGGAGCATATTGCCTAAGTAGAGAAGGTGAAGAAAACCTAATTGTCGAGAGTGAGCTGAGTGAATTTCTAATTCAAAATTCCCAATTTCCTGTTTGGCAATAATATATTAATTATGTATTTTAAATTATGAATAAAAAGACATTAAAGAGTTTTGTAAAATATAAATGTTTGTGTTTTATTTAATATTTTCAGTTATTTTATAAAGAAATTTAAGACATAAATGTCCACAGGTAAATGTATTAAAATTCTGATGTTGATTATAGTTGTATTTTATATTTGCACCAAGATATTTGACTACTTCCCAAGGAGGTTGTAAGTTTCCAAAGCTGTCGAAATATTCTTTTTCATTGTTGTACCAGGCCCTGTTGATACATCTAAGTTGATTATTCCACATTCAATTTTCTTTGTTCGTTTTGGTAGAGTATTCAACATGAAAACTCCTCTAAAATATGGAATTTTTAATGAGAAACGGTTTAGGTCCACATCAGATAGTGGTCTGTTGGGCAGCATCTTTAAGAGTTTTTTGATTCCTCTTTGTGAACTAAACCATAAACTTTTTTATATGGTTTTAAGTAAAGTCCTTTTCCAACTGCTATAGATTCCATCGCTTTATTATGTCTAGTTGCTTCATCAAGTTGAGTTTTTGCATTCTTTGTTGCATTTACAGCTTTAGCTATGGCAGCACCTCCAGTTGTTAGACTACCAAGTGCACCCAGAGCAGTTAAAATAGGTATTAGAGGTAAAAAACCACAGATTTTTGGAACAGGTATTACACGTGGAACTACAATTTGAGACTTTCTTCCTTTTAATGATTTGTTGATAGTTTTTCGTGCAATTTTAATAGCTGAGTTAATATCTTTTTTTTTTTTTTCATATACATATTTATTTATTGTATCTTCAAAAATGAACTAACAATAAGTAATCAAATCTTAAATCTAAATATAATTATTAGGCCCGACCAATATCGGACATAAGCTTAGTGATAGTTATAAATAATACATAAGTAGTGATAATCAAAAAGAAGTATTTTTAAGCAGTCCCATCTGGAGTGTTGGGTATAAGAGCCCTTGTGTCCCTCTTTTTTAAGCGGATGTGTCCAGTAAAGCTCAAAATATTACGGGCAAGCGGATTAGGATGTGACTCGAGTTTAGTTAAATATTTGCCTGCGTATTTTGCAATTTCTTCACTCACTAGTGGCATATTTAAATCACGATGAATATTTGAATTTTTAACGTACCATGGAGCAGATGTTATCAAACGTAAAATTTTGTTTTGCCTTCGTTGGATTCTCTCGACATTTGAAGCTGAAGCAGTGCCCCACAGCTGAATTCCATAGCACCATACTGGCTTCAAAAGCGACTTGTATATCAAAAGTTTGCAGTCTAGGCTGAGTGTTGAATTTCTGCCAATTAATCAATATATTTGAGTCAATTTAAGTTTCATTTGGGTTAACTTAGAGTCAATATGATATTTCCATGTAAGCCTTCGATCAAGGTGTATGCCAAGGTATTTGATTTGAGAATGTTGAGGAATATTTTGATTGTTGATTCGAATGGGGGAACAGGTATCTTTTCTTAGGGTAAACGTTATATGAACACACTTTTGTTCATTGACTTTAATTCTCCATAAGTTCAACCATATTTCAAGCTGGGTAATGTGTGCTTGGAGATTGCGGGATGCCTCATCAGGATTTTTGTGAATACTCAAACAGGCTGTATCATCGGCAAATGTAGAAGTGTGGATGTTATTGCTCACAGGCATATCACAAGTATATATTAGATACAAGACTGGCCCCAGAATACTACCCTGTGGCACACCAGAAGATATAGATTCGGGTACACTCATGAAGTCTCCTTCCACAACAGTAAACTTTCTATCAAGAATATAACTTTCCAAAAGCTTTTGTATATTTATTGGTAGGTATGTCTTCAATTTTAAAACTAGGCCTTTGTGCCATACTTTGTCAAATGCCTGAGAAACATCAATAAAAAGGGCAGAACAATACTTCTTTTCTTCAAAAGTCCTCTTTATAATTTGAACCAATCTATGCGTTTGCTCAATAGTGCTATGCTGACTTCTAAAGCCAAATTGATGGTCCGGGATGCACCCAGTATCAGCTAAAATTGTGGACAATTTAGTCATGAGCAGCTTTTCGAAAAGCTTTGAAATTGTTGAAAGTAAGCTTATAGGCCTATATGACTCAGCCTTGGTAAGATCTTTGCCTGGCATTGGAATCATTTTAATCTTGGGAAGTTTCCAGTTATGTGGAAAATACTGCATTCGTAAAATGGCATTAAAAATAAATAGCAAAATTCTTATTGCAATATGAGGCAAGTTCATCAGCATCTTGTTACTAATGCCATCAATACCTGGAGCTTTCTTAGGGTCGAGTTCAGCAACTATTTTTTGTAGTTCACGCATCTTAAACCTTAAGGGACGAGGGGGTAGAGAGACTACACTCGGTGAATCGGCAGCACCCGTACATGAATTGGGAGTGAATACAGATTTTAAATGCTCAGAAAATAAGTTACCTTTCTCACTATCGCTTCTTGCCCAGCCTCCGGTCGAAGTACGCAGTGGTGATTTGAGATCAACGGGTCTTTTAAGATTTCTAGTAGCGCGCCATAAAGAGTAATTAGATGTTGACGTTACATCAAGACCTTCTAAATACTTTTCCAGTAATGCAGTCTTTTCCGACGATAGCAGCTCTTTGAGTCGTTTAGTACATTCTTTAAGTCTGATTTTATTTAGGGGGTGATCGGTGTTGTTGCCATTCTCTTCTAGCTCTCCTTTTTTCGCATACAAGACGTTCAATTTCCGTAGAATAAATTCTATTAAAGCCAGTCTGCGGATAGGAGGTAAAGTCATGTTTAGCAGCCTGTTTAATATTTTCGATAAGATTGGCAATATTAAATTCAATATCATCAGATGATCTTAGCTGAATGTTTTCTACGCAGTGGCTACTAATATATTTTTTGAATCCTAGCCAGTTGACCCTATTAATCGTTTTCACATATGAGTTAGTTAAATCACGCCTTAGTGAGTTGAAAATTGTAACTATTGTGGCAGAGTGATCGGAGGACAGATCTAGAGAGCCCTCTACGTGAATTAAGTCCCTATGAATATTTTTCGTGACGCCAAAATCTATAACATCTGGAATTTTTCTTACGTCAGTAGGCCAATAAGTAGGCTCCCCACTCGAAATGACATCTAAGCCCATTTTTGAAATTGTATTAAACAACGCTCTACCTCTAGGTGTAACAAGACGCAAGCCCCAGTACGTATGTTTTGCATTGTAGTCACCAGCTGCCACGAAACAAGATCCAAGCGATTTGTAGAACTTCTCATACTGATCTTCGGTAACTGAAAATCTGGGAGGTGAGTAAATTGATGATATCACGAAGTTCGCACAAAAATTTTCTACGAAAATATTCGTAGCTTGCATATATTCTTCACTAACGTTCTCAAGGATATAGTGCTTGAGTCTTGACTTAATTAGAATTGCTGATCCACCGCATGCTCTCCCTCTCGGGTCCTTTGAATCATATAGAGTGTAGCCATTTATTTTAAAGCAGCTTCTCGAAGTCAAGTGAGTCTCAGAGACCATCATTATATCAATATTTTTTTCCGTGAAGAAGTGCTCAAGTTCATTTTTATGTTGGCGAATGCCGTTTGCGTTCCAGAAACATAGTTTTAACGTGTTCATGGTTTGTTGACTAATGCTTGAAGCAGAGTATTCTGCATTCTCAGCATTTCTTGCATCATGCTAGTCATATTTGTTGTAAAGTTGTTTATAGTTAGCACCAGATTCTCAATAGTAGCTTCAAGACGACTAAAGTTAAAAGTAGAGTTTGCATTCGTTGAATTACTTGGCGGTGGAACATTTTGTGTGGGAATAGAACTAGTCTTAGCAGCATCGGCATACGATACACGTGAAGTAACTAGTTGGCTAGTTTGAGGAAGAGTGGCGGAGTAAGCATTTGCTGATTGAACTGGAGCTAATTTAGATTTTTGACCCATAGCCTGTTTAACGAAAGAATATACAGGGCCTCCTCTGTAGTTAGCAGTGTGATTACGTCCACAATTACTGCATTTCTTTTCTGCTTGTACTTTTGGCTTGGTACAGTTAGCAGTACTATGCAATTCACCGCAAATAACACAAACTGTAGTTAATTTGCAGTAGGTTTTTGTGTGGCCATATTCTTGGCAATTATGGCACTGTACGGGACCTGAACGCTTACGTGGCTCTTCAACTGTGATTTTTCGGTGTAAAAGGTATTTTAGACTATAAATTGGGTGCGTCTCATTTTTCTTTAACTGTATATCATTCGGCTCCAGTTCAACACGAAATAGAGGCTGGGGAATCTTCTCTCTATTGATTATATTGGTAACATTTTTTACCTTAAATCCTTGTTCGATAAGTGCACATTTTACTTCTTCAGGCTCAACATATGAATCTATGCCCTTTTATACTATTTGTAGGCCTTTAGCACTCTTAAGTTGATATGTATAAAACTTTGTTTTATTTTTTTCAAACTCACTAACAATTTTTCGGAAATCTTTTTCATCATATATTTGGATTTTAGTTACATCAATATTACCTCGTTTAATTGGAATGATGTGAAAAGTATTTTCACCAATGGTCGACAGTAGATTTTTTAGAAGCGCGTTTGAATTTTTTTCTCTCAGATAAATAGGTGGTGGCTTAAAAGACTTTTGCGATGATGCAGCGGGCTTGTCGTTTTTGTCTTGCAATAAAGAAAAACGATTTTGACGATTGATAGAAGATGTGCTGTTATCCCTAGACATCTTTGGGGCGGATCCAATTTTAGTAGAATTTGGGCTTCGCCCGCGCTTTAAAATGGTTATATATCCGTCCATTCCTACTTGTACCTTTGGTTTTGTACTACTGTTGTCTTCAGTAACAACTTGTTTAATTGTTGACCACGAGCCCGAAGCGGATGATATCGCTGAGTTAAATGTAGAAGTACTAGGCAATAATGTCAACGATTCACTAGTTGGCATTGGACAAAGCGAAGTTGATCGCTGACGAAACTGTGGTTTTGATGTTAGAAAAAGTCTATTATCAGATTTTTGATTTTTATTAAGAGCTTCAGAACTCACAGCAAGTCTATTATCAGATTTTTTATTTTTATTGTTATCATTATGAGCATCAAAACTCACAGTAAAATAGGCATTTCTGCCGTTAGAACTCACTTCACTATTTTTTTTCCTCTGGGGTACTCATAAAGAGTATTCCTCAAGGGTATTTTGTATGTTTTTTTGTTTACGGTTTTTTTTTGTTTTTGTTATTTCTATATGTAAAAATATTATCAAAGCAAAAAAAAAAATGCTTATTTATCAAAGTTAATATGTACTACGAATATTTTTTGTATGCCTTTTTTTTTTTGTTTAGTTTGTATATAAGAAAAATTCCGCTATTACGTCTGTTCATTATGAAGGTACAACGAGAACTCTGAGTTTATATCTAATGGTTTTTCCTTCTTTAGTATTTTAGTTGCAGCTATAATTGATGTTCTAAACAGTTTTTTATCCTTTGGCTTGATCTTTTTAACATTTTTCTTTTTCTCCGCACCCATACCAAATTTTGTTTTGGCTTTCATTGCGTTAGTAACCATATATGCAAATGATTTTTCTGCAATACTACTGTCTTTTGATAAAACTCGATACCAAGCTGAATTTTCAAGTATTTTATCAGCTTTATGTCTAGTACTTAACTAACTTGGCTTTCATTGCGTTAGTAACCATATATGCAAATGATTTTTCTGCAAGACTACTGTCTTTTGATAAAACTCGATTCCAAGCTGAATTTTCAAGTATTTTATCAGCTTTATGTCTAGTACTTAAATCCTTATTTTTTGAATACGCAATATCGTGATTTTTACAAGCAGAGTCCAATAAATTAATACCCTTGTCACCTCGATTTAAACGTTTTTGTAGTTTTGTTCCAGGTCCACAGTACTGATACCCCGGAAGATGAAGCTCAACAGGTAGAGAGTTTATTATTTTATCTACTATACCTCCTCCAACGAAGGTGTTTTTATGACTAAACGTTTTCTGATATCGTGTAACCATATTATCTAATTTTTTCTATAATAAGAGGTAACATTTATAAAATGTATTTAGTTACAAAAATGCAGTTAGTTAAACAACATAAAAATATTTTAGTTCGTAATATTGACGATTCAATGAACATCAGTTCAAAAATAAAGCATAGCCCCCTCTTACCAAATTCTATTCGTGCTCTAATAGTGGGACCATCAAATTGTGGAAAGACTAATGTTATGATTGGCTTACTAGAAAGTCCTAATGGACTCAAGTTTGAAAACATCTATTTATACTCAAAATCTCTATATCAACCCAAATATGAATACCTGAAGAAACTAATTTCACCAATTAAAGGAATGGGATATTATACATTTACAGATAATGAATCAGTTATTCCACCTGACGAAGCTAAAACTAATTCAATTATGATATTTGATGATGTTGCATGTGAGAAGCACAATAATATACGTACATATTTTTGTATGGGGCGACATAGGGATGTTGATTCATTCTACTTGTGTCAAACTTATACTAGAATTCCCAAGCATTTAATAAGAGACAATGCCAATGTTATTATAATGTTTAAACAAGATGAGACAAATATGAAGCATGTTTATAGAGATCATGTTGGTGGCGATATGAGTTATGAAAAGTTTCATGAAATTTGTCGAGAGTGTTGGAAGGATAAATATGGATTTTTGGTGATTAGCAAAGATAATGAATTAAATGATGGACGCTACAGAAAGCAATTTGACTATTTTATAACTATATAAACTACTCTTCATAAACATTTACTTTAGTTATTAATCTAACTTTAAACTTGATACATCTATTTGCTATAACCTCATCTGATACCTGATAAGCTGATCTGAAAACCAGACCAGCTACCTAATAACCTGATTTGATACCTGAAAAGCTGATCTGAAAACCAGATCAGGTCCTGAAAAGCTGATCTGAAAACCAGACCAGGTCCTAAAAAGCTGATATGAAAACCAGACCAGGTCCTGAAAAGCTGATCTGAAAACCAGACCAGGTCCTGAAAAGCTGATCTGAAAACCAGACCAGGTCCTAAAAAGCTGATCTGAAAAACAGACCAGGTCCTGATAAGCTGATCTGAAAACCAGACCAGGTCCTGATAAGCTGATCTGAAAACCAGACCAGGTCCTAAAAAGCTGATCTGAAAACCAGACCAGCTCCTGATAAGCTGATCTAATACCTGATACGTGATCTAATAGCTGATAAGCTGATCTAATAGCTGATACCTTTTATTTATTAAACATGGATGAGAACATTTTAAAACAGTTGGTGTTGACATGAAATGTCTTGAAGAAAAAGCTTCGTAGTATAAAAACTGGTGAAATAGATACACGTGAACAACTAAGAGATACATTTAAACCTATAACAGAACCACTGAAAGAATTCATAAATAGTTCTAAGAAAATTAAAAGAATTCCCATTAAAGAAGAAAATAAAATGAAGACAGAAGTTGAAAATAATACAAGTTTAAAGTCTGAAAAACCATCACTCAAGATAGAGACAAGTACACCAAAGAAACTAGCAGAAGGAACAATATTTGATAATACCATCTTATTTAATGAAACTAATACTAAAAATGATGATGACGATGATGATGAAGATGATTTTTACTCACACACTTCCAATACAGAAGATACTTATACTGATTTATCAGTCTTGGAAGGAAGAAATGAATTAGATACAAACTATGGTCCACATAAAGATTTCAATAATGAATGGAAATTTGGTGATAGTAAACTTACACTTAGTGAACATAAAATACAAGTTGCTGGCCAAATATGGGCTCTAACACCTGGACTATTTTCTCTAATGTTTCATAAAATACCAAAAACTTATGATAAATTTGAACTCGAAATCTATAAAAAGATTTTAATTACTACTAATGCATATAGAAGAGACTATAAACCTGATGGTCAAATTAAGAGTACTAGAGGATATAAATATAAACATATTATTAAGAAATTTATTGACGAGAAAAACAAGGATAATTTACCCGAATCAACATGATCTAAGCCAAAAGGTAGCTATTAAGGTGATGGAATGATGGAATTTAACACCCATAAGCCCAACTATATATACTGGGATGATCCAAATGAGCTAGTAGATCGACTTCGACTACTGCTCGCATCACGAGCTGCAGGTCATACTAATCAGAATAACGAGATTGTATCAATTATTGAAGAACTACGTGAAGCTAATATAATACATTAACTTTAATAAAGTATATAAAGCATGTCTGTTGATAAATTTGGACATTATTTAAACGATACTAGCAACATAGTTTCTTTGAAAAATGCACCTAAACTGCTGGGGTTCTTTGTGGATACGAACAACAACATTGATGTCCAAAACAAAAGGATCAAAAATGTTGCAAAAGCTGTGGAGGAAAACGATGTTATCAATAAATTGTTTCTGCAAACTCAAATCGAAAAACTAGAAGAGAAATTATTAACATACTTCAAGAGAGACTGTACTATAATTCAAGAAAATATTCAAATGCAAATTGAGGATCTACATCGCGAAACAAAATTAGATATAGAAGAAAATTATAAAATTGAAAAAGATATTCTAAAAATTAAATCATCCTTTGAAGAACAAATTGGGCTGCTTAATGAGAAAATTTATAGATTAGAAAATTACATGTTTGTATCAATAGCTGAAAGTGCTTCAACTAGATCACAACACTCTTCAAAAAATCTCTAAAAACAACTTAATGTCTTCAAAAAGAAATTTAGTAAACGAACTCCATAAGCAAGCACGAAAACATTTTGTGCGTCGCAGAGTTGTAATGAAAGGGATAGATGATCTTTGGCAAGCTGATTTAGTTGAAATGGGGAACTATTCAAAAGAAAATAGAAATTATCGATTTTTGCTGACTATAATTGACACATTCTCAAAATTTGCATGGGCAGTACCGCTAAAAACAAAAACTGCACTTGAAACAACCAACGCAATGGAAAATATTTTTGAATTCTGGCGAATACCAAAAAACATACAAACAGATGATGGTAAAGAGTTTTTCAACAAACACTTTGAAAAATTAATGCATAAATACAACATTAATCACTACTCAACATATAGCATTATGAAAGCATCAATAGTAGAACGATTTAATAGAACATTGAAAGGAATGATGTGGAAAGAATTTAGCTATAATGGTTCTTATAAGTAGATTGATATATACAAAGATTTACTTAATACCTACAATAGAAAAATTCATCGTACCATTAAAATGTCTCCAATTAAAGTCAACTCAACAAATGAGGAAAAGCTGCTAAATACAGTATACAGTCATATGAAAATGTATAAAATATCAAAATTTAATGTAGGAGATCATGTACGCATAAGCAAATATAAGCATACATTTGAAAAAGGTTATACTCCAAATTGAACTACAGAAATTTTCACAATTACAAGAGTTCAAAATACAAATCCTGCAACATACATATTAGAAGACTATCTTGGTAATCATATTAAAGGTGGATTCTATACTGACGAACTTTCAAAAACCAGATTTCCAAATACATATCTAGTTGAAAAGGTGCTTAAAATTAAAGGGAAGGAGGTATATGTTAAATGGCTGGGATTTTCCAATCAACACAATTCTTGGATAAGTAAAGATGAAATATTATAGATGGAAGAAAAACTAAATCAACAACAACATCATAGCAAAACAATAATAGCATTAATATTAAGAAACTAATGTTAATTTTAAAATAAGAAAATGAAATAAATATGTAAATTATGCTTATAAACCATACTGTGTACTAAACTTTATTTAATTGTAATCAGTCTGTTATAATGTCAATAATACTTACTCTGAGCTCTAACTCATCAGAATTATCTGCTAGTTACTTTCCTCCTATTGAATTACATGGTGCATATGAATGTGCTCTAACTGATTTTCATTCATACAACATTATTCCAAATGTAGACACCTACAACAATATGTTTCATATAGGAGAACATACAATTGAAATACCAATTGGATCTTATGAATTAAATGATATAGTTGATTTTATAGAAGAACAATACAAACTACTCTGTCCAGCAAATAAGATTTTTATTGAAGCCAATAACAATACAATGCAAGTTAAAGTTAATAGTTCCAAGGATACTGTATATTTTAATAAGGACAATACAATTGGAAAACTTTTAGGATTCAATAGCAAAATCCTAACACCAAACAAATATTATTATTCAGATCTTCCAGTTAATATTTTTAAAGTAAATCTCTTGCGAGTTGAAAGTAGTATTGCTATTAACACATATATGAATAACTCCAAATCGCATACACTTCATGAATTTCCGATTAATGTGCCTCCAGGCTATAAAATAGATGAGGTTCCAAGAAATCTTATCTATTTACCTGTGAACACCAGAGATATAAGTTCACTAGCGCTGCGCGTAGTTGATCAACACGGTGATTTAATTAATTTCCGAGGAGAGGAAATTACAATACGAATACATTTAAGGCCAACTATATAATGCTAATATACAACACAAATACATTGAAAAATATAGCAGCAAGAACAACAACAACATTAAAGCGACCAGTACAACAAAAAGCATTAACAACATCAAATAAAAATTTTCTAAAGTCCTTGAATTTTAAATTGAAGATAAAATGAGTTCAATAATAGATGTCTTAGATAAGCCCTTGTCTGATGAGAATATAATCAAAAAGGACTATCATACATATGTACCATACTTACAATCTTACAACAATAATGATGAAATTAGAATTTCAATACAAAATCAAGATTTGTATGTGCTACCCAGTGAAAGCTACATTTATGTAGAAGGTTTTTTTTGCTGATGATAATAACTCTAAATCTTCTTCATCATCGGACAACTTTATATTAAAAAACAACTTTGTGGCATATCTATTTGATGAAATTCGCTATGAGTTCAATGGAATTGAAATTGATCATACAAGATATTTAGGAGCCACAAGCACCATAAAAAATTTGGTTTCTATGTCACCAACAGAAAGCAACGTGATGCAAAATGCTGGATGGAACAAAATTGACGATGTCACTCTTGTAAATGGATTTTTCAATTTCTATGTACCTCTAGGATTCGCTGAAGACTACAACAAAGTTATACTAAATGGAAAACATGAATTGATACTCTTGCGCTCGAGTGTTTCTACTAAAAAAGCTAAACTTACAATTTCACTAATCTCATGGAGAATCCCACATGTACAATTATCCGACTTTAGCAAATTGAATATGATTAAAATTATTAACAATGGTGCTTCTATACCTATGGCATTTCGCAGTTGGGATTGTCATGTCAATCCACAATTAAACATAGGAACTAGTCATATTTGGAATGTTAAACTAGCTGCAAATAGAGAACGCCCTCGTTTTGTATTGATTGCTTTTCAACAAGAAAATAAGTTTGTTCATTGTGATTTGACTAATTTAAAAGTACATTTAAATTCAGTCTCATATCCATATGATGACCTTAACATAAAGTTCAAAAATGAACGATATGCAATTCTATATGACATGTATCTAAGATTTCAACAAAGCTACTATATGAAAGAATCTCAACCGCTTCTAACTGCACCAGAGTTTAAAACAAAAGCTCCTATTATTGTAGTAGATGTCAGTCATCAGAATGAATCACTCAATAATGGACCGATTGATATAAAAATAGAATTTGAAACAGCAACTAATATTGGAGCAAAAACATCAGCTTACTGCATTCTTATTCACGATCGTATAATAGAATATGTGCCCATCAAAGGACAAGTTCGAAAAGTCTTATAAATTGAGTAATATGGAAAACAACATAATTTTTATAGACGTACAAGGTTTCAAAAGTAATTCAAATGATTTCATCCCAAAAGAAGTAGCAATTGTTTTTAACAATTATGAATATAACAATTTCATTATAAAACCCCCATTTGATATCAAATGCTTATCAATAGAAAAGCAAAGAGAAGCAAAGTGGCTAACAAAAAACTATCATCACCTAAGCTGGACTGCTGGATCAGTTTCATTTCAAAGCGTTTGCAATTTTTTAAAAGCCAACGCAAGATGTTCTAAAATTTATGTAAAAGGTGAAGAAAGAAAAGAAGTAAGTTATAACGGTAGAAATGCCTATCTTACTGTGAGCTCTGATGATCTTAATGATAGCAATAAAAATAAAAAATCTGGTGATAGACTTAGTGTGAGTTCTGATGATCTCAATTTAAACAAAATAAATAAAAAACCTAATGATAGACCTTTTTTAACGGCTAAGCCAATTTTTCGTCAGCGATCAACTTCGCTTTGTCCAATGCCAAGTAATTCGTTAACATTAAAGTTGCCTACTACTTCGTCATTTAAATCAGTGATATCATCCGATTCATCACTTACCCAATTAGTCACTGAAAATAAAAAAAGCCCAAAACCCAAGGTCCAAGTTGTAATGGACCGATATATTATTGTGGGAAAGCGCGGGCGAAGCCCTAATTCTACTAAAATTGCATCTGCTTCAAAGGTATCTAGGGATAACAGCGCATCATCTACTAATCGTTTTCAAATATTGCAAGATGACAACGACACACCTGATATATCCGCGAAAAAAACCTCCAAGCCGCCACCAATATATTTGAGAGAAAAAAATTCAAACGCTCTTATTAAGAAATTAATTTCGGCAATTGGTAAGAATAAATTTCACATTGTTCCAATTAAACGTGGCAATATCGATGAAACGAAAATTCAAATCTATGACGAAACTGATTTCCGCAAAATGGTTGCTGAATTTGAAAAAAGTAAAACAAGCTTCTACACATACCAGCTTAAGAGCGCTAAAGGCATGCAGATCGTATTGAAGGGCATAGATTCTTATGTTGTTTCCGAAGAAATAAAAGACGCACTCGTCCTCCAGGGATTCAAGGTAAAAAATGTTTCAAATATAATAAATAGGGAGAAGATCCCCCAGCCTCTATTTCGCGTTGAAATTGAGCCGAATGATGTAAAACTGAGAAAAAATGAGACGCACCCAATTTATAGCCTAAAATACCTTTTATACCGGAAAATTACAGTTGAAGAGCCACATAAGCGTTCAGGTCCCGTACAGTGCCACAATTGCCAAGAATATGGTCATAGAAAAACTTACTGCAATTTACCTACAGTTTGTGTTATCTGCGGTGAATTGCATAGTACTGCTAACTGTACCAAGCCAAAAGTACAAGCAGAAAAGAAATGCAGTAATTGTGGACGTAATCACACTGCTAACTACAGAGGATGCCCTGTATATTCTTTCGTTAAACAGGCTATGGGTCAAAAATCTAAATTAGCTCCAGTTCAATCAGCAAATGCTTACTCCGCCACTCTTCGTCAAACTAGCCAACTAGTTAATTCACGTTTATCGTATGCCGATGCTGCTAAGACTAGTTCTATTCCCACACAAAATGTTCCACCGCCAAGTAATTCAACGAATACAAACTCTACTTTTAACTTTAGTCGTCTTGAAGCTACTATTGAGAATCTGGTGCTAACTATAAACAACTTTACAACAAATATGACTAGCATGATGCAAGAAATGCTGAGAATGCAGAAACTCTGATTCAAGCATTAGTTAACAAGCCATGAACACGTTAAAAATATGTTTCTGGAACGCAAACGGCATTCGCCAACACAAAAACGATCTTGAGCACTTCCTCAGGGAAAACAATATTTATATAATGTTGGTCTCTGAGACTCATTTGACTTCGAGAAGCCTCTTTAAAATTAATGGCTAGACCTTATATGATTCAAAGGACCCGAGAGGAAGAGCATGCGGTGGATCAGCAATTCTGATAAAGTCAAGACTCAAGCACTATATTCTGGACAACATTTGTGAAGAACATCTACAAGCAATAAATATTTGTGTCAAAATTTTTTGCTCAAATTTTGTCATATCATCAATTTACTCCCCCCCTCGGTTTGCAATTACTGAGGATCAATACAAGGATTTCTATAAATCTCTTGGCCCTTGCTTCGTAGCAGCTGGCGACTACAATGTAAAACATACGTTCTGGGTTTCGCGTCTTATTACACCTAGAGGTCGGGCATTGTTCAACACAATTTCAAAAATGGGCTTGGACGTCATTTCGAGTGGGGAGCCCACTTACTGGCCTACTGACATAAATAAAATTCCGGATGTTATAGATTTTGGCGTCATGAAAAATATCTCTAGGGATTTAATTGAAATTAAAGCTTCTCTAGATATCTCGTCCGATCACTCTCCCACGATCGTTACATATTGTAGCCATATTGTAGCCCATTAAGAAATGACTTACTTCACCGATATGCGAATTTGATAAATCGTGTTAATTGGCTGGGAGTTAAAAAATATCTTAGTAGTCATTGCACGGAAAATATTACGCTAAGAACACCTGATGATATTGAATCTAACATTGTCAACCTTAATGAAAATATTAAACAGGCTGCTGAACATACCACTACCGCCCATCTGCAGACTGGGGCAAATAAAATTTATTCTACGGATATTGAACGTCTCGTAAGTGAAAAAGAAGAGCTAGAAGAGAATGGCAACAGTACAGATCTCCCCATCTTAAAATCAGATTTAAAGAGTGTACTAAACGACTCCAAGAGTTGCTTGCATTTGAAAAAACTGCATCTCTTAAAAATTATTTGGAAGGTCTTGATGTCACACCAGCATCTAACTACTCTTTGTGGCGCGCTGCTAGAAAGCTTAAAACACAAGTTGAGTTTAAACCACCTCTGCGCACATCTACAGGAGGTTGGGCAAGAAGCGATAATGAAAAAGGTAAAATATTTGGTGAGCATTTAAAATCCGTATTTACCCCAAACACATGTTCTGGTGCTGTTGATTTGCCAAATGTAGTTGCGCTACTCCCTCGACCAATATAATTTAAGACGCGTGATGTACCAAAACTAATTGGTGAACTCAACCCGAAGAAAGCTTCAGGTTTTGATGGAATTAGTAACCAAATGCTGATTAAGTTGCCTCGTATAGCTATTAGAATCCTGTTATTTATTTTTAATGCCATTTTACGACTGGAGTATTATCCAAACAGCTGGAAGCTTGCCAAGGTTAAAATGATTCCAAAGCCGGGCAAAGATCTTACCAAAGCTGAGTCATATAGGCCAATAAGTTTACTGTCAACAATGACAAAGCTTTGTCCGAAAGTTCACTGTTGTGGAAGGAGACTTTATGAGTACGCCTGAAATAATCTCATCCGGTGTGCCACAGGGGAGTATACTGGGGCCAGTTTTGTATTTGATTTATACTTGTGATATGCCATTGAGCAGTAACATTCACACATCTACATTTGCCGATGATACAGCCTGCCTTAGTATGTACGAAAACCCTCACGAGGCTTCCCGATATCTTCAGCAACATATTACTCAGCTAAAACTATAGTTAAACATGTGGAGAATAAGGGTAAACGAACAGAAGTGTGCACAGGTAACATTTACCTTACGAAAAGACACTTGTTCCCCCATTACAAGCAATTATCAAATTGTTCCTCAAAACTTACATGTGAAATACCTTGGTATACATCTTGATCCAAGGCTCACATGGAAATACCACATTGAGTCTAAGGTAACGCAAATGAAACTTAAACTAACTCAGATACATTGGCTGGTTGGTAGAAATTCAACCCTCACCCTAGATTGTAAACTTTTAATATACAAGTCGCTCTTAAAACCTATATGGTGCTACGGAATTCAGCTATGGGGTACTGCTTCAGCTTCTAATGTCGAGAGAATCCAACGAAGGCAAAACAAAATTTTACGGTTAATAACATCGGCTCCATGGTATATAAAAAATTCAAATATACATCGTGATTTAAATATGCCACTAGTGATGGAAGAAATTGCAAAATACGCAGGTAAATATTTAACAAAACTCGAGTCACATCCTAATCCGCTTGCCCGTAATATTTTGAACTTTACTGGACATATCCGCCTAAAAAAGAGGGACACAACGGCTCTTATTCACAGCACTGCAGATGGGACTTCTTGAAAATACTTTTATTTTTTTCCTTTTGATTATCACTACTTATGTATTATATATAACTATTACTAAGCTTATGTCCGACACTGGTCGGGCCTAATTATATTTTTTAGATTTAAGATTTAAATACTTATTGTTAGTTCATATATGAAGATACAATAAATAAAAATCATGTATGAAAAAAAAATATAACTAATTGTAAGTGGCAGCATAAATAAATTAAAAACATTTCGAAATAGACTGTAATTGTGCTTTAAGAATTTAAAAAAAATAAATTTTTACCAGAAAAACATAAAAGTACATTGAAACATAACAATTAGAGCCTATTTCACCAACTTATTTAAATATCAATTCATATTTAATTATAATTTTTCCATACAAAAATTAATGAAAATCGACATTTAAATATCAATTGATATTTAAATAGAATTGGTGAAATTGGTCCTTAGTGTTTTTCATAGGGATTTCCAGGGAAAAAATTTCCCGGGATCCCGCAAATTTTCCGGGAAAGAAATCTCGGGAAATTTGTGCAGGCAACTTTAGTTTGTACAAATGTACACATTCCTCGATGAGTGTCGTTATTCACTTTATAAATGCGATGGTGGAATAAAAAGGTGATGGCAGCAGAACTATAGCTAAAACTGTACAACAATTATGAATTTATAAAACGTTATTATTTAATCGATATCATGGATTATAATTTGTTTTTTGTTGAAATAAATAAATTAAAATTAAATAAAAAAAATATTTTGTATTGTCTTTCTTGTAATTGAATAATAAGTTTTATTTTTAAAGAATAATATTACTGGTTTTTATAAAAGTTTACAAAGGAATGAAAAAAAATATTTTTACCGAACAAAGTATAAAACAAAGTTTATATGTTTGAAAAACATTTTTCCAATAGTCTTACAAAATATATATATCGATACTGTTCAAAAATATCGATACGATATATATCGATACATTTTTTTCATTTGCCCATCCCTAGAACCAACCCAATTAGTCAAAATGTAATATTAGTGAGAAAAAAATGGAGAAGAAAAAAAAGTATAAAAAAGAGAAGTGAGAAATTGCCAACAATGGCTAACTTGCAAAATAGTTACTCGTAATAGAAATAGTTTTTTCTTATACGTGGACGGTGAGACATTGAAAGTTTTAAAAAAATTTGACAAAATATTGCTCTTGCAACCCTTACACAAAAATAACGCTCCAATCCTCCACTCAGTCTTGGTATAATCAACTGTTTATTTCTAGTGGATCTACTAAACTCTAATAACTCAATCAAATAGCACGGTGCTTGCAATCTATGTGACTTATAAAAATTATATAAATTTCGGAACTTTGTATAATTTGCAAAAGAAACTCCCAAAAATCTTACAATATAAGGCGACACATGCTCCCATATTCGAAGAGAGTACATGTACCTTATAACTCTATTAAAAATTAACTTTAACTTCCTCAAGACATAACCAAAAGTATCAGAATAAACTTCTAAGCCATAGAATAGAATAGGCATAATTATACCATAAACAACTCTTTTCTTAACATGAAAGGGTAGTATCATATCCAGACTATATAATTTGCGTAGAATATAGTTTATTCTAGATACTAGAATCCAGTACTAAGCCTAGGCAAGTAACCTTGTCAACAAATTCAACAGACTCATTAATGATAGTTATAGAAAATTGGTTATAACTACATCTGCTAAACATAATTGTTTTTGTCTTTTTTGCATTAAGAGAAATTCCATTATCAGAAATCCAGTTTTGTAAAAGCCCAACGGTATAGTTAATCATATTTTGTAACACATCAGGAAAATCTACGGTACCTTTAAAAAGCAATTGCACATCATCAGCAAAAGCAAATGGAAGACATATGTTACTAACAACTATATCAAAAAGATCATTAATGAATAACAAAAAAAGCAAAGGTCCAAGCACTGATCCATGTGGCACACCATTATGAACAGGAAGCACTATAGAAACACGACCACAACTCAAAACATATTGTCTTCTTTCAGACAGGTAAGAATATTGTTTGTGAATGGGCTGGTGTTGATTAGTTCAAACTAGGGTTTGGGATTTCCCGGACTTTTGCACTTCCCGGGAAACGGGAATGAAAAAATCAAGCTTATTTTCTAAATTAAATACATTTATTAACTGAAAGTTGGGCGAAATTTCGATTGTTTTATTAATGTAAGCATTCTTTTGTAATAAATAAGAGTTAATTAACAAATTTTTAAGAATTTTTAATTGAATTCAAGCAAATGGAATAAAACCGAAAAGGATTATATCAAAAACAATTGACGACACCTACCATAATTAGTAGACAATTTTATAATAAGACCTAGCTTCATTTTAATAAGAATTTCCATTGCTTGTTTCTCATTCTTTTTGAAAAAATTCCAGGCGGTTTCTTATCGTTAAGTACAAGCAAGTTACAGTACCATACTCAGCTGCGAGAAATTTTAAATACCCTGAGCCACAGTCTGTCAAAGTGTCTTTCATTTTGCATTTTATTTCTGCTCAAATATTTTCTTCAGGGTTTCAATAATAGCGTCGACTTAAAATAAATTTAAGTATTATCAACTCAGAGTTTTTACAGCTTAAAATGTTCAGTATACTTTTCAAAATTTGTTCACTAATTCGGCAAAAAAGTACTTCAAGTTCGCTTAACATCGAATTATTTACTTTAGGAAACGATTATATCATTGCAATCATTGATACTTATACAATTTATTCCACTTTCTTACGTTATGGTGATTAAACGATAGTGATTAAAGCTGTTTCAGACTATGATACAACTATTAATATTTCTGACTAAAATGTCTCGCTGATATAATTTCAGTTTCAAAATGGTCAAAAAACAACAACAACTCAGCATGTCAGTGTTTCATCTACCACAAAAGTATTAGCACTTGTATTATACTCGGAAAAGGCCTTTCCTAAATGCATCTTGCATGGAATAGACCAATATTTTTTTTCGTAAACGCATTAGGAGATATGGCATGATTTCAATTTTATGGAATTTTTATGAAATTTCAGTATGGATTTGAATAGCTCACATTTTTCTTTTATATTAAAAAAAAATATGGACATTTTACTGATTATTTATGGGCGTCGAAGGAATTCTTTCTTTCTTACAGTTACATTTGAAACAAAAACACAATTTTAGAATTTGTTTAAAGATTGAAAAATTTCCTTCGAACAGGGTATATGTAAGTGTTTAAACAGACGATGAAAAACGTATCAACTTTCGTGTAAATTTAGTCATACAATCAATCATTTAAACGAACTTTTTTAATATATAAAAAACAATGAGTTTTTATGTTAAAGTAAAATAGGATTATAACCATGTGTGCCACAAAATTGTATATATTTATGAAATAACATGTACTTTTAATTTCCCGCTTTCCCGGGAAAATCTCAAAAATTCCCCGGGAATATTAGACAGACATTTCCCGGGATTTCCCGCCCGAATTCCTGTTTCCCAAACCCTAGTTCAAACACATAAATTTGAACTAGCACTAGGTTCCCTAATAGTTTTTCCTTACAAGCACTTGTAACTTGAAGGAAGCCCTTCAGTAATAAAACACTCTTGTTATGCTTATTGAAAACGACTTCAAATATGTTTATTTTTACTTTCTTTTATATAAAATTAAGAATTAATAAAAGTGCTTAGCCAATAGATAATAACATATGCAATATTAATATTATTTGAATAAACACAATAAAATGACCTAATTTATAAATGAGATAAATGCCCCTTGTATTTCAAACAATTAATTAATAAGAAAATTTCCTTAGCAATGGTCAATGAACTTTATGATGTGTAAGCAATTGATTAAATGTTAAATAAAACTTATAATTGTGTATGATTGTATGTTTGTTAACAACAGCAACATATCGTTGTGTATGTACTATGTATGTATGATTGTAAACTATGTTGTCTTTTTATTTATTTTATTTATTTATTTATTTATATATATAAGTTCTGGGCACTGTTACAAGTTCAAACTCTTGAAGTATCTATGGTTGCTGGTCTTGATCGAAATGCGGGCCTCGGTGCATTTTGGTAGGTTTGCCTTTGTTTGTTGTGTATTTTCCATATTAGCAGAATAAGTAATGTTATTAAGCATAGGACTAATGCGGTGTAGCTTACTGCATGATGATGTTGACTATTAGAGTTAATAACTTCGGGTAAATATTCTAGATTTGCGTCATTTAACTATTTTTGAAGACTTGTTAGCTGGTCTAATTGCGTATTGAAATCATGGCTTGTAGTATTAAATATCTTTTCTATTTCTTCTGGCCTACTTATTGAGTCAATATGCTTTAATTTAACATATGATGTATGGGCACTATTTGATATTCCGAAATGTCCTTGTATTGTTACAAAATTGTTTTTTATTACGCAATTGGGACCCACTTCCATTAGTCCACTGTTTTTAATTATGAACAGCGTAGTTTCCCTGCCACACACCATGGATGATTCAATGTCCATAGTAGTAGCAAAAATCCACTTGTTTAGTTGATCTAATTGAATCCAAGCTACTGGACCTGGAATCTTGTTAAGGTTGCAATTGGCTGTCGATCGATTGTTGAATATATTGATCTCCCAAAGATCAACCTCAGAATTCCTTTTGAACTTAGATTGCTTATTTTTGCAAATGTATTCTTTGTTTTTTGTCATGATACAGTTAGATATATCATCTGTCGTAAACGGAATATATTCATCCCTATGTGAATCTATGGCAAAGTATGACATGTCTGGTTTAAAAGCAATTAAAGTGTTGTTTTTGACTGTCGAAACTGGTACTATTTTAAATAGCTCAAAGATCTGTTGATTAATTAGCGGTATTTTAATTTCAAAAATCACTTCTCCCCTTGTTACGACACCTTTAGCATTCATCAGTTTATATAGATCCATCAAATTATCTTCTGTTATTGGAAGCGTGTAAGTTGCTGGAAGGTGAATCTTGATTGTAGCAATTTCCTTTTTTAATTGCTGAGGAGATAGCAAAAGAGGACTAATTTTTCCATTGTGAACGTCGGCAAGTACATTTATGATTTCAGCCTCAATTTTTTGTAGGTTTATTGCTACTAATGTTAAATGTTTTGAAAGGAGTCCAATGATTTGGAAGTTACTGGCTTGTGAAGCTTCCTTGAACAATTCATTTTGTTTTCATCAACCATTTTTAGAAGCTCGGTAATCTTTTGCTGCGAGTTTATTTCATCTTGTTTGATCACATTTATGGTTGAATCAATTATTGATGTTTGATTTGATTGATGTCCTGCTCTATTTTGGCTGTGCTAATAGTCCTTGATATTTCATCTGGATACTCCGAATCAAGAACACCAAACAGTGACCGGACAATATTGCCGACTATATTAAATGGCGACCTTTTTGTACGTCCGTGGCCGATTACATCATCTTCTTGATACAATTCATTTTTGATTTGCCTTAAGTTATTCACCAAAATCTTACACATTGGGTATCTTTGTATCGCAGGACACAGTTGCTGCAAAGTCTCCAAGCCCACTGACAATGAATTAAGTTCAGATGAAAACGGGGTAAGGTCATAGTACACTATTAATTTCGATTCTGCTGTATTCAGTTTTGTGGTACTTATTCCCTCAAAATACAACCCTGGATTATCCTGGAACTGCCTTATTACTAAGTTGTTGCATAGGGCGATAGGAAGGAGAAGATGGAATATGAGCATAGTGAGTGCTAAGGAATTTATTGTCGGCTTAAACCTCTTTAATGGAATGTCATCTTTTTCCTGGTTATTTGCTAACGGTCGCTCCAAAATTGTTTCACTTTCTTCTTCTTGACACAGTGGAGCCAATCTGTGAATAGGTCGTTTGAAGATTTCTGTTGCTGTTTTTACTTCGGCCACTCTCACCGCGCCGTCATCTCCAGCATAAGCACTGACAATCCTTCCTAGTGGTCATTTCATTGTAGGTAGATTATCTTCTTTGATTATGACCATATCCCCTGGTTTAGGATTGTTGGTCTTTTTTTTCCATTTGTAGCGTTGTTGAAGCTCGTTTTAATATTCGGTAGACCACCTTTTCCAAAATTTGTGTTTTAATTGTGAAACTAACTTCCAGTGAGACACGCCTGAAATCTGCAGATTTTCTGGCCTGCTATCTACTTGAACAGTAAGTGCTTCGTCAATCAGAAAATGGCCAGGAGTTAAGGATTCGAGATTGTCCGGATCATTTGAGAGCGGTTTAGCGGACGTTAATTCAATATTGCTTCTACTTCTATGATTATCGTCTCCAACTCTTCGTGGGTTAAGGATTCGTTTGACACACTGCGTACCAAAAGGTGCTTTGCTGACTTCACGGCGGCCTCCCATAAGCCTCCAAAGTGGGGAGCTCTTGGTGGGATAAAATGAACGTTTATCCCCTTAGAGCTCGAAGCGGATATTATTGCCTCTTGTGCCTTACCACCATGTATTGCTTCAGATATTTCCGATAGTGTTCTTTGCTCCTACGAAATTTGTTGCGTTGTCACAGTAGATGTTTTGACAATGACCACGACGAGCTATAAATCTTTTAAGGGCACCAATAAATGATTCTGTTGATAGGTCAGACACCAGCTTTAAGTGAACTGCCTTTGTGGCAAAGCAGCAAAATACCGCTATATAAGCTTTCGTTGGCCGTTTGCCCCTCAATTTGTAGAATGGACAATAGTCCACACCCGAATTGATAAAGAAGTGGCCGTGCTCTAGTACATCTTACACATTTTTGAATGACGGCTCGAGCTGTTATTTTCCCTTTTATTTGCCAAAATCTTTGTCTTATTGTATTCAGCATTTCAGTCGGTCCGCAATGCTTATTGTCTTTATGTATCATAATAAACAAGAGTCTTGCAAAAGGATCGTTGTATGGTAGCATTATTGTATGTTTCATATCTGGATGTAATTTGGAGTGCTTTAGCCGCCCTCCTACTCAAAGTATGCCTTCTTTATCCAAAAATGGCGTTAAACTGTCAAGTGGGCTATTTTTGTTAATAATCTCGGCCTTTTGTAGTTGTTTTATATCTGTTGCGAATTCTGAAGTCTGTATTGCCTTAACAATTATGTGAAGGGAATCGTCTAACTCTTTTGACGTAATTGATGAGTGTGTTGGCCGACTTGCAATAGGCATTCTAGTGTTTTTTATGAATCTGACATATGCTAGAATTCTTTGCAAGGTTCTAAATGAATTTTTATGGTTGATTCTATAAATGAAGTCAGTGCTTGATGTTGTTGTGGCTGCTATAATTGTCTTTTTCATTTCGATGTCGTCTATATTGGGTATTTGATGTGGAAATTTTGATGGCCATATTACCTCCTTGCCGTGAAGGAACGTTGGTCCTTGAAACCACAATCCATTGTTAGTTAGATTGGCTGGTTGCACTCCTCGCGATAAAATGTCAGCAGGATTATCTTTTAATTTTACATGACGCCACTGATCTGCTATTGTTAATGACTGAATTGTTGAAATTCTATTAGCCACAAACGTTTTATAAGAAGATGGTTGCGCGTTAATCCATGATAAAACTATTTCGGAATCAGTCCATAGAAACATAGATTGATTTAGAATGGAAAGATCCGTTTTTACTCGATGAGCGAGTTGGGCTGCTATGACCGCAGCACATAGCTCTAACCGAGGAAATGTTTGTTGTTTCACAGGGGCTACTCTTGATTTTGTACATAGCAGTCGAATGATTGTTCCATCTTTAAGTTTTGCGCGAATGTATACAACTGCACCATAGGCCTTTTCAGATGCATCTGCGAATATATGAAGCTGTGTTTTTACTGGAATGCCGCCATAGAATATATGTCTCGCAATTTTGAAATCATCTAGCGTTTTCAAATCATTTCGGAAGCTTTCCCAAGTCATACGAAGATTATGAGGTAATGGGTCATCCCAATCTAACGAATGCTGCCACAATTGTTGGATAAAGATTTTTGCCTTGACAGCAACAGGAGCAAGAAGACCAAGAGGATCAAATAATTTTGCAACCTCTGATGCAACTGTTCGTTTTGAGACTACTTGGAGCTCATTAAGTTTTACTTTGATGCGAAACTGATCATCTTGGGGCACCCAATGTAAACCCAAAGTTTTTATTGTTTTATTACTGTTGCCATCAAGATCTAAATCAACTACTCTGTCACTGTGGGGTATATCTTTCAGAAGCCTTTCACTATTTGAGCACCATTTTTTCAGGATGAAACCATGTTCTTGCAGTATCATTTGTAGTTGATATTGAGTCTGAATCGCCAAATTTAGACTATCTGAACCACCGAGATCATCCACATAAAAGTTGTCTCTTAGCATCTGAGAGCCGAGTGGGTATCGTGCTGTATTTTCTTCTGCAATACGTTATAAGCACTTTGTGGCCAAGCATGAAGCTGCTCTTGTGCCGTAGGTAACGGTGTTCAACCTGTAATAATTAATTGGTGATGAAGGGTCCTCTCTTCAAATGATCAACTGATATTGATGGTCGGCTGGGTTGATTAATATTTGACGGTACATTTTCTCGATGTCAGTTGTAAATACGAATTTAGGCATGCAAAATCTTAGTAGAGAATTAGAATTATTTCATACATGTTGACTGAAATGACTTTCACACAGATTTTCTGCCGGAGACAATATTTTCGCGTTTGTTTCTACTTTATCGAGTTTCCATAGTTGTTCTATTGATTCTTCTAATGACTTTTCGTTACCAAACACTGCGCACGTCAATGGCGAGGATGATGGAGTGTGCTCTTTGATTGATCCACCTCAACCCACCCAAGTGACGTATTTTGAAGTATTGGAAGACTTTCGCTTAACCTTATCGTGCCAGGCTGCATCAAGCTGAAGTAGAACTCGGCGCCAAGAAGAATATCAATTTTATCTGGCATGTTAAACTTAGGGTCCGCCAGATGAATGCCCTTTGGAATTTTCCAATTTGAAACATCGATAATATGACTCGGTTGCGCCGGGATGATGCTGGGTAACACGAAGGCTTCCAAGTTTGTTGAAACGTTATGATCTCTGGATTCTTCCAACGCCATCAATACATAATGGGGCTTCTGTAGTTGAAAGGGATAATTTTATGATAAGCCGCTCACTCACAATGTTGACTTGTGATCCTGAGTCTAGTATGGCTCTAAATTCACTTGAATTGCCATTTGCAGCCTTGATAATGACTTTTGCAGGAGCTAAGATGACATAGCTCTGGTTCCTAGATTCAGATGCAGTTGAGGCTGAAGAGAATGCAACTGCGTTTCTTGTAGTCTCATGTTGTTTTTGGTTAGTCAACTGAAGAGGTGAATTTGAGATACCTGTTTTGGTGGCAAGTGTAATAACGTGTTGTGTTTATTATTACATTTCTTGCAATTACCATGAGAACATGCCTTTGCTGAATAATTGGCCTTGAAACAGTTTATATATAATCCCTGTTGTTGTATCCATTTTAGTCGGTCATATTCTGTCATTGCAATGAATTCTTTACAATGATGAATGTGATGGTTACTGTTGTTGCACAGCTTACATTTGATGTTACCTTCTCCTGATGCTATAGCAGTTATAGCCTTGCTTGTATTTTGATGATTGGTTGATTTTTCTTTGTGCCCAATCGATTCCATTGATTCGAATTGCCTCTCTAGAAACGACAATAATTTACTAATTGTAGGCACTTCTTTTGGTTTGGTTTTTGTAGTGATTGCATAAATCGAATGTAAATGGTGTGTTCGAGTTTTTTCAGTAATAATTGCATGAGTATGGCATCCCATGACGATGTGTCGATGTTTAAATTGTTCAATGCCAGCAAGCATTCCTTTGTGGTATCATGAAGATCCTTTATTTATAGGAGATAATGCTGTCACTCCTATGGCTAGTCCTTGAACTGGTGTATTCTGGTTATTCAATGAAGTTTCTGAAGTTCTTACTGCTGGCAATGTCTTTGTGCCCTCAGTTTATTTCTTGATTTGAAAGTCAATATTTTCCATAGCAGTGCTATACCTTTCTCCAAGGTACCCGTGCAAATTTCCCACAGTATACGAATCATCGTCTGGAAGTGTATGAACTCTACGAATGACATTCTCTGTTCTCTCAAAGTCCTTCCAAAGTTTCGCTAATTCATCGGACTTGTTTTTGTAAAATTCTACATTCCTTCGACCCTGTGGGGCCTTCTTGATATTAGCAATAATCCAGTCTGTGTCAGTTGCCCTTTCCTTCTGCTGGATAAGAGCTTGTAGACTCGCCATCTTCACCTTGTTGTGGGGCCAGAGGATGACTTGATTTAACCTTTGATGTAGCTGAGAATCTAAGCAATACCAGCTGCTTGATAAAATAACAGGACAACCTACTTTCAACACCATTTTGTAAGGAGGGAATCCAGACGGGCTCAAAAACTTTAGAAATTCAGTAGGAAAATTAACAGCTTCTTCCAAATCGAGAACAGTATCGACCGAGTAGTATATTTTCGTCGGCGCATCAATCTTTGAAAGAATCAAGTTATTTACCTTATCTACTTGTTCGTTAGTTTGTGACAGAATCGCTCATTCTTTAAACCAAGATATTGTCTTATAACTTATGTTATCAATGTCAAGACAGACGTTGTTGACTAACCCTTAGATGTTGTCTATCAAACACAAAGGCTTTCTAGGTTAATCCTTCCCTCACTTTGTGTTAACTCTCCATTCCAAACTCTTACCAGCATCTCTGGAAATAGCCTGTTCTCAATGTGTACAATACTTAGCACATTATTTGGATAAATCTCGTAGGGTTCAGCCTGTGTTTGCAATATAAGCGGAAAAAATGTAATTACTTACAACATCACATTAGAAACCTCAAAAATAACAGTAATTCTCCACTATTTAATGGATGTTTTTATACATATACACCTTCCTCTTCAATCACTCTATCTATTAAAAAAACCCGCATCAAAATCCGTTGCTTAGTTTTAAAGATTTAAGCATACATGGGGATATAGGGACAGAGAAAGCGAATTTGTTGTATATTATGTAATGATTAAGAATTAATAAAAGTGCTAAGCCTATAGATAATAACATATGCAATATTAATATTGTTTGAATAAACATAATAAAATGACCTAATTTATAAATGAAGTAAATGCCCCTTGTATGTACTTAAAACAATTAATTAATAAGCAAATTTCCTTAGCAATGGTTAATGAACTTTATGATGTGTAAGCAATTGATTAAATGTTATAGTATGTTTAGACGGTACGTGCTTCGCTCTCAATTCATGCTTCACGCCCCAATCATGACCGAATCCACTTGCTTCGCCATACAAAGTTATGACAGCGAATCAAGTAGATTCAATATGAATCTACTTGCGAAGCACGTAAAATTGGTATCTTCTCTAACTTTTATCGCAGTTAATCGCCACTTTATCTGAACTAGCTATCAAAACAAAATAGTTATATGTGTATGTGTGTGTTTTTAACCAAATGAAAACAAACCAAAAAACATAGATGTGAGTTTAATATAAATAAATTTAATTAAGTTATGAATAATATAAAAAGGAAAAATAAGAAGAAAGTATAGAGATGCCTTCAAAAACAAGATTTCGCATGAGTCGAATTTATGTAAAGTATGTATGCTTATGTGTATCCATGTACGTATATACGTGCGTATGATACGCATGCTTGTGTGAATATACACAAAAAAAATGCCACGCGAACAGTGATGCCAACTTTTTCAGAGCAAAAAGCAGTGTGTGTTCATAAAAAAGCACTAAATGAAATAAGTACTCGTATATATGTATGTACTTACATATGTATGTACATAAATATATTTTTATTTATTCTTTTATATTTATGTATTTCCAATACAGAGAAAGCCCACATGGCTAATTATAAATCTATTGAATTAGTAAAAATTAAAAATTCAAGTTAACTACAATTTTAAATTTACTACATTTCATAGGTTTTTGTAATAATTTCAATTATATCGAGCCATATTTCGATTTTGCTTATAAGTAGAATATCAGTAGGAAAATAATTGAAGTTCATTTGGGAAGACACTCCAATTACGACACTCCAATTATGTATGGTGTATTATTTTAACAAAAGATGAGCAACGAGAATTACTCGTATACTCCTCGTTTCAAGAAATGCAGTTTCATCTTTTTCCTCTGGCCATAAAACTGTTTTAATAAAACAATTAGATTTTAAGGTGTTTCGTCTGAATTAATTTTTACATGAACATGGTTCAGTATGTCACATTCTGAACAACATAAGCCATTTCTTTTTAGACCGTATTTTATATGAATGAAACAATCTGATTTATAAAATTATTGTATTTCTAACTTACTTTTAAAATAGTTATTAGCACTAAAAGTTATTTCTACTTCAACATTTGAACATGGTAATATTAATAGTCCTAGAGCAAATATTGACAGTATTAGAAATATATTACACAGAAAAAAATATGCAAGAATTATTTTCAACAAACAATGTTATTGAATAAAATTTTTAAATTCAATAATATTTGTCATTAACTTGAATATTATGTTTATCAATACCGCGCATTTTAAAATATCATTTAATTTAATTTCTTTGTATTGGTGTTTATCTTGCTTGTTGATTGACCCAACGTGGTCATGTGCTATTGTTGTTGTTTATTTTGATTGCTCGGCTTGTATACGTGTGAATTACAACAAGTAGCCGAAAAACGTCGTGGCTTGTTTTTTTTTTATACAAAGTTATTTTTAGATTATATCATAACGCAATGCGCAAATGTAGAAGAAACATAAGAAATCATGTTTTGCGTGTATTCATTATTTGCGTATATAAAGCGATTTGCTCTTTAGCTGAGTGGTAAGTATGTTAAACTAATAGTCGAGGGACTCCCGGTTCGACTCATCCCAAACACATTTAGTTTTAATCGCAGCCAAGCAAAACAAACCAAAAGGGGTTAAAAAAATGCGACATTCATCCGCACACACACACTAAAACAAATATGTATCACTGAAAATAAAATTTCAGCCAACAATTTTTTTCTTTGATTCATTAAATCGCTTTATTGACTTTATATCCAATAAACATGCTTACAATTTTATTTATCAATATTGTAAAAATCGTCATCAAAGAAAATTTAAAAAATTTTTTTATTGAATCAAAGATTTTCGTATTCAAATATGAAAATCATTTTTTTCTGTGTAATATTATTTTTATTTAAAATAATGATTCTTTAAAGGAATTTAAAACCTCAAAGCTTATAGAATCAAATAAATGTAAGGCGTATCATTTTAGTAAACTCAAGATGGTTCTCTTTAGTATGTCGGTTATTTTAAACTTTAAAAGTTTTTGAAACAACCTGTCATTTGTTACAGACTGCTTTGTGATGTATAGAAGTATTTAATGTAAAGTACATTTGCGTTTTTTAAACATGATAATAACACTGTGCTACAAAAGTTGAGAAAAAAAATATTCAGGGATTCTAATGTACCAATTCTGTTTTGTTGGAGTCCATGGATGACGAAAATACCGTTGGTTTTTTTAGGTCACTTCATAAAGTGATTTTATAACGGTAAATGTAGTGAAAAATGGGGTTTCTTAGCTTTTCAGTTTTAAACAGTTGTAACTTCTTTGTTTCCCAACGGATTTCTTTTAACGTCAAAGTCGCACTTTACTGAATTTATTTATTTTATTTATGAAAGTAAATGTATGTATGTATGGTTTTAAACTATGTTGTCTTTTTATTTATTTTATTTTTGAAAAGTAAATGTATATATGTATGTTCTTTAACACTATTATTAATTTAGAATTTTACCAATATAAGAATTTTTCTATTAATTCCGTCCGTCCACGTAAACAAATCGCACCGTTGATATTTTACGTACCGAACACGAAAATATCACAGCAAACGTCAAATTAATTTTTAGTGTTGTGAAGCGATCAATCACTGGTAATATATTTTTTGCAATAATAATCACTTTATCTATATGTATGTATGTGTATATTTAGTATATATAGTATATATATATATATATATATATATATATATATATATATATATATATATATATATAAATAAGTTGTCCTATGTTCGTAATTTTATAACTCGAGAGCCATTCAACCGATTTTCAAACGAGTACATGCGTTGGCAAGGTCTACTTTCACTGATGGTTTATAAAAAAAACATCGAAGAATGTCTACGAATATGCGTTACACGCGCATTTTTATGATAGTGTGTTTTACTTATATAAATTTTTTTTTTTTTTTTTATACACACATATATTTATTTATTGTATCTTCAAGTATTCAAATCTTAAATCCAAATATAATTATTAGGCCCGACATAAACTTAGTGATAGTAATTAATAATACATAATTTTCGTATTAAGCACAATAATTATTTTCAAGAAGTATCATTTGGGGTGCTGAGTATTAGGGCCCTTTTGTCCCTCTTTTTTAAGCGGATGTCTCCAGTAAAGTTCAAGATATTACGAGCAAGCGGATTAGGATGTGACTCGAGTTTTGTTAAATATTTACCTGCGTATGTTGCAATATTTTCACTCACTAGTGGCATAAAATGTTTTTTTTTCATGAGAATTACATTTTGTCGGTATAAGGCTCTGCTTGCTCGCGTCATTTGATTTATTTAATTTCTGTGTGTTTATTGCCACCAAATACAACTTTAACCGTATTTTTTAAATTGTGCCAAGAAGATTCATTTGCAAGAACATTGCTTTATGCTCAGGTTTCATCAAATTATACTTGCAATGCATCAAAAAAGGAATTTCAATGTCGAGAGCAAGGCAAACCTGTTCAAGGTCATCCAAATGTGTTTGAAACTGATGCTTTAGGTCGAATTTATACAGTTCATCCAAATAATGATGAGTGTTTTTATTTACGTTTGCTTTTGATAAATGTTTATGATCCAACATCATTTAACTATTTGAGAACACTTGATGGAGAATTATGTGCCACTTACCGTGAAGCATGTCAAAAACTAGGATCGCTGCAGCACGATACACTTTGGGAAAATACATTAACTGATGCATCGGTATCAGCATATCCACAACAAGTTAGAATTTTATTTTCTATCATTATCTCAACGTGCAATCCGGCTACTCCATCTGCTTTATGGATGAAATTTCGAGATTACATGACGGAAGATATTTTACATCGAATACGCACCTTAAATATTAATGCTCAGTTAATTTATACAGAGGAAATGTATAATGAGGCATTGATATTGATTGAGGATATGTGTTTAGGAATGGCGAGTAAAGCTTTGGCTCAGTTAGGTATGCCATCACCAAATCGTTCAAGAAGTGATATTTTTAATCAAGATTTGCTTCGAGAACAGAACTACGATCCTAATGTGCTGACAAATTATGTGCAATAAAATATTCCTAAATTAAATCAACAGCAAAAATTAGCTTATGAAAAAATTATGCAAGAAATTGATAATGGTAATGGTGGGATGTACTTTTTAAATGCATCTGGTGGTGCTGGCAAAACTTTTTTGATAACTTTAATTTTAGCAACTGTACGAGGACGTGGTAGAATTGCTTTGGCACTTGCATCTTCTGGAATTGTAGCCACTTTATGGGATGGTGGTAGGACAGCGCATTCAGCGCTAAAACTGCCTTTGAATATGACGATAAATGAAGCACCATCATGCAATTTATCAAAACCCTCTGGCATGGCTAGAGTTTTGAAACAATTTAACAATGGCACACAAGAAATCAGTTGAAACTTTGGATCGAACAATGAGAGATTTCCGTGGAAATCAAAATTTATTTGGTGGTGCTTTAATTTTTGTTAGCAGGAGACTTTAGACCAACACTACCTGTTATCTCAAAATCAACACCAGCTGATGAAATAAATGCGCGTTTGCAGCTATCAAATCTATGGAGATACGTTAAAACGTTAAGACACACCACCAATGTTCGTGTGCAATTGCAAAATGATCAATCAGCTGTAACATTTTCAAAGCAATTGCTTTTGATGGGTGATGGTAAAATGTCAATTGATAATGATGGTTTCATTACAATTCCGAGAGATTTTTACATATTCACATAATCAAAACAAAAACTAATTGAAAAAGTCTTCCCAAATATACAACAGCAATACAAAAATCATAATTGGTTGAGTGAGAGAGCTATATTGGCGGGAAAAAACAAGGATGTCAATGATTTTAATTTGATCATTCAATCTCAATTAGATGGTGAATTGATCACATACAAATCTGTTGATACTGTGAAGAATCAAGAAGACATTACCCAACTGAATTTTTGAATTCTCCTGATTTGCCTGGAATGCCACTGCATAATTTACAATTGAAAATCGGATCAACAACAACGGAACAAGACTTGCGGTCAAAAAATTAATGAATTGTGTAATTGAAGCAACAATTTTAAATGGGAAATTCAAAGGCGAAGATGTTTTAATACCACGCATCCCAATGATTCCCACTGATATGCCATTTCAATTTCAACGATTGCAGTTTCCCTTTCGTTTGGCTTTTGCAATGACTATTAACAAAGCTCAAGGCCAGTCGTTGCAAGTTTGCGGAATAAATTTAGAATTTCCTGTATTTTCACATAGTCAACTGTATGTTGCATGTTCACGTGTTGGGAAGCCGTCGTCTTTATTAATTTTTTGTGAAAATGGCAATAATAAAAATGTCGTTTACCACCAAGCTCTGCAATAAATTTTTTTTCCTTTTGATGTTCTCACTTTAAAAAATTTATAATATTTTGCACTTCTTTTTCAGGAATATGTCTACTCAGGATAAAACCATGTTCTTGCAGTATCATTTGTAGTTGCCATTGAGTCTCAATTAGGGTTTCTAATTTCCAGGACTTTTCCAATTCCCGAGAACCGAGAAGTAAAATGTTTTATTCCCGGGAATTCCCGGGAATTTCAAATACATATGAATTTAATTAAATGACGTCAATAAAAAATATAATTTAATGAAAAAGTATACATCACAAATAAAAGTAATATGAATAATTTTGTAATATCTATTAAAATATTTGTAATATCAATTAAAAAATTAACTAAATTTGAACCTATAAACAATTTGATAATATTAATTAAGTTTTTCCACTCAAATTAATTAATAATTGATTCAATTAAATTAAATCAATTAAATTCGTAATTGAAAACATTAACTGGTGAATATTTTTTTCTGTGAACATTCAAATCAAAAACAAAACAACTTTATTCATTAATTTCATCAACAACAATATTTAAAAAACTAATCAAAAAAATTATATGCTTTGAGTTAAGCATGGATGGAAATTCCATCTAGATCTGGCAATCTAGATACTTTTTTCTATAAAGACTTCATAAGTTAAAAATATTTCGTAACGCTGGAAGTTGTTGGATTCACATCGGAAGCCTCTATTACATCTGTTAACATGCTTATACATATTATGCATCGTTACAGAGTTGTATTTTTTAGTAATGAAACAACGAACAGCAATGTAAAAGAAGCCAATTCCAAAAACCGATATATTAAATTCCCGAAAATTCCCGTTGAAAATTTCCCGGGACTTGCAAAAAAATAATTCCCGGGAATTCCCGGGATTTTTTCCCGCGTAGAAACTCTAGTCTCAATCGCCAAATTTAGACTATCTGAACCACCGAGATCATCCACATAAAAGTTGTCTCTTAGCATCTGAGAGCCGAGTGGGTATCGTGCTGTATTTTCTTCTGCAATACGTTATAAGCACTTTGTGGCCAAGCATGAAGCTGCTCTAGTGCCGTAGGTAACGGTGTTCAACCTGTAATAATTAATTGGTGATGAAGGGTCCTCTCTTCAAATGATCAACTGATATTGATGGTCGGCTGGGTTGATTAATATTTGACGGTACATTTTCTCGATGTCAGTTGTAAATACGAATTTAGGAATGCAAAATCTTAGTAGAGAATTAGAATTATTTCATACATGTTGACTGAAATGACTTTCACACAGATTTTCTGCCGGAGACAATATTTTCGCGTTTGTTTCTACTTTATCGAGTTTCCATAGTTGTTCTATTGATTCTTCTAATGACTTTTCGTTACCAAACACTGCGCACGTCAATGGCGAGGATGATGGAGTGTGCTCTTTGATTGATCCACCTCAACCCACCCAAGTGACGTATTTTGAAGTATTGGAAGACTTTCGCTTAACCTTATCGTGCCAGGCTGCATCAAGCTGAAGTAGAACTCGGCGCCAAGAAGAATATCAATTTTATCTGGCATGTTAAACTTAGGGTCCGCCAGATGAATGCCCTTTGGAATTTTCCAATTTGAAACATCGATAATATGACTCGGTTGCGCCGGGATGATGCTGGGTAACACGAAGGCTTCCAAGTTTGTTGAAACGTTATGATCTCTGGATTCTTCCAACGCCATCAATACATAATGGGGCTTCTGTAGTTGAAAGGGATAATTTTATGATAAGCCGCTCACTCACAATGTTGACTTGTGATCCTGAGTCTAGTATGGCTCTAAATTCACTTGAATTGCCATTTGCAGCCTTGATAATGACTTTTGCAGGAGCTAAGATGACATAGCTCTGGTTCCTAGATTCAGATGCAGTTGAGGCTGAAGAGAATGCAACTGCGTTTCTTGTAGTCTCATGTTGTTTTTGGTTAGTCAACTGAAGAGGTGAATTTGAGATACCTGTTTTGGTGGCAAGTGTAATAACGTGTTGTGTTTATTATTACATTTCTTGCAATTACCATGAGAACATGCCTTTGCTGAATAATTGGCCTTGAAACAGTTTATATATAATCCCTGTTGTTGTATCCATTTTAGTCGGTCATATTCTGTCATTGCAATGAATTCTTTACAATGATGAATGTGATGGTTACTGTTGTTGCACAGCTTACATTTGATGTTACCTTCTCCTGATGCTATAGCAGTTATAGCCTTGCTTGTATTTTGATGATTGGTTGATTTTTCTTTGTGTCCAATCGATTCCATTGATTCGAATTGCCTCTCTAGAAACGACAATAATTTACTAATTGTAGGCACTTCTTTTGGTTTGGTTTTTGTAGTGATTGCATAAATCGAATGTAAATGGTGTGTTCGAGTTTTTTCAGTAATAATTGCATGAGTATGGCATCCCATGACGATGTGTCGATGTTTAAATTGTTCAATGCCAGCAAGCATTCCTTTGTGGTATCATGAAGATCCTTTATTTATAGGAGATAATGCTGTCACTCCTATGGCTAGTCCTTGAACTGGTGTATTCTGGTTATTCAATGAAGTTTCTGAAGTTCTTACTGCTGGCAATGTCTTTGTGCCCTCAGTTTATTTCTTGATTTGAAAGTCAATATTTTCCATAGCAGTGCTATACCTTTCTCCAAGGTACCCGTGCAAATTTCCCACAGTATACGAATCATCGTCTGGAAGTGTATGAACTCTACGAATGACATTCTCTGTTCTCTCAAAGTCCTTCCAAAGTTTCGCTAATTCATCGGACTTGTTTTTGTAAAATTCTACATTCCTTCGACCCTGTGGGGCCTTCTTGATATTAGCAATAATCCAGTCTGTGTCAGTTGCCCTTTCCTTCTGCTGGATAAGAGCTTGTAGACTCGCCATCTTCACCTTGTTGTGGGGCCAGAGGATGACTTGATTTAACCTTTGATGTAGCTGAGAATCTAAGCAATACCAGCTGCTTGATAAAATAACAGGACAACCTACTTTCAACACCATTTTGTAAGGAGGGAATCCAGACGGGCTCAAAAACTTTAGAAATTCAGTAGGAAAATTAACAGCTTCTTCCAAATCGAGAACAGTATCGACCGAGTAGTATATTTTCGTCGGCGCATCAATCTTTGAAAGAATCAAGTTATTTACCTTATCTACTTGTTCGTTAGTTTGTGACAGAATCGCTCATTCTTTAAACCAAGATATTGTCTTATAACTTATGTTATCAATGTCAAGACAGACGTTGTTGACTAACCCTTAGATGTTGTCTATCAAACACAAAGGCTTTCTAGGTTAATCCTTCCCTCACTTTGTGTTAACTCTCCATTCCAAACTCTTACCAGCATCTCTGGAAATAGCCTGTTCTCAATGTGTACAATACTTAGCACATTATTTGGATAAATCTCGTAGGGTTCAGCCTGTGTTTGCAATATAAGCGGAAAAAATGTAATTACTTACAACATCACATTAGAAACCTCAAAAATAACAGTAATTCTCCACTATTTAATGGATGTTTTTATACATATACACCTTCCTCTTCAATCACTCTATCTATTAAAAAAACCCGCATCAAAATCCGTTGCTTAGTTTTAAAGATTTAAGCATACATGGGGATATAGGGACAGAGAAAGCGAATTTGTTGTATATTATGTAATGATTAAGAATTAATAAAAGTGCTAAGCCTATAGATAATAACATATGCAATATTAATATTGTTTGAATAAACATAATAAAATGACCTAATTTATAAATGAAGTAAATGCCCCTTGTATGTACTTAAAACAATTAATTAATAAGCAAATTTCCTTAGCAATGGTTAATGAACTTTATGATGTGTAAGCAATTGATTAAATGTTATAGTATGTTTAGACGGTACGTGCTTCGCTCTCAATTCATGCTTCACGCCCCAATCATGACCGAATCCACTTGCTTCGCCATACAAAGTTATGACAGCGAATCAAGTAGATTCAATATGAATCTACTTGCGAAGCACGTAAAATTGGTATCTTCTCTAACTTTTATCGCAGTTAATCGCCACTTTATCTGAACTAGCTATCAAAACAAAATAGTTATATGTGTATGTGTGTGTTTTTAACCAAATGAAAACAAACCAAAAAACATAGATGTGAGTTTAATATAAATAAATTTAATTAAGTTATGAATAATATAAAAAGGAAAAATAAGAAGAAAGTATAGAGATGCCTTCAAAAACAAGATTTCGCATGAGTCGAATTTATGTAAAGTATGTATGCTTATGTGTATCCATGTACGTATATACGTGCGTATGATACGCATGCTTGTGTGAATATACACAAAAAAAATGCCACGCGAACAGTGATGCCAACTTTTTCAGAGCAAAAAGCAGTGTGTGTTCATAAAAAAGCACTAAATGAAATAAGTACTCGTATATATGTATGTACTTACATATGTATGTACATAAATATATTTTTATTTATTCTTTTATATTTATGTATTTCCAATACAGAGAAAGCCCACATGGCTAATTATAAATCTATTGAATTAGTAAAAATTAAAAATTCAAGTTAACTACAATTTTAAATTTACTACATTTCATAGGTTTTTGTAATAATTTCAATTATATCGAGCCATATTTCGATTTTGCTTATAAGTAGAATATCAGTAGGAAAATAATTGAAGTTCATTTGGGAAGACACTCCAATTACGACACTCCAATTATGTATGGTGTATTATTTTAACAAAAGATGAGCAACGAGAATTACTCGTATACTCCTCGTTTCAAGAAATGCAGTTTCATCTTTTTCCTCTGGCCATAAAACTGTTTTAATAAAACAATTAGATTTTAAGGTGTTTCGTCTGAATTAATTTTTACATGAACATGGTTCAGTATGTCACATTCTGAACAACATAAGCCATTTCTTTTTAGACCGTATTTTATATGAATGAAACAATCTGATTTATAAAATTATTGTATTTCTAACTTACTTTTAAAATAGTTATTAGCACTAAAAGTTATTTCTACTTCAACATTTGAACATGGTAATATTAATAGTCCTAGAGCAAATATTGACAGTATTAGAAATATATTACACAGAAAAAAATATGCAAGAATTATTTTCAACAAACAATGTTATTGAATAAAATTTTTAAATTCAATAATATTTGTCATTAACTTGAATATTATGTTTATCAATACCGCGCATTTTAAAATATCATTTAATTTAATTTCTTTGTATTGGTGTTTATCTTGCTTGTTGATTGACCCAACGTGGTCATGTGCTATTGTTGTTGTTTATTTTGATTGCTCGGCTTGTATACGTGTGAATTACAACAAGTAGCCGAAAAACGTCGTGGCTTGTTTTTTTTTTTTATACAAAGTTATTTTTAGATTATATCATAACGCAATGCGCAAATGTAGAAGAAACATAAGAAATTATGTTTTGCGTGTATTCATTATTTGCGTATATAAAGCGATTTGCTCTTTAGCTGAGTGGTAAGTATGTTAAACTAATAGTCGAGGGACTCCCGGTTCGACTCATCCCAAACACATTTAGTTTTAATCGCAGCCAAGCAAAACAAACCAAAAGGGGTTAAAAAAATGCGACATTCATCCGCACACACACACTAAAACAAATATGTATCACTGAAAATAAAATTTCAGCCAACAATTTTTTTCTTTGATTCATTAAATCGCTTTATTGACTTTATATCCAATAAACATGCTTACAATTTTATTTATCAATATTGTAAAAATCGTCATCAAAGAAAATTTAAAAAATTTTTTTATTGAATCAAAGATTTTCGTATTCAAATATGAAAATCATTTTTTTCTGTGTAATATTATTTTTATTTAAAATAATGATTCTTTAAAGGAATTTAAAACCTCAAAGCTTATAGAATCAAATAAATGTAAGGCGTATCATTTTAGTAAACTCAAGATGGTTCTCTTTAGTATGTCGGTTATTTTAAACTTTAAAAGTTTTTGAAACAACCTGTCATTTGTTACAGACTGCTTTGTGATGTATAGAAGTATTTAATGTAAAGTACATTTGCGTTTTTTAAACATGATAATAACACTGTGCTACAAAAGTTGAGAAAAAAAATATTCAGGGATTCTAATGTACCAATTCTGTTTTGTTGGAGTCCATGGATGACGAAAATACCGTTGGTTTTTTTAGGTCACTTCATAAAGTGATTTTATAACGGTAAATGTAGTGAAAAATGGGGTTTCTTAGCTTTTCAGTTTTAAACAGTTGTAACTTCTTTGTTTCCCAACGGATTTCTTTTAACGTCAAAGTCGCACTTTACTGAATTTATTTATTTTATTTATGAAAGTAAATGTATGTATGTATGGTTTTAAACTATGTTGTCTTTTTATTTATTTTATTTATGAAAGTAAATGTATATATGTATGTTCTTTAACACTATTATTAATTTAGAATTTTACCAATATAAGAATTTTTCTATTAATTCCGTCCGTCCACGTAAACAAATCGCACCGTTGATATTTTACGTACCGAACACGAAAATATCACAGCAAACGTCAAATTAATTTTTAGTGTTGTGAAGCGATCAATCACTGGTAATATATTTTTTGCAATAATAATCACTTTATCTATATGTATGTATGTGTATATTTAGTATATATAGTATATATATATATATATATATATATATATATATATATATATACATATATATATAAATAAGTTGTCCTATGTTCGTAATTTTATAACTCGAGAGCCATTCAACCGATTTTCAAACGAGTACATGCGTTGGCAAGGTCTACTTTCACTGATGGTTTATAAAAAAAACATCGAAGAATGTCTACGAATATGCGTTACACGCGCATTTTTATGATAGTGTGTTTTACTTATATAAATTTTTTTTTTTTTTTTTATACACACATATATTTATTTATTGTATCTTCAAGTATTCAAATCTTAAATCCAAATATAATTATTAGGCCCGACATAAACTTAGTGATAGTAATTAATAATACATAATTTTCGTATTAAGCACAATAATTATTTTCAAGAAGTATCATTTGGGGTGCTGAGTATTAGGGCCCTTGTGTCCCTCTTTTTTAAGCGGATGTCTCCAGTAAAGTTCAAGATATTACGAGCAAGCGGATTAGGATGTGACTCGAGTTTTGTTAAATATTTACCTGCGTATGTTGCAATATTTTCACTCATTAGTGGCATAAAATGTTTTTTTTTCATGAGAATTACATTTTGTCGGTATAAGGCTCTGCTTGCTCGCGTCATTTGATTTATTTAATTTCTGTGTGTTTATTGCCACCAAATACAACTTTAACCGTATTTTTTAAATTGTGCCAAGAAGATTCATTTGCAAGAACATTGCTTTATGCTCAGGTTTCATCAAATTATACTTGCAATGCATCAAAAAAGGAATTTCAATGTCGAGAGCAAGGCAAACCTGTTCAAGGTCATCCAAATGTGTTTGAAACTGATGCTTTAGGTCGAATTTATACAGTTCATCCAAATAATGATGAGTGTTTTTATTTACGTTTGCTTTTGATAAATGTTTATGATCCAACATCATTTAACTATTTGAGAACACTTGATGGAGAATTATGTGCCACTTACCGTGAAGCATGTCAAAAACTAGGATCGCTGCAGCACGATACACTTTGGGAAAATACATTAACTGATGCATCGGTATCAGCATATCCACAACAAGTTAGAATTTTATTTTCTATCATTATCTCAACGTGCAATCCGGCTACTCCATCTGCTTTATGGATGAAATTTCGAGATTACATGACGGAAGATATTTTACATCGAATACGCACCTTAAATATTAATGCTCAGTTAATTTATACAGAGGAAATGTATAATGAGGCATTGATATTGATTGAGGATATGTGTTTAGGAATGGCGAGTAAAGCTTTGGCTCAGTTAGGTATGCCATCACCAAATCGTTCAAGAAGTGATATTTTTAATCAAGATTTGCTTCGAGAACAGAACTACGATCCTAATGTGCTGACAAATTATGTGCAATAAAATATTCCTAAATTAAATCAACAGCAAAAATTAGCTTATGAAAAAATTATGCAAGAAATTGATAATGGTAATGGTGGGATGTACTTTTTAAATGCATCTGGTGGTGCTGGCAAAACTTTTTTGATAACTTTAATTTTAGCAACTGTACGAGGACGTGGTAGAATTGCTTTGGCACTTGCATCTTCTGGAATTGTAGCCACTTTATGGGATGGTGGTAGGACAGCGCATTCAGCGCTAAAATTGCCTTTGAATATGACGATAAATGAAGCACCATCATGCAATTTATCAAAACCCTCTGGCATGGCTAGAGTTTTGAAACAATTTAACAATGGCACACAAGAAATCAGTTGAAACTTTGGATCGAACAATGAGAGATTTCCGTGGAAATCAAAATTTATTTGGTGGTGCTTTAATTTTTGTTAGCAGGAGACTTTAGACCAACACTACCTGTTATCTCAAAATCAACACCAGCTGATGAAATAAATGCGCGTTTGCAGCTATCAAATCTATGGAGATACGTTAAAACGTTAAGACACACCACCAATGTTCGTGTGCAATTGCAAAATGATCAATCAGCTGTAACATTTTCAAAGCAATTGCTTTTGATGGGTGATGGTAAAATGTCAATTGATAATGATGGTTTCATTACAATTCCGAGAGATTTTTGCATATTCACATAATCAAAACAAAAACTAATTGAAAAAGTCTTCCCAAATATACAACAGCAATACAAAAATCATAATTGGTTGAGTGAGAGAGCTATATTGGCGGAAAAAAACAAGGATGTCAATGATTTTAATTTGGTCATTCAATCTCAATTAGATGGTGAATTGATCACATACAAATCTGTTGATACTGTGAAGAATCAAGAAGACATTACCCAACTGAATTTTTGAATTCTCCTGATTTGCCTGGAATGCCACTGCATAATTTACAATTGAAAATCGGATCAACAACAACGGAACAAGACTTGCGGTCAAAAAATTAATGAATTGTGTAATTGAAGCAACAATTTTAAATGGGAAATTCAAAGGCGAAGATGTTTTAATACCACGCATCCCAATGATTCCCACTGATATGCCATTTCAATTTCAACGATTGCAGTTTCCCTTTCGTTTGGCTTTTGCAATGACTATTAACAAAGCTCAAGGCCAGTCGTTGCAAGTTTGCGGAATAAATTTAGAATTTCCTGTATTTTCACATAGTCAACTGTATGTTGCATGTTCACGTGTTGGGAAGCCGTCGTCTTTATTAATTTTTTGTGAAAATGGCAATAATAAAAATGTCGTTTACCACCAAGCTCTGCAATAAATTTTTTTTCCTTTTGATGTTCTCACTTTAAAAAATTTATAATATTTTGCACTTCTTTTTCAGGAATATGTCTACTCAGGATAAAACCATGTTCTTGCAGTATCATTTGTAGTTGCCATTGAGTCTCAATTAGGGTTTCTAATTTCCAGGACTTTTCCAATTCCCGAGAACCGAGAAGTAAAATGTTTTATTCCCGGGAATTCCCGGGAATTTCAAATACATATGAATTTAATTAAATGACGTCAATAAAAAATATAATTTAATGAAAAAGTATACATCACAAATAAAAGTAATATGAATAATTTTGTAATATCTATTAAAATATTTGTAATATCAATTAAAAAATTAACTAAATTTGAACCTATAAACAATTTGATAATATTAATTAAGTTTTTCCACTCAAATTAATTAATAATTGATTCAATTAAATTAAATCAATTAAATTCGTAATTGAAAACATTAACTGGTGAATATTTTTTTCTGTGAACATTCAAATCAAAAACAAAACAACTTTATTCATTAATTTCATCAACAACAATATTTAAAAAACTAATCAAAAAAATTATATGCTTTGAGTTAAGCATGGATGGAAATTCCATCTAGATCTGGCAATCTAGATACTTTTTTCTATAAAGACTTCATAAGTTAAAAATATTTCGTAACGCTGGAAGTTGTTGGATTCACATCGGAAGCCTCTATTACATCTGTTAACATGCTTATACATATTATGCATCGTTACAGAGTTGTATTTTTTAGTAATAAAACAACGAACAGCAATGTAAAAGAAGCCAATTCCAAAAACCGATATATTAAATTCCCGAAAATTCCCGTTGAAAATTTCCCGGGACTTGCAAAAAAATAATTCCCGGGAATTCCCGGGATTTTTTCCCGCGTAGAAACTCTAGTCTCAATCGCCAAATTTAGACTATCTGAACCACCGAGACCATCATCCACATAAAAGTTGTATCTTAGCATCTGAGAGCCGAGTGGGTATCGTGCTGTATTTTCTTCTGCAATACGTTGTAAGCACTTTATGGCCAAGTATGAAGCTGCTCTAGTGCCGTAGGTAACGGTGTTCAACCTGTAATAATTAATTGGTGATGAAGGGTCCTCTCTTCAAATGATCAACTGATATTGATGGTCGGCTGGGTTGATTAATATTTGACGGTACATTTTCTCGATGTCAGTTGTAAATACGAATTTAGGCATGCAAAATCTTAGTAGAGAATTAGAATTATTTCATACATGTTGACTGAAATGACTTTCACACAGATTTTCTGCCGGAGACAATATTTTCGCGTTTGTTTCTACTTTATCGAGTTTCCATAGTTGTTCTATTGATTCTTCTAATGACTTTTCGTTACCAAACACTGCGCACGTCAATGGCGAGGATGATGGAGTGTGCTCTTTGATTGATCCACCTCAACCCACCCAAGTGACGTATTTTGAAGTATTGGAAGACTTTCGCTTAACCTTATCGTGCCAGGCTGCATCAAGCTGAAGTAGAACTCGGCGCCAAGAAGAATATCAATTTTATCTGGCATGTTAAACTTAGGGTCCGCCAGATGAATGCCCTTTGGAATTTTCCAATTTGAAACATCGATAATATGACTCGGTTGCGCCGGGATGATGCTGGGTAACACGAAGGCTTCCAAGTTTGTTGAAACGTTATGATCTCTGGATTCTTCCAACGCCATCAATACATAATGGGGCTTCTGTAGTTGAAAGGGATAATTTTATGATAAGCCGCTCACTCACAATGTTGACTTGTGATCCTGAGTCTAGTATGGCTCTAAATTCACTTGAATTGCCATTTGCAGCCTTGATAATGACTTTTGCAGGAGCTAAGATGACATAGCTCTGGTTCCTAGATTCAGATGCAGTTGAGGCTGAAGAGAATGCAACTGCGTTGCTTGTAGTCTCATGTTGTTTTTGGTTAGTCAACTGAAGAGGTGAATTTAAGATACCTGTTTTGGTGGCAAGTGTAATAACGTGTTGTGTTTATTATTACATTTCTTGCAATTGCCATGAGGACATGCCTTTGCTGAATGATTGGCCTTGAAACAGTTTATATATAATCTCTGTTGTTGTATCCATTTTAGTCGGTCATATTCTGTCATTGCAATGAATTGTTTACAATGATGAATGCGATGGTTACTGTTGTTGCACAGCTTACATTTGATGTTACCTTCTCCTGATGCTATATCAGTTATAGCCTTGCTTGTATTTTGATGATTGGTTGATTTTTCTTTGTGCCCAATCGATTCCATTGATTCGAATTGCCTCTCCAGAAACGACAATAATTCACTAATTGTAGGCACTTCTTTTGGTTTGGTTTTTATAGTGATTGCATAAATCGAATGTAAATGGTGTGTTCGAGTTTTTTCAGTAATAATTGCATGAGTATGGCATCCCATGACGATGTGTCGATGTTTAAATTGTTCAATGCCAGCAAGCATTCCTTTTTGGTATCATGAAGATCCTTTATTTATAGGAGATAATGCTGTCACTCCTATGTCTAGTCCTTGAACTGGTGTATTCTGGTTATTCAATGAAGTTTTTGAAGTTCTTACTGCTGGCAATGGCTTTGTGCCCTCAGTTAATTTCTTGATTTTAAAGTCAGTATTTTCCATAGCCGTGCTATACCTTTCTCCAAGGGACCCGTGCAAATTTCTCACAGTATACGAATCATCGTCTGGAAGTGTTTCGCTAATTCATCGGACTTGCTTTTGTAAAATTCTAGATTCCTTCGATCCTGTGGGGCCTTCTTGATATTAGCAATAATCCAGTCTATGTCATTTGCCCTCTCCTCCTGCTGGATCATAAGAGCTTGTAGACTTGCCATCTTCGCCTTGTTGTGGGGCCAGAGGATGACTTGGTTTAACCTTTGATGTAGCTGAGAATCTAAGCAATACCAACTGCTTGATAAAATAACAGGAAAACCTACTTTCAACACCATTTTGTAAGGAGGGAATCCAGACGGGCTCAAAAACTTTAGAAATTCAGTAGGAAAATTAACAGCTTCTTCCAAATCGAGAACAGTATCGACCGAGTAGTATATTTTCGTCGGCGCATCAATCTTTGAAAGAATCAAGCTATTTACCTTATCTACTTGTTCGTTAGTTGGTGACAGAATCGCTCATTCTTTAAACCAAGATATTGTCTTATAACTTATGTTATCAATGTCAAGACAGACATTGTTGACTAACTCTTAGATGTTGTCTATCAAACACAAAGCCTTTCTAGGTTAATCCTTCCCTCACTTTGTGTTAACTCAATAAATTTTTTTGGCAGGAGGAGGGGGGCCCTAAATATCCCAACGAAATTTGTTCTAACTTTAAGCAAAATTCTTTCAAACCAAAAAAGAATTTTGAAAATCGGTTCACAAATAGCAGAGTTATGGAATAGGGGAGGAAATTTTCCCTGCCGATTTAAAAAAAAATTATGGGACCTAACTTGAGGCAAACCCTTTCAAACAAAAAAAAAAGAATTTCGAAAATCGGTTTAAAAATGACCGAGTTAGGCGGGTACGAACATTAAAAAAAGTAAAAAAAATACACACGAATTGATAACCTCCTTTTTTGAAGTGTCATCCAAATGTGTTTGAAACTGATGCTTTAGGTCGAATTTATACAGTTCACCCAAATAATGATGAGTGTTTTTATTTACGTTTGCTTTTGATAAATGTTTATGGTCCAACATCATTTAACTATTTGAGAACACTTGATGGAGAAATATGTGCCACTTACCGTGAAGCATGTCAAAAACTAGGATTATTGCAGCACGATACACTTTGGGAAAATACATTAACTGATGCATCGGTATCAGCATATCCACAACAAATTAGAAGTTTATTTTCTATCATTATCTCAACGTGCAATCCGGCTAATCCATCTGCTTTATGGATGAAATTTCGAGATTACATGGCGGAAGATATTTTACATCGATGGATGTAAAATAGCGCTAAAACTGCCGTTGAATATGACGATAACTGAAGCACCATCATGCAATTTATCAAAAAACTCAGGCATGGCTAGAGTTTTGAAACAATTTAATATTTTGTTGTGGGATGAATGCACAATGGCACACAAGAAATCAGTTGAAACTTTGAATCAAACAATGAGAGATTTCCGTGGAAATCAAAATTTATTTGGTGGTGCTTTAGTTTTTGTTAGCTGGAGACTTTAGACCAACACTACCTGTTATCTCAAAATCAACACCAGCTGATGAAATAAATGCGCGTTTGTAGCTATCAAATCTATGGAGATACGTTAAAACGTTAAGACTCACCACCAATGTTCGTGTGCAATTGTAAAATGATCAATTAGCTGTAACATTTTCAAAGCAATTGCTTTTGATGGGTGATGGTAAAATGTCAATTGATATTGATGGTTTCATTACAATTCCGAGAGATTTTTGCATATTCACATAATCAAAAGAAAAACTAATTGAAAAAGTCTTCCCAAATATACAACAGCAATACAAAAATCATGATTGGTTGAGTGAAAGAGCTATATTGGCGGGAAAAAATAAGGATGTCAATGATTTTAATTTGAGCATTCAATCTCAATTAGATGGTGAGTTGATCACATATAAATCTGTTGATACTGTGAAGAATCAAGAAGACATTACCCAACTGAATTTTTGAATTCTCCTGATTTGCCTGGAATGCCACTGCACAATTTACAATTGAAAATCGGATCAACAACAACGGAACAAGACTTGCGGTCAAAAAATTAATGAATTGTGTAATTGAAGCAACAATTTTAAATGGGAAATTCAAAGGCGAGGATGTTTTAATACCACGCATCCCAATGATTCCCACTGATATGCCATTTCAATTTCAACGATTGCAGTTTTCATTTCGTTTGGCTTTTGCAATGACTATTAACAAAGCTCAAGGCCAGTCGTTGCAAGTTTAAGGAATAAATTTAGAATTTCCTGCATTTTCACATAGTCAACTGTATGTTGCATGTTCACGTGTTGGGAAGCCGTCGTCTTTATTAATTTTTTGTGAAAATGGCAATAATAAAAATGTCGTTTACCACAAAGCTCTGCAATAATTTTTTTTCCTTTTGATATTCTCACTTTAAAAAATTTATAATATTTTGCACTTCTTTTTCAGGAAAATGTCTACTCAGGATAAAACCATGTTCTTGCAGTATCATTTGTAGTTGCCATTGAGTCTCAATCGCCAAATTTAGACTATCTGAACCACCGAGACCATCATCCACATAAAAGTTGTATCTTAGCATCTGAGAGCCGAGTGGGTATCGTGCTGTATTTTCTTCTGCAATACGTTGTAAGTACTTTGTGGCCAAGTATGGAGCTGCTCTATTGCCGTAGGTAACGGTGTTCAACCTGTAATAATTAATTGGTGATGAAGGGTCCTCTCTCCAAATGATCAAATGATATTGATGGTCGGCTGGGTTGATTAATATTTGAGGATACATTTTCTCGACGTCAGTTGTAAATACGAATTTAGGCATGCGAAATCTAAGAAGAATCAAAAATAAATTACTTTGTACAGTAGGGCGAGTATACATTAAGTCATTTAACGAGTATCCTGTTGACGTTTTAGCGGAAGCGTCGAACACTACTCTAAGTTTTGTTGATGTACTCCCGGGCTTTAGTACGCAATGATGTGAAATAAAATATCTTATATCAGGTATATTGTGTATATTAACCTTTTTTATGTGGCCCAATTGCTCATATTCTCTCATAAAATTGATATACTCACGTCTCATATCTTCGTTCTTCGTTCGTTCGATTTTCCAAACTAATAAATCTATTGTACGCCAATTGGTGTGAGTAGCCTAGTGCAGTTGGATTCTCTTTAAATGGTAATCTGACGACGAAGCGCCCATTAGAATTATTTCTTACATGTTGATTGAAATGACTTTCACACTGATTTTCTGCCGGAGACAATATTTTCGCGTTTGTTTCTACTTCATCGAGTTTCCATAGTTGCTCTATTGATTCTTCTAATGACTTTTCGTTACCAAACACTGCGCACGTCAATGGCGAGGATGAGCAAGATGGAGTGTGCTCTTTGATTAATCCACCTCAACCCACCCAAGTGCCGTATTTTGAAGCATTGGAAGACTGTCTCTTAACCTTATCGTGCCAGGCTGCATCAAGCTGAAGTTGAACTCGGCGCCAAGAAGAATATCAATTTTCTCTGATATGTTAAACTTTGGGTCCGCCAGATGAATTTCCTTTGGAATTTTCCAATTTGAAACATCGATAATATGAATCGGTTGCGCCGGGATGATGCTGGGTAGCACGAAGGCTTCCAAGTTTGTTGAAACGTTATTATCTCTGGATAACATTTGCACATAAATGCGTTGATGTGCTCTTTTCTGGATTCTTCCAACTCCATCAATACATAATGGGGCTTCTGTAGTTGAAAGGGATAATTTTTTGATAAGCCGCTCACTCACAATGTTGACTTGTGATCCTGAGTCTAGTATGGCTCTAAATTCACTTTAATTGCCATTTGCAGCCTTGATAATGACTTTTGCAGTAGCTAAGATGACATAGCTCTGGTTCCTAGATTCAGATGCAGTTGAGGCTGAAGAGAATGCAACTGCGTTGCTTGTAGTCTCATGTTGTTTTTGGTTAGTCAACTGAAGAGGTGAATTTAAGATACCTGTTTTGGTGGCAAGTGTAATAACGTGTTGTGTTTATTATTACATTTCTTGCAATTGCCATGAGGACATGCCTTTGCTGAATGATTGGCCTTGAAACAGTTTATATATAATCTCTGTTGTTGTATCCATTTTAGTCGGTCATATTCTGTCATTGCAATGAATTGTTTACAATGATGAATGCGATGGTTACTGTTGTTGCACAGCTTACATTTGATGTTACCTTCTCCTGATGCTATAGCAGTTATAGCCTTGCTTGTATTTTGATGATTGGTTGATTTTTCTTTGTGCCCAATCGATTCCATTGATTCGAATTGCCTCTCCAGAAACGACAATAATTCACTAATTGTAGGCACTTCTTTTGGTTTGGTTTTTGTAGTGATTGCATAAATCGAATGTAAATGGTGTGTTCGAGTTTTTTCAGTAATAATTGCATGAGTATGGCATCCCATGACGATGTGTCGATGTTTAAATTGTTCAATGCCAGCAAGCATTCCTTTTTGGTATCATGAAGATCCTTTATTTATAGGAGATAATGCTGTCACTCCTATGTCTAGTCCTTGAACTGGTGTATTCTGGTTATTCAATGAAGTTTTTGAAGTTCTTACTGCTGGCAATGGCTTTGTGCCCTCAGTTAATTTCTTGATTTTAAAGTCAGTATTTTCCATAGCCGTGCTATACCTTTCTCCAAGGGACCCGTGCAAATTTCTCACAGTATACGAATCATCGTCTGGAAGTGTTTCGCTAATTCATCGGACTTGCTTTTGTAAAATTCTAGATTCCTTCGATCCTGTGGGGCCTTCTTGATATTAGCAATAATCCAGTCTATGTCATTTGCCCTCTCCTCCTGCTGGATCATAAGAGCTTGTAGACTTGCCATCTTCGCCTTGTTGTGGGGCCAGAGGATGACTTGGTTTAACCTTTGATGTAGCTGAGAATCTAAGCAATACCAACTGCTTGATAAAATAACAGGAAAACTTACTTTCAACACCATTTTGTAAGGAGGGAATCCAGACGGGCTCAAAAACTTTAGAAATTCAGTAGGAAAATTAACAGCTTCTTCCAAATCGAGAACAGTATCGACCGAGTAGTATATTTTCGTCGGCGCATCAATCTTTGAAAGAATCAAGTTATTTACCTTATCTACTTGTTCGTTAGTTGGTGACAGAATCGCTCATTCTTTAAACCAAGATATTGTCTTATAACTTATGTTATCAATGTCAAGACAGATATTGTTGACTAACTCTTAGATGTTGTCTATCAAACACAAAGCCTTTCTAGGTTAATCCTTCCCTCACTTTGTGTTAACTCTCCATTGCCAACTTTTACCAGCATCTCTGGTAATAGCCTGTTGTCACGCGAAGATGACGAAACACTCATATTTTTAGCAGGAGTTGAATTTAGAGTGGGCGGATAATGCCGGATAACGCAACAGCTAACGCTATTTTTCCGGTAGATCTCACCTTTTTTTAAAGCTTACCTGTGCAAAGAATGTAAGGCCTTTTACAATATGCAGTAACATTCTATATGAAATCAACAATATATTTAAGGTATTTAATTAGATAAGGATTAATGCTATACTAGTTAAAATCGCTTCGAAAATTAGCCATTATTTGTCGTAAAAAGTAAATGACAAAATAATTCTGGCAAAAAAAACTGACTCCAATACTAAGAATCAATCCAAAAGATTACAAAACGGACGCAAGTATGAAAATAATATTGAAACAAAAACAAAAGAATTTAAAAAATCAGTCCATAAATAGAGAAGTTATGTAATCATCCCAACGAAATTTGTTCTAACTTTAAGCAAAATTCTTTCAAACCAAAAAAGAATTTTGAAAATTGGTTCACAAATAGCAGAGTTATGGAATAGGGGAGGAAATTTTCCCTGCCGATTTAAAAAAAAAATTATGGGACCTAACTTGAGGCAAACCCTTTCAAACAAAAAAAAAGAATTTCGAAAATCGGTTTAAAAATGACCGAGTTAGGCGGGTGCGAACATTAAAAAAAGTAAAAAAAATACACACGAATTGATAACCTCCTTTTTTGAAGTGTCATCCAAATGTGTTTGAAACTGATGCTTTAGGTCGAATTTATACAGTTCACCGAAATAATGATGAGTGTTTTTATTTACGTTTGCTTTTGATAAATGTTTATGGTCCAACATCATTTAACTATTTGAGAACACTTGATGGAGAAATATGTGCCACTTACCGTGAAGCATGTCAAAAACTAGGATTATTGCACCACGATACACTATGGGAAAATACATTAACTGATGCATCGGTATCAGCATATCCACAACAAATTAGAATTTTATTTTCTATCATTATCTCAACGTGCAATCCGGCTAATCCATCTGCTTTATGGATGATATTTCGAGATTACATGGCGAAAGATATTTTACATCGATGGATGGTGGTAGGACAGCGCATTCAGCGCTAAAACTGCCTTTGAATATGACGATAACTGAAGAACCATCATGCAATTTATCAAAAAACTCTGGCATGGCTAGAGTTTTGAAACAATTTAATATTTTGTTGTGGGATGAATGCACAATGGCACACAAGAAATCAGTTGAAACTTTGGATCAAACAATGAGAGATTTCCGTGAAAATCAAAATTTATATGGTGGTGCTTAAGTTTTTGTTAGCTGGAGACTTTGACCAACACTACCTGTTATCTCAAAATCAACACCAGCTGATGAAATAAATGCGCCTTTGCAGCTATCAAATCTATGGAGATACGTTAAAACGTTAAGACTCACAACCAATGTTCGTGTGCAATTGCAAAATGATCAATTAGCTGTAACATTTTCAAAGCAATTGCTTTTGATGGGTGATGGTAAAATGTCAATTGATAATGATGTTTTCATTACAATTCCGAGAGATTTTTGCATATTCACATAATCAAAAGAAAAATTAATTGAAAAAGTCTTCCCAAATATACAACAGCAATACAAAAATCATGATTGGTTGAGTGAAAGAGCTATATTGGCGGGAAAAAATAAGGATGTCAATGATTTTAATTTGATCATTCAATCTCAAATATATGGTGCCTTGATTGTATAAAACTCTTATGGTTGATCTTCCTCTAATGATGTCAATGTTTTTAATAGCCGTGTTGGGGCAGCAATACGGGCTGTCACTCGTATGGCTAGTCCTTGAACTGGTGTATTCTGGTCATTCAATGAAGTTTCTGAAGTTCTTACTGCTGGCAATGGCTTTGTGCCCTCAGTTAATTTCTTGATTTGAATGTCGATATTTTCCATAGCAGTGCTATACCTTTCTCCAAGGGACCCGTGCAAATTTCTCACAGTATACGAATCATCGTCTGGAAGTATTTGATCTCTACGAATGACATTCTCTGTTCTCTCAAAGTCCTTCCAAAGTTTCGCTAATTCATCGGACTTGCTTTTGTAAAATTATAGATTCCTTCGATCCTGTGGGGCCTTCTTGATATTAGGAAAAATCCGGTCTATGTCATTTGCCCTTTCCTCATGCTGGATCATAAGAGCTTGTAGACTCGCCATCTTCGCCTTGTTGTGGGGCCAGAGGATGACTTGGTTTAATCTTTGATGTAGTTGTGAATCTAAGCAGTACCAACTGCTTAGTGATGTCCTAATGTTAATATATAGTTATTGATTGATTTTTGATCCTGTTATAGATCACGTCGGGGTCACCAAAATATTTGTGAATGGGCTAGTGTTGATTAGTTCAAACAGATAAATTTGAACTAGCACTAAGTTCCCAAAAAGTTTTTCCTTAGAAGCACTTGTAACTTGAAGGAAGCCCTTCAGTAATAAAACACTCTTGTTATGCTTATTGAAAACGACTTAAAATATGTTTATTTTTACTTTCTTTTATATAAAATTAAGAATTAATAAAACATATGCAATATTAATATTGTTTGAATAAACACAATAAAATGACCTAATTTATAAATGAGATAAATGCCCCTTGTATTTAAAACAATTAATTAATAAGAAAATTTCCTTAGCAATGGTTAATGAACTTTATGATGTGTAAGCAATTGATTAAATGTTAAATAAAACTTATAATTGTGTATGATTGTATGTTTGTTAACAACAGCAACATATCGTTGTGTATGTATGTATGTATGATTGCAAACTACCCTGCAGGAGAGTAGGCGATAATTATCTAAAAGCTACTAGTAAAATTACTAGAATATCAGGACTAGTGCAAAATGGGTTAAAATTGTTGTGTAAAATTACTAGTTCTGATGAGTACTAGTATATGAAGTAGTTCCAAGGCACCACATTGCAAAATAAATTTTAACTGTCTAACAGAGCCCTTACATTGTATGAAAATTTATATCATAAAGTTATTAAAATTTTAAGTTCATCTAATAATAATTATAATTAAATAATTATAACTACCCTTTAATATTTTTTAATTTTGATAATTTTTTTTTATACACACATATATTTATTTATTGTATCTTCAAATATGAAGTAACAATAAGTATTCAAATCTTAAATCTAAATATAATTATTAGGCCCGACCAGTATCGGACATAAACTTAGTGATAGTAATTAATAATACATAAATTTCGTATTAAGCAGAATAATAATTTCAAGAAGTATCATTCGGGGTTGTGAGTATTAGGGCCCTTGTGTCCCTCTTTTTTAAGCGGATGTGTCCAGTAAAGTTCAAGATATTACGAGCAAGCGGATTAGGATGTGACTCGAGTTTTGTTAAATATTTACCTGCGTATTTTTTTTTCTTCAGTCACTAGTAGCATATTTAAATCACGATGTATATTTGAATTTTTGATGCACCTGAAGCTGAAGCAGTGCCCCATAGCTGAATTTCATAGCACCATATTGGCTTCAAAAGCGACTTGTATATCAAAAGTGTGCAGTCTGGACTGAGTGTTGAATTTCTGCCAATCAACCAACGTATTTGAGTTAACTTAAGTTTCATTTGAATTAGTTTAGCGTCAATATGATGTTGCCATGTTAGCCTTCGATCAAGGTGTATGCCAAGGTATTTCACTTGAGAATGTTGAGGAATATTTTGATTATTGATTCGAATGGGGGAACAGGTATCTTTTCTTAGGGTAAACGTTATATGAACACACTTTTGTTCATTTACTTTAACTCTCCATAAGTTCAACCATCTTTCAAGCTGGGTAATGTGTGCTTGGAGATTGCGGGATGCCTCATCAGGGTTTTTGTGCATACTCATAGAAGCTGTATCATCGGCAAATGTAGAAGTGTGGATGTTATTGCTCACAGGCATATCACAAGTATATATTAAATACAAGACTGGCCCCAGAATACTACCCTGTGGCACACCAGAAGATACAGGTTCGGGCACACTTATGAAGTCTCCTTCCACAACAGTAAACTTCCTATCAACAATATAACTTTCCAAAAGTTTTTCTATATTTATTGGCAAATATGTCTTCAATTTTAAAACTAGGCCTTCGTGCCATACTTTGTCAAATGCCTGAGAAACATCAATAAAAAGGGCCGCACAATACTTCTTTTCTTCAAAAGTCCTCCTTATAACTTGAACCAATCTATGCGTTTGTTCAATAGTGCTATGCTGACTTCTAAAGCCAAATTGATGGTCCGGGATGCACCCATTATCAGCTAAAATTGTGGACAATTTAGTCATGAGCAGCTTTTCGAAAAGTTTTGAGACTGTTGATAGTAAGCTTATAGGCCTATATGACTCAGCCTTGGTAAGATCTTTTCCCGGCTTCGGAATCATTTTAATCTTGGCAAGTTTCCAGTTATGTGAAAAATACTGCATTCGTAAAATGACATTAAAAATAAAAAGTAGGATTCTTATTGCAATATGAGGCAAGTTCATCAGCATCTTGTTACTAATTCCATCAATACCTGGAGCTTTCTTCGGATTAAGTTCAGCAATTAGTTTTTGTACATCGCGCATCTTAAACTTTATGGGTCGCGGGGGTAGAGCAACTACACTCGGCAAATCAGCAACACCAGTACATGTGTTTGGGGTAAATACGTATTTTAAATGATTAGCAAATATGTTACCTTTTTTAGTATCGCTTCTTGCCCAACCTCCGGTAGATGTGCGCAGAGGTGGTTTAAATTCAACGGGTGTTTTCAGCTTTCTAGCAGCGTGCCACAAAGAGTAATTAGATGCTGGTGTGACATCAAGACCTTCCAGATAATTTTTAAGATATACAGTTTTTTCAATTGCAAGTAACTCTTGGAGTCGTTTAGTGCACTCTTTAAATCTGATTTTAAGTTGTGGTGATCTGTGCTGTTGCCATTCCCTTCTAGCTCTTCTTTTTTCACACAAGACACGTTCAATATCGGTAGAAGAAATTTTATTAAATCCAGTCTGCGGATGGGAGGTAGTAGCATGTTCAGCAGCCTGTGTAATCATTTCGTTAATGTTGGCGATGTTAGCTTCAATATCCTCGGGTGTTCTTAGCGTGATGTTTTCCGTGCAATGACTTTTAAGATATTTTTTGAATCGCAGCCAATTTACACGACTGATCATCTTCACATACGAGTGAGGTAAATCACTTCTCTGTGGGCTACAGATTGTAACGATCGTGGGAGAGTGATCGGACGAGAGATCTAAAGAAGCTTCAACGTTAATTAATTCCCTAGAAATGTTTTTCATGACGCCAAAATCTAGAACATCCGGAATTTTATTTATGTCAGTAGGCCAGTAAGTAGGCCCCCCACTCGAAATGACGTCCAAGCCCTTTTTGAAATTGTGTTGAACAACGCTCGATCTCGACCTGTGATATGACGCGAACCCCAGAACGTATGTTTGGCATTATAGTTGCCAGCTGCTACGGCCAAGAGATTTATAGAAATCCTCGTACTGATTCTCAGTAATTGCGAATCTGGGAAAAATTTTCAACACAAATATTCGTTGCTTGTAGATGTTCCTCACAAATGTTGTCAATAATATAATGTTTGAGTCTTGACTTGATACTGGTCGGACCTAATAATTATATTTAGATTTTAGATTTGAATACTTATTGTTAGTTCATATTTGAAGATTCAATAAATAAATATATGTGTGTATAAAAAAACGAGTAAGTGATTCCGATGGTGACTAGTGTTTTCAATTTCGGTTAACCGATTAACCGAAAACCCGGTTTTGGGCATATTTCCGGTTTTTATGAAACCGGTTTTTTCCTACCCGGTTAACTGGTTTCTTATATCTGTAAAAATCTTAAATTTTCCCCATTTTATTGTTGTGTGTACCAGAGAATGACAATAAGTACTCAAAAACTATATACATAAGTAAATAGTCCTAATTTTAGCAACTGCGTATAATTCTAATTGTACTCGTATACTCGTAGCCACGGCTGCCAGATTTGACAATTAATCGTCATTTTAACGATTTTTGGTGCCGGAAATAGCAAAATGACTATTTGACGATTTTTTCTTAAAATTTACGATTTTTTAAAAGTCCAAATATTTCAGTTTTTTTTAATGAAATATCGACTATTACAATTTATGTATTACTTACCTTCTTAAAAATTTTGGTGTAATGTTGTCCACTCTTTATTTTATATTGATATCTGTGCAGATTGATATTCGTATAAATTTTTTTTCATAATTTTAGCAGTGAGAGGAAAAGAGTTATAAGGGGTTAAAATAGGACAATGGTTTAAATTTCCTAATAAACATATAAAATAAAACATATCGCACACTAAATCATAAAGAGTAACAACTCAAAAAATTTCAAATGCTGAGTAGTGACAAACAACTGTTGCTACCGTGCAAATAAAGCAAGTATGTAACATAAAAACAAGCATAACGGTATTTTATATTCTTCAAGAAGATTGTTATGTAAAAGAAATTGCTGCGCTCATTACAGATTTCTTCAATTAACTTGTTTATAAAAAAAAACAAAACCAGTTTGATCATTTTGAGTTGTGACTGTTTATGATTTAGTGTGCGATATGTATACATTAGGGCAAGTAAATTTCTTTTTTGCAAAAATCGTATAGCAAATACATAATCTACACGAAATTCTGAGAAAATTCTCCGATGAAACTACGTGTCTAAAAGCAATGTAACGTCTACAACTGCGATTAACTCTGATATAATATGTGAGAGAACGTCGGCAGAATAACAAAAATAAAATGCCGATATTTCTCTTCATATCATACAACAGGATAACGTAATTTTACTTTTCTTATAACATTTCATTTTATGCAAATTCTCATCGAGTTAACATGGATTAATTTTATATAATTATTTATTTTGTTTTCACTTTTTCACACAAACTTTAATTTATAAATCAATTAAACACATTTAAACATATAAAATCCAAGAAATTTTGTCCAAAACATTTACCCAATTCACAACCTACTGTAGATTGTATTAGCTACAACTATTGTAGTTGTGAACGGCCTATTGTAAGTGTTGTTAAAATTTTAAAAATATCGAACATTTAAAAAGAAGAAGAATAAGAATAGGTTAGATTAGGTTAGGTAGGGGTGGCAGTCAGAAACCCGGACTCACTTAGACCGTTTTGGCCCATTGTGATACCACGAAGACTCTGCTTATGCGGAGTCCCCACCGTCGAACCAACAAGAGCTCAATATAAAGCTACTAATACGTTGAAGTTCAACACTACCAACGTCAGAAAGTTCACTGAACTGAAGAGCGCCCATTGTGGACATTCTCTTCCCTGCAAGTCCAGGACAGTGACAAAAAAAGTGCTCTATGCTTTCCTCTTAATCGATATCCTGGCAGCTACGGCAAAAATCATTGTGTTTAACCCTTAACCTTTGTGCATGCCTACCTATGAGAAGAGTAGTGCGAAGAGCACTGGTTATATACAAGGATGCAAGTCTTTGCACCTTGTGTAAGATATGTAGATACGTCTTTTTCTCCAGGGACGGCCATTGTTGCTTTCTTCACTCTCTTGAATATTAGTTTTGAAACTCAGCTTTGAATCAAGAATAACACCTATATATTTTGCAGTGTTGGACACTTTTATCTCGGTATTATTCTTCCTGGAGAAGAGGACTAACTCAGTGTTACTAGGATTAACGGCGAGCCCTCGTTTCTCCGCTCATCTTGTTAAGTGTGAAAGACTATCCTGGGGCCAAATTACGGCACTCGTTATCGAACGAAATTAAGAAATATTGTAATAGAGTTTATATGGAAATATTTTTAATTTTCGAATCGTATCGAATGCCGTAATTTGCCCCCTGTATAATATCTCTTAGAGTAGTGAGGAATTTTCCTCTTACAGCTATTGCCACATCATCAGCATAAGCCACGATCCTGCACCCCCGCGGTTCTAGAGATAGCATAACAGGATTTAGAGCTCGATTCCACAATTGTGGGGAAAGAACTCCTCCCTTTGGTGTACCCCTATTTACAAAGCGGGTCTGCTTAGAAGCTCCTAGAGCCGAGGTTATCCTGCGTTGAGTTAGTAGATTTTGAATCCACTTACACAATCCTACATTTACCCCCAAATTCGACAATGCATCAATTATCGCATCTGGAGAAATATTATTAAAAGCCCCTCAATATCGACGAAGGCCACAAGGGTGTATTCACCCACAGATAGTGATTTCTCAATCGTGCCAACCAGCTCGTGTACAGCCGATTCGGTTGACTTTCCCCTTTGATATGCATGCTAATGCGAGGAAAGTAGTTTTCCATTAATGGTTTTACGAATATAATGATCAACCATCCTTTCTAATGTTTTCAGAAGAAAGTATGATAGACTTATCGGTCTGAAGTCCTTCGATGTGGGTTGAGCTTTTACCAGCCTTCAGTATGAAAACCACTCTCGCTTCCCTTTACTTATTAGGAATATGACTCAGTCTTAGACAACTGGTGTAAATTCTCAGTAGCCTAGGAGCTATGAGATTCGATACCTTCCATATATCAGCCGGTATGATACCGTCGGGTCCTGGAGACTTATAAAGCTTGAAGCTTCTCAGAGCCCAATCCAATGCCTGCATATTAACAATGTCAGATATATTTTCCGTAGGTATTGGGTAAAGATCGGATGTCTGAATCTCAGACATTGAGTTACCCGAAAAGTGAGTGTCCAGCAGGGCTCTTACCGACTCCTCGCTGGATGTAGTCCACATCCCATTGGGATTTTTCAAATACCCCAGAGTGCAGGGAGTAGCAGACAAAATTTTTCTCATGCGAGAGGCTTCTGAAATATTTTCAATATTTTCACAAAACTTCTTCCATGTTGTATTTTTAGCAATTCTTATCTGCTTTTTATACTCCTTTAGTTTACCTTTATAAGCTATCCAGTCCAGTTCATTTCTGGATGATTTAGCCCTATTGAAGAGTTTTCTGCATGTACACCTACACAATTGTAACTCTCTATTCCACCAAAGCGGTTTCTTTTTCCCCTTGGCATTTTTAAAGGGCAAGACGATTCCCTGGCATTTTTAAAGATTGTAGTGATGCTATCAACTTCACAATCTAAATCCGAAGTTTCTAGAAGTGACGAGTCTCCAATCAATCCTAATTGTCGAGAAAAATAGACCTATACAGATGCCAATTAGTCTGCCTAATATTTCGGGAGATTTATACCTCTAGTGCCCGCTCCCTAATACTAAACTCAATAAACCTATGATCAGAAAAGGAATGTTCCTGAAGTAAACGCCAATTCATGATTCTATCGGCTACCGACTCAGAAGAAAAGGTAACATCCAGGACTTCCTGTCTGTTCCTTGTTATAAAAGTAGGTTCTTGAGCTCTATTACAAATGTTAAGGTTAGTACTAACTACAAATTCTAAAAGTTCCTTATCTCTTTCATTAGTGTCCGTACTTCCCCAGATAGTATGATGTGCGTTGGCATCACAGCACAGGATAATATGGTGTCCAGCTTTTACCGCCGCATCCACAAAGTTTCTCACCACTACCGACGGTAGAGGGCCTTGATCGTCGTGAGCGCAGTACACCAACACCAGCCAGTAGCATGTACTTCTCACTTCCACGCTAACCGCCGTTATGTCTCTGCCGCTGAAGTTAGATAATAAAAATATATTAAGGTGGTTCCTTGCCAAGATGCAGGTTCTATTGTTACCTTCATTGTTGACTATGTCAACTTCGCATGTCGTCATCCGAAGCAGCTGAGGGTGCTTTAGAGTAATGAAGATTTATCTGCAGCAGGTTCAACATCCGCTACAACATCCATCTCCACGACCGTTCTATCGGACTCGTCGTCAGTTTCAAGAAGATGGTCACTATATTCGCCGTAATCAGCGTCGAACAGGCCCGATGCGCCTCCGAGAATTGCAGAGTCGGATGTATGTTATCCGAAGATTCTCGTAATCTGGCCTTCTTCTCCTCTACAGATTCTTCCTCCACAGCGTTTTCACACACTGTCTTGGAATCATCCGTCACTGAAGGCTGATCTCCTTTGTACACCCTCAGCGTAACCTGTCCAAAGGAGTACGATTTCAGCGTTTAGTATAATAATTACCCCACGTCTGTCCCCCTCAGCCTCACCGAACCTCCCCATCTTCCAATTGCCGGTTGGAATTGAGGGATTGCAGTCCTTTAATAATTTAATCGCTGCCTCAGCCGTGTCTGAGAATCCCGGAATCCATGCATGCGCGCGTGGTCGGGATGAAAATTCGCTCTTGTCAACAAGATCGACTTTCGCACCCCGTCACGGCTCTCCCATCCTGCTCACAGCTGCCTTGTACAGGTCCGCCGATCTCTGGTCTCCAAAGGCCATCAGCTTGACCCTGCCTTAATATCAGCCTGCATAGCGACAGACGGGCGGTATGCCTGGATTCTCCACAAGGACGTGGTAGTACGTGGTTGCCAGCTTAGCTTCTACAGTGCTCCATTTGCCCCTGGGGATGGCACCATCAATATCTCCCCTTTCAACAACAGCCATTATGAGGTTGCCTTTTGCAATCTCACTAAACGACCTAACGCCAATATTGCTATTAGCCTTAGGCAGCTTAGGCAATGGTTTGTCATCCGGCTATCGCAGTCTTTTAGCAGATGGTTTTGACGACGTGCTAGAACCACTACAACTGGAGGCAGGAGTAGCCATGTTTTCAAGGACATAAGAGAGGAGTTTTGTTCCTCGGACAGTTTGGATAGGTCTTGAGTGCCCAACGTATTGACGATGCGTAGACATAACCTTTTTTGGTTATGCCTCATTTTTTATGGTCGGACATGCTTGGTCAAAGCCGGCGTGGCAGAGCTCGAACTGCTGCATGCACCAACTATCTGCCTAGTAATCTCGGCAGTCTTCGTCTGAACGAGTTTTCTCGTGCCAGACGTAACAGCTGGTTGCATGAAACCAGTCCTCTGTCCTTCCGCGCTAGAAAGCACCGTGTTTTCATCTTAGGAAAACCCAAATTCTAGTTCAGAATTAAGAATAAAAATATTGCACACATCAAGTGTTAGGTTGGACAATTTTATTTTAACATTCTTATGAATAGAACAGGCTAATGTTCGTAACGCTTTTTAAGCCAAATTACATGTGATAATTATTAATGAACAAATAACATCAAAGTTAGTTGTAAATATTCTGACAACAACACATAGTATATAAAGCAGACAACTACATCAACCACACACAGTGGACCAAAACACAGAAGAGCGCTGATGAGGAAGGTTTAGTGGCCTTCGAAAACGGCTGGCTGTTCCGTTCAACTATGTGTTGTTGTCAGAATATTTACAACTAACTTTGATGTTATTTGTTCATTAATAATTATCACATGTAATTTGGCTTAAAAAGCTTACGAACATTAGCCTGTTCTATTCATAAGAATATAGAAACAAGTACAGTTCGAAAAATAATTAAATTAACTAAAATCAATAGTCATTGGCTTGTGGCAAAAATTAAATAAAAATATACTTAATAGTAACAAACCAAAAAAGTTTGTCTTAAGTAGAACAAAAATAAGCAAATTAACAAACATGTGCATAGTTAGTAAAGAACAAACGACAATGGTAAGACTGTTGTAAATATTGAGATGGTAACTTTGAGCCTTCATTACAAAACACATGAGCAAATTGAAATGCAATGAATCAAACCAATTCACATATTCCATTTGCAATAAAGTTTCGTATATAAGGCAGACATCTACATCAACTGACACCACATACAGTGAAATAAAACACAGAAGAACACTGATGAGGAAGGTTTAGTGGCCTTCGAAAACGGCTGGTTGTTCCGTTCAACTATGTGTTGTTGTCAGAATATTTACAACTAACTTTGATGTTATTTGTTCATTAATAATTATCACATGTAATTTGGCTTAAAAAGCGTTACGAACATTAGCCTGTTCTATTTATAAGAATATAGAATCAAAATACAGTTTGAAAAATAATAATTAAATTAACTAAAATAAACAAGTGTATGGCCTCTATTAATCCTTAAACAAGAATGAATCTTTTTAATACTTAAATTATATTAAAACAAATATGAAAAAAAATGTGATCAGCTAGCAAGACAAATGTTAAGAAGCTACCGTTAATTTTACTTTCGATCTCTCTATATATTTTAGATTTGTAAATAGCTGGCGAATAATTATAATAATTAATATAAATTTACGAGAAACGTTAGGGAGAAAAAAAGAGTAAATGTTACTGATGTAAAACCAGTAATTATGATCATTTATATGTATGTAACTATTTAACAATGTGGTAAACTCTTATATACATATGTATGTATATAGAAGTTGAAAAATTATCGATAATAATAAATGTAATAGTAAGGTAGTACAAGTTATATTAAGAATAATTTGTGTTTAGCTACATATTTTAATTTAATTTAGCTAAATAATTAAATTCATCTGGTTGAGTTAAGATTTTGACTAATTTTTCTCAACATGCTGCCCCCTAAGAACCACAGTTCTTAACTAAGACTCCGGAAAAAGGACGGCCTCAAGTTGGGGGTATTTTGTTTAGTCTCTTGACATCGCTATGCCGCTACTCACAGCGTCAGGATCAGGCTCCATCCTTTCAATTGAAGATGTGTCGTTCTGTTCTGGTGCTAGCGAATCATAATGTGAATCTGTTGGTAAAAAACAAATTTTAGATATAGGTCGTTTAATTATTTTGTCTTTAGTGAAAATAGATACCACCCCAACCCTGCCGTCTTGTCCGGGGTGTACCTCATGTATACGGCCCATTAACCATTGACCAGGCCCACAGCGGTCATCTGAAATAAGAACAAGGTCACCTACCTTGGCATTAGGTTTAGATATAAGCCATTTAGGTCGAGCTTGCAACCGATTTAGGTATTCCATATACCAACGTTTCCAGAAGTGTTGTTTAAATTTTTGAATTGCCTTCCATCGGGATAGTCGATTTACGTTGATATCAATTAGGTTTTCTTCTTGTACGCAGTTGATGGGCTCACATATTAAAAAATGTGCAGGAGTCAAGGCCTTTAAGTCAGACGGATCAGAAGATAATGGACAAAGTGGTCGCGAGTTCAAGCAGCTTTCTATCTGGCTAAGTAATGTGGCTAACTCTTCAAAACTAAGTACTCGATCATTCATAACTCGTTTCAAGTGATGTTTCACGGACTTTACTCCTGCTTCCCATAAGCCGCCAAAATTTGGAGATGCAGGTGGGATAAAATGCCATTCTGTGCCAAATAATACAAGTGAATTACGCAATTCTTCTGGAATATACTTTGAATTTTGGTTGAAAAGAACTTTGAGCTCCTTTGAGGCACCCACAAAGTTGGTGCCACAGTCTGAGTAAATATCCGTACAAATACCTCTGCGGGATACAAATCTGCGAAATGCAGCTAAAAATGAGTTTGTTGTCAGATCGGAAACTGCTTCCAAATGAATGGTTTTCGTAACCATGCACACGAACAAGCAAATATAATCTTTCGATATTATAGCAGATCCAAAAGTGGAATTGTTTATTGAAACTGGACCAGCGTAGTCAACTCCGCTGTGCTTAAAAGGCCTGGTTACATGTAGACGCACAGGAGGCAAGTCTCCCATAATCTGTGAAGCGGACTTAGCTGAATATTTAAAACAAGTAATGCAATTGCAGATAATATTCTTGGCTAATTGATTGATTGCCAGATATTATCCAATATTTCCTATTTACTTAAGACATGGTTAAGGTAACACCGCCATGGAGAGTGTTTTCATGAGCTTGTCTTATTATGAGTCTAGAAAGAGGTTTAGCCTTAGACAAAAGTATTGGATGCATAATGTCATAAGGCAAGTTCGAATTATGCAAGCGCCTGCCTACCCTAATAAGACCATCTCTATCGATGTATGGCATAATTTTTTAAAGTGGATTGTTTTTAACCTCGCCACTTAAAATTTTTTTTAGTTTATCTTGCGGGTAATCGATGTTTTGAGTAATCTTCAATAGCTTTTCAAGTGTATTATTTATATTAGCCACGCTTAGAGCAGAAGTTGCTTTAAAATCTTTGTTCACTCTATTAACTGTAGAATTATAACAGAATCGGTAGCACAGTGACATTACTTTCAATAATATCCTTAGTTTTGAAAACTTATAAAGAAAGTGTGGATACCTCTCATTCTCACATCTTCTTTTACCAGGAGAAAGATTAGTTTGCGAAATAACAGTTTGAGTTTTTGGTGGTTTTCGCCTCTCCTGACAAGTATCAAAGATTGAAAGCGAACTGGGCCAAGCTGATGGTGGTTCGTATAAAAAATTTGGACCATGCCACCAACTATTGCACTCTACCAGTTCGTGGGGGAAAATTACTCTTGATGCACAATCGGCAGGATGTAAGGCATATGGAACATATATCCACTGTAATGGATTGCTAAGACGTTGGATCTCAGCCACTCTATTGGCAACATAAATAGTCCAATTTGAAGGTGGTTTTCTGATCCAACTCAAAACAGTGAAGCTATCGGTCCAAAAGAAAATTTCTTCAATCCCAATGTGCGAAAATGAGTCTCTTGCCTTTGAGCTTAATTTTACCGCAAGCACTGCAGCACAGAGCTCTAGCCGTGGTATTGAAATAGTTTTTATAGGTGATATTTTCGATTTTGCTTGCAAAAGGGTAACATAGATGTCATTTAGAGTAGTCACCCTGACATAGACCGCAGCAGCATAAGCAACTGTCGACGCATCACAAAAACAGTGAAGTTCCAGTTTCGAACTATTAACGAAGTTTGTCCACCTTGGAATTCTAAGGGTGGCGAAGTTAGATAAAGTAGATCTATACTGAAGCCATTGTTGTTCAATTTCGTAAGGAGCTTTATCATCCCAATCTATACCCTTTTCCCATAATTGCTTAAATATAGATTTTGCAATCACAGTACTAGGTGTTAACAAATCCAATGGGCTAAACAATCTTGCAGTATCGGATAAAATTGTTCTCTTTGAAACTGGACGGATTGGATCAACATTTACATTAAAAGAAAAAGAATCAGTAGTGGTATTCCACTGAATCCCAAGAGTCTTTACAACGTTGTCTCGATCAAAATTTCAATGTCAAAGACTTTTCTCTGTTTTCCTCAGGAATTGTATTCAATAATTCGGCAGAATTTGTTAATCCATTTCCTTAGATTACATCCACCCTTTTTTAACAGAGTACATAAATTCTTCTGTAACGCAATTGCTTTCTCCAAAGTATCGGAGCCTGAAATAATGTCGTCAACATATGAATCCGAAACTAATATTTTTGATTCACCGAGAAAATCTTTTTCATAATAAGATGCAAGTTGTTGTAAAACACGAATTGAAATAAATGGTGCTGATGTCGTTCCATAAGTCACCGTATTCAGTTGATAAACAGAAATTTCATCATGTGGACTATATCGCCACAAAATTTGCTGAAATTTGCGATGTTCAGGATTCTTTGTTAACATTAATTTGTCTAAACATTTTTTCAATATCTGCGCTAAACGCAATTTTGTGCATCCTCCATTTATTCAAAATTTTTGGAAGCGCATTTTGTAATGCAGGGCCCGGTGAAAGTTCTTCATTTAATGATTTTCTTCCTTGTATGTGGCTACTGCCATCAAAAACTACCCGCAATTTTGTAGTGGAGCTTTCCTCTTTTAAAACACCGTGATGTGGCAAAAAATAGGAAAAATGATTAATGCTCGTACTTACAGGATATGTCCCAATTTTAGACATATGGCCTAATAACTCATACTCACGCATAAAATTTTTATAATTTTCGGAAAAAGTTTTTTTTTTTTTGAAAATGAAGCCTCAAGCTGCTTAAATCGTTTCAAAGCGCCTATTATATTATTATGGACATGTGGAAGGCTACCACTTAGTAATACGGATCTAAATGGTAGATTCACAACGTAGCGGCCAAACGAGTCACGCCTAGTTGTGGCTTTAAAGTAGTTCTCACAAGCTATTTCCTCATTTGATAGTTCTCTATTGGATACAACTTCCTCTTGCTCCTAAGATGACCTAAGAAGGTTTTCTAAATTAACATTATGAAAACTGACCCTGTTCGAAGCGATGAGTTTGATGGCCCGGAAAAGACCCACCCGAAAAGGGTATTTTGAAAAAACAAATCATTATGAACAAATGATTCACCAGGTATCTTAATCTTGAAACAAACGTCAGAGCCTAAAATAATGTCAATTGGATCGGCCTGATAATAAAACGGATCAGCCAATTCGCCATTGTCTAATTCAGGAAACGATATTTTCTTTGAAAAATAGTTTGGCTTATATGAAGAAACATTTGAGAGAACTAAAGCGTTGCAAGAAATGATTGGTCGTTTCTCCCGTGACATTAATTCCAGATTAACTGAGTGTTTTGCTACACGCCCGCTTTAAACTCCAACCCCAATGACTTGGCAATGAGACTTCTGTCTGGGCAGACGTAAAAGCTGAACAGCAGATTCGGAAATCAATGTTCCTTGCGAACTAGGGTCCAAAAGAGCCCTCAATGGAAAACAGTCACTATCCGAATTTACAAACAGCCTAACGGTATATAATAAAACGTTATGAAACGTATGCGAATTGTGAGTATCCAATGGCTCATTAGCTATTACATTAGACTCAACAGGTGTAATATTGTATGATGTGGTTTTTTACAGGTGCTGCACCTGTTCAAGCTGTTGCAGCTATCGTGCGAATGATAAACAATTTCTGCATATATTTTCACTTGTCATAAAATCATTCTTTGATGTTAAAGGTCAATTAGAAAATATTTCTTAAGTTATGCAATATATTATTGCCAACTCGCCTCTAAAATGCCTTCAAGGCGCAGAGGCACATACATTGTTATATAATTGTATTTTTTGAAATAAATGAATTTATAAAAAAAAAAAAAAAAGCCAGGAATTTGTAGCATTGTGAAAGATATCTAGTGAGCTTTTCCACAAAATAAAGAAGCAATTTATTTAGATTTTGATATATTGCTGTTATGAAAATATGTGGTTTTCTTACTTTTCCAACTATTTTGGCCATGTTTACTGATAGACGGTACTAACTCACCTAATGATTCCAATGATCTAAAAGTTCTTTCCAAGAAAGAAAACATTTCTGAAAGGCTTGGAATTTCAGTCGAGGACTTCAAAGAATGCTCCCATTCCCTTCTTGTCTGAATATCAAGTTTCTGACACAGTAAAAACAATAAAATTGGATCCCAAGTTGGCGCATCAACATCTGAGTTCCCTAAAGAGGAAATACACTCTTGGGTAGTATCCAATAGAGTTTTTATGCTTTGAAAACTACCATGAGATTTGGGAATATTAAAGAATTTATGACTCACTATAACTCGTTTATTGTGGTATCTGGTCTCTAAAATGTTCCAAACTGAAGCATAGTTTGCTTCGGTAGCCGAAAAAATATTGATTAGTGAAGCTGCCTCACCACTGAGAGTGCCTTTTAAATAATAAAATTTTTGAATTTTTGAAAGTGATGCATTATTATGAAGCAACGATAAGTAAATGTCGTGGAAAGGAATCCATTCCATATAATCACCTGAAAATGTTGGAAGTGAAATGTTCGGTAATCTTGCATCTGAAGTTGCCGTCATGTCGGCATGACTAGTTGGCATAGCAAAAGTGCTACAAAGAGGAGAACGTAAAGTATCACTTGGTAAACTATCCAATAGTCTACCCTTGAATGAAAAATAAAGTTCAGAATATTTCTAACAATCTCATCATGCTGGTACTTAAATGTCTGAAATAAATTTTCGGGCTCCAATGGAAGAGCTTCTATATAGCCACGTGTCTTTTCAGAGTTATCTTTCGACAAAAACCGATCGTAAAGTCGTGTAACTGTAACTATTAGATCACGTTGAATTTCTATTAAAACGTTCAATTCAGCCATTTTGAAATATGTATACAAGCATCGAATGTCCGAACTATTACTACTTATATGTATATAAAAAAGATATTACGATGAAGATGATTCACCTTTTATTAGCTTTTGAATGTTTTGAGATTCGAGCGATGATCAAAAGGAAAGAAATTTTAAATTAGGAAGGGCTCCCAAAGAAAATTTGATCACGTGTTCCTCACTGGAATTTTAATACCATTCGGTATCCAGATAATATGAACAGAAACGATTTGTACAGTTGCACAAAAGCTTTGATGTAAACTTTACGAAGTGGTTTCAAACTATATATGATAATTAATATTTATAAAATTTTATGATAGTTTTTGAGGTGCAGTAACACAAGTATTACAGTAAATTACATCTCAAATATAAATTTGCGATTACGTTTACGAGGATACGAATTCCAAATTACGTTAATGTTGCGGTCTATTTGCTTCAAGTTAACAAATTAATTGTAAGGAAAATTTATAAAAAAAGAAAGAAAAAAAACTCTGATCATTTATAGCACTTCAACAACTAATATTCAAATTAGTATTTTAATTTCACAGCAAGTCACCATTATTAGCTTACCAAACGTTCTCAAATTGCAAAATAATCTTAGATTTTCCTCCGTAGGAAATAATGGGAATATTGGTGGCTATTCGGGAATACGCGTCGACTTGGTGAAATTTACATGTAGAACAAAAACAAAACTTCACAAATGTTAAAAATTTTGTTTTTGTTTATCATACAAAATTTACCGTTTTTAAAAAAGAGAGCAACGCGTTCAAATTCTCACGTTTATTTCATTTTAGAATTGTATAGGAAACAAAAAAAATTTTTGAAACTTTGTTTTTGCTTTAATGTAAAGTTTCACTTCTTCGACGCGTTTTCCCGAATAGCCACCATTATGATTCCCGGGTTTCGGCACCAATGTTTTAATCTTAGGAAAACCCAAATTCTAGTTCAGAATTAAGAATAAAAATATTGCACACATCAATTGTTAGGTTGGACAATTTTATTTTAATTTTCTTAATTGACAAGTGTCTGACCTCAATTAATCCTTAAACAAGAATGAATCTTTTTAATACTTAGATTATATTAAAACCAATATGAAAAAAATGTGATCAGCTAGCAAGACAAATTTTAAGAAGCTACCGTTAATTTTACTCTCGATCTCTTTATATATTTTAGATTTGTACATAGCTGTCGAATAATTATTATAATTAATATAAATTTATGAGAAACGTTAGGGAGAAAAAAGAGTAAATGTTACTGATGTAAAACCAGTAATTATGATCATTTATATGTATGTAACTATTTAACAATGTGGTAAACTCTTATATACATATGTATGTATATAGAAGTTGAAAAATTATCGATAATAATAAATGTAATAGTAAGGTAGTACAAGTTATATTAAGAATAATTTGTGTTTAGCTACATATTTTAATTTAATTTAGCTAAATAATTAAATTCATCTGGTTGAGTTAAGATTTTGACTAATTTTTCTCAACATGCTGCCCCCTAAGAACCACAGTTCTTAACTAAGACTCCGGAAAAAGGACGGCCTCAAGTTGGGGGTATTTTGTTTAGTCTCTTGACATCGCTATGCCGCTACTCACAGCGTCAGGATCAGGCTCCATCCTTTCAATTGAAGATGTGTCGTTCTGTTCTGGTGCTAGCGAATCATAATGTGAATCTGTTGGTAAAAAACAAATTTTAGATATAGGTCGTTTAATTATTTTGTCTTTAGTGAAAATAGATACCACCCCAACCCTGCCGTCTTGTCCGGGGTGTACCTCATGTATACGGCCCATTAACCATTGACCAGGCCCACAGCGGTCATCTGAAATAAGAACAAGGTCACCTACCTTGGCATTAGGTTTAGATATAAGCCATTTAGGTCGAGCTTGCAACCGATTTAGGTATTCCATATACCAACGTTTCCAGAAGTGTTGTTTAAATTTTTGAATTGCCTTCCATCGGGATAGTCGATTTACGTTGATATCAATTAGGTTTTCTTCTTGTACGCAGTTGATGGGCTCACATATTAAAAAATGTGCAGGAGTCAAGGCCTTTAAGTCAGACGGATCAGAAGATAATGGACAAAGTGGTCGCGAGTTCAAGCAGCTTTCTATCTGGCTAAGTAATGTGGCTAACTCTTCAAAACTAAGTACTCGATCATTCATAACTCGTTTCAAGTGATGTTTCACGGACTTTACTCCTGCTTCCCATAAGCCGCCAAAATTTGGAGATGCAGGTGGGATAAAATGCCATTCTGTGCCAAATAATACAAGTGAATTACGCAATTCTTCTGGAATATACTTTGAATTTTGGTTGAAAAGAACTTTGAGCTCCTTTGAGGCACCCACAAAGTTGGTGCCACAGTCTGAGTAAATATCCGTACAAATACCTCTGCGGGATACAAATCTGCGAAATGCAGCTAAAAATGAGTTTGTTGTCAGATCGAAAACTGCTTCCAAATGAATGGTTTTCGTAACCATGCACACGAACAAGCAAATATAATCTTTCGATATTATAGCAGATCTAAAAGTGGAATTGTTTATTGAAACTGGACCAGCGTAGTCAACTCCGCTGTGCTTAAAAGGCCTGGTTACATGTAGACGCACAGGAGGCAAGTCTCCCATAATCTGTGAAGCGGACTTAGCTGAATATTTAAAACAAGTAATGCAATTGCAGATAATATTCTTGGCTAATTGATTGATTGCCAGATATTATCCAATATTTCCTATTTACTTAAGACATGGTTAAGGTAACACCGCCATGGAGAGTGTTTTCATGAGCTTGTCTTATTATGAGTCTAGAAAGAGGTTTAGCCTTAGACAAAAGTATTGGATGCTTAATGTCATAAGGCAAGTTCGAATTATGCAAGCGCCTGCCTACCCTAATAAGACCATCTCTATCGATGTATGGCATAATTTTTTAAAGTGGATTGTTTTTAACCTCGCCACTTAAAATTTTTTTTAGTTTATCTTGCGGGTAATCGATGTTTTGAGTAATCTTCAATAGCTTTTCAAGTGTATTATTTATATTAGCCACGCTTAGAGCAGAAGTTGCTTTAAAATCTTTGTTCACTCTATTAACTGTAGAATTATAACAGAATCGGTAGCACAGTGACATTACTTTCAATAATATCCTTAGTTTTGAAAACTTATAAAGAAAGTGTGGATACCTCTCATTCTCACATCTTCTTTTACCAGGAGAAAGATTAGTTTGCGAAATAACAGTTTGAGTTTTTGGTGGTTTTCGCCTCTCCTGACAAGTATCAAAGATTGAAAGCGAACTGGGCCAAGCTGATGGTGGTTCGTATAAAAAATTTGGACCATGCCACCAACTATTGCACTCTACCAGTTCGTGGGGGAAAATTCCTCTTGATGCACAATCGACAGGATGTAAGGCATATGGAACATATATCCACTGTAATGGATTGCTAAGACGTTGGATCTCAGCCACTCTATTGGCAACATAAATAGTCCAATTTGAAGGTGGTTTTCTGATCCAACTCAAAACAGTGAAGCTATCGGTCCAAAAGAAAATTTCTTCAATCCCAATGTGCGAAAATGAGTCTCTTGCCTTTGAGCTTAATTTTACCGCAAGCACTGCAGCACAGAGCTCTAGCCGTGGTATTGAAATAGTTTTTATAGGTGATATTTTCGATTTTGCTTGCAAAAGGGTAACATAGATGTCATTTAGAGTAGTCACCCTGACATAGACCGCAGCAGCATAAGCAACTGTCGACGCATCACAAAAACAGTGAAGTTCCAGTTTCGAACTATTAACGAAGTTTGTCCACCTTGGAATTCTAAGGGTGGCGAAGTTAGATAAAGTAGATCTATACTGAAGCCATTGTTGTTCAATTTCGTAAGGAACTTTATCATCCCAATCTATACCCTTTTCCCATAATTGCTTAAATATAGATTTTGCAACCACAGTACTAGGTGTTAACAAATCCAATGGGCTAAACAATCTTGCAGTATCGGATAAAATTGTTCTCTTTGAAACTGGACGGATTGGATCAACATTTACATTAAAAGAAAAAGAATCAGTAGTGGTATTCCACTGAATCCCAAGAGTCTTTACAACGTTGTCTCGATCAAAATTTCAATGTCAAAGACTTTTCTCTGTTTTCCTCAGGAATTGTATTCAATAATTCGGCAGAATTTGTTAATCCATTTCCTTAGATTACATCCACCCTTTTTTAACAGAGTACATAAATTCTTCTGTAACGCAATTGCTTTCTCCAAAGTATCGGAGCCTGAAATAATGTCGTCAGCATATGAATCCGAAACTAATATTTTTGATTCACCGAGAAAATCTTTTTCATAATAAGATGCAAGTTGTTGTAAAACACGAATTGAAATAAATGGTGCTGATGTCGTTCCATAAGTCACCGTATTCAGTTGATAAACAGAAATTTCATCATGTGGACTATATCGCCACAAAATTTGCTGAAATTTGCGATGTTCAGGATTCTTTGTTAACATTAATTTGTCTAAACATTTTTTCAATATCTGCGCTAAACGCAATTTTGTGCATCCTCCATTTATTCAAAATTTTTGGAAGCGCATTTTGTAATGCAGGGCCCGGTGAAAGTTCTTCATTTAATGATTTTCTTCCTTGTATGTGGCTACTGCCATCAAAAACTACCCGCAATTTTGTAGTGGAGCTTTCCTCTTTTAAAACACCGTGATGTGGCAAAAAATAGGAAAAATGATTAATGCTCGTACTTACAGGATATGTCCCAATTTTAGACATATGGCCTATGCATGAGTATGAGTCATACTCACGCATAAAATTTTTATAATTTTCGGAAAAAGTTTTTTTTTTTGAAAATGAAGCCTCAAGCTGCTTAAATCGTTTCAAAGCGCCTATTATATTATTATGGACATGTGGAAGGCTACCACTTAGTAATACGGATCTAAATGGTAGATTCACAACGTAGCGGCCAAACGAGTCACGCCTAGTTGTGGCTTTAAAGTAGTTCTCACAAGCTATTTCCTCATTTGATAGTTCTCTATTGGATACAACTTCCTCTTGCTCCTAAAATGACCTAAGAAGGTTTTCTAAATTAACATTATGAAAACTGACCCTGTTCGAAGCGATGAGTTTGATGGCCCGGAAAAGACCCACCCGAAAAGGGTATTTTGAAAAAACAAATCATTATGAACAAATGATTCACCAGGTATCTTAATCTTGAAACAAACGTCAGAGCCTAAAATAATGTCAATTGGATCGGCCTGATAATAAAACGGATCAGCCAATACGCCATTGTCTAATTCAGGAAACGATATTTTCTTTGAAAAATAGTTTGGCTTATATGAAGAAACATTTGAGAGAACTAAAGCGTTGCAAGAAATGATTGGTCGTTTCTCCCGTGACATTAATTCCAGATTAACTGAGTGTTTTGCTACACGCCCGCTTTAAACTCCAACCCCAATGACTTGGCAATGAGACTTCTGTCTGGGCAGACGTAAAAGCTGAACAGCAGATTCGGAAATCAATGTTCCTTGCGAACTAGGGTCCAAAAGAGCCCTCAATGGAAAACAGTCACTATCCGAATTTACAAACAGCCTAACGGTATATAATAAAACGTTATGAAACGTATGCGAATTGTGAGTATCCAATGGCTCATTAGCTATTACATTAGACTCAACAGGTGTAATATTGTAGGATGTGGTTTTTTACAGGTGCTGCACCTGTTCAAGCTGTTGCAGCTATCGTGCGAATGATAAACAATTTCTGCATATATTTTCACTTGTTATAAACTCATTCTTTGATGTTAAAGGTCAATTAGAAAATATTTCTTAAGTTATGCAATATATTATTGCCAACTCGCCTCTAAAATGCCTTCAAGGCGCAGAGGCACATACACTGTTATATAATTGTATTTTTTGAAATAAATGAATTTAAAAAAAAAAAAAAAAAAAAAAAAAGCCAGGAATTTGTAGCATTGTGAAAGATATCTAGTGAGCTTTTCCACAAAATAAACAAGCAATTTATTTAGATTTTGATATATTGCTGTTATGAAAATATGTGGTTTTCTTACTTTTCCAACTATTTTGGCCATGTTTACTGATAGACGGTACTAACTCACCTAATGATTCCAATGATCTAAAAGTTCTTTCCAAGAAAGAAAACATTTCTGAAAGGCTTGGAATTTCAGTCGAGGACTTCAAAGAATGCTCCCATTCCCTTCTTGTCTGAATATCAAGTTTCTGACACAGTAAAAACAATAAAATTGGATCCCAAGTTGGCGCATCAACATCTGAGTTCCCTAAAGAGGAAATACACTCTTGGGTAGTATCCAATAGAGTTTTTATGCTTTGAAAACTACCATCAGATTTGGGAATATTAAAGAATTTATGACTCACTATAACTCGTTTATTGTGGTATCTGGTCTCTAAAATGTTCCAAACTGAAGCATAGTTTGCTTCGGTAGCCGAAAAAGTATTGATTAGTGAAGCTGCCTCACCACTGAGAGTGCCTTTTAAATAATAAAATTTTTGAATTTTTGAAAGTGATGCATTATTATGAAGCAACGATAAGTAAATGTCGTGGAAAGGAATCCATTCCATATAATCACCTGAAAATGTTGGAAGTGAAATGTTCGGTAATCTTGCATCTGAAGTTGCCGTCATGTCGGCATGACTAGTTGGCATAGCAAAAGTGCTACAAAGAGGAGAACGTAAAGTATCACTTGGTAAACTATCCAATAGTCTACCCTTGAATGAAAAATAAAGTTCAGAATATTTCTAACAATCTCATCATGCTGGTACTTAAATGTCTGAAATAAATTTTCGGGCTCCAATGGAAGAGCTTCTATATAGCCACGTGTCTTTTCAGAGTTATCTTTCGACAAAAACCGATCGTAAAGTCGTGTAACTGTAACTATTAGATCACGTTGAATTTCTATTAAAACGTTCAATTCAGCCATTTTGAAATATGTATACAAGCATCGAATGTCCGAACTATTACTACTTATATGTATATAAAAAAGATATTACGATGAAGATGATTCACCTTTTATTAGCTTTTGAATGTTTTGAGATTCGAGCGATGATCAAAAGGAAAGAAATTTTAAATTAGGAAGGGCTCCCAAAGAAAATTTGATCACGTGTTCCTCACTGGAATTTTAATACCATTCGGTATCCAGATAATATGAACAGAAACGATTTGTACAGTTGCACAAAAGCTTTGATGTAAACTTTACGAAGTGGTTTCAAACTATATATGATAATTAATATTTATAAAATTTTATGATAGTTTTTGAGGTGCAGTAACACAAGTATTACAGTAAATTACATCTCAAATATAAATTTGCGATTACGTTTACGAGGATACGAATTCCAAATTACGTTAATTTTGCGGTCTATTTGCTTCAAGTTAACAAATTAATTGTAAGGAAAATTTATAAAAAAAGAAAGAAAAAAAACTCTGATCATTTATAGCACTTCAACAACTAATATTCAAATTAGTATTTTAATTTCACAGCAAGTCACCATTATTAGCTTACCAAACGTTCTCAAATTGCAAAATAATCTTAGATTTTCCTCCGTAGGAAATAATGGGAATATTGGTGGCTATTCGGGAATACGCGTCGACTTGGTGAAATTTACATGTAGAACAAAAACAAAACTTCACAAATGTTAAAAATTTTGTTTTTGTTTATCATACAAAATTTACCGTTTTTAAAAAAGAGAGCAACGCGTTCAAATTCTCACGTTTATTTCATTTTAGAATTGTATAGGAAACAAAAAAAATTTTTGAAACTTTGTTTTTGCTTTAATGTAAAGTTTCACTTCTTCGACGCGTTTTCCCGAATAGCCACCATTATGATTCCCGGGTTTCGGCACCAATGTTTTAATCTTAGGAAAACCCAAATTCTAGTTCAGAATTAAGAATAAAAATATTGCACACATCAATTGTTAGGTTGGACAATTTTATTTTAATTTTCTTAATTGACAAGTGTCTGACCTCAATTAATCCTTAAACAAGAATGAATCTTTTTAATACTTAGATTATATTAAAACCAATATGAAAAAAATGTGATCAGCTAGCAAGACAAATTTTAAGAAGCTACCGTTAATTTTACTCTCGATCTCTTTATATATTTTAGATTTGTACATAGCTGTCGAATAATTATTATAATTAATATAAATTTATGAGAAACGTTAGGGAGAAAAAAGAGTAAATGTTACTGATGTAAAACCAGTAATTATGATCATTTATATGTATGTAACTATTTAACAATGTGGTAAACTCTTATATACATATGTATGTATATAGAAGTTGAAAAATTATCGATAATAATAAATGTAATAGTAAGGTAGTACAAGTTATATTAAGAATAATTTGTGTTTAGCTACATATTTTAATTTAATTTAGCTAAATAATTAAATTCATCTGGTTGAGTTAAGATTTTGACTAATTTTTCTCAACATGCTGCCCCCTAAGAACCACAGTTCTTAACTAAGACTCCGGAAAAAGGACGGCCTCAAGTTGGGGGTATTTTGTTTAGTCTCTTGACATCGCTATGCCGCTACTCACAGCGTCAGGATCAGGCTCCATCCTTTCAATTGAAGATGTGTCGTTCTGTTCTGGTGCTAGCGAATCATAATGTGAATCTGTTGGTAAAAAACAAATTTTAGATATAGGTCGTTTAATTATTTTGTCTTTAGTGAAAATAGATACCACCCCAACCCTGCCGTCTTGTCCGGGGTGTACCTCATGTATACGGCCCATTAACCATTGACCAGGCCCACAGCGGTCATCTGAAATAAGAACAAGGTCACCTACCTTGGCATTAGGTTTAGATATAAGCCATTTAGGTCGAGCTTGCAACCGATTTAGGTATTCCATATACCAACGTTTCCAGAAGTGTTGTTTAAATTTTTGAATTGCCTTCCATCGGGATAGTCGATTTACGTTGATATCAATTAGGTTTTCTTCTTGTACGCAGTTGATGGGCTCACATATTAAAAAATGTGCAGGAGTCAAGGCCTTTAAGTCAGACGGATCAGAAGATAATGGACAAAGTGGTCGCGAGTTCAAGCAGCTTTCTATCTGGCTAAGTAATGTGGCTAACTCTTCAAAACTAAGTACTCGATCATTCATAACTCGTTTCAAGTGATGTTTCACGGACTTTACTCCTGCTTCCCATAAGCCGCCAAAATTTGGAGATGCAGGTGGGATAAAATGCCATTCTGTGCCAAATAATACAAGTGAATTACGCAATTCTTCTGGAATATACTTTGAATTTTGGTTGAAAAGAACTTTGAGCTCCTTTGAGGCACCCACAAAGTTGGTGCCACAGTCTGAGTAAATATCCGTACAAATACCTCTGCGGGATACAAATCTGCGAAATGCAGCTAAAAATGAGTTTGTTGTCAGATCGAAAACTGCTTCCAAATGAATGGTTTTCGTAACCATGCACACGAACAAGCAAATATAATCTTTCGATATTATAGCAGATCTAAAAGTGGAATTGTTTATTGAAACTGGACCAGCGTAGTCAACTCCGCTGTGCTTAAAAGGCCTGGTTACATGTAGACGCACAGGAGGCAAGTCTCCCATAATCTGTGAAGCGGACTTAGCTGAATATTTAAAACAAGTAATGCAATTGCAGATAATATTCTTGGCTAATTGATTGATTGCCAGATATTATCCAATATTTCCTATTTACTTAAGACATGGTTAAGGTAACACCGCCATGGAGAGTGTTTTCATGAGCTTGTCTTATTATGAGTCTAGAAAGAGGTTTAGCCTTAGACAAAAGTATTGGATGCTTAATGTCATAAGGCAAGTTCGAATTATGCAAGCGCCTGCCTACCCTAATAAGACCATCTCTATCGATGTATGGCATAATTTTTTAAAGTGGATTGTTTTTAACCTCGCCACTTAAAATTTTTTTTAGTTTATCTTGCGGGTAATCGATGTTTTGAGTAATCTTCAATAGCTTTTCAAGTGTATTATTTATATTAGCCACGCTTAGAGCAGAAGTTGCTTTAAAATCTTTGTTCACTCTATTAACTGTAGAATTATAACAGAATCGGTAGCACAGTGACATTACTTTCAATAATATCCTTAGTTTTGAAAACTTATAAAGAAAGTGTGGATACCTCTCATTCTCACATCTTCTTTTACCAGGAGAAAGATTAGTTTGCGAAATAACAGTTTGAGTTTTTGGTGGTTTTCGCCTCTCCTGACAAGTATCAAAGATTGAAAGCGAACTGGGCCAAGCTGATGGTGGTTCGTATAAAAAATTTGGACCATGCCACCAACTATTGCACTCTACCAGTTCGTGGGGGAAAATTCCTCTTGATGCACAATCGACAGGATGTAAGGCATATGGAACATATATCCACTGTAATGGATTGCTAAGACGTTGGATCTCAGCCACTCTATTGGCAACATAAATAGTCCAATTTGAAGGTGGTTTTCTGATCCAACTCAAAACAGTGAAGCTATCGGTCCAAAAGAAAATTTCTTCAATCCCAATGTGCGAAAATGAGTCTCTTGCCTTTGAGCTTAATTTTACCGCAAGCACTGCAGCACAGAGCTCTAGCCGTGGTATTGAAATAGTTTTTATAGGTGATATTTTCGATTTTGCTTGCAAAAGGGTAACATAGATGTCATTTAGAGTAGTCACCCTGACATAGACCGCAGCAGCATAAGCAACTGTCGACGCATCACAAAAACAGTGAAGTTCCAGTTTCGAACTATTAACGAAGTTTGTCCACCTTGGAATTCTAAGGGTGGCGAAGTTAGATAAAGTAGATCTATACTGAAGCCATTGTTGTTCAATTTCGTAAGGAACTTTATCATCCCAATCTATACCCTTTTCCCATAATTGCTTAAATATAGATTTTGCAACCACAGTACTAGGTGTTAACAAATCCAATGGGCTAAACAATCTTGCAGTATCGGATAAAATTGTTCTCTTTGAAACTGGACGGATTGGATCAACATTTACATTAAAAGAAAAAGAATCAGTAGTGGTATTCCACTGAATCCCAAGAGTCTTTACAACGTTGTCTCGATCAAAATTTCAATGTCAAAGACTTTTCTCTGTTTTCCTCAGGAATTGTATTCAATAATTCGGCAGAATTTGTTAATCCATTTCCTTAGATTACATCCACCCTTTTTTAACAGAGTACATAAATTCTTCTGTAACGCAATTGCTTTCTCCAAAGTATCGGAGCCTGAAATAATGTCGTCAACATATGAATCCGAAACTAATATTTTTGATTCACCGAGAAAATCTTTTTCATAATAAGATGCAAGTTGTTGTAAAACACGAATTGAAATAAATGGTGCTGATGTCGTTCCATAAGTCACCGTATTCAGTTGATAAACAGAAATTTCATCATGTGGACTATATCGCCACAAAATTTGCTGAAATTTGCGATGTTCAGGATTCTTTGTTAACATTAATTTGTCTAAACATTTTTTCAATATCTGCGCTAAACGCAATTTTGTGCATCCTCCATTTATTCAAAATTTTTGGAAGCGCATTTTGTAATGCAGGGCCCGGTGAAAGTTCTTCATTTAATGATTTTCTTCCTTGTATGTGGCTACTGCCATCAAAAACTACCCGCAATTTTGTAGTGGAGCTTTCCTCTTTTAAAACACCGTGATGTGGCAAAAAATAGGAAAAATGATTAATGCTCGTACTTACAGGATATGTCCCAATTTTAGACATATGGCCTAATGACTCATACTCACGCATAAAATTTTTATAATTTTCGGAAAAAGTTTTTTTTTTTGAAAATGAAGCCTCAAGCTGCTTAAATCGTTTCAAAGCGCCTATTATATTATTATGGACATGTGGAAGGCTACCACTTAGTAATACGGATCTAAATGGTAGATTCACAACGTAGCGGCCAAACGAGTCACGCCTAGTTGTGGCTTTAAAGTAGTTCTCACAAGCTATTTCCTCATTTGATAGTTCTCTATTGGATACAACTTCCTCTTGCTCCTAAAATGACCTAAGAAGGTTTTCTAAATTAACATTATGAAAACTGACCCTGTTCGAAGCGATGAGTTTGATGGCCCGGAAAAGACCCACCCGAAAAGGGTATTTTGAAAAAACAAATCATTATGAACAAATGATTCACCAGGTATCTTAATCTTGAAACAAACGTCAGAGCCTAAAATAATGTCAATTGGATCGGCCTGATAATAAAACGGATCAGCCAATACGCCATTGTCTAATTCAGGAAACGATATTTTCTTTGAAAAATAGTTTGGCTTATATGAAGAAACATTTGAGAGAACTAAAGCGTTGCAAGAAATGATTGGTCGTTTCTCCCGTGACATTAATTCCAGATTAACTGAGTGTTTTGCTACACGCCCGCTTTAAACTCCAACCCCAATGACTTGGCAATGAGACTTCTGTCTGGGCAGACGTAAAAGCTGAACAGCAGATTCGGAAATCAATGTTCCTTGCGAACTAGGGTCCAAAAGAGCCCTCAATGGAAAACAGTCACTATCCGAATTTACAAACAGCCTAACGGTATATAATAAAACGTTATGAAACGTATGCGAATTGTGAGTATCCAATGGCTCATTAGCTATTACATTAGACTCAACAGGTGTAATATTGTATGATGTGGTTTTTTACAGGTGCTGCACCTGTTCAAGCTGTTGCAGCTATCGTGCGAATGATAAACAATTTCTGCATATATTTTCACTTGTTATAAACTCATTCTTTGATGTTAAAGGTCAATTAGAAAATATTTCTTAAGTTATGCAATATATTATTGCCAACTCGCCTCTAAAATGCCTTCAAGGCGCAGAGGCACATACATTGTTATATAATTGTATTTTTTGAAATAAATGAATTTATAAAAAAAAAAAAAAAAAGCCAGGAATTTGTAGCATTGTGAAAGATATCTAGTGAGCTTTTCCACAAAATAAACAAGCAATTTATTTAGATTTTGATATATTGCTGTTATGAAAATATGTGGTTTTCTTACTTTTCCAACTATTTTGGCCATGTTTACTGATAGACGGTACTAACTCACCTAATGATTCCAATGATCTAAAAGTTCTTTCCAAGAAAGAAAACATTTCTGAAAGGCTTGGAATTTCAGTCGAGGACTTCAAAGAATGCTCCCATTCCCTTCTTGTCTGAATATCAAGTTTCTGACACAGTAAAAACAATAAAATTGGATCCCAAGTTGGCGCATCAACATCTGAGTTCCCTAAAGAGGAAATACACTCTTGGGTAGTATCCAATAGAGTTTTTATGCTTTGAAAACTACCATCAGATTTGGGAATATTAAAGAATTTATGACTCACTATAACTCGTTTATTGTGGTATCTGGTCTCTAAAATGTTCCAAACTGAAGCATAGTTTGCTTCGGTAGCCGAAAAAGTATTGATTAGTGAAGCTGCCTCACCACTGAGAGTGCCTTTTAAATAATAAAATTTTTGAATTTTTGAAAGTGATGCATTATTATGAAGCAACGATAAGTAAATGTCGTGGAAAGGAATCCATTCCATATAATCACCTGAAAATGCTGGAAGTGAAATGTTCGGTAATCTTGCATCTGAAGTTGCCGTCATGTCGGCATGACTAGTTGGCATAGCAAAAGTGCTACAAAGAGGAGAACGTAAAGTATCACTTGGTAAACTATCCAATAGTCTACCCTTGAATGAAAAATAAAGTTCAGAATATTTCTAACAATCTCATCATGCTGGTACTTAAATGTCTGAAATAAATTTTCGGGCTCCAATGGAAGAGCTTCTATATAGCCACGTGTCTTTTCAGAGTTATCTTTCGACAAAAACCGATCGTAAAGTCGTGTAACTGTAACTATTAGATCACGTTGAATTTCTATTAAAACGTTCAATTCAGCCATTTTGAAATATGTATACAAGCATCGAATGTCCGAACTATTACTACTTATATGTATATAAAAAAGATATTACGATGAAGATGATTCACCTTTTATTAGCTTTTGAATGTTTTGAGATTCGAGCGATGATCAAAAGGAAAGAAATTTTAAATTAGGAAGGGCTCCCAAAGAAAATTTGATCACGTGTTCCTCACTGGAATTTTAATACCATTCGGTATCCAGATAATATGAACAGAAACGATTTGTACAGTTGCACAAAAGCTTTGATGTAAACTTTACGAAGTGGTTTCAAACTAACATTTATATATGATAATTAATATTTATAAAATTTTATGATAGTTTTTGAGGTGCAGTAACACAAGTATTACAGTAAATTACATCTCAAATATAAATTTGCGATTACGTTTACGAGGATACGAATTCCAAATTACGTTAATTTTGCGGTCTATTTGCTTCAAGTTAACAAATTAATTGTAAGGAAAATTTATAAAAAAAAGAAAGAAAAAAAACTCTGATCATTTATAGCACTTCAACAACTAATATTCAAATTAGTATTTTAATTTCACAGCAAGTCACCATTATTAGCTTACCAAACGTTCTCAAATTGCAAAATAATCTTAGATTTTCCTCCGTAGGAAATAATGGGAATATTGGTGGCTATTCGGGAATACGCGTCGACTTGGTGAAATTTACATGTAGAACAAAAACAAAACTTCACAAATGTTAAAAATTTTGTTTTTGTTTATCATACAAAATTTACCGTTTTTAAAAAAGAGAGCAACGCGTTCAAATTCTCACGTTTATTTCATTTTAGAATTGTATAGGAAACAAAAAAAATTTTTGAAACTTTGTTTTTGCTTTAATGTAAAGTTTCACTTCTTCGACGCGTTTTCCCGAATAGCCACCATTATGATTCCCGGGTTTCGGCACCAATGTTTTAATCTTAGGAAAACCCAAATTCTAGTTCAGAATTAAGAATAAAAATATTGCACACATCAATTGTTAGGTTGGACAATTTTATTTTAATTTTCTTAATTGACAAGTGTCTGACCTCAATTAATCCTTAAACAAGAATGAATCTTTTTAATACTTAGATTATATTAAAACCAATATGAAAAAAATGTGATCAGCTAGCAAGACAAATTTTAAGAAGCTACCGTTAATTTTACTCTCGATCTCTTTATATATTTTAGATTTGTACATAGCTGTCGAATAATTATTATAATTAATATAAATTTATGAGAAACGTTAGGGAGAAAAAAGAGTAAATGTTACTGATGTAAAACCAGTAATTATGATCATTTATATGTATGTAACTATTTAACAATGTGGTAAACTCTTATATACATATGTATGTATATAGAAGTTGAAAAATTATCGATAATAATAAATGTAATAGTAAGGTAGTACAAGTTATATTAAGAATAATTTGTGTTTAGCTACATATTTTAATTTAATTTAGCTAAATAATTAAATTCATCTGGTTGAGTTAAGATTTTGACTAATTTTTCTCAACATGCTGCCCCCTAAGAACCACAGTTCTTAACTAAGACTCCGGAAAAAGGACGGCCTCAAGTTGGGGGTATTTTGTTTAGTCTCTTGACATCGCTATGCCGCTACTCACAGCGTCAGGATCAGGCTCCATCCTTTCAATTGAAGATGTGTCGTTCTGCTCTGGTGCTAGCGAATCATAATGTGAATCTGTTGGTAAAAAACAAATTTTGTTTAATTATTTTGTCTTTAGTGAAAATAGATACCACCCCAACCCTGCCGTCTTGTCCGGGGTGTACCTCATGTATACGGCCCATTAACCATTGACCAGGCCCACAGCGGTCATCTGAAATAAGAACAAGGTCACCTACCTTGGCATTAGGTTTAGATATAAGCCATTTAGGTCGAGCTTGCAACCGATTTAGGTATTCCATATACCAACGTTTCCAGAAGTGTTGTTTAAATTTTTGAATTGCCTTCCATCGGGATAGTCGATTTACGTTGATATCAATTAGGTTTTCTTCTTGTACGCAGTTGATGGGCTCACATATTAAAAAATGTGCAGGAGTCAAGGCCTTTAAGTCAGACGGATCAGAAGATAATGGACAAAGTGGTCGCGAGTTCAAGCAGCTTTCTATCTGGCTAAGTAATGTGGCTAACTCTTCAAAACTAAGTACTCGATCATTCATAACTCGTTTCAAGTGATGTTTCACGGACTTTACTCCTGCTTCCCATAAGCCGCCAAAATTTGGAGATGCAGGTGGGATAAAATGCCATTCTGTGCCAAATAATACAAGTGAATTACGCAATTCTTCTGGAATATACTTTGAATTTTGGTTGAAAAGAACTTTGAGCTCCTTTGAGGCACCCACAAAGTTGGTGCCACAGTCTGAGTAAATATCCGTACAAATACCTCTGCGGGATACAAATCTGCGAAATGCAGCTAAAAATGAGTTTGTTGTCAGATCGAAAACTGCTTCCAAATGAATGGTTTTCGTAACCATGCACACGAACAAGCAAATATAATCTTTCGATATTATAGCAGATCTAAAAGTGGAATTGTTTATTGAAACTGGACCAGCGTAGTCAACTCCGCTGTGCTTAAAAGGCCTGGTTACATGTAGACGCACAGGAGGCAAGTCTCCCATAATCTGTGAAGCGGACTTAGCTGAATATTTAAAACAAGTAATGCAATTGCAGATAATATTCTTGGCTAATTGATTGATTGCCAGATATTATCCAATATTTCCTATTTACTTAAGACATGGTTAAGGTAACACCGCCATGGAGAGTGTTTTCATGAGCTTGTCTTATTATGAGTCTAGAAAGAGGTTTAGCCTTAGACAAAAGTATTGGATGCTTAATGTCATAAGGCAAGTTCGAATTATGCAAGCGCCTGCCTACCCTAATAAGACCATCTCTATCGATGTATGGCATAATTTTTTAAAGTGGATTGTTTTTAACCTCGCCACTTAAAATTTTTTTTAGTTTATCTTGCGGGTAATCGATGTTTTGAGTAATCTTCAATAGCTTTTCAAGTGTATTATTTATATTAGCCACGCTTAGAGCAGAAGTTGCTTTAAAATCTTTGTTCACTCTATTAACTGTAGAATTATAACAGAATCGGTAGCACAGTGACATTACTTTCAATAATATCCTTAGTTTTGAAAACTTATAAAGAAAGTGTGGATACCTCTCATTCTCACATCTTCTTTTACCAGGAGAAAGATTAGTTTGCGAAATAACAGTTTGAGTTTTTGGTGGTTTTCGCCTCTCCTGACAAGTATCAAAGATTGAAAGCGAACTGGGCCAAGCTGATGGTGGTTCGTATAAAAAATTTGGACCATGCCACCAACTATTGCACTCTACCAGTTCGTGGGGGAAAATTCCTCTTGATGCACAATCGACAGGATGTAAGGCATATGGAACATATATCCACTGTAATGGATTGCTAAGACGTTGGATCTCAGCCACTCTATTGGCAACATAAATAGTCCAATTTGAAGGTGGTTTTCTGATCCAACTCAAAACAGTGAAGCTATCGGTCCAAAAGAAAATTTCTTCAATCCCAATGTGCGAAAATGAGTCTCTTGCCTTTGAGCTTAATTTTACCGCAAGCACTGCAGCACAGAGCTCTAGCCGTGGTATTGAAATAGTTTTTATAGGTGATATTTTCGATTTTGCTTGCAAAAGGGTAACATAGATGTCATTTAGAGTAGTCACCCTGACATAGACCGCAGCAGCATAAGCAACTGTCGACGCATCACAAAAACAGTGAAGTTCCAGTTTCGAACTATTAACGAAGTTTGTCCACCTTGGAATTCTAAGGGTGGCGAAGTTAGATAAAGTAGATCTATACTGAAGCCATTGTTGTTCAATTTCGTAAGGAACTTTATCATCCCAATCTATACCCTTTTCCCATAATTGCTTAAATATAGATTTTGCAACCACAGTACTAGGTGTTAACAAATCCAATGGGCTAAACAATCTTGCAGTATCGGATAAAATTGTTCTCTTTGAAACTGGACGGATTGGATCAACATTTACATTAAAAGAAAAAGAATCAGTAGTGGTATTCCACTGAATCCCAAGAGTCTTTACAACGTTGTCTCGATCAAAATTTCAATGTCAAAGACTTTTCTCTGTTTTCCTCAGGAATTGTATTCAATAATTCGGCAGAATTTGTTAATCCATTTCCTTAGATTACATCCACCCTTTTTTAACAGAGTACATAAATTCTTCTGTAACGCAATTGCTTTCTCCAAAGTATCGGAGCCTGAAATAATGTCGTCAACATATGAATCCGAAACTAATATTTTTGATTCACCGAGAAAATCTTTTTCATAATAAGATGCAAGTTGTTGTAAAACACGAATTGAAATAAATGGTGCTGATGTCGTTCCATAAGTCACCGTATTCAGTTGATAAACAGAAATTTCATCATGTGGACTATATCGCCACAAAATTTGCTGAAATTTGCGATGTTCAGGATTCTTTGTTAACATTAATTTGTCTAAACATTTTTTCAATATCTGCGCTAAACGCAATTTTGTGCATCCTCCATTTATTCAAAATTTTTGGAAGCGCATTTTGTAATGCAGGGCCCGGTGAAAGTTCTTCATTTAATGATTTTCTTCCTTGTATGTGGCTACTGCCATCAAAAACTACCCGCAATTTTGTAGTGGAGCTTTCCTCTTTTGAAACACCGTGATGTGGCAAAAAATAGGAAAAATGATTAATGCTCGTACTTACAGGATATGTCCCAATTTTAGACATATGGCCTAATGACTCATACTCACGCATAAAATTTTTATAATTTTCGGAAAAAGTTTTTTTTTTTGAAAATGAAGCCTCAAGCTGCTTAAATCGTTTCAAAGCGCCTATTATATTATTATGGACATGTGGAAGGCTACCACTTAGTAATACGGATCTAAATGGTAGATTCACAACGTAGCGGCCAAACGAGTCACGCCTAGTTGTGGCTTTAAAGTAGTTCTCACAAGCTATTTCCTCATTTGATAGTTCTCTATTGGATACAACTTCCTCTTGCTCCTAAAATGACCTAAGAAGGTTTTCTAAATTAACATTATGAAAACTGACCCTGTTCGAAGCGATGAGTTTGATGGCCCGGAAAAGACCCACCCGAAAAGGGTATTTTGAAAAAACAAATCATTATGAACAAATGATTCACCAGGTATCTTAATCTTGAAACAAACGTCAGAGCCTAAAATAATGTCAATTGGATCGGCCTGATAATAAAACGGATCAGCCAATACGCCATTGTCTAATTCAGGAAACGATATTTTCTTTGAAAAATAGTTTGGCTTATATGAAGAAACATTTGAGAGAACTAAAGCGTTGCAAGAAATGATTGGTCGTTTCTCCCGTGACATTAATTCCAGATTAACTGAGTGTTTTGCTACACGCCCGCTTTAAACTCCAACCCCAATGACTTGGCAATGAGACTTCTGTCTGGGCAGACGTAAAAGCTGAACAGCAGATTCGGAAATCAATGTTCCTTGCGAACTAGGGTCCAAAAGAGCCCTCAATGGAAAACAGTCACTATCCGAATTTACAAACAGCCTAACGGTATATAATAAAACGTTATGAAACGTATGCGAATTGTGAGTATCCAATGGCTCATTAGCTATTACATTAGACTCAACAGGTGTAATATTGTATGATGTGGTTTTTTACAGGTGCTGCACCTGTTCAAGCTGTTGCAGCTATCGTGCGAGTGATAAACAATTTCTGCATATATTTTCACTTGTCATAAACTCATTCTTTGATGTTAAAGGTCGAGATTCGTAAAGCAGCTCTGGGCGAGTCAACATCACGCGTCGTTGGCAATTATTTCTTAAATGCAACCAGGCCACTGTTGTTTATTGGCCTTCGAGAGTTTTGCGTCTCACCGCATGTGATTAATGGTTGGCGTCGGTTAACGGTATCACCGCGATATCCCGTTGGTTTCCATTAACCACATGCAAAAACAAAAACAATTATAAAAACAATCACCACAAAGGAGTGGATCTTGGAAACTCCTACTTCCTATACGAAGGTATAGGTCGTTCGCAGCAACCGAAGGAAGCTCCTACACAACAACAAAAAATTATCACCACAAAGGTGACACCATGGACTAAGTGTCCGAAGTCACCTTTTTTGACATACTACATAGTATGTCAGCACAACAGGAAGAAGAAGAAGAAGAAGATGTTAAAGGTCAATTAGAAAATATTTCTTAAGTTATGCAATATATTATTGCCAACTCGCCTCTAAAATGCCTTCAAGGCGCAGAGGCACATACATTGTTATATAATTGTATTTTTTGAAATAAATGAATTTATAAAAAAAAAAGCCAGGAATTTGTAGCATTGTGAAAGATATCTAGTGAGCTTTTCCACAAAATAAACAAGCAATTTATTTAGATTTTGATATATTGCTGTTATGAAAATATGTGGTTTTCTTACTTTTCCAACTATTTTGGCCATGTTTACTGATAGACGGTACTAACTCACCTAATGATTCCAATGATCTAAAAGTTCTTTCCAAGAAAGAAAACATTTCTGAAAGGCTTGGAATTTCAGTCGAGGACTTCAAAGAATGCTCCCATTCCCTTCTTGTCTGAATATCAAGTTTCTGACACAGTAAAAACAATAAAATTGGATCCCAAGTTGGCGCATCAACATCTGAGTTCCCTAAAGAGGAAATACACTCTTGGGTAGTATCCAATAGAGTTTTTATGCTTTGAAAACTACCATCAGATTTGGGAATATTAAAGAATTTATGACTCACTATAACTCGTTTATTGTGGTATCTGGTCTCTAAAATGTTCCAAACTGAAGCATAGTTTGCTTCGGTAGCCGAAAAAGTCTTGATTAGTGAAGCTGCCTCACCACTGAGAGTGCCTTTTAAATAATAAAATTTTTGAATTTTTGAAAGTGATGCATTATTATGAAGCAACGATAAGTAAATGTCGCGGAAAGGAATCCATTCCATATAATCACCTGAAAATGCTGGAAGTGAAATGTTCGGTAATCTTGCATCTGAAGTTGCCGTCATGTCGGCATGACTAGTTGGCATAGCAAAAGTGCTACAAAGAGGAGAACGTAAAGTATCACTTGGTAAACTATCCAATAGTCTACCCTTGAATGAAAAATAAAGTTCAGAATATTTCTAACAATCTCATCATGCTGGTACTTAAATGTCTGAAATAAATTTTCGGGCTCAAATGGAAGAGCTTCTATATAGCCACGTGTCTTTTCAGAGTTATCTTTCGACAAAAACCGATCATAAAGTCGTGTAACTGTAACTATTAGATCACGTTGAATTTCTATTAAAACGTTCAATTCAGCCATTTTGAAATATGTATACAAGCATCGAATGTCCGAACTATTACTACTTATATGTATATAAAAAAGATATTACGATGAAGATGATTCACCTTTTATTAGCTTTTGAATGTTTTGAGATTCGAGCGATGATCAAAAGGAAAGAAATTTGAAATTAGGAAGGGCTCCCAAAGAAAATTTGATCACGTGTTCCTCACTGGAATTTTAATACCATTCGGTATCCAGATAATATGAACAGAAACGATTTGTACAGTTGCACAAAAGCTTTGATATAAACTTTACGAAGTGGTTTCAAACTAACATTTATATATGATAATTAATATTTATAAAATTTTATGATAGTTTTTGAGGTGCAGTAACACAAGTATTACAGTAAATTACATCTCAAATATAAATTTGCGATTACGTTTACGAGGATACGAATTCCAAATTACGTTAATTTTGCGGTCTATTTGCATCAAGTTAACAAATTAATTGTAAGGAAAATTTATAAAAAAAGAAAGAAAAAAAACTCTGATCATTTATAGCACTTCAACAACTAATATTTAAATTAGTATTTTAATTTCACAGCAAGTCACCATTATTAGCTTACCAAACGTTCTCAAATTGCAAAATAATCTTAGATTTTCCTCCGTAGGAAATAATGGGAATATTGGTGGCTATTCGGGAATACGCGTCGACTTGGTGAAATTTACATGTAGAACAAAAACAAAACTTCACAAATGTTAAAAATTTTGTTTTTGTTTATCATACAAAATTTACCGTTTTTAAAAAAGAGAGCAACGCGTTCAAATTCTCACGTTTATTTCATTTTAGAATTGTATAGGAAACAAAAAAAATTTTTGAAACTTTGTTTTTGCTTTAATGTAAAGTTTCACTTCTTCGACGCGTTTTCCCGAATAGCCACCATTATGATTCCCGGGTTTCGGCACCAATGTTTTAATCTTAGGAAAACCCAAATTCTAGTTCAGAATTAAGAATAAAAATATTGCACACATCAAGTGTTAGGTTGGACAATTTTATTTTAATTTTCTTAATTGACAAGTGTCTGACCTCAATTAATCCTTAAACAAGAATGAATCTTTTTAATACTTAGATTATATTAAAACCAATATGAAAAAAATGTGATCAGCTAGCAAGACAAATTTTAAGAAGCTACCGTTAATTTTACTCTCGATCTCTTTATACATTTTAGATTTGTACATAGCTGTCGAATAATTATTATAATTAATATAAATTTATGAGAAACGTTAGGGAGAAAAAAGAGTAAATGTTACTGATGTAAAACCAGTAATTATGATCATTTATATGTATGTAACTATTTAACAATGTGGTAAACTCTTATATACATATGTATGTATGTAGAAGTTGAAAAATGATCGATAATAATAAATGTAATAGTAAGGTAGTACAAGTTATATTAAGAATAATTTGTGTTTAGCTACATATTTTAATTTAGCTAAATAATTAAATACATCTCGTTGAGTTAAGACTTTAACTAATTTTTCTCAACACACCGTCAGTCCATCGGTCCCGGTATTGTTTTTTGTTTTGTTTTTGTTGTTGTTCGTAATTTTCTTTATTTTGGTCCCACGAGTATGGGGGACTTGAAGGCTACCACGTCATAAACTTTCGACTATGCACAAAATATATCTTATCCATCCAGTCCACAACAAGTTGGAACGGCATATTTCAAAGCACCTCGTAAATGTTAAATTTTTGGTATTCATAATGAATTCATTAAAGTTCAGTCGAACTGTTTATTAGACGAAGAGTTCGAAATAGGAAAAGGACCTAATGCTGTCATTAGGCAAATTCACGATTACTTCACGAATAATGCCGTTAAAAATTTAGTTTTATTTTGTGATAACTGCGTAGCACAGAATAAAAATAATGCAATGATGCATAATTTGGCTTGGCGAGTGGATTCGATATCCTTAACTTTCCTCCTAACTGGCCACACCAACTTCAGTCCCGATCGCTCTTCGGGATTAATAAAACTAGAATATAGTCGCGCAAATGTAGATTATTACCAAGATTTTGAAGATGTGGTCAATATATCTAGCAGTAATAAGTTTAACAACGCTATGAATGGAAGTGAAGTAGAGTGGCGAACATGGGATACTCATTTCGAAGGATTTTACAAAAGATTACCAGGTAAATTGTCGCGATTTTGTGATTTTAATTTTTCAAATTCGTTTCAATAAATTTTGTAAACGTTTGCATTTTAGGTATTACCATATACAACCACTTTGACTCAAAAAAACCAAATTGTATGTAAAAAACTTGTGGACTCGGAAGAAGAAAGATTTAATCTGCGATTAACGGCTGAGCTACCGATCGAATTACCTCCGCTCATTGCATCAAGCGGTTTATCGTTAGATCGCAAATGGTATTTGTATGAGAATGTCAGGGATTTTGTACCTCCTAAACCGAGTGAACCAAAATCGAAAAATAAATCTGAACCTGCCAGCAAGAAAAAAATCGAAAAACCAGACCACGAGGAAAAGAAAGCTGAAGTCAAAGCGCCAAAAAAAAACTGAAGTTGTCAAACGGAAGAAAATCGAAGTACCAGATCACGAAACATAGAAAAAAAGTTCAAACTCATAAAAAAATTCGAAGACTGACGAAACAAACAATTTCATAAAAAAAATCAAAAGAAATAAATTGTAAATGTTTTTCTCATTTTTATCGATTTTCCCAAGTTCGTTTTGTACGTTTTTATGGGATAAATAAATTTTCATCAGAAATCTAACTCATTTCATCTTATTCTACACCCTTTTAGGTACCAGAATCCACTCTTAAGTCCAAACCCGTTTTTTGACACACTAGGTCCCTTTTCTCGGAGGTCACATAACATATATTAAATATATAAATATATAATGGGTGTTTTTTATTGAGGTATAGAACTTTAAGTTGGCATCACTTTTTTAACTGGCGGCCATTTTGTCAGCTGTCAAGTGATTAATATTTAGTTTGGTTTGCCATTTCATCATGAACAGGTTTGCAAATCGTGCAAATTTATTTCGAAAATAATGGTTCAGTTCGCGAAGTTTACCGCAAGCTCCGTCCATTTTATGGTCGACATAATCGTCCATCAGAGCAATTAATTCGGTTAACCATGGATCGTTTTCGCACTACGTTTACTCTATGTGATAATACGCATCCGCAGAGACGTCGAACAGTGCGCACCGAAGAAACAATTGCCGCTGTAGAGCAAAGTGTTGAAGAGGACCCGAATGAATCGATTCGCCACCGTGCACAGCAATTGGAGCTTTGTCCATCAACTTTATGGAAGATTTTGAAGATTTTGAATGTGGATGAGTTGTGGTTCCAACAAGACGGCGCTACATGCCACACAGCGCACGGCACAATCGATTTATTGAAGGAAACATTCGATGAGCGCATAATTTCGCGGAATGGACCTGTCAATTGGCCACCAAGATCGTGTGATTTGACACCATTGGATTATTTTCTTTGGGGATATGTGAAGTCGCTCGTCTACGCCAACAAACCAGAAACGTTAGGGGACTTGGAAGCCAACATTCGTGGCGTTATTGCCAACATACGGCCCCATATGCTCGAAAAAGTGGTTGAAAATTGGACCTGTAGAATTGGCTTTATTCGAGCCAGCCGCGGCGGCCACATGCCCGAAATCATATTTAAACATTAATGGCATAAAATTATCCTTCCAATAAAGCCAAATTGATGGACATTAAAACGATTTTCTTGTGTTTTATTTCAATTCGAAGTTCTATACCTCTAAAAAAACACCCTGTACATATGTATATATATGTATATATATGTATATATATGTATATGTATGTATATATATATATATATATATATATATATATATATATGCATACATTCAAACCTTTCTTATGCGGTTTTGAAGTTACGCAGTTTTCGAAGCCGCATTTTAAATTTCATGAAATAGGCATTATTCTACTACATTTTTATAAAAACTTGTTTTATTTTTGCTTGAATTGTTTTTGGGGCGCTTTTTATTTATGTAAGTGTGTTTTCGCAAGCATAAATCATGTTTGAGACACATCAGTTTTTCTTGAAGCAAGTCTGAGTCTATGGAATAGAGACGAGAGAAGAGTTTAATACATATCGTTACCTTAAATGCAAACGGACGTAACTACACAAAAATTCAAAATCGAGTTTTTGATTGATTAATCAGTAGTGCGATTTTATCTTTTTTGTACATAAAGATTTCTGTGTTTTTAATAAGAAAATTTTCCAGTTCAGTACAATAGGTCATTTCTATTGTCATATAGTCATTTCTATTGTGCATTTTTAAAAGTGATATCCAAATAAGAGTAAAATGTTTAGTTTTACAAAAATTTAACTTTATTCTTTTTTTTCGTATATAAATATGATTTTATACAGATATACATACATATATATACACACACTTTCCAAATGCAACTAGGACTAAATTTGTTCTTTTTAAAATTATGTAAGCAAAGAGAATTTATTGTTCTTTTTCCTTGGTACGATTGCAATTACAAATTCACATACATACATAAAGTTTAAGGATTTGCGAAAGTAATTTTGATTTGAAGTGAAATAAAATGTCAAATAATTAATAATTGCAAAAAAAATTAATCTAAGTAGAAACATTATGCGGAAAATATTAAAGTAGCAAATTCCTTTGTTTCATTACATACAACCAGCACCAGTTATAGAAGATTGTAAATATAAATTACAGTAAGGCTTTTAAATGTAAAAAAGTATTTTTTGTAAAGGTTAGTGCTAAGGAAAGATAACCGGACTTTGCAAAGGAACTATGTACTAATATTTCAAGCACAGATAATATAACATGTTTTTTTCTATTGATAATTTTTTTATTGTAAATCTTGAGGTTCACTTAATTTTGGTACATAAAAAATTTAATAAAATCAAAATCAATGTGAATGTTGAATAGATTTACTGCCAGTTTATAGAAGACAAGTAAGAAAAACAAAACAAAGATAAATTTGAGTGCTTTGCTTTTGTTTTCAATATAAATTGGCAGACGAGAATTTTAACTTGTCTTCTATAAACTGGCAGTTATTCAAATAAAAACATTTGCATAGAAAAAGCTGAATTTTGTGATTTTTTTAATAACAATAAAAAATTGGCCTCTAATATGATACATACATATATATGTATGTATGTATAACAGCAATAACAATTACTTTAAATGATGTCAATGAGAAGTACAAGTAACATCATTTTGGTGGTACTGTCTCTATTATTTTGATATTGTTGATCCTGCTATTAATAATTTGTTTTTGTTGTAGATCAATTGTCATTGTATTTATGAGCCAAAATGTTCCTTATCCGGATCGATACGACCGAATTCGTAGTTTCCACGTCCATCGAATTGCAAATAGTAGTCATGATGAACCCATAGCGACTTTCGATGTGATACTGTAAATAATGTTATATCTGCTTCACGGCAATAACTATACATTTTGCCCTCCACATCAACCGATACTGCACTGGTGCACTCATCTAAAATGGCAAATTGTGGTTTGTGATAGAAGAGACGAGCCATGGCAATACGCTGCTTTTCACCACCCGACAGCACATCAATCCAATCCTCAATGGCATCCAAACCGTTTTCACGCTGCTCCAAATATGTGAGTTGTACAATATCCAAGTATTGCCTAAGATCTTCATCAGTTTTGCCGCAGTGGTACATATCTTCATTCGTATGAGGATAAATTATCTGATAATATATCACAAGTTATTCAAATAATTTTTATAATAGAAAAAAAATAACAATAACCTTACCTGATCACGCAATGAGCCCAAAGTCATATACGGTCGTTGTGGAATGTAAAATAGCTTGCCACGTTGTGGTTTTGTAACTTTGCCACCCCAGTTTGGCCACAATTCACCCAAAATGCGGAATAAACTAGATTTACCACAGCCATTTGGACCACAAACTAAAACATTTTTGCCAGAACTGAAATTAAAATTCAACAAACGTTTTTATTTCTATCTGAAAATCTGAAAATTAAATGTTAAACTCACTTCACTTCAAAAGTCAAATCCTTGACTAAAACGTCACCATTTGGTGTTACCAGAGGTACATTTTCAAATTTAATAATATTGTCCATAAACACCATTTCTCCTCTGCCGGGACCAAATTCAGAATGTTTGTTGAGAACATTATTGATCATAGTCCGTTCATAAGTTCCCTTATTGAGATCATTCAATACCTTTATTAATTCTGTCATGCGCGCAGTAAAACCTTAATTAAGTTTTATATTAAAAAATTCATACTGATTACTAAATAATTACTTAAGTAAATAAAACTTACCTGCTAAACGTGTCATTTCACGACCAGCCAACACCAAACGCCCAATAGCCTCGGCCAGTTTAATTAACATTCTTCCATAAGTATAGTAAGCCTGAAAATAAAATATATATGTATCAGAGCTCGTAATAATTGGTTCCTCTTGTGCTTGTTGTCAGAAAAAAACACTCGTCCACTAACACGATGCCACGCTGTCGCGAAAAAACCCTCAAAATTCGTTCTTCTTTGGCTTGCTCTTCGCTCAACCACCAACCGTTTTTTTTTAAATGCAATGAATCAAACCAATTCACATATTCCATTTGCAATAAAGTTTCGTATATAAGGCAGACATCTACATCAACTGACACCACATACAGTGGACCAAAAACACAGAAGAACGCTGATGAGGAAGGTTTAGTGGCCTTCGAAAACGGCTGGCTATTCCGTTCAACTATGTGTTGTTGTCAGAATATTTACAACTAACTTTGATGTTATTTCTTCATTAATAATTATCACATGTAATTTGGCTTAAAAAGCGTTACGAACATTAGCCTGTTCTATTCATAAGAATATAGAATCGATTGTTTTTAAACGTGAATAAAGTTAATAAATTTTTATAGTTGAATTTTTGTTTATACATATCGTCGGACGGTTACTGGTTCCCCGCATTAAACATTTAAAAAAATTTAGTTATTGATCGATTATATACATATGATTAATGTTAACTTTTCTTAAATTAGTTTTCAGTTTTTCGATATCTTGAATATATCAGGATATATAAACTTATTTTCCCCTTTTATATTTCTCACTGGACATACTTGCAAGGAAGTGAACAATATCGTTGTCGTGATTGGTAAACAAACATTTTTGTGAACAAACATTTTTGTCTTTTTCTGTACATCCTAATCACTTTCACCTTGAGCGTAAAAAGCATAGAAACTTTAACGGCCTGACGCGCGATGTTGACAAGAAAGTTTCTATCGCTAACTTATATTGAAAACAAAATAGGAAAGTTTCTTTTCGACATCGTGGGCCAGGCCCGTAAGTTCAAATAAAAACATATGTATCTATTACTTTTATTATTAAAGAAAATGTTCAAAATATTCTAAAAAACATTATTCAACGATTTTCTCAAAAACACAAAATTGTTCCATGCGGCTGGCCCAGAAAAAAAATCTGATTTGGAAGAAAGGTATTGTTTACTTGATTACAAAAGCTTCGAAAACTGCTTCTGAAAAGCACTAACATAAGGCAGGCTCTCTAACAAAATAGAGAACAAAAGTAAATAAATTTACAAGCCAGTAACTTTTGTATCTGAGTACACAAAAACTATATATTACTGCTTCTGTGAAGCACTTTGGTAAGGCAAACAATTATGGCTTTTTGGAAGTTGAATGTATTGCTTCTAGCTGATTCATCTCGCACAAAAAAAAAACTCCTTATTCATTCATTGCAACAGCAAGTGATTCTCTAACATTGTCTCCCTTGCGAAAACGCTTCTAGGAAGCAGTAATTTTATCCGACGATATGTATGTATGTATATATTTTATACATACATATGTACATATGTATGTATAGTTTTGTATATTCCCTACAGATAATGCGACTAATCCATACACGTATGTAAATACTCTAAAGAGGAGTAGGAATACTCCTCTTTGCATTACATCGGACTAACCCGTTTAAACACGAATACTTATCGTGCAGCATTGAATGCTTGTGTGAAACCGATATAAGCCATGACTGCATTACATGGGACCATGATGTAACTGGTCTGTTTCATCTAGATTGCACCACGTATTCCAATATTACATGCAGGGTTTTTTTTCATATGCATACATACATACATCAGTCAGTTCTCGTGGTACCTTCATAGCGAACAGTAGAATAGCCAAACAAACAAAAATTATAAAAAAAAATATTAGTAATACATATTATTCGTAATAGGTACATACAAACTGTCTATAATAAATAAGCTTTATGCTTTGCTAATATTTTTTACATAGTAAAAATATCAAAAACAAAAAAACCGCAAAAAAAACTTAAACAAGTGATATTGAGGAATACCTCAAAGTCAAACAAACAATCATAAATAACAAAAACAAAAAATACCGAAAATAAAAAAAAAACATAAACGAATAACCCTTGAGGAATTCTTGTATGAATTCCTCAAATACAGAAAAACTTGAAGTGAGTTCTAACGGCAGAAATGCTTATTTTACTGTGAGTTCTGAAACTCTGAATGAAAAAAATATAAAAAATAAATCTGATGAAAATCTTTTGTTAACGGCAACGCCAATTTTTCGTCAGCGATCAACTTCGCTTTGTCCAATGCCAAATAGTAATGATGCATTAACATTACAGTTGCCCAGTACTTCTTCATATAAGTCAGTAATATCATCCCCTTCAGGCTCGTGTTTATCACTTAACAAAGTTATCACTACAGATAACAGCGGCTCGAAACTCAAGGTACAAGTTGGAATGGACAGATATATAACCATAGTAAAGCGTGGGCGAAGCCCGAATTCTTCAAAAATCTCATCTGCTCCAAAAGTGTATAGGGATAACAGCGCAGCCTCAACTAATCGCCAAAACCGCTTTAAAATTTTTCAAGATGACAACGACAAACCCGAGGTATCCTCGAACAAAACATCCAAGCCGCCACCAATCTATTTGAGACAAAAAAATTCAAATGCCCTTATTAAAAAATTAATTTCGGTCATTGGTGAGAATAAATTTCACATTGTTCCAATAAAACGTGGCAACATCGATGAAACTAAAATCCAAATTTATGACGAAAAAGATTTCCGCAAAATGGTTGCTGAATTTGAAAAAAGTAAAACAAGCTTCTACACATACCAGCTTAAGAGCGCTAAAGGCATGCAGATCGTATTGAAGGGCATAGATTCTTATGTTGTCCCCGAAGAAATAAAAGATGCACTCGTCCTCCAGGGGTTCAAGGTAAAAAATGTGTCCAATATAATAAATAGAGAAAAGATTCCCCAACCCCTATTTCGTGTTGAACTAGAACCTAATGATATAAAATTGAAAAAAAATGATACACATCCAATTTATAATTTAAAATACCTCTTGTACCGAAAAATCACAGTTGAAGAGCCACATAAGCGTTCAGGTCCTGTACAGTGCCATAATTGCCAAGAATATGGCCATACAAAAACATACTGCAATTTACCCTCTGTTTGTGTTGTGTGCGGCGAATTACACGACACCGCTAGCTGCAACAAACCAAAAGATCAAAGTGATAAAAAATGCAGTAATTGTGGAGAAAAGCACACCGCTAACTACAGAGGTTGTCCTGTGTACTCTTTTGTAAAGAAGACTATGGTGCAAAAACCTAAATTAGCTCCAGCTCAATCAGCAAACGCTTACTTTGCCACTTTTCAGCAAATGAGCCAACCAGTTACTTCCCGTGTATCGTATGCAGATGCTGCTAAGGCTAGTTCTATTCCGACACAAAATGTTTCACCGCAAAATAATTCAACAAATACAAACTCAAACTTTAATTTTATTCGCCTTGAAGCCACTATTGAAAATCTTGTGCAAACTATAAACAATTTTACAACAAATATGACTAGCATGATGCAAGAAATGTTGCGAATGCAGAATACTCTGCTTCAAGCAATACTTAATAAGCCATGAACACGTTAACAATATGTTTCTGGAACGCAAACGGCATTCGCCATCATAAAAATGAACTTGAGCAGTTCCTCACGGAGAAAAATATTGATATAATGTTAGTATCTGAGACTCATTTGACTTCGAGAAGTCTTTTTAAAATTTATGGCTACACTATATATGATACAAAGGACCCTAGAGGAAGGGCTTGCGGTGGATCAGCAATTCTAATAAAGTCAAGACTCAAGCACTATGTTCTTGATAACATTTGTGAAGAATACCTACAAGCAACAAATATTGGCATTGAAAGTTTTTGTTCAAATTTCGTTATATCATCAATTTACTCCCCTCCCAGATTTTCAATCACTGAGAATCAATATGAGGATTTCTACAAATCTATTGGACCTTGTTTTGTAGCAGCTGGAGACTACAATGCGAAACATACGTTCTGGGGTTCGCGCCTTGTTACACCCAGAGGTCGAGCATTGTTCAACACTATTTCAAAAATGGGCTTGGATGTCATTTCGAGTGGGGAGCCCACTTATTGGCCTACTGACATACAAAAAATTCCGGATGTTATAGATTTTGGAGTCATAAAAAATATCTCTAGGGATTTAATTCAAGTTCAAGCTTCTCTTGATCTCTCGTCCGATCACTCCCCGACGATCATTACAATTTGTAGCCCATTAAGAAGTAACTTACCTGACCCATATGTGAAGATGATCAATCGTGTAAATTGGCTGGGGTTCAAAAAATATCTCAGCAGTCATTGTACGGAAAACATTAGAACACCCGATGATATTGAATCGAACATTGCCAATCTCAGCGAGAATATTAAACAGGCTGCTGAACATGCCACTATCTCCCATCCGCAGATTGGGTTTAATAAAATTTATTCTACAGACATTGAACGTCTCGTGCGTGAAAAAAGAAGGGCTAGAAGGGAATGGCAACAGCACAGATCACCACAAAATAAAATCAGATTTAAAGAGTGCACTAAACGACTCCAAGAGTTGCTTGCATCTGAAAAAATTGCATCTCTTAAAAATTATCTGGAGGGTCTAGCTGTTACACCGGCGTCTAATTACTCCTTGTGGCGCGCTGCCAGAAAGCTTAAAACACCCGTTGAGTATAAGCCACCTCTACGCACATCTACAGGAGGTTGGGCAAGAAGCGATACTGAAAAAGGTAAAATATTTGCTGAGCACTTAAAATCCGTTTTGACGCCAAATATATGTACTGGTGTTGCTGATTTGCCGAATATAGTCGCTCTACCCCCTCAACACATAAAGTTTAAGACGCGTGATTTACAAAAATTAATTGCCGAACTCAACCCGAAGAAAGCTCCGGGTATTGATGGAATTAGTAATCAGATGCTGATGAACTTGCCTCGTATTGCAATGAGAATCCTGTTATTCATATTTAATGCTATTTTACGACTGGAGTATTATCCACACAACTGGAAACTTGCCAAGGTTAAAATGATTCCAAAGCCGGGCAAAGATATAACAAAGGCTGAGTCATATAGGCCAATAAGTCTACTATCTACAATGTCAAAGCTTTTCGAAAAACTGCTCAAAACAAAATTGTCCCCAATTCTAATTAGTAGTGGGTGCATACCAGACCATCAATTTGGTTTTAGAAGTCAGCATAGCACCATTGAACAAACTCACAGATTGGTTCAATTTATAAGAAGAACTTTTGAGAAAAAAAAGTATTGTTCTGCGCTGTTTATAGACATTTCCCAGGCATTTGATAAAGTGTGGCATGAAGGCCTAATATTAAAATTGAAGACCTACTTACCAATAAACATTTTAAATCTTTTGGAAAGTTACATTATTTCCCGTAAGTTCACTGTTGCGGAAGGAGACTTTACAAGTAGGCCTGAAACAATTTCATCTGGTGTGCCACAGGGGAGTATACTGGGACCAGTTTTATATTTAATTTATACTTGTGATATGCCTGTGAGCAGTAGTATCCATACTTCCACATTTGCCGACGATACAGCCTGCCTTAGTATGCATGAAAACCCTGATGAGGCATCCCGAAAACTCCAGGAACACATTAGCCAGATGGAGTTTTGGTTTAACTTATGGAGAATCAAGGTAAATGAACAAAAGTGTGTTCAAGTAACATTTACTTTACGAAGAGATACTTGTTCCCCCATTCGGATTAATAATCAAGTTGTTTCTCAACATTCACATGTGAAATATCTTGGTATACACCTTGATCGACAACTTACATGGAAACACCACATTGATTCTAAGTTAACTCAAATGAAACTTAAACTAACTCAGGTACATTGGCTGATTGGTCGAAATTCAACTCTTAGCCTAGACTGTAAACTTTTAATATACAAGTCGCTTTTAAAGCCAATATGGTGCTACGGAATTCAACTATGGGGCACTGCTTCAGCTTCAAATGTAGAGAAAATTCAACGCAGGCAAAATAAAATTTTACGCATGATAACATCGGCTCCATGGTACATCAAAAATTCAAACATACATCGTGATTTGAATATGCCACTAGTGACTGAAGAAATTGCAAAATACGCTGGCAAATATTTAACAAAACTCGAGTCACATCCTAATCCGCTTGCCCGTAATATTTTGAACTTTACTGGACACATCCGCCTAAAAAAGAGGGACACAATGGCTCTTATTCACAGCACTCCAGATGGGATTTCTTGAAAATACTTTTATTTTTTTCCTTTTGATTATCACTACTTACATATGTATTATATATAACTACTACTAAGCTTATGTCCGACATTGGTCGGGCCTAATTATATTTTTTAGATTTAAGATTTGAATACTTATTGTTAGTTCATATATGAAGATTCAATAAATAAAAAATCATGCATTAAAAAAAAACAAAAAACATACATACATTTGTATGTATAATTTTCTTAGCGCCAAAATTGCCAATCAGCTGTTGTATGTATATATTTTACTGGATTTTACAAATTTTCCGTTCGCGTACTTTTATATGCAAACTTTTTTATTGAGAGTAATTTCTTTAAATTTTTACTCAGTTACTGGATTTTACTGGAAAAGTACCCAGTAGATGCGTTTGAGTACTTTTCCAGTTGAAAAATATATAAACTTTTGACTACTCAACTCTTTGTGTGTTTTCACACTGACTTGGTTTTAGTAAAAGTTGGTTTTAATGTCAAAACCAACTGTTAAAACCTGGTTTTACCATACAAATTGTTTTTGTTAAATCCAACTTAAAACCATTTCTGAATTGGTTTTATTTTGGTTTTATGAAATGATACCTTGTTTTCGCTGTGGTAAATTCAGTGCTGCCAAGTTAAAATGACCGGTAGCAGCTGATAATGTTTATGCCAGTGAATAACAAGAGATGTCGCTTGAAAGATTTTCAACTTAAAAATGGATGCAGCAGCAACAATAAGTAAAAAATTATGGAAAAATAAGAGTTCTTTGGAAGGAAAACAACAAAAAAATTTTCATTGACCTCTGGAAAGTGAAAATAAACGATATGACATATCGATCCACCACTAAAAAAGTTGTATTTTGCGATTTATTTGTGCATTTTTTATATACAATAACTTTATTTCCAAGCACTTCTTCACTTTGTATTACTAGCTCCATAATTTTAAGATATTAATTTACAAAATATAAAATAATTTCCATTTTAGAGCGCATTGTAAAGTTTCTTAGTTTTTCATACAAACAAAAACAGTTGTACAGTTTTTCAAATAAGTGTTATAAAAAGAAGAAAAAAATACAACAACAAACACACGCATTTCTGCAGGAGATTTATTTTATTTTGAGCAAAGTTATTAGACAGTCTGTGAGTTAAAACCTGAATTTAACAAACTTGCAGTGTGAATGCAAAATCAGCTGTTTATGGTTTTAACGTTAAAACCAGGTTTTAACTTGCAGTGTGAAAACACTATAAGAATAAATTTTGTAATTTATTTCATGTATTATTTGCAGGGCAAATTTTTTATGGCATATGCCATTTTTTGCCATTTCTTAAATTTTTTACACAAAAATCCATTTTTAGTCCACCTTGCCATAAAATGCCATTTTTTGGCAACCTTGAAGTAATTTTTATGTATCAGAGTTTTTCTTTTGCCGGAATCGCCCTGCTGATATTAATAATTAATAAAATTTTTGATCAATCTGTTATATTAACAATACATATGGGTCCTTTTTTACCGTACACTATTTATATTTGATAATTTATTTTTGAAATATTATAAAATCTACAATCGAGCTGCATAAAAGTAACGTTATATTAAAAAAAGGAATGGACATACATATACAGTGAAGGACTAAACTCTCCATGCAGCCATAATTTTTGCGGTTTAACAAAATCTGGGAAAAATTCAAAAAAAAAATAATTTTGCCAATATTTAGGGTGCTGATAAATAAGTTTATACAAAAAATAAAAACGTAGTTTATAATTATAATAACTGCAATATTAACAAAAATATTAAAATTTCATTGGACAAACGTCTCCATACAGGCAAAATATATGAAAAATATGTTCAAAATGCATGGGATTGTCGTCTTGTTTGAAAATTCAGTGATTTCCGGTACCAACCCGGCAACGAATGGCATGCAAATATGGTTTTATATGTTCTTAAAATAACAACAGTTTACATTAGCTTTGAAAGTGTCTAATAGCGTAGACAGACGACAGCGTTAATTTGCATTAAAAGCTCACTAATACGAATTAAAAATTTACCCTGACAGACGACAGTATTTGCATTAAGTAAATCGTCGGTTGGTTATTGGTTTCCGGCACAGTATATTCAAAATACCTTATGATTGCAGCAAACCAATAGCCAACCGATGATTTGTTTTATCTAAAACAAACCCCATTAACTGAATGTACTCGTAGCCAAGTCGCACACCTTTTCAAGCAGTCCGTATCTAATTCACTCATCAACCAACATTTGATTGATTGTTGACGGTGTTGCCATATTGAAATAGGTAAATTCAGTATTAATTCACTTTCATTTAGTGCATTAACTTCAAATCAAATGCGCATTGGGATGGGGAGAATTCACAAGTTAATTTGAATTAAGGCATTTAATGCAAATTAACGCTGTCGTCTGTCTATGCTATAAAATATTTACTACAAATAACGCTATTGAATTTATTTTACCTCATGCATAATAACGAATTAAATTTAAATCCAGTTAATACTGGTGGTAGCAGTGTTAATGATAAAAGGGCAATCGCGTCATTCGTGGCAACTATTTTAGATACTTTCGGAGTTAATGTCAACTTTTGCTATTTTAAAAATATATTAGACCATATTCTGATGCCATTTGTTAACGGCTTGGTACCGCAAATCACTGAATTTTCAAACAAGATGAAAACCACATGCATTTTGAACGTATTTTTCATATATTTTATGCCTGTATGGAGACTTTTGTCCAATGAATTTTTAATACTTTTGTCAATATTGCAGTTATTATAATTATGAATTACGTTTTTATTTTTTGTATAAATATATTTATCAGCACCCTAAATATTGGCATAAATAATTTTTTAGAATTTTTCCCAGATTTTATCAAACCCCAAAAATTATGATTAGTGTTTTTATGGAAATTGTTAAAATTTAAGTTTAAAATTTTTAAACGCACTAATAATCCCAAATTATTATTTTACTTATTAAGTAAAATATTTTTTATTAAAAATACATTGAAATTGATTATTGAGGGGTTTAGCTGGATCCTATGCGCATTTCACTGTTGCTAACGGCCGTTTCACACTATAATACAAGTATTAATACTTTTGACGAAAATGCATCCCTAATCTAATTTCTGTTTCAAAAATTTCAAAAGACAATAACAACTCAACATGTCAGAGTTGCATTTTTCACAAAAGTATTAATACTTGTATTATAGTGTGAAACGGCCTTAATGCAGATCATCGGGGAACCTTTACCCAAATTTCTGAGAACAACTAGAGTTATTATGTTATAAACTTTCATTTAAACAAATGAGAAGCTCAACAACAAATAACAAAGTTGAAACAAGAACTCAATAATCAACATGTTTTTTTTATTTTCTTACTTTTCCCTTGCTACATTGGCTGACTTTTTTTCAGCTTCAAATTGTAGGTGTAAGAGTATGTAAAAGAAAATAAATGTAAATAACAACAACTGCTATTAAAGAATAGAGTGTTGCCACACAAGTATTTTTTTTTTTACCGGGTGCAGTCAAGTTAATAATTGAAGCACAGGCGCGAATAACGTTGTAAAAGACAATTTTTAAAAAACCAGTTTTTTCACAGATTACCATTAACATAACTCTTTTGCGTTGTTAAAATATAAAACCATTCAAAATTATGCATCCTATCACCGTCAAAATACAATTACAAATCGGCCAGTCAGTGCAAAACTTTGTAAGTAACTAATAAAGTCATGCAAACGAAATTGTCGAAAATAGTTGGTAAATGTAGAGGAGATACAAAAAGAAAAGGTAATGCTAGTTATCATTATTTTCAATAAGCTAAACAAATTTTAACGAAAAAAGCAATCTTGCTTCAAAATACGTTTATTGGCTCTCCTGAAAAGTTAATATTTTGTCACTTAAAACGTTATTCGCGGCTAACCTTCAATTAGTGTTTTACTTAATAACTTGGGGGCCACACGTTCAATTTTTGCCTTTCAATTCCATTCAATTTTCAATACATTCACACTTTTTTTACTTACACACTCAAACTTTATAAATTGAAAACTAGATTGCTATCAGTTTCACCTATCCATTTAAATGGCAATTTAATTTTCAATTTGAAGGTACAAATTTGAGTTGTTTCTTCGTCGGTGGCATTTAAAAAATGAAATTGACTATCAATTTGTGAAACAGCTATCAATTTCAAGGAATTTTGACAAACAGTATATGTGATGAAATTGAAAACTATTTATTGAACGTGTGGCTGCAGCGTAAGTAAAATAATAATTTGGGATTATTAGTGCGTTTAAAAATTTTAAACCAAAAATTATGGCTGCAAGGAGAGTTTAGTGCTTCACTGTACATATGTAAGTCAAAGTTTTGTTCGTTTGCTTTAAGACACATTTATGTATATGTATTTAATATATAAAAAAAATCCTAAAGAGACAGTAAAGGAATTTAATTTACGAATGGTAAAAAATTTCCGAATATATTAAAAGGAGATTCATCAGCAGTGTGGACACAACTTAAAAAATTTTGAATGATAAATGAGGCTTAAGCTTATGCTAAAAATGCCAAAAAAAATATGTGAAAATGCTAAAATATAATGCTAAAATATTTAATGATTTTTTAATAATTTTACCGTTATAATTACGAATAAGTATTTTATTTAACTTTAATAACACAAACAAAGTTAATTCAAAAGTAAAAACAACAATTCAGGAACATACAAAATACAATTGCTGAATATAATAGTGTAAAATTTGTTGTTGGTAATTTTCATATCAAAATGAAATACATAAAATAATTTTTCACTTTTATTTGATACGTTTTAATATATTAGCATGCCAACTATCAACATAATGCGAAAGACATTTAATAATACTTTTTGCATTAAAAAATGTATTAAGTTAATTTTTTCAGTTGTATTTTTCATTGTATGTCCAGGAGCTGGATTCCGCAACTATGAATTTTGAAGTATTCGATCCCGAAAAAAACATAATTTTGAATACTTCTTTTCTTCTTATTATTAGGTGTTTGACGTTTAAAATACATTAAAGCGGCTATTACACGGTCATACTCGGTATATGAACATAACAGACTTTCGCACATTTCAATAAACACCATTAATAATGCGCGCACTAACCAAGTCATTAAATTTGCACTGAGTTTGACAGAAGATCTATTAAACAAATATGATGGTGGATGACAAATACAAAAATTCAAAATTTTTTGAAAACCAAAAACACGAATTTTTCATTAACACAACATTCTCAAATACCAAGTACGAAGCTTAATAGCCACTTAAGACCTCTTATGCTGTTTACATGGTTTCCATCATTATACATTTGTATAAAAATAACAAAATACATTAATTGACAGAGGTTTTTACTTGTATAAATGGAAAGGAGTATATGAAATTTATAAAATTAAAAATGTTAATAAACCAAAATTATATAATGTTGTAAAGCATTTCTCTTCTTTGATGCATAGAGAGCTGGTCGAAAAATTTAAATCTCGTTCGACACAATAGCTACTGACAGATACCACAACAGAATTGAACCCATACTTTTTGGATTTGTGTTACAATTCTTTAGCTGCCAACATACCGCTGTACAAAATATAAAACAGAGCCGAATGAATGAATTTTTTTGATTTTGAAAATGTAAACACGTTAGAATCAAACTGTAAAGTCAGAATCAGTTTTTAGTTTCTGTTCTGTTTCGAATCAGCTGACTTTGTTTGTTTATAGAAATATCATACAAGTCGTTAGTTTTTCTGTTTCGTTCAGTTTTGTTTCGGTGCAAGCTATGATAATCAAAAAATTGTTAAGTAAGTGTAAGTGACAGCAGAAATTAAATAAAAACATTTTGAAATAAATAAATCAAAAGTTCTCGTTGTACCTCCATAGTGAACAGACGTAATAGCGGAATTTTTCTTACATACATACTAAACAAAAAAAAAATTATTCAATAAAATATGCGTAGTACATATTAACATTGATAAATAAGCTTGTTTTTTTGCTTTGCTAATATTTTTACATATAGAAATAACAAAAACAAAAAACCGCAAACAAAAAAACACACAAAGCACCCTTCAGGAATACTCTATATGAGTACCTCAAAGGCAAAAACTTGTGAAGTGAGTTCTAACGGCAGAAATGCCTTTTTTACTGTGAGTTCTGAAGCTCTTAATGACAACAATAAAAAATCTGATGATAGACTTATACGAGTTCTAAAGCTCTTAATCAAAATAAAAAATCTGATGACAGACTTTTTCTAACGTCGAAACCACAGTTTCGTCAGCGATCAACTTCGCTTTGTCCAATGCCAACTAGTGAATCGTTGAAATTACCGTTGCCTAGTAGTTCTAGATTTAAGTCAGCGATATCACCATTAACCAAGTTGTCACTGAAGATAAGAGTAGCCCAAAACCCAAGGTGCAAGTCGGAATGGCCAGATACACCACAATTGCAAAGCGCGGGCGAAGCCCACATTCTACTAAAATTGCATCTGCTCCAAAGATGTCTAGGGGTAACAGCGCATCCTCTACTAATCGGCAAAACCGTTTTAAAATATTGCAAGATGACAAACGCGCTGAATCTGCGAACAAAACTTCCAAGCCGCCACCAATCTATTTAAGAGAAAAAACTCAAACGCTCTTATTAAAAAATTTATTACGGTCATTGGTGAGAATAATTTTCATATTGTTCCAATTAAACGTGGTAACATTGATGAAAGGAAAATTCAAATTTATGAAGAAAAAGATTTTCGCAAAATGGTTTCTGAATTTGAAAAAGGTAAAACAAATTTCTACACATATCAGCTCAAGAGTGCTAAAGGTCTGCAGATTGTATTGAAGGGCGTAGATTCCTATGTTGCTCCCGTCCTCCAAGGATTTAAGGTAAAAAATGTATCGAACATAATAAATAGGGAAAAGATCCCCCAATGTCTGTTTCGCGTTGAACTTGAGCCAAATGATATAAAATTGAAAAAAATGAGACTCCAATATATAATTTAAAATATCTCTTATATAACAGTTGAAGAACCACAGAAGCGTTCAAGGCCCGTACAGTGCCATAATTGTCAAGAATATGACCATACTAAAACTTACTGCAATTTACCTACTGTTTGTCTTGTTTGCGGCGAATTACAAGGCACTGCTAGTTGCAATAAACCAAAAGATCACAGTGACGAAAAATGCAGTAATTGTGGAGGTGATTACACCGCTAACTACAGAGGTTGTCCTGTGTACTCTTTCGTCAGACTATGAGGCAAACACCTAAATTAGCCCCAGCCCAATCTGCAAACGCTTTATCAGCCACTATTGCGCAACTGAGCCAACCAGTTAGTTCCCGTGTATCGTATGCCGATGCTGCTAAGACAAATTCTATTCATACACAAAATGTTTCACCACCTAATAATTCAAAAAATACAAACTCAAACTTTAATTTCAATCGCCTTGAAGCTACTATTGATAATCTGGTGCAAACTATAAATAATTTTAAAAACCATAAACACCTTAAAAATATGTTTCTGGAACGCAAACGGCATTCGGCAACATAAAAATGAACTTGAGCACTTCCTCACGGAAAAAAATATTGATACACTGTTGGTCTCAGAGACTCATTTGACTTCGAGAAGCCTCTTTAAAATTTATGGCTACACCTTATATGATTCAAAAGACCCGAGAGGAAGAGCATGCGGTGGATCAGCAATTTTAATTAAGTCAAGACTCAAGCACTACATTCTTGACAACATTTGTGAAGAACATCTACAAGTTTTGTTCGAATTTCGTGATATCATCAATTTACTCACGTCCCAGATTTTCAGTTACCGAAGATCAGTATGAGAAGTTCTACAAATCGCTTGGTTCTTGCTTCGTGGCAGCTGGTGACTACAATGCAAAACATACGTACTGGGGTTCGCGTCTTATTACACCCATAGGTCGAGCGTTGTTCAACAAAATTTCAAAAATAGGCTCGGATGTCATTTCGTGTGGGGAGCAAACTTATTGGGCTACGGACATACAAAAAATTCCGGATGTTATAGATTTTGGCGTCATGAAAAATATCTCTAGAAATTTAATTCAAATTGAAGCTTCTCTAGATCTCTCGTCCGATCACTCTCCCACGATCGTTACAATTTATAGCCCATTAAGAAGTGACTTACCTCACCCATATGCAAATTTGATAAATTGAAAATATTACGCTAAGAACACCCGATGATATTGAATCTAACATTGCCATCCTAAATGAAAATATTAAACAGGCTGCGGAACATGCCAAGACCTCCCATCCGTAGACTAGGGTTAATAGAATTTATTCTACGGATATTGAACTTCTCGTAAATGAAAAAAGAACACATGTTCTGGTGCTGATACTCAACACTCCAGAGGAAACTGCTTGCAAATACTTTTGTTTTTGCTTATAACGACTTATGTATTATTAATAACTATCACTTAGTTTATCTCCGACACTGGTCGGGCTTAATTAATAACATATATTTAGATTTGAGATTTGAATACTTTTTGTTAGTTCATATTTGAAGATACAATAAATAAATATATGTTTTGAAAAAAATTTACTTATTTTGCTTTTATTTATTTCTTACTTGTAACAAACATATTGAATAGAAGATTCAATATGTATGAAAATAAATTAAATAAATTCACTATATCTTTGAAACTTGAGTTGATCGGAAATTTTTATAGTAATTTCTAAATTTAGGACATGGAAATATGTGTATAAGGATCGCCAATTGTAATCTTCGAATCATTTTTATTGTTACGGAGTGTGATTTAAAAATCTTTAGGACAGTTATTCACTACCCCTACAGAACTTTTACATTTTCAACCTTATGCTTCAACTCCTCTATTTCTAATTCCAACTTTATTTTTCTAAGCTTTGCCTGTTCTTCGATTACTTTTATTTCCAACTCTTTTTCAATTTCAGCTTAAGCCGGCCATACACTACACAATTTCAGTGCTCAAGTCTGGCACTGCGTAAATTAAGCTTGCGACACACACTATACAAGTAATCTGTTCAGTTTTTATTTTAATGCGCCAAATGCAGGTGATTCTTTGTATAATTCTAGGAAATCTGTCCAGAATATTTTTTTTGTGCTAATTTCTTGTTTTGAACTCTTAAAAAATTAAGAGACAACTGAGCGTTTGCAACAAACACTACACAAGTTTACTGTACAGTTTTCAAACTTGAGCAAATATCAAAATCGTTTTGATATTTACTCAGTTCACTGCGTAAATAACACAACTACTCCCATACACTACACAAATGCATTGTACAGTGCCAGACTGGCTGGAATTAGCAATATCAGCCCATACATCTCTGGTTCTCTTCTTATTTTCTGCTAAGGAGCTTTCAGCATTTTAGGAGTATATTTGTTTCATTGGTGTTTTGGACTTTCTTAAATAAAAGAACTTTGTGCTGATTTTTCTTATAAAGGTTGAAAAAAGTGCAATGAGTATGTATTTAAAAATAAATAAAGTAATATTGGCTTATCAAAAAAAAAGTGCAATGAGTATGTATTTAAGAATAAATAAAATTAATATTGGCTTATCAAAACCTTCATCGACGATAAAACATTCATTCTCATCCTCATCTAAATCATTTAAAAAAAAAACATTGAAATTACATAATTTTTTTTTTCAAATTTGTTCATCGTATATATATGTAGATGGTAGACCTTCAACTTGTTCCTCATCCAGCATTTCTATTATGTTGCTTTCCAGTGCAGATATATTTGACTTGGGTTTTAGACCACCACCTTTTTGTAAGATTCTTGTTTGTCTAGCGCAAATAAATGTGATGATCTTAATTTCGTATTTTATTTTATATCCCATTCAGGCTGACGCCAAATTAAGAAATTTTGTGATTTCGGTCGAAATCAAGTTCAAATTAAGTAATTTCCCATATATTTTGACATTTTCCAAATTAAGTTATTTTACTTAATTTCGATGAAATTAACAAGAAATTACAATATTGCGAATAGGCATGGGCAAAAAATATCGATATATCGAAATATCCATATTTGCGAAAATAAATATCGACATATGTATATCGCCGATATTTCAAAAACCGATATAACGATACATCGGTTCTTATTTACTAAAATCGGGTTTCGATATTTTTAAGAGATCTACAAATTTTAGCCGGTTTTTAATTGTACGATATTGGCATCACTACTAGTGATGCTAAGAAAAAAAGTGAAATTTCATAATAACAAGGCTCATCTATAAGGTGAGCGCACTAAGCCAGGTGACTTTTATTTGTTAACTAAGCTAAATGCCAAATTTGGTTTGTGTGGGTATAAGCCTGAAGACAGAATTAGTTTTTACTTTCTGTTATGTTACGAATCAGCTAAATCTTTTTTGTTTATAGAAATCTTATACAAGCCGTTAGTTTTTCTCTTTCGTTAAGGGGCCCGTTTCTGAAATCTACAAGTTACAAATCTAAAAATCTACAAGTTACAAATCTAAAAATAAGATACACACAAAACAACAATAAAAATTGTAAAAGTGTTGTTGTTTTGTGTCTATTGTACTTGTAAATTTGTAACTTGTAGGTTTGAAAAAACGGGCTCCTGTTTTTTTCGGTTCGACCTCTGAAAATCAAAAAACATAACTAACTTGAGGGTTACACGATCAAGTTTAGCCTTTCAAATTTAAATACATTCACACTTCTTCACTAATACATTCACACATTTAGAATTTCCCATCAAACAAAATGCTCCGAATTCGTAAAGAATTCGTAACGACTGGTCGACAAAATCTTCCGATTTCGGAACCGAAATATTACCGAAATCGTAAAAATTTTTGTATGAAATGGTTGACACGACTTCGTAACGATATATCGGTAAGAATTTACGATAAGTCGGTACGAATTCGTAACGACGTGTAGGTACGATTTCTTTTTCCTTTTATAGCAGAGTACCGCTTCACCGTTATGTTGCTGCTATTGTCGAAATAATTTGCACATACTCACACTTTTTAATATTTGCTATAATCCTGTTTTTATCAACATATACCTACACATATTTATTAAAAAAAATTTCACAAACTTTTACTTATGTACTTAAAAATCAAAGTTTTAATGTTTAAAAAAAAATTGTTCAGAAAAACTACCGAAATTTCTTAACGAGTTCTGTACGAAAAGTCTGAGTTCAGACAAACTACCGAAATGTCTTAACGAATTCGGTACAACAAGTCTGACTTCAGAAAAAGTCGAAACATTTTGTTTGGGGGGTTGCTGCGACTTTGACTTAAAATGTTCTTTCCAATTGTGTATTCAAATTTATAGGCAAAAAACAACTGACACCAATTTCAATGAGCATACTTTTCGTTTTTGTTTTGAAATATTCTATCGGCATAGTCTTTTTTGTATTATTTTATTACACATAATGTTATATTCCTCCTAAAAACTTTTATTAACTTTAAATAAATATTATTAGGAACAAAAATATGTAAAAAATATAATTCTAATTAAGTCAAGACTCAAGCTCTATATCCTTGAGAACGTTAGTGAAGAATATATGCAAGCTACGAATATTTTCGTAGAAAATTTTTGTGCGAACTTCGTGATATCATCAATTTACTCACCTCCCAGATTTTCAGTTACCGAAGATCAGTATGAGAAGTTCTACAAATCGCTTGGATCTTGTTTCGTGGCAGCTGGTGACTACAATGCAAAACATACGTACTGGGGCTCGCGTCTTGTTACACCTAGAGGTAGAGCGTTGTTTAATACAATTTCAAAAATGGGCTTAGATGTCATTTCGAGTGCGGAGCCTACTTACTGGCCTACTGACGTAAGAAAAATTCCAGATGTTATAGATTTTGGCGTCACGAAAAATATCCATAGGGACTTAATTCACGTAGAGGGCTCTGTAGATCTGTCCTCCGATCACTCTCCCACAATAGTTACAATTTTCAACCCACTAAGGAGTGATTTAACTAACTCATATGCGAAAACGATTAACAGGGTCAACTGGCTAGGATTAAAAAAATATATTAGTAGTCACTGTGTAGAAAACATTCAGCTAAGATCACCTGATGATATTGAATTTAATATTGCCAATCTTAACGAATATATTAAACAGGCTGCTGAACATTCCACTACTTCCTATCCGCAGACTGGCTTTAATAGAATTTATTCTACGGAAATTGAACGTCTTGTATGTGAAAAAAGGAGAGCTAGAAGAGAATGGCAACAACACCGATCACCCCTAAATAAAATCAGACTTAAAGAATGTACTAAACGACTCAAAGAGCTGCTATCGTCGGAAAAGACTGCATTACTGGAAAAGTATTTAGAAGGTCTTGATGTAACGTCAACATATAATTACTCTTTATGGCGCGCTACTAGAAATCTTAAAAGACCCGTTGATCTCAAATCACCATTGCGTACTTCGACTGGAGGCTGGGCAAGAAGCGATAGTGAGAAAGGTAACTTATTTTCTGAGCATTTAAAATCTGTATTCACTCCCAATTCATGTACGGGTGCTGCCGATTTACCGAGTGTAGTCTCTCTACCCCCTCGTCCCTTAAGGTTTAAGATGCGTGAACTACAAAAAATAGTTGCTGAACTCGACCCTAAGAAAGCTCCAGGTATTGATGGCATTAGTAACAAGATGCTGATGAACTTGCCTCATATTGCAATAAGAATTTTGCTATTTATTTTTAATGCCATTTTACGAATGCAGTATTTTCCACATAACTGGAAACTTGCCAAGATTAAAATGATTCCAAAGCCAGGCAAAGATCTTACCAAGGCTGAGTCATATAGGCCTATAAGCTTACTTTCAACAATTTCAAAGCTTTTCGAAAAGCTGCTCATGACTAAATTGTCCACAATTTTAGCTGATACTGGGTGCATCCCCGACCATCAATTTGGCTTTAAAAGTCAGCATAGCACTATTGAGCAAACGCATAGATTGGTTCAAATTATAAGGAGGACTTTTGAAGAAAAGAAGTATTGTTCTGCCCTTTTTATTGATGTTTCTCAGGCATTTGACAAAGTATGGCACAAAGGCCTAGTTTTAAAATTGAAGACATACCTACCAATAAATATACAAAAGCTTTTGGAAAGTTATATTGTTGATAGGACATTTACCGTTGTGGAAGGAGACTTCATGAGTTTACCCGAATCTATATCTTCTGGTGTGCCACAGGGTAGTATTCTGGGGCCAGTCTTGTATCTAATATATACTTGTGATATGCCTGTGAGCAATAACATCCACACTTCTACATTTGCCGATGATACAGCCTGTTTGAGTATTCACAAAAATCCTGATGAGGCATCCCGCAATCTCCAAGCACACATTACCCAGCTTGAAATATAGTTTAACTTATGGAGAATTAAAGTCAATGAACAAAATTGTGTTCATATAACGTTTACCCTAAGAAAAGATACCTGTTCCCCCATTCGAATCAACAATCAAAATATTCCTCAACATTCTCAAGTCAAATACCTTGGCATACACCTTGATCGAAGGCTTACATGGAAATATCATATTGACTCTAAGTTAACCCAAATGAAACTTAAATTGACTCAAATATATTGGTTAATTGGCAGAAATTCAACACTCAGCCTAGACTGCAAACTTTTGATATACAAGTCGCTTTTGAAGCCAATATGGTGCTATGGAATTCAGCTGTGGGGCACGGCTTCAGCTTCAAATGTCGAGAGAATCCAACGAAGGCAAAACAAAATTTTACGTTTGATAACATCTGCTCCATGGTACGTTAAAAATTCAAATATTCATCGTGATTTAAATATGCCACTAGTGAGTGAAGAAATTGCAAAATACGCAGGCAAATATTTAACTAAACTCGAGTCACATCCTAATCCGCTTGCCCGTAATATTTTGAGCTTTACTGGACACATCCGCTTAAAAAAAAGGGACACAAGGGCTCTTATACCCAACACTCCAGATGGGACTGCTTAAAAATATTTCTTTTTGATTATCACTACTTATGTATTATTTATAACTATCACTAAGCTTATGTCCGATATTGGTCGGGCCTAATAATTATATTTAGATTTAAGATTTGATTACTTATTGTTAGTTCATTTTTGAAGATACAATAAATAAATTTGTATATGAAAAAAAAAAAAAAAATATAATGATGTGTTGCGGTTTTTAGACCTAAATAGAAGCCATGAAGTTGTGTGTTTAAGCTGTTTTCTTAACATCGGCATATGAAAATAAATTTGCTTAAAAATTGCGTGCAGCCTACGTCACAGCTTTCAATTTAAATTACTTTTGACAACCAGTATGTGTGAAAAACTTGAATACAAATCTTGGTCGTGTAACTGTAGTGTAAAATAAAAACATTTCCAAATAAACTGTGATTGTGCTGTAGAGATCGACCGAAGACGTTTTTTTTGGCCGAAGCCGAAGCCGAACTTCGGTTAAAATCCGAAAAAAATGATACTTGTTTTATATGAATTAAGAAAAAAGTTTCCTTTTTTGAGATCACTGAAATAGCTGTAATATCTATTGGATACATAACAAGAAAAATAAAACTATTTTGCAATTTCTAGATTGCTTTTTCATATGATCACTCACAAGAACGTCCAAGTAAAAGAAAATAGAAAACAACTGGGTTGTATTTCAAAGCAACCCTTTCAAAACGTTACACACAATAGAAACTGTCGGCGAGCAACGACCAAACATAATGTTATTTTTCAAGCTTGGAATGAAAAATATTCGGCTTCGGCTAATCGGCCGATTTTTGCCGTAGGCCGAATGTTGGCCGATTACCAATTTTTGGCCGAAGGCCGAAGCCGATTAATCGGTCGAACTCTATTGTGCTGTAACATGCCGACCACACGAGCAATAATCTTGGCAATTATTGCCGTGGCAACTGTCAGTTTCGATTGCCGACACAAGATATTAGCATGTGGACCGTATGAATGTGTTTAAATATATATTCAGCAACAAATGTCAAAATACATTGCTGAGCAATAATCTCTTCACACATGCTGTCAAAATGAAATAATATTATTTTTTTCAACAAAAAAGTAAAAAAAATATTTTAACTACATAAAACAAATAAAAGTTCAATTTACAATTAGAAAAATAACTGTTTATTGATAATTTAAGTGTTTATATGCATAAAAACAAAATATATTTGAATATACGTGTTCACAACCTCTAAATACACCAGGGATCGCAAATAACGATTATTTTCCAAATTTAAAGTGAAAAAATCACAATAATAGAGAAGTGCTACGTGCACAAGGGATATACCAAGATACTCCATGTTACATGGACTACCTGTAGATGCAATGATTTTTATTTTTTTGATTTTTATTTATTCCTCACAAAATAACTCTTATTTTGTGACTTTTATTTATTCCTCAGAAAATAACAGTTATTTCTTGATTTTTATTTATCCCTCACAAAATAAGAGTTATTTTGTGACTTTTATTTATTCCTCACAAAATAACAGTTACTTTTTGATTTTTATTTTTTTGCTCAAAAAAATTTTAATTTTTAAAATTAATAAATAATAAAAAAGTAAATTTAATTTAACATATAAGAGTTTTTTTAAAGTCTCTGGCGATAAGTTCAATTTTAAATCGGTTAATATTCATTTTAACGCAAAAATTACGCTTTCTACATTTTAAAAGTTAAGCAAAAAAATAAAATTCAAACAGTAACTGTTATTTTGTGAGGAATAAATAAAAGTCACAAAATAACTCTAATTTTGTGAGGGATAAATAAAAATCAAGAAATAACTGTTATTTTCTGAGGAATAAATAAAAGTCACAAAATAAGAGTTATTTTTTGAGGGATAAATAAAAATCAAGAAATAATGATTAAAAAGTGATTTTTAAAATAAAAATTATAACCGTTACGGTCCATGAAATACACACAAGCAATTTGACGTCATCGCTCTGCCGACGTTATTGCTTGTGTTAAGATATATCAAATTGCTCGTGTGGTCGTAGTGCAAGAATTAAAAAATTTAATTTTTACCAGAAAAACATAAAATAATATTTAAATATAACAATGGACGAAGCAAAACTCATTACTTTTGTGGAAAACTCTGACCATTATGGGAAAAAATAAACACTATATTGAAACATAACAATGGACGATGCAAAACTCATCAATTCAGTAGAAAACTGTGACCGTTCTGCGACCGTACAGAAAAAGTAGCTATTAAAATTTAGAAATAGAACGGCACAGCACAGCACAGCACAGCAACATAAAGTAAAAAGTAAGGAAGCGTTAAGGAGCTACAGTAGGTTACGTATAACTTAACATACGTAGTTCCTTTGTATTAAATTTCTAAAACAGACTAATTGTGCATTCGAAATGAATGCAGTTTTTCAGAAATTATCCTATAATACAAATTAAACAATTTGGGTTTTCTCCACTCATGGAGTTCTTTAAGTTTTAAGTTAGTTGTTCGCGATTTCTTTAAATATTATTTTTTGGATGCAAAGTGAATATTTCTCGCATTCCGCAATGATGAACTTTGAAGTGTTAAGCACGGGCATTCATTAATCAATGATTAATATCATTATTTATAAAAATTATTAAGGTTTTCTAAAGGCTTAATCACAAAATTTTTATGGAAATCTTTTTGAAAAACCCTTAAAACCCATAAGGCAAAAAATATCGATATATCGAAATATCGATGTTTTCAAAAAATATATATCGATGCTGTTAAAAAATATCGATACGATTTTTTCGATACATTTTTTTCATTTGCCCATCCCTAGACATGGGTGCTGATGAAGTGCGTGGCTGCACAGAAAAATATCGGTATTTCTTCCAGCTAATAAAGTCTAGTTTAATTTTTGTTCTCTTCTTTAGAAACTCACATTAATTAATAAAAATATTTCATTCAATAAGAATTGAAATTACTGAACTTAAGCCTGATTAAATATTATTTCTGATTAAAATTCACTACAGTTCAATTAAATCTAAATATGTCTCACTTAAATCATCATGGGCACGTGACAAAAATATGTTCACTTGGCAATCACAGTTCAGAATGCTGGAAAGAAAAATCAACTGTAGAAAGCAAACACAAAGTAACATAAAGCCACTACAATAATACTTACATTTATGTACCGATGCACAGTGGCGTGAATTAAAAAAAAGTGGTAAAAAGTCCGCAACTTTTGAACTAGTCAACCGATTTCGATGAAACCTACTGTTTTGGAAAGTAGAAGTGTTGAAATTTTCAGAAAGCAAAAATTTGAGGTACCCTGTTGTCAGCCAGGGTAGCTCCAAAGAGCCTCAAAGTGGGAAAGTGCGGGTATCGAAATTCTTTCGGAGCTTGTAACTTTTGTAAATAGGGACCGATTTCAATAATTTTCAGCGGGACAATCTACGTTAAGAAATAAAAATAAAACATGCTCAGAGTACCATTTTATCTCTTTCAGTTTCCACGTTATTTGACTTGAAAAATTTATTTTTTAATTTTTGGCCCAGACTTTTTTTATTCGTTAGTACATTACTTCTTTATTACTTAACAAAAATCAGTTTGTTTTATTGTTTTTGAAAGAAAAATTCATTACAATTCATATTAAAAAAATTTTGTTTTGATATCTCAAAAAGTGTAGCAAGGAATAATTTTGCAATTTGGATTTTTAAAATTATGAAAAAATTTGGTATATTTTGTGAAAAAAGTATTCTTAATTTTTTTGGAATATTTTAAAAAATTATTAAGTATTTGATAAAAACTAGGTTTGTTTCGGAGAAAGGAGACATTGAGAAAGGCTGTGAAATAAATTTTGGAGATTGTTGTTGGTGCACCCTACATTCAGCATTGGTCGAAAACTAGCAATTTTTTTTTTCAAAAAATCCGATTTTCGGATGTGGCAAAAAAATTGCACGGTCGGTTTTGTAAATTTTTTAGTTTTTTATTATAAATAAATTTATTATAAGTAATCTGTAAGAAACTCTTGACATCCTACACATAAATGTAGGTAGGCAGGAGAGGAGATTTTCTAAAAATTCTAAAATTTTTCTAACACAATTTTTCCCAATAAGAAAAAAGTATTACAAAATTATAAATTGGGAATCATTTTAATTTTTATCAATAGTATACATTTAGCTTTGCAAACTGAATTATTCTCCTACCTTCAATACTTTTTGAAATATTCGAAATCCAATTTTGATTAAAAATTTTAATTTTCTACATTTTTTATTTTTGTCTAAATTATTGATCTTATTTTCTTTACTGCAAATGTTTCTTAATTTTGTCTATGTTATTACAATAGTAGATATAATTGTCTATTCAACGGTATATAATATGTATTCCTTTGCCATTATATCAGTCTTAAAATGTGTACACAAATATAACACCTCAGGTAACAATTTACGTGTTTTATCTGATACTCAAACAAACCCACATTTTTTATGAACTCTTGAAGCTGTTATTAAATACTTTCTTTACTTAAATACAATAAAATATAAGAATTTATATACATAAATATAAGTATATTTATATACCTACAAGGACAAATAGATTGAGTTATTTATTTATTTAAAAAAAAATAGTAGTTAATTTAACATTAGAACATTAAATTACGAACATTTTTTTATGTAGCTCCTTTTTAAACGCATATAAACTCCTTAAGTTTTGAATACAATTTGACAGAGAATTCCAGAGACTTTTTTTCCATGATATCAGATATTTGTTTGTATGAATATAAATACTTATGTATCAAGAGATATATGTACAATGTACAAATGTATGTATGAGTATGAAAACTTACAACTAAATTTCTCGTTTTGATTCTGATAATTGTATTAAAAATATATTTAATAAGTTCAGTTTCATTTTCTTTATTACTCATATCTAAGTGTATGGATACATACATATTAAAGTCCTGCACAAGACCATTTATAAGAACTTTCAAGACATGAGGGATTTTTCAAATGCTTTACTACAGCGAAGTCTTATAAAACAAACGCTAAGCAACACTGTTTGCAAGAACTTGTTTCAGTTATTGCAAGTATAGGAGTAAAGAAGAAAATACTTCGTGACTGAAAAATTTGCGATGCTTGCTTCTTTCTACGCATGGGCGCGTATACAAGCGTCATGCATGTACATACACACACACGTTGTGTGTATGCTCTTTTATTTTTCTGCACACAAACAAACGTTCACATGCATTTACATTAGTTGTGTGCGCTTGCTTAAAAAAAACCTCCCTTAAACACATAATAGCTTACCATCTACATCTTACACACACACTCAAACGTACAATATGGAAAATAACAAGCATACACGTATCAACACTACTTTGGTGACTGTTTGTTCATAACAAGAAGTCTTGACGACATTGCTTGTTAGCACTCATATACACGCACACAAATGCATCTATCGTACTTTGCTTATAATGCGACAGCATTTATTATTGGTTTAGCATTCTACAGCCACGAGAATATATTTAAAAAACAAGACGTATTTACATTCCAAGACTATTTACGCAGGTCTATAATACATATGTGTTTTTTAATTTATATTTGGGTTTTACTTGAAGAATTTGCTTTAAAATAATCTGAGACATCATGGCCAACAAGCTATTGATTTCCTCTGCTTCAATACTTATTTTTGGCAACCATTTCATTCTTATGCCTTGTAGGACTGGATCTGAAGACAATAGCAAATGATGCATTAAATCATTATTTTGAGCAACTCTAGAGCATTTACGTGTATTGAAAATTCGATATTGCTTAACATCTCTATTTATAGCTTCCTGTGCTTCTTCAGTTAGTTCCCCTAGAGGAAGAATGTTGTTTTCTATTATTTCTTTTGTATGCGCTAGCACTTTATGTACGGTTGGAGTTGTTGATTTCCATGTATATAATTCATTTATTAGAATCAGAGTGTCTTTTGCATATTTTTCAAACTTGTCCTTATTAATTAACTTTTTGTTATTTATGACGGCCAGTATTATTTTGAAACGTCTTATGAGATTAAATCTAATACCAGTTATAGAAGATGTGGTTTCAGGGTCATAAAAAAATCGCCTAGCAGTGTTGCCATTATTGGAGTTTCCATAGCCATATAAAGGTTTGTCAATGATTAAGCCACGTTTCATAAACTCATTTTGAATTTTTTTATTTTCTTCCAACCGTATCTGTTTTAAAGCAGAATTATTCGCAACTGGAACTTTCTGAGGTTCTGGTACACTGCGATATTTATTGTCGTAAGATAGATGTAAAATGTACTCCTTTAATCGAATCCGAGCATGAAGTGGTGATATTCCAAGCTTAAGGGCATCTTCATTAGTTGGAATATAATTCTCAATGTCCTTAAAATCAGAATTTTTCTTTCCGCATATATTACAAATCAAATATGATTTTGTATCGGTTATTGCATTTCCAACTTTTCCATCTATCATTGTTAAATAAGGTCTAACAGATACTGTTATTACCCGTCCTAATATATGAACGTCAATGGGTTCCATATTAGAAATTTCATGTTTTATACCATCAACCAGATTTTGAGTTGATTCTTTGTTTTCCTTGATGTATTCAAAACGTATTGGTCGGCATAAAAACTTTGAGCCTGGAGTAGTATTTACCCACATATATTTAAATGCATTTTTACTTGTTGAAGGCATTTCATTATGTAGTCGAAGCCTTAATGGTACTAACGATGCCATTAAAACTTTGGAGAAGTCATTATCGTATGCACTGGGCTGTCTATATTCTGAAAATCCAAATGATCCATCACATCCCCATTTGTATATTAGTGTTAGTTCAGAATTATTACATGTATCTAAGTCTCTTTTTTCAAAAGTAGCGATGAGTCTTGATGCTGTATTATGAAGAAGGTCTGACAAACTAATGACTGCACTTCGGTTATCCACTGTTATCGGATGTGGCAAAATTTCCGATTTTCTTTTTAACAACAATGTACTTGATGGCAGAGGCCCACTTTAAGCACCTTACTTAAGATATTGTATTTATTTCTTGAAAGGCACATCTACGATTTGGCCTGCTTCTTTAAGTTGAGTCTTCGCTAAAATCAATTTGAATGAATCTTTGATTTCATTTTCCGAATACGTATTTATCAAGTCTTCTTGTTTAATCCTTTTGCGTCGAACGTTATCGTAATCTTTATTTGGCCGACCAAACTTCTTTGGGTATATTTCCGTATATAGTTCCATATCTAACCAATCCTGATTTTTAGTCTGAAATTTAGAAATTGATTTATTGCATTAACGTATCTTCTTTTCATATAATTTAAACAATTTTCAAGTTTTTTTCGATAAATCGGTGTTTACAGATAAACCATATGTAGTAGATATTATGTACATCATTTGGTCTACCTTGTCCAACCGAGTACTCCCATCAGTGAGGTTTTCCCACATTAATTTGCAGAGCGATTTATTTTTAATTGTTATCTCCATGATAGCTATTTTTTTAATGCATGATTTTTATTTATTGTATCTTCATATATGAACTAACAATAAGTATTCAAATCTTAAATCTAAACATATAATTAGGGCCGACCAGTGTCGGACATAAGCTTAGTAATAGTTATATATAATACATATGTAAGTAGTGATAATCAAAAGGAAAAAAATAAAAGTATTTTCAAGAAGACCCATCTGGAGTGCTGTGAATAAGAGCCATTGTGTCCCTCTTTTTTAGGCGGATGTGCAGTAAAATTCAAAATATTACGGGCAAGCGGATTAGGATGTGACTCGAGTTTTGTTAAATATTTGCCTGTGTATTTTGCAATTTCTTCAGTCACTAGTGGCATATTTAAATCACGATGTATATTTGAATTTTTTATATACCATGGAGCCGATGTTATTAACCGTAAAATTTTGTTTTGCCTTCGTTGGATTCTCTCGACATTAGAAGCTGAAGCAGTACCCCAAAGCTGAATTCCGTAGCACCATATAGGTTTTAAGAGCGACTTGTATATTAAAAGCTTACAATCTAGGGTGAGGGTTGAATTTCTACCAACCAGCCAATGTATCTGAGTTAGTTTAAGTTTCATTTGTGTTAGCTTAGAGTCAATGTGGTATTTCCATGTGAGCCTTCGATCAAGATGTATACCAAGGTATTTCACATGTAAGTTTTGAGGAACAATTTGATTATTGATTGTAATGGGGGAACACGTGTCCTTTCTTAAGGTAAATGTTACCTGAGCACACTTCGTTTACCTTTATTCTCCACATGTTTAACCATAGTTCTAGCTGAGTAATATGTTGCTGAAGATATCGGGAAGCCTCGTGAGAGTTTTCATGCATACTAAGGCAGGCTGTATCATCGGCAAATGTAGATGTGTGAATGTTACTGCTCAATGGCATATCACAAGTATAAATCAAATACAAAACTGGCCCCAGTATACTCCCCTGTGGCACACCGGATGAGATTATTTCAGGCGTACTCATAAAGTCTCCTTCCACAACAGTGAACTTTCGGGCAAAGCTTTGACATTGTTGACAGTAAACTTATTGGCCTATATGACTCAGCTTTGGTAAGATCTTTGCCCGGCTTTGGAATCATTTTAACCTTGGCAAGCTTCCAGCTGTTTGGATAATACTCCAATCGTAAAATGGCATTAAAAATTAATAGCAGGATTCTAATAGCTATACGAGGCAACATTATCAGCATCTGGTTACTAATTTCATCAATACCCGGAGCTTTTTTCGGGTTGAGTTCTGCAATTAGTTTTTGTACATCACGCGTCTTAAATTTTATTGTGCGAGGGGGTAGCGCAACTATATTTGGCAAATCAACAGCACCAGAACATGTGTTTGGGGTAAATACGGATTTTAAATGCTCGCTAAATATTTTACCTTTTTCAGGATCGCTTCTTGCCCAACCTCCTGTAGATGTGCGCAGAGGTGGTTTAAACTCAACTGGTGTTTTAAGCTTTCTAGCAGCGCGCCACAAAGAGTAATTAGATGCTGGTGTGACATCAGGACCTTCCAAATAATTTTTAAGAGATGCAGTTTTTTCAAATGCAAGCAACTCTTGGAGTCGTTTAGTACACTCTTTAAATCTGATTTTAAGTTGGGGTGATCTGTGCTGTTGCCATTCTCTTCTAGCTCTTCTTTTTTCACTTACGAGACGTTCAATATCCGTAGAATAAATTATATTTACCCTAGTCTAAGGATGGGTGGTAGTGGCATGTTCAGCAGCCTGTTTAATATTTTCATTAAGGTTGGCAATGTTAGATTCAATATCATCGTGTGTTCTTAGCGTAATATTGTCCGTGCAATGACTACTAAGATATTTTTTAAATCGCAGCCAATTAACACGATTTATCAAATTCGCATATGGGTGAGGTAAGTCACTTCTTAATGGGCTACAAATTGTAACGATCGTGGGAGAGTGATCGGACGAGAGATCTAGAGAAGCTTCAATTTGAATTAAATCCCTAGAGATATTTTTCATAACGCCAAAATCTATTACATCCGGAATTTTATGCATGTCAGCAGGCCAATAAGTGGGCTCCCCACTCGAAATGACATCCAAGCCCATTTTGGAAATTGTATTGAACAACGCTCGACCTCTGGGTGTAATAAGACGTGAACCCCAGAACGTGTGTTTAGCATTATAGTCGCCAGCTGCTACGAAACAAGGGCCCAGAGATTTGTAAAAATCCTCGTATTGATCCTCAGTCATTGCGAATCTAGGAGGAGAGTAAATTGACGATATGACAAAATTAGTGCAAAAATTTTCGACACAAATATTCGTTGCTTGTAAATGTTCTTCACAAATGTTGTCAATAATATAATGCTTGAGTCTTGACTTTATTAAAATTGCTGATCCACCGCATGCTCTTCCTCTCGGGTCCTTTGAATCATATAAGGTGTAGCCATAAATTTTAAAAAGGCTTCTCGAAGTCAAATGAGTCTTAGAGACCAACATTATATCAATATTTTTTTTTCCGTGAGGAAGTGCTCAAGTTCAGTTTTATGTTGGCGAATGCCGTTTGCGTTCCAGAAACATATTTTTAAACTGTTCATGGTTTGTTGACTAATGCTTGAAGCAGAGTATTCTGCATTCGCAGCATTTCTTGCATCATGCTAGTCATACTTGTTATAAAATTGTTTATAGTTTGCACCAGATTTTCAATAGTAGCTTCAAGGCGATTAAAATTAAAGCCTGAGTTTGTATTTGTTGAAGTATTTGGCCGTGAAAAATTTTGTGTGGGAATAGAGCTTGCCTTAGCAGCATCGGCATACGATACACGTGAATTAACTGGTTGGCTCACTTGGGCAAGAGTGGCGGAGTAAGTGTTTGCTGTTTGCGCTGGAGCTACTTTAGGTTTTTGCCCGATAGGCTTTTTAACGAAAGAATATACAGGACATCCTCTATAGTTAGCGGTGTGATTACCTCCACAATTACTGCATTTTTTTCTGCTTGATCAAGCATGATAGCTATAACTGAAATAATGACATTAAATGCATCGCAGCTTAAATATATAGTTATTTTACAAGCTACGAATACAAAACCGATACAAATATCAGGTAAAACCATACCCATACCTTTGTCCTTGGGGATATATAAATATTAGAGTTCGACCGATTAATCGGCTTCGGCCTTCGGCCAAAAATTGGTAATCGGCCAACATTCGGCCTATGGCAAAAATCGGCCGATTAGCCGAAGCCGAATATTTTTCATTCCAAGCTTGAAAAATAACATTATTTTTGGTCGTTGCTCGCCGAACAGTTTCTATTGTGTTTAACGTTTTGAAAGGGTTGCTTTGAAATACAACCCTGTTGCTTTCTATTTTCTTTTACTTGGACGTTCTTGTGAGTGATCATATGAAAAAGCAATCTAGAAATTGCAAAATAGTTTTATTTTTCTTGTTATGTATCCAATAGATATTACAGCTATTTCAGTGATCTAAAAAAGCAAACTTTTTTCTTAATTCATATAAAACAAGTATCATTTTTAAAATTTAAAACATTCGGCTTCGGCTTCGGTTTTGGCCGAAGTTTAGGATTTTAGCCGAAGTTCGGCTTCGGCTTCGGCCAAAAAAACGCCTTCGGTCGATCTCTAATAAATATACTGTGTATATATAAATTCTTATATTTTATTGTATTTAAGTAAAGAAAGTATTTAATAACAGCTTCAAGAGTTCATAAAAAATGTGGGTTTGTTTGAGAATCAAATAAAACACGTAAATTGTTACCTGAGGTGTTATATTTGTGTATACGTTTTAAGACTGATATAATGGCAAAGGAATACATATTTGGGGTATTCAGATGCTACTCATAAATTAACACGTTTTAAAGTAATAACACGAAAAAATATAATGCTGTGAGCAACACCTCATAATTTACAATTAAAAATATTGTACTTATTTGTATTTTGGTTTTAGCACCTTTGTATATTGCTTACTCTCCCTCTCATTTCCTTTGGTAAACTCTCACGCATTTCTACATGTAGTTATGACAAACAATAAACATAGCTGAGAAAGTCTTATTACTTTATGACCTTTTTGTTTGAGCCACAACAACATTTTTTTAAACTATGTTAAAATGTTAAGACATTATGACACTTAGGACACTTAAGAGACTGTTGTGAATACACCAATTATATACCGTTGAATAGACAATTATATCTACTACTGTAATAACATAGAAAAAATTAAGAAACATTTGCAGTAAAGAAAATAAAATCAATAATTTAGACAAAAATAAAAAATGTAGAAAATTAAAATTTTTAATCAAAATTGGATTTTGAATATTTCAAAAAGTATTGAAGGTAGGAGAATAATTTTTTTTTCAGTTTGCAAAGCTAAATGTATACTATTGATAAAAATTAAAATGATTCCCAATTTATAATTTTACTAGCGGCCCGCTCCGGCTTCGCACGGCTATAAAATATATAGCCTATGTTATTCAATGAAAAAATTATTAAAATCGATCCAGTAGTCTTGATTTATTCATTACTGCCCGTGGCCCGCACGCGTTAAATTTATGGTAAAACAATTCTTCTTTCCCTAAATCATGAAGATTTCCTGCTATCTTTGGAATATCTAAATTCATACACTACATTTTTACTCATTTACTTTTTACGTTTTTACCTATTTATTTTATTTTTACTAGAATTAACATATTACAACGTTAACAGATTTCTTGTCATTAGACAATACAAACATGTTTTCTCTAGAGGTTACTCTTGAAAGAACGACATACAGTTGGCCATGTGGAAAGCAGTCAACGCTAAAATCTAAGCCTGCAACGTTGAAGGTTTGACCCTGCGATTTATTAATGGTCATTGCAAAAGATGTATTTACCGGAAAGTGTAAACGTTTAAATTGGAAGGGTAAATCCGATGGTATCAGAGCGATTCGGGGAATCAATACATCTTCTCCGGTAACACATCCTGTGAGTATTGTGCACTCTATTATGAAAGTTTTCAGTGATTTTACCAGCAAACGTGGCCATTGCAAAGTTTATGTGGATTCAGGTTTCTTAATAAAATAACAGGACAACCTACTTTCAACACCATTTTGTGAGGATTGAGTCCAGACGGGTTCAAAGAGTTTAGGAATTCTGTAGGAAAATTAACAGATTCTTGGAAATCGAGAACAGTATTAACCGAGTAGTATATTTTCGACGGCGCATCAATCTTTGAACGAATCAATTTATTTACCTTATATACTTGTTCTTTAAACCGAGATATTGTCTTATAACTTATGTTATCAATGTCAAGTTAGACATTGTTGACTAACTCTTGGATGTTGTCTATCAAAACACAAATGTTTTCTAGGTTAATCCTTTCCTCACTTTGTGTTAACTCTCCATTGCCAACTTTTAGCAGCATATATGGAAATGGCCTGTTCTCACGCGAAGATGACGAAACCCTCATATTAGTTTTAAGCTCTAATTTATTGACATGTCGCGAAAGGTTGGATCTTTTTAAGGAAGCATTTACTTCGTCAGCACGTGTTCCTCGAATCACAACTGGTAGAATTTGACGGAAATCTCCTGAGAACAGAATTGTACATCAACCCAGAGGTGAAGTTTTGTTGCGCAAAGCGCACATTGTCCTATCCAGTGCTTCCACAGACGTCTTGTTTGACATGGTAGCTTCGTCCCAGACTATTAATGGGCAGTCACACATCAATTTTCCTGTATTGCTCTGCTTAGAAATACTACAGACGCTGTTATTGTCATCGGTGGCGATTTTCAGCGGGAGTTGAATGTAGAGTGGGCGGTTCGGCCTCCTTCCAAAAGCGTAGAGGCAATGCCGGATAACGCAACTGTTAACGCAATTTTTCCGATAGATCTCACCTTTTTTTAAAGCTTAGCTGTGCAAAGGATGTAGGGCCTTTTACAATATGCAGTAACATTCTATATGAAATCAACAATGTATTTAAGGTATTTAATTAGATAAGGATTAATTTACTGGTTAAAATCGCTTCGAAAATTAGCCATTATTTGTCGTAAAAAGTAAATGACAAAATAGTTCTGGCAAAAAAAAAAAACTGACTTCAATACTAAGAATCAATCCAAAAGATTAAGAAAAGAATTTTAAAAATCAGTCCATAAATAGAGAAGTTATGTAATCATCAATAAATTTTTTTTTGGTGGGGGGCTCAAAATATCCCAACGAAATTTGTTCTAACTTTAAGCAAAATTCTTTCAAACCAAAAAAGAATTTTGAAATCAATTCACAAATAGCAGAGTTATGGAATAGGGGAGGAAATTTTCCCTGCAGATTAAAAAAAAATTATCGGACCTAACTGCAGGCAAACCCTTTCAAACAAAAAAAGAATTTCGAAAATCGGTTTAAATATGACCGAGTTAGGCGTGTACGAACATTAAAAAAAAGAAGAGAGTTGTCTTAGGACATCCGGTTATAGCTTTGCTACTTAGTTATTTAAAACAACTTTCATGTGTGAAATAACAAAGCAATAAAATTATATTATGTATATGATGATGTCATATTCTCTGCAAATATTTCAAAACGTTTCCATTTATTTCCCATTATTTTCTTTTCTAGCGGCGTGCGATTAAATTAATGTATTGTTTGTGGCTGGTGACAGGTGTTAGCCGGCTTACAACCGATCGGCACTGTTCTCTGGTTTGTGCTCATATGCAAAAACAAATTGAACAATCGTTCTCATTGTTCTTGTTTTGTTTTTGTTTGACTCACTTCAAAGAACGAAACAAAACAAAATCAAACAATTTGTTTGGTTTATTTTCGTACTATACTTTTAAGTACAAAGAAATCAAAACAAAAATAAATTTATAACTGTAATAGTGTCGATTATTTTTGTTACGAAAATTATTTCCTAACCCCTGTATCGCGAGATAAATAGCAAAGCTATAAAAATTAATTATTTTCAAAAATATATGCATGCGCGCGTCTTCTGACTGCATATCTAAGTTGTCCGTGAGAGTATCAAATGTGTTACGGTCCTTTTTCATGTTAAATAGTATAGTAAATATAGATAGTACTAACTTTCCCATCACTGCTCACAGAACACACTCAGTCCTAGCAATACGAAATACACATGCACACATGCAGTACCAGCAATACGAAATACACAAACAACTTTGTCTTATTAGTTTGTTGTCGTTATTCACTGTATATACGCAAATGCAAAGCAACAAAATTATTTCTTTTTTTCTTGAACAAATTGAGCAATCGTTTTCACTGTTTTTGTTTCTCTCACTCCAAAGAATTAAACAAAAGAAAATCAAACAATTTGTTTCGTTTATTTTCGTGCTCTGGTTTAAGTACAAAGGAATCAAAACAAAAATAAATTTATAACTGCAATAGTGTCGATTAGTTTTGTTACGAAAATTATTTCCTAACCCCTGTATCGCGAGATAAATAGCAAAGCTATAAAAAGTAAAAAAAAATACACATGAATTGATAACCTCCTTCTTTATTGAAGTCGGTTAAAAATGTTATTGTGCAATATCCATAAGAGATAGACATATACCATAGCGGAGTTTTCTGTAGACCTTTTCAATGTGTACAATACTTAGCACATTATTTGGATAAATCTCGTAGGGTTCAGCCTGTGTTTGCAATTTAAGCGGAAAAAAATGTAATTACTTACGACATCACATTAGAAACCTCAAAAATAACAGTATTTCCCCCCTATTTAATGGATGTTATTGTACATATAAACCTTCCTCTTCAATCACTCTATCTATTAAAAAAACCGCATCAAAATCCGTTGCGTAGTTTAAAAGATTTAAGCATACATGGGGATATAGGGACAGAAAAAGCGACTTTGTTTTATACTATGTAATGACAATATTTTTTTCTTATTGGGAAAAATTGTGTTAGAAAAATTCAGGGTAGGAAAATGCGTACTCTTTTGCTCTTTTGCTCATTGCGTACTGTTGTCTTGCTCTTTAAAATGTAGATAATGCACAAAGAGCGGAGTACAAAAAAAGCGCAACCACTGTTTGCGCTTTGCGTTTGCTCCTTACCTGTAGGAGCAAACTCTTTGAGCAAGTAGCAACGATGTTTCTCTTTTGCTCTTTTGCACCGCGTATTGTGTACATTGAGTGGCTCATTACGCTTGCTCTTTTTGACATTAACAGTGGTTACTTTGGGTTAAATTAAATAATATAAAGTATTAAAATAAATAATATCGATTTTCTAGCCATAAAATTTTTTTATTTACATATGGGCATTTCCATGAAAATGACAACCACAACTGAAAAATTAAAAAACCTTGAAATTTTTTTTCAAATATGTCAAAGAGGAAAAAATCACTCAAATTTTACTATGCAGAGGTATTAATAGCTTATAAAAATTTTTCAAGAGCAAAAATAGCAGTTTAAACTGACCATCTCTTTGATTAATGTTAAGAAATTGCAATCACCTATTTTTTCTTAACTAGCGACTCGATTCAGGTATTTGTAACATAACAATTATACTTTAAAATTAATGTTACAACAACAATGAACAAGATCCATGAGGAAAGAGAAAATTTAGAGTTCGATAAGCGGTATTTTTTTGGTTTGCTTTGGATGCTATTCTAATGTCACGTACGCGGTGCAAAAACCGTATTTGTCTATATCATTTGAATTTGACCGGTCGCAACTGTTTCAAAATAAAAGTTCAAAGCAGGATAATTGTCGCAAATAAATATTGTTCAAAATTTTTTTCTCAATTTAGTGTAATAAAAATTTTATAAGCATTTAAAGTTTGTCACGTACGCTATTGTAAGTATTAAAATTGCAATTAAATGTATCAGCGTTAACTTGATAATTATCAGGCATGTTCTGAAAATCACTTTTTGTGAAAGTGAATTGCACACATAACTTTTTGAATTTTTGTGATTTTAAATCGATCACCTAAATGCCTGCCGATTTGAAATCACCTGGTTATTTTTTCAATCACTTTATTTTGAAATTCTCAATAGATTAATTAAATGAATAACTTAATATCTTTTTTATTGATTTTTATAGTAAAATGAGCAATTTTCTATGAAAGAATTTATGAAATTATGAAAAAATTTAAAACTCTTAATTTTGCAAAAGTGTTGTTATTTGCTTTGTGATTTACATTTGTGATATTGCATTTACAAAACAAAACGTCAGCTGTTTTCTTCTATTTTTAAAGAGTAAAATCACACAGAAAATTTAAAACTTTTGTGATATTCAAAACACCATCAAATCACAATTGTGATTTTAAAATCACAAGTGATTTGAAAACTTGTGATTTCCAGAACATGCCTGTATAAGATGGCGAAAACTCAGCGCCCATGTAAACAGTATGTAGTAAGAAATGAAGTTGACTCTTCCTTGTTTTATTGCTATTTTCACTGAATACATATTTGTTTTGTTTTTAAGTTTTTGTATGCATAAATTTCTGTGGCAATATATAATAATGGCTTAAGTTGATATAAGTGCTTTTTCATTTTATTACATATTCTTATTCTCTTCTTCAAGATCTATCATTTAAACTATACCCATTTATATTTTAACTTAAGTCTTCTTGGAAAATAATACATAAGCCATAACATCTTAACTCAACTTAATTTTTGTAAGGTAGCTACATCAATATTAAAATATTTGAGCATCAAAACTTGTATACACTTGAGTTCAATAACTCAATAATAACCAGTGTTTAAAAAACTAGACTCCAAGTAGCTGTAGCAACGAAAAAACACGAAATAGTCTAGCAAAAAAATGTAAAAAACTTGTAGCCGTTCATTTACTATTACTACCGATACCGGCACAATTTGGTAGCTGTAGTTGTAGTAATAGTAAAAAAATAAAATAATTGGAGCAGCGTAGTAAATAATGTTTTACTGCTTTAGCTACCTTCAAATTTTTGTAGCACTAAAAGTATTTTTATTTTTTAAATTTTTACTGCTACCTACTTTGGTAGTCACAGAAGGAGCAGATAGCATAGTTTTTGAAGTAGCACTATAATAACATTTCAGCAGCAATTTAATAACATTGAGGTAGTTTTAAAATAACATTTCAGCAGCAATTTAATAACATTGCAGCAGCATAAAATAACATTTAGGGAGCAGCATAAGTAGTAAAAAAGTAAAATTTTCAGTAAACTAAATACAAACGAAGAATACGTGTGTGAAACAGCGTTGCCGTTTCGTACTTTTAACTAGAATTGGTTATTTTTTCGAATCTGTATTTTAAGTTGTATTTGATGAAAAATTAGTTCGAATAAAATAATTAAAAACGAACTAAAATACATTTCATTCGTAATTTTAATAGATATGTATTTTAGTTACAACAGTTTTTCTTTTCTTTTATAAATGTTGACGTATGTATACGTATATAAACTTTGCATACTGTATGTATTTTCTAATTCATTTCCAATTCACCAGTTATAAAAATGAGTTAATAAAATTCAAGTTTTTTTTAATTCAGTTTTATGTGAGATGTATTCATACATTTTAGTATAGTTACGTGGCTCCATATACATACATATTACATCTTATTTCCATATACCTATGGACCCATATACGAAGAACTTCATAATTCAATTTCCATATATGAGCTCATGATACATTTCATATATTCGTCCATATATCAATTCATATATAATACTTTTCGCATGTATAAGCCTATACATTTCCATACATGAATTCATATATATTCATATATATTATATACATTCATATATTAAAAATATATGGACCATACATAGTTTTTTTAGCTGGGTTATTTAATATTATTTAACAACATCGTCATAACTACGATATGTAAAAAGTGTGGCGTAGCAGGGAAACGTTACTGTAAAAACATGACAATCACATAAAAAAGCACGAACACGAATGTGTGAAACGAATTAAAGCGACGATTGCTCATAAACAGCGCTGTCAACTTAAAAAAAAAGCAATAAAAAAAAGCCTTTAAGTTCAATAAATAAAATAATTTTGTTATTGTGATTATGTTTTTATTTAAAGTTTTTCTTTTCTAAATTAATATTATATATGAGTGTTCTTTCAAAAAAACCTATTTTCACCAAATTTCAGTAATGAGAAAAAAGTTTAAGAGCGTTGTTTGGAACGTTTTTTAATATGTAAAATAATTAATTACATTTCCTGTTTTGTTTTGTTCTTTTGTAATTATTATTAAACTACAAACTGCAAGTAAGCCTTATACTACAATGACACACAATATAAATTTTAATGATTTTTTTATTAAATAAAAAAAAGCATTTAAAAGTGTGGTCATTTTTTCACATTTGTTAACTTTTTCAAAAAATGTGATAAAATGTAATGTAATAATTTTTTGGTTGTGGCAGCACTGATCACATACATACATACACATTTGTGGTTTCTAGTTTTACTGATGATTTTGATTTTTGACTACTTTTGCCGCTACCTCAATGTTATTTTGTGCTGCTGAAATGTTATTAAATTGCTACTGAAATGTTATTATAAAACTACCTCGATGTTATTAACATACTACCTCAAAATTTTCTAGTCATAAAAAACAAAACTCCAAATGTTGTAGTAGTTATACAACAAAAACCTCAATCAAACGAATAGAAAACTATTTAGTTTTTTAAGCTGCTACTTCATTTTCGTTTTTACTGCTGCTACTTAATTTTTAGTTTTTATTTTTATCATGTAGCAGTAGGTTTAAAAAAGGTAATGCTACGAAGCAAGACAACTGCTCCTGGTACCGCTACTTGTAATTGTTTGGAGTACTAGTTTTAGCAATAGTAAAAAAATTTTCAGTTAATGTATTTTTTTAAACACTGATAATAACGACTCGTCTAGAAAATTTGTATGAAAGTCACTCAAGAAAATGAGTGCTTTCCATGTAAATTTTATACTCAAGTCGACCGTCTGGGTTGTAGAAACAGGGAGTTATATTTAACTAACTCCCTGTTTCCGTTGTCACATGCAAGTGCAAGTGAAAAAAACTCAATACACTCACATTTTTTTTATTAACACTGCCACACTTTTGCCACTTGCGAGTCAGCTTCCAATGAAATTTTGTAGCAAATAAATTTTTAGATTTGTCGCAAGTAAAGTGACAAAACGAAAAAAAGTGTTGCCGAGTAACGAGTTATTTCATTAATTTGGTTAATATTATAGCTAATTCTTTGTATATATAAAAATGATATTGAGAAATTACACAAAGGCTAATTTTACAGCTAAGTTTGATCATAAATTTCATGTTTTAATGAAAGAAATATATTCACAATCAATTAAAGTAAAATATTGAATACTTGGCAACACTGCGCTAACTCCAATTCTGCTAGAACTTTACTTGCTGACGACATTTTAAAAATGAACTTGTACTTTGCTGTGTAGCCACTCGAAAAATTTGTGGGTTTTTTTACATTTCTCCTGATTTTCGTTAGTAATATATATACAGTACTTGCAAGTAATTACTGGCATGTGACAACGGGGGTAAGCTTTTACCCTCCGTTGTCACATGCAAGTGCAAGTGAAAAAATCTCAATACACTCACATTTTTTCACTAACACTGCCACACTTTTGCCACTTGCGAGTCAGCTTGCAATGGAATTTTGTAGCAAGTAAATTTTTACATTTGTCGCAAGTAAAGTGACAAAACGAAAAACAGTGTTGCCGGGTAACGACTTATTTCATTAATTTGGTTAATATTATAGCTAATTCTTTGTATATATAAAAATGATATTGAGAAATTACACAAAGGCTATTTTTACAGCTAAGTTTGATCATAAATTTTATGTTTTAATGAAAGAAATATGTTCACAATCAATTAAATTAAAATATTGAATACTTGGCAACACTGCACTAACTCCAATTCTACTAGAACTTTACTTGCTGACGACATTTTAAAAATGAACTTGCACCGTGCTTTGTAGCCGCTCGAAAAATTTTTGGGTTTTTTTTTACATTTCTCCTGATTTTCGTTAGTAATATATATACACTACTTGCAAGTAATTACTGGCATGTGACAACGGGGGGTTAAAAAATTATCTTATTTCAGGTTTTCCGTATTTTTCAATTTAACCTAAAGCATTTATCTCGACTTACTATCAATAAAAACTATTTTGCCTTTCAATATAATAAGTTCACTTTAGTGTTTATTTTTCTGCCAATGGATTTTTTCATAACATCTTAACTAAAAAACAACGAATAATAACTAATAAAATCGTTTCTTTTTTTTTATAAAATTAACAGTTTTGTTATAAATAAATGTGCATTTTTTTCGGTATCTAAAAATTTTATATAAAAACCAAACACAATTTATTTTAGACAAAACCCATAATATCTCAAAACACGAAATTTCGACTCAAGCCATTATTATTTATTTCCACAGATTAAAAAAAAATTTTTACTTAAGAATATTATAAGAGAAAAATCCGTCACGTACACTATGTCACGTACGCTATTAAACTTCATTCATTATAGAATCAGCCAAAAGTCTTTTTTATTTCAAAATTACTGATAATAAAGGAAAAATAGTTGGCTTCGTGTAAGAAATTTAAAACAAGAAAAAAAAAACTTCACAATTCGCAGATTTTCGTATACTTTTACATGCACCTTGATATCAGTTCCGTTTTATGTCACGTACGCTATGCCCTTATTTTCCTTGATATTTTGGACAACAGGGTTCCAAATGTAATAATTTTTTTTTTCGCATATAGTACGCCCTGAATGGAACATAACAACAAAATGTTTTTGAGTTACCTCTATTTTTTCAGAATCTATTCCACTTTGTAGGCGTGCAAATGTCACGTACGCTGATATGGAAATGCCCATATGTATGTAAATATTACAATGTACATACATACATAAGGATGTGCCAAAACGAGCAACGAAAAATGTTAAAATCCCATGTAATATACATACAAATGCACTTGAAATTTGTAAAGTTAGTGTATTTTTATACAGACTACAAAAATTAACACTAAAATTTAAAAAAAATTTTAATTAAAGGGTGTTCCATCGGTTAATGTAATCTTGACTATGTAATTTTGACAACTTGCTGTATCTTGGAAACCGTAAGAGGTACAGACCTGAAATTTGGACACAGTATGTAGACCTTTGGCCGCTACAACAACAAATACATGAGAGTTGGAAATTAAAGGGTGTGCCAAAACGAGCAACGAAAAATGTTAAAGTCCCATGTTATATACATACAAATGCACTTGAAATTTGTAAAGTTAGTGTATTTTTATACAGACTACTAAAATTAACACTAAAATTTAAAAAAAAATTTATATTAAAGGGTGTTCCATCGGTTAATGTAATCTTGACTATGTAATTTTGACAAGTTGCTCTATCTTGGAAACCGTAAGAGAAAAAATCTTGAAATTTTCAAAAACGGTAAAACTAAAAAAACAAAAAATTATAAAATCGCCAAACCGAAAAAAATCGCAAATTAAAAAAAAAGCGCCAAAACGAAAAAAAGCACCAAATTAAAAAAATTCTAAATCGAAAATAATTTGCAAAAAACCGGCAAAATCGCCAAAATTAAAAAATCGCCAAAATGAAAAAAATCGCCAAAATTAAAAAATCGCCAAAATTAAAAAATCGCCAAAATGAAAAAAAACACCAAATTAAAAAAAATTTCTTAATCGAAAATAAATCGCGAAAAACCGGAAAAATCGCAAAAAATAAAAAAACGCCAAAATTAAAAAAATCGCCAAAATTAAAAAATCGCCAAAATTAAAAAAATCGCCAAAATTAAAAAAATCTCCGAAATGAAAAAAAAATCGCCAAAATGAAAAAAAGCACCAAAATACAAAAAAAATTTCTAAATCGAAAATAAATTGCGAAAAACCGGAAAAATCGCCAAAATTAAAAAATCGCCAAAATTAAAAAAATCGCCAAAATTAAAAAAATCTCCGAAATGAAAAAAAAATCGCCAAAAAGAAAAAAAGCACCAAATTACAAAAAAAAATTTCTAAATCGAAAATAAATTGCGAAAAACCGGAAAAATCGCCAAAATTAAAAAATCGCCAAAATAAAAAAAATCGACGAAATGAAAAAAATCGCCAAAATTAAAAAATCGTCAAAATGAAAAAAGCACACAAATTAAAAAAAATTCTAAATCGAAAATAATTTGCAAAAAACCGACAAAATCGCCAAAATGAAAAAATCGCCAAAATGAAAAAAATCGCCAAAATTAAAAAACCGCCAAAACAAAAAAATCGCAAAAATTAAACAAATCGCGAAAAATAAAAAACGCCAAAATTAAAAAATCGCCAAAATTAAAAAATCGCCAAAATTAAAAAAATCGCCAAAATTAAAAAAATCGCCAAAATGAGAAAAAGCGAAAAAAATTATTTTAACTGAAAAAACGTAAAAAAAACAAAAAAACATATTAATGCTCGTTAAGAAATTTCGGTAGTTTCTCTTAACCTTTTTAAAAACATTAAAACTTTGATTTTTGAGTACATAAGTAAAAGTCTGTGAAAATTTTGTTTTAAATAAATATGTATATGTTGATAAAAAAGGATTGCAAAAATGTTAAAAAATGTGAGTATGTGCAAATTATTTCGACGATACCAGCAACATAACAGTGAAGCGGTACTCTGCTATGAAAGCAAAAAGAACTCGTATGCAGGTACGAACTCGTACTAACATATTTTTGTTGTTTGTTTGAAAATTTATTTTTTATGAGGAATACAAACCAAATTGGTATTTATGATGTGATGTGTACCTCAGTGATGCATTTTGAGTTTTTTGATTTAGGGCCAAATTAACGATTTAAAAGGGCCAAAAAATACCTTTGATAGGGCCAAAAAAGTTCTTTAATGTACTTGACTATAATCTGTATGTGTTAATAATATCAAACATGTGATTTATTTTGTTTAGGGCAAAAACAGAAATTAGCGATAAAAATTCAAAGTTTTTAAAGTATTTTTTATTAAATTAAAGTAAATTCATATTATATATCGACCCATAACTGCCAAAAAAGCTTAACCGACACATTTTTTGGACTTCGTTTTTTTTACGAAAATCGATTATTTACCACCGCAAATTATCGATTATGGTCAAAAAATTAAGTTCAAAAATTATGTAGCTTTAGCTTTTTTTGTCGGTTATGGCACGATATATGTATGTATATGTATTAGGGATGGGCAAAAAATATCGATATATCGAAATATCGATATTTGCGAAAATAAATATCGATATATATCGCCGATATTTCAAAAACCGATATATCGATACATCGATTCTTATTTACGAGTATCGGGTTTCGATATTTTTAAGAGATCTACAAATTTTAGCCGGTTTTTAACTGTACGATAATGGCATCACTGCTAGTGATGCGAAGAAAAAAAAAGTGAAATTTCATAATAACAAGGCTCATCTATGATCTGACCCCACTAAGCCAGGTGACTTCTATTTGTTAACTAAGCTAAATGCCAAATATGGTTTGTGTGGGTATAAGCCTGAAGACAGAATTAGTTTTTACTTTCTGTTCTGTTACGAATCAGTGGGTGGAGAAATCCCAATATCAATTTGGGATTTCTCCACTCATGGACTTCATTAAGTTTTAAGTTAGTTGTTCGCGATTTCCTTAAATATTATTGTTTGGATGCAAAGTGAATATTTCTCGTATTCTGCAATGATGAACTTTGAAGTGTTAAACACGGGCATTCATTAATCAATGATTAACATCATTATTTATAAAAATTATTAAGGCTTTCTAAAGGCTTAATTAGAACATTTTTTATGGAAATCATTTTGAAAACCCCTTAAAACCCATAAGGCAAAAAATATCGATATATCGAAATATCGATGTTTTCAAAAAATATATATCGATGCTGTTCAAAAATATCGATACGATATACGATACATTTCTTTCATTTGCCCATCCCTAATATGTATGTTGCTTAAAAAAATTTATTTTAGTTAAAAAACATTCTGTATGTAATTCTAACTTTATTATTCATAATCTCTAAATTCTTAGTCTGTTTAAAAGCAGTTTTTTGTGTTAAGTTTTAAAATATCTTCGTCATAAGAATTATTGGAATTAAATCTCATTAAATCTTTTAATTATATTAAATATGACACAGTATTTTTTACATGACGACGATTTCTTCTATTATGGCCTGTTTCACGATATCGAAAGAAAACTCTCGGCTAAAAATGTATATTGAAAACAAAAGCGAATTTTCATATTTTATTGTTGATTTCAATATAAATTTTCAGTCGAAAGAAAAGATTCTTTCCACACATGCTGAGGAATAGGGAATAGAAAGAGTTCCTTGAATAATTCTGTATAAATTTGTATTCAAAGGATTACCTAAGCGAACTTTAATGGTAGAAATCCTTTTGCAAAATTTACTTCTACTTAAATCTTTGAGCTTTTTAAATTATGGAACTTGCTATACCGCCCTATTTTCATTATTAACTTGTTTCCTTTTGAAAAAGTTTAATAGCAAGTGGTACAATACTATTGACTTCCCCACTGAAAACATGATCTGGTGCAGATTTCGGAAGAAAGTTTAAATAAAAATCTCGAAAAATACAAGTAGTTTTTACAATGGAGAAAACTCAATTAGAAAGTGTACTCAAAGGATTAGTTAGTGTACTAAGGGATTAGTTGAATTTTGAGCTGAAAGGGCCAAAATAGCCCAGAGAGTACCACAGGGCCATCAAACATCCAAAAGTGCCACAAATGGCCCAATTGTGCCACATTTTGCATCACTGGTGTACCTGCATATATGTACATACGTGCTAGTGCTGGGATACTATCGATATTTTCTACTATCGATAGTTCAGATTTCACTATCGATACTATCGATATTACTATCGACTGAATGTTTGTACTTGAGAAAGTAAAATATAACAATTTTTGATCGGGTTAAAGTTAGTTTTTTATCACTTTTCTGAAAGTATATAGTCTTATGTATGTATGTATGTATTTGCGAACGCTATTTCAGGTGACAGTTTTTGAAAAGTTTTGCTGATGTCAGTTGAAAATTTTTTACGTTTTCAAAACTGCATTTGAAATAATATCGATGTCGATATTTTTTTCTATCGATATTTTCGATATTTTAAAACTATCGATAGTATTGATAGTCTATCGATAGTATCCCAGCACTAATACGTGCTACATACATACATATGTATGTATGTTGTTGAAACGGATGTATTTTTGGTTGAAAAGTAATTTTTTGTATTTTGTTATTGCAGAAATAAATGTAGGTGGTAGGTACGTATGTGTGTATGTATGCATGTATGTATATGCATATATATCAACGTAAATACGCATGTATAATACATATGTACATATTAGGGATGGGCAAATGAAGAAAATGTATCGATATATGTATATCGTATCGATGTTTTTGAACAGTATCGATATATATTTTTTTAAAACATCGATATTTCGATATATCGATATTTTTTGCTGCATTAATTTCGAATGTACAATTACTTACTTTAAGAAATTTAATACAAAAGAATTATTTATGTTAAGTTATACGTAACCTACTGTAGCTCCTTAAGACTTCATTAGTCTTTACTTTCTGTTGCTGCTCTGTGCTGTGCTATTCTGTTTCTAAATTTTAATAGTTACTCTTTCTGTAATAAATTATCAGCTGTTTCGGACCAGAATATTCTCAGTTTTCCACTAAAGTGATGAGTTTTGGATCGTCCATTGTTATTAGATTTTTTTCTTTTCCCGGACTTTTTCATTTCCTGGGAAAGTGGGAACAACTTTTGGGTTTTTAACGTTTATAAACACATGTCAAAAAAATAATAAAATTTCAGTTCCCGGGCGTAATTGTTGTAAAGTTTTAGCTATAGTTCTACCATCGCATTCATAAAGTGAATACCGACATGCATCGAGGAATGTGTACGCAACATAACTGAATTAAGGAGAGAAAAACTAATGGCTTACATAGCGTCTATACCTGATATTAACCCTGATATAATATGAGAAAGAACGTCGGCAGAATGAGAAGAAAAATATATTTGTATTAATATTAATATCTGTATAGGGAAAAACGTACTCCTGTAAATATCATAATATTTCATAATTATTATGCAGCCGTTTATTGTAATAGCAATGTGAGTTTCATAAAAATTTTGGCATTCCTTAATACATCATGTATAATTAAAATATTTCCGCAATATTTTTATCAAAAAATATTAATTTTCACGTATTTATGTATGTGTGCGTTTTTTGACACTTGATATCATAATATTGTTTTCTAAATATATATTATGAAAACAATATTATAATATCTGATATAATAGTAATATAATACTAATATTGCAGTCCACACGTAATATGATTCTCTCTGCTATGGAATTTGACGTTTGCTGATAGAATTATATTTGATATTATATCAGGTATAGACGCTATGTTATATGTATATGATTTTTATAAACCAAAAAGAGTCAGCTGATTCGTAACAGAACTGAAAGTAAAAACAAATTCTGCCTTTAGGTTCATACCCACACAATCTAAAAAGCCACCTGCCTTAGTTGGGTCACAGTTAAAAAACGGATATAGCTCTTAAAAGTATTGAAACCCGATACTCGTAAATAAGAATCGATGTATCGATATATAGGTTTTTGAAATATCGGCGATATATATCGATATTTATTTTCTCAAATATCGATATTTCGATATATCGATATTTTTTGCCCATCCCTACTACATATGTATGTAGGGACGCATGATGACTTTATTAAACAAAAAATTATTTTATTTAATTTAATTTATTTTATATTTACATAAAAGATGGTAGGCCTAATAGCTGAATTATATAACACAACAAAACATAAAATTTCGATTGGCCAAAAATAATAATTATAATTATTAAATTTTCAAACAAACAACAAAAATGTAAGTATACAAACATACATACATGCATGTATGTAAGTAGTATGTGTATACTCCCAATTATACATATTCATCTTCTTTCCTTTTTAATATTGTACAAATTTATATTATTCAATATGAGAGGCAGATATCGCCACACCCTTAGACCTATTTAAAAATAAATTCAGTAAAGTGCGACTTTGACTCGCGAACGCAGGGTTACGTCCGTTGGGCTTTGGCGTTTTTTTTGTTTTTTTTTACGTTTTTTCAGCTTTAATGATTTATTTTTGTTTTTTTTCGCTTTTTTCTCGTTTTGGCAATTTATTTATTTTGGAGATTTTTTTCATTTTGGCGATTTTGCCGGTTTTTTGCAAATTATTTTCGATTTAGAATTTTTTTTAATTTGGTGCTTTTTTTCGTTTTGGCGCTTTTTTTTTATTGGCGATTTTTTTCGGTTTGGCGATTTTATAATTTTTTGTTTTTTTAGTTTTACCGTTTTTGAAAATTTCAAGATTTTTGCTCTTACGGTTTCCAAGATAGAGCAAGTTGTCAAAATTACATAGTCAAGATTACATTAACCGATGGAACACCCTTTAATATAATTTTTTTTTAAATTTTAGTGTTAATTTTAGTAGTCTGTATAAAAATACACTAACTTTACAAATTTCAAGTGCATTTGTATGTATATAACATGGGACTTTAACATTTTTCGTTGCTCGTTTTTGAACACCCTTTAATTTCCAATTCTCATGTATTTGTTGTTGTAGCGGCCAAAGGTCTACACACTGTGTCCAAATTTCAGGTTTGTAGCTCTTACGGTTCTCGAGAAAATACTAATATAGTTTTAGACATAGTTAATTTTACATAACACAAAAAGTTTTCCAACCCTGGAAACGTCTTTTTAATTTTTTTATTTTTTAAAATTTGAAATACCAATTTTAGTCGTACTGAAGTGTAAAATAAGTTTATTTAACAAAAAAACAAAAACTTTTGTGTTATCTAGTTACTTTTATTTGGCAAAATAAAGTTTAAGTTTTCCAGCTCTGCAATCGTCTGCTCGATTTTGCTGAGTTTCAATACCAATCTAGTTTGTATTTTCTGACACACCAGTCCAAGAACGAAGTCTCTAACTTTACTGAGAGCTTCGGAAAACCGATTTCACGTACAGACAGACGGACATCGCTTATTCGTCTTCCCTATCCATAAGGATCCAGAATATATATATTTTATGGGTCGCTTATTGATATTATAGAAATTACAAACGGAATGACAAACCTATATATACCCTTATACCATTTTTTTGTTAAAGGGTATAAAAAAGGTCCAATTAAAGATCTTGAAATCAGTCGATTTTTCAGATAATTTAAAAACCCTAATAAAATAAATACTACATTACTACTACGTCAATTAAAACTAAAAATAAAAATTATTAAGGTTTTTACAAAATGTCATCCGTTTACATTTTCTTATTTTATCATAATAATCATTACAACGCAACAGAATCTTCTAAAAGAAAATATGTATTTTGTACCACAGTGAAGGAGCAATGCGCATTTTCTGCTCTTTGCAGCTCTTTTACACATTGCGTAAACAACAGGAGCGGAGCAAGCAAAGAGCCAACAATGGTACTCCTTTTCTTGCTCTGATTTTGTAATGAGCAGCGTCGACATAATGGCGCAGAGCAAGAGCAATAACATTGCCGCTCTGCTCTTTGCGTAAAACTGCCAAAAGAGCTGAAAAGAGCGGAGCTGCTCCGCGTATTTTCTTACCCTGGAAAATTTTTAGAATTTTTAGAAAATCTCCTCTCATGCCTACATTTATGTGTAGCATGTCAAGAGTTTCTTACAGGTTACTTATAACAAATTTAGTTATATTAAAAAGTAAAAAATTTACAAAAACGACCGTGCAATTTTTTTGCCACATCCGAAAATCGGATTTTTTGAAAAAAAAATTGCTAGTTTTCGACCAATGCTGAATGAAGGGTGCACCAACAACAATCTCCAAAATTTATTTCACAGCCTTTCTGAATGTCTCCTTTCTCAGAAACAATCAAAGATTTTATCAAATACTTGATAATTTTTTAAAATATTCCAAACAAAATTAAGAATACTTTTTTCACAAAATATACAAAATTTTCTCATAATTTTTAAAAATCAAAATTGCAAAATTATTCCTTGCTATACTTTTTGAGATATCAAAACAATTTTTTTTATATGAATTGTAATGAAGTTTTCTTTCAAAAACAATAAAACAAATTGATTTTTGCTAAGTAATAAAGAAGTTATGTACTAACGAATAAAAAAAGTCAGGGCAAAAAATTAAAAAATAAATTTTTCAAGTTAAATAACTGGGAAACTGAAAGACATAAAATGGTACTCTAAGCATGTTTTATTTTTATTTCTTAACGTAGATTGTCCCGCTGAAAAAATTATTGAAATCGGTCCCTATTTACAAAAGTTACAAGCTCCGAAAAAATTTCGATACCCGCAATTTCTTACTTTCAGGCTCTTTGGAGCTACCCTGTCTTACAACAGGGTGCCTCAAAATATGCTTTCTAAAAATTTCAACACTTCTACTTTCCAAAACAGTTGGTTTCATCGAAATCGGTTAACTAGTTCAAAAGTTTGCGGAATTTTTACAACTTTTTTTTTTAATTCACGCCACTGTGCGATGTTGCATCGAATAAGTAAAAATAATTAATGTGATGATCGTAAAAGATAAGCAAGAATAGTTAAATAGCTGATGTTAATAATAATCTCTATCCCAGTAGATATACATGGGTGCTGATGAAGTGCGTGGCTGCACAGAAAAATATCGGTATTTCCCCCAGCTAATAAAGTTTAGTTTAATTTTTGTTCTCTTCTTTAGAAACTCACATTAATTAATAAAAAAGCAATGTGAGTCCGATCACAGGGGAGATGTGTAAGCATCTAGTAATGTTAAATTTGTTTTAAGTTGGAAGTACTTTTTCTTTTAGTATATTTTTATTAAAAAAATCAATTAAAAGTATCAAAACTTTCAATATTGTTAATACATAGGAATTTGCTGGTTTTTGTTTAACTTATTTGGTTAGTAAATGGGCACACTGCAGTATATAGGTACTGCATTAAAAATTGCAGTAAGAAGTAAATTTACTGATTACTGAAAAAATTCAGTAAATTTTAACTGATAATGAAATTTAATTTACATCACCAGTAAAATCGTAGGGTCCTTTTCATAATAAAATTGTAGCAAGTGGCAAAGTTTTTTTAATTCAAATTTTGAAATTTTTATACGAAAAAAATTTAGCCACTTGGTAGAATTTCATTATGAATACGGGCATTACTGATTACTGGAAATTCAATGCACTTCATCATACAATAAATCATTTAGGCACTTTATAAAAATTGTAGAAATAAATTTTAGTAATCAGTAAAAATTTGCTGGTTAAAAAATTATTTTTACTGAAATTTTAGTAGTACTGCAAAGTGCTCATTTATGGTAAATGCCTTTACTTTTACTTTCTAATTTTTAATTCCTGTTATTCATCGTTTAGTTATTGCTGTTGTTGTGTAGGCATTGCAATTAAAATAAAGCATTTATCAAGTTAAATAAAATACACAAAAACTAGCAAATTCCTATGTATTTACAATATTTTAAATAAGTTTGTATTGTTTCTTTCAAACATTAATGCACTCATACATAGCTCATACCTTTTTACATACATTAGAGAAATCACTGTGGCAACTTTGTTCTTCTCACATAGTTTGATATGCCTTGGTATGAATGACAATCTCAAAGACGTAGAAGACTTTTAGTTTAGTGTAAAGAATTATAAAATATATGTAACTTGAAAACGCGGCGTGGTCCAATTTGTCTAGTATCTGAACTACATATGAGGCCGATAAAATAAAAAATTATAATCAAATAATAACAGAAATGCAATTCATTCCTGTTTGTCTAAAGATATAATTCAGTTGGGATCTTCGGAACTAATAGGAAGAAAAACAAATACACATAGTGTATTTAAATACAATGAGGGTATTCACAACAGTGTCTTAAGTGTCCTAAGTGTCATAATGTCTTAACATTTTAACATAGTTTAAAAAAATTGTTGTTGTGGCTCAAACAAAAAGGTCATAAAGTAATAAGACTTTCTCAGCTATGTTTACTGTTTGTCATAACTACATGTAGAAATGCGTGAGAGTTTACCAAAGGAATTGAGAGAGAGAGTAAGCAATGTACAAAGGTGCTAAAACCAAAATACAAATAAGCACAATATTTTTAATTGTAAATTATGAGGGGTTGCTCACAGCATTATATTTTTTCGTGTTATTACTTTAAAACGTGTTAATTTATGAGTCCACCTGAATACCCCAAATATGTGTATTTGTTCATCCAGTTGTTCAAAGCAATTTTCAAGTTATATAAAACAAAAACCAGAAAATTCCTATGTACTTACAATATTTTAAATGAGTTTGTATTGCTCAAGGTCTATTTATATAAATATTTTTAATAAATAGGCCTTGTTATTGCTTCTTTCAAACACTAATGCACTCATACATACATATGTAGCTCACACTGATTTGATAACGCGGTGTGCATCATACTCAAAATGTGTGATTGTATTGTGAAAAAGATTTTTACCCCCTAGTGTACAGATGTTTACACATCAATATTTCATTCAATAAGAATTGAAATTACTGAACTTAAGCCTGATTGAAAATTATTTCTGATTAATTTTCGAAATGTTACTTTTGTTAGTTGGCTATAAATGTTTTTACACAACGAAAAGCTTGAATTTTGATGCCTCTCGGTGGGAGCTTGGTTTTGATTTTAGACCCCTAGATTCTTAGGATAATTTTCTTAGAATTTTGTGTAGACTTCATTTTTGCTAGTCGCCTGTTGCTTTCTTTTTTGCAAACGAGCAAATCGACCCACTCTAATGTACATACATACATATAAGGAAAAATTTTACCTGTAATCGTTGACCTTGATTTTCTCCCGATAACAATGGATGATTAGGCGTAAAGAAAGGAAGGGAAACAGCATAGAAACCAACAATAGATGCAAAGTCTATAATACAAATTATATAACTTCAAGTCCGATATTTAAAATTATTAAATTTAACTTACATTTTCCTACAATATTATCAACTATTCCCATGCCAACGCGGAATTCTAAAAATTTCCGCAAATGTGAACGTAACTTTGAATAACTTGCCAGTAAAGTAAGTTTCTCGCGAGTATTGCCTTGATAAAATGCCACTTCTTCTGAATTTGTGATAAGACGACTGTTAACATAACGGAATTCACCCTCTAGTTTTTGTTCTTCCACAGTTAAACGGCCAGTAGGGCGACGCATGTGTGTAAGTAAAACACCAGCAAACAGAAGATAAACCATTAATATAGAAGGAGTCTAACATATAAAATATACAAATTTATTTTTAATATTTTAATAGTGAAAATAATGCCTAAAACACTACCTTGCCATCCAAATTTACAGTTAAGCGATAAACATAAATAAATATATCCAACACAGGTTTACTGATGTTCGAGTACAAATCTGTGGCACTTTCACAGAACTTATCAATATCTGTGGTTAGTAATTGATCAGCATTGGCTATTCTATTATCTAAGTTGGACATTTTGTAATAAGTGTAGCCACTAAAGTTCAAGAAAATAAAAGTACAAATTTTTTAAGGTTTTCAATAAAAAACTAAAATATATTAGGGCTGTTCACACTGAATTTGTTATTTGCTTAAGGCAGGTACGACGGAGTTCCTACTAGAGATGGGCGCGTGTCGTGTTTTTTTTTCGTGACTGAGTGGCAGCGATGCTAGCCTTTCAGTCCAGAGGTCGTGGGTTCGATTCCCACGAAAGACCTTGGGTGTTTTCCGCAGACAAGCTAATCGCTTTGCGGGTTGGTTTGTTCTTGAAAAAACACGCACGACTCAACATGTAGAGTTCGTGTCAGAAAATCTGATTTCGTGCGTGTTCGTTTCGTATCGTTTTCAGCAACATTGACACGAAAAACACGAAACGATTTAACGTCTAAAATATGTATTTTATGCATACAGGAAAAAAATTTTATGCCTATTTTGTATCGTCAAACACGCAAGCACCAGACATGGTTTGTCACTTTTAAGGTCAAACTTTCATATATAGTATCAGCTGTTGACAGTGCCACCACTGTTTGAAAATTACGCTTGAAAAAAGTAATTAATTTTTGGGAGCAAAATGAAAAATAAAATTCAAGAAGCTATTCGTCGAAATGATGCAAAATACCAATTGGTAACGAACCAAATTAAAATTAGATCAGAAAAAAAAAACAATGATAACATTGAAATTGAAAATTATTATAATAGCTCGAAAGAAAACGAAAACCGTGTTTTTAAAATTTTGGAAGCATGCAACGAATTTAAAGATTTTGCAGAAGCTTGCAAAACAGGTACTTACAGGTATAAGTTTCGCGACTAGTGAGTGAGTATTTACCACTTCTAGATTAATCTTAAGCGAACGCCGCACAAGATTATTGAGAGCAAATCCTGATAAATTACTTTTTCTCAACAAAAATATGTAAATAATACGAATAGAACATAAATATGTATGTATACACATACATACAATTGAATATAAAAAACGATTTTTTGTTATTGCACTCGTATTTGATTTCGTGCGTGTTGTGCGTGTTTCGTACGTGTTAAAAAGCATGGCATTCGTGTTCGTGCGTGTCGTGTTGGAAAAATTCGACACGCGCCCATCTCTAGTTCCTACGGAAACTCAGCTTCCCATAAGATTTTCGTGTAAAAAAATTTACGGGAATTAAGATTGGTAAAATTCGTAAAGATATTTCCGTTTGAAATAAATTTTTAAGTAAAAAGCAAATAATTTTTTTATTCATAATACCTATTGTCTAATACAGGGATGTTATAGCTAAGAATTTTTTCCGTAACCTGAGACAAAAATTATAGTTTACACAATTGTTTGGTTAACAAATTCTTGACATTTCCTATTTTTAACCCCGACCAAAAAAAGGGGTGTTATAAGTTTGTAGTGTGTGTCTGTGTATCTGAGTGTCTGTCCGTGTCCGCGTACAGCCCAAACGGCTGGACCGATTTTGATTTAGTTTTTTTCTTTGTTTGAAAGGTGACTTGATCGAGATGGTTCTTAACCATGTTTGAAGAAAATCGGTCCGGCCGTTTAGAGGATATCACATCTTTTCTAGATATATCGGGGGTTTTAAAATTTTTAATTTTTGTTATTACAGGTTGTAATTAATTTTTAGAGATTTTGTGTTAATTAATAAATTAATGAATTTGGGTGTATGCAAACATAAAAGAGTTATTCTACAGAAAAGGCTACACTATTATTTTTCCGTGTAGAAATAAATGTAAATTTACAAAAGTGAAATTCTGTAAGAATTCCGTATCGGGCCTTAGCTGGTAAACATATAAAAAATTCAGTCTGAACGGCACTATTAATAATATGCTTACGTCAGGTACTTATTATATAAATGATGTGTTAAATTAGTTCTAAATCTTAGTTTTAACTCGCCCAAACTCCATTTTAAAATATTGGTTACTACTGAAATCTGAAAATAATAAAAAATTAATTTATCGTTTATTATTGAAATAAATAAATTTATTTACCAGGGGTAAAGCAGCCAAGTATTTCATTAATGCTTTTTTGAAGGCTGGCTTGTTCATGTGTATGATTGTACTTTCTACAACTGTTGCATTTTGTATCATCCAAATATCACTAACGGAACGCCCAACCAGCGCTGCAGCTACCAAAAATAGTAAGCCACTTTCAATACTCCAAAATCCAGGTACTAAGATTGCTGCAATAAAAATTTAACATTAAAAGATTAGAAACTAATAAATTCAGTAAAGTGCGTTTATGCGTTTATGACGTTTTTTCAGCAAAAATTTTTTTCTTTTTTCTCGTTTTGGCGATTTTTTTCGCTTTGGCGATTTTTCAATTTTGGCGATTTTTTTAATTTTGGCGATTTTCCAGTTTTTTGCGATTTATTTTCGTTTTAGATTTTTTTTTTGTAATTTGGCAATTTTTTCCTTTTGGCGATTTTTTTTGTTTTTGGCGATTTTTTTTTTGTTTGGCGATTTTATAATTTTGGGTTTTTTTGTTTTACCGTTTTTGAAAATTTCAAGAGTTTAGCTCTTATGGTTTCCAAGATACAGCAAGTTGTCAAAATTACATAGTCAAAATTGCATTAACTGATGGTGTATATACATACATACAATTGTATGTATGTACATTAGTGTTTTTCATACGGGATTTCCCGGGATCCCGCACATTTTCCGGGAAAGAAATCCCGGGAAATTTGTGCGGGAATTCCCGGGATTTTTTGATTTTGTTATGGCAACGTAATTTGTGTATACACATTCCTTGATGAGTGTCATTATTCACTTTATGAATGCGATGGTGCAATAATAAGGTGATGGCAATATCGCAATAGCTAAAGCTTTACAACAACTAAGGCCGAGTTTACATCTGGTACACATGCGTTCTGAGCTTAGATGCCTTTATTTGGAAAAAGCAGAACGCGACGTTCAAAATTTAATTATAAAAATAAAATACAGAAATTACCAATGAAATAAAAGAAAATTACAACTAATTACAGATTCTCTTTGCTAAATAGTACGGTTAACAGCATTAACAGCTTATTCTGTACTAAAGTCATATATCCAAAGAGATATGCCTTTATGCAAAAATTATTGTTAAAGTTAAAGCATGCCATACAAAATTCGTTTGTTAAACAAACTTTAAGTTTAACAATGATTTTTTCATAAGGGGGATATTTTGTAATATTTTTTTTAATAATACTCGTACTCGTATAATTACTTTTTTATAATATTGGTATCTATGTATTGGTATTATATAAAGAACGGAAAAGGTATTCTATTTTGACTAACGTGTGTATAAAGCGTTATTATTTAATCGATCTCATGAATTATAATATGTTATTTTGAAATAAATGTAATTTAAAAATATTTTGTATTGTTTTGTACTGGGCGGGAATTCCCGGGATTTCCCGGGAAACCGAAAAATCTTTCCCGCTTTCCCGGGAAATGAAAAAGTCCGGGAAAAGAAAAACTCTAATGTACATACATATATTACATGGGATTTTTTCGTTGCTCGTTTTTAAAACACTCTTTAATTTTTATCTCTCATGTATTTGTTGTTGTAGCGGCGAAAGGTCTACACACTCTGTCCTAATTTCAGGTCCATAGCTCTTACGGTTCCCGAGAAAATAGCCTGTGACGGACAGACGGCCAGCGTAGCGAAAACAATACACCTTTGGTGTACGGAACCCTAAAAAGGCACTTTATGCTAGTGTTGCCTCCTTTTATTTCTCACTAGAGAGGAGAGAGAATTAAGTGTATTGTATCTTTTTTGCTGGGATCAGTGATGGGAATTGGAAATCTTGATTTCGTGCCGAATCTGTTTCAAAATAGTGCCAAAATCTCTTGAATAGTACCAATCCAAATTTTATATAATTTAAATGTTATCGCTTGATGTTTGTTTGTATACTATGGTTATTAAATGATTCATTATTTTGTATAGCTTTAAAATTGAATGAATATCACAAAAAACACCCCTGTAGTAAATAAAATAATCAGTTGAGAAAAAACACTAACTTATAAATTTATTATTTTCCAAGTGACTACAATTTGGTTTAAATATCATGCAGATATCAACCAAACATATTGAATAGAAGCAAACGTAAGAAATAAATAAAAGCAAAATTAGTAAATGAAAAGAAAATAAAAAAACAAAATAAGCATGTCATGAAATCAAAACTCAAATGTTCGTGTTGAAAAAAAAACAAAATAATTTCAATACTTAATATTAGGGATGTAACGAATACCAGTTTAGCGAATGCGAATGCGAAAACGAATAATACATTTTAATTTTTGCGAAAGCGAATGCGAATGCGAAAGCGAGTGCAAATATTACAATACGTTAAAAAAAATCACATGAAAATAAATTTATCTAAGAACATGAAGTTGTGTTGTATACATAGATCTACTTGAGTCTTAAATTCAGCAAATATGTATTTATTAATTTATTAGAAATAAAAATTGTTAAACTGAAGGAAATGAAATCATATTAAAATAAGTATAGATAATAATTAAAAATAAATTTACAAAATGTTAGGCAATCAACCCATTCGTACTTTGGCCCTAAGTTCAATATTTCCTGTAAAATGCTACCAAAATACATATTAAGAAAAATTGGAATGAATTGTTCATGAACATTTTTTCCAGAAGTAGTACTCTGTTCATCTTGTGAAAAACATATGAAATATATCTTCAACATTTTAAGTTTTCATGCGAAATAATATGAGTGGCACTTGTTTCGCAAAAAATTTACAACAAAGAAGGATTTTTTAATATTTTTGCATTTCAAATTTTTTGAACGAAGTAATGATGTGCTTACCATTTTTCAAAAGTTTTAACAGTTTTTTCTTTTTCAAAAACTGTAAAATATTTCCAATATTTTTGTCTTTAGAATTCGCTTTAAATATTCGCATACATTTTAGCGAATGCAAAAGCGAATGCAAATAGCAAAAGTAAGCGAATTATTTGCGAATGCGAATGCGAACATTCGTTACTTCCCTACTTAATATGTATCAAGGCAAATTCATTTCCAGGTAATGTCAGGATTACAAAAACAATGAAAAAATACAACAATGAAAAAAAAAAACAACATGGGGTGTAGTTCATCCAAAACATCAAACATATAATTTCTTTAACATAATAATAATAAAAATTATTCACATAAATTTGAAAATATTTCTCCACGGCAGCTACCACTAACAAAATTTGCAACGTTTAGCACTTTTCACAATTTTTTAATAGTTTTTTCATATTTTTAGATTTGTTTTCACAGAATATTTTTAATAAAATATTTTTCATATTGAAATTCTTTTACATTTTCTTTTAATTTCTCTTTCGTAAAAAAATTTTGAAGTTTCGGATGAACTTTAATTTGAAAAAAAATAGCTCAGCTGCATTTCCGCTACTACCTTGTGAATGTGCCTTGATATGTATAATATTTTCTATGAGCGGTTCGTATGTATGAATATATTTATGTACATACATATATATGTATGTATGTACGAATTTTTGATTTTTAGTGAATATAATAATAATAAATATTTATATATACCCTATAGGAACTCAAACCCATTTGTAAGTAACTTCAAACTGGTTTTTTAATAACCACAACTGGTTGATTAAGTGACTTCTTTCCTTGTCGCCGACTCACTATTTTAACATAGGCATGTCATAGGCGGTAGTCAATTGGCCATCTCTGCATGACTTTTAAAATTGACTACTAACTACTTATTTTTCAACCAATTTGTAGTTAACTAATATTATAGCAAAAAAGAGATATATGTATATTTATATTATATATATATACATATATGTATGTATATATTCATATATGTCTATGTAAATATATAAATACATATATGTCTATATAAATATTTATTATTATTATCATGGTGTAATTATACAGGTGACTGTGTAAGGATTTGTTATACAAAAATACGGCAACCATAGCTGTGTAAAGAACCGAAGAATGTCAAAAGCACAAAAATAATTGTTCCAAAACCAAAACAAAACGAAGTTTTTGACATTCGTTAGCTACAAAGCACATAGAGCAAAAAATTACCAGCTGAAGTAACGCTGCCACCTGTTTAAATACACCTTGATTATTATATTCACTACAAATAAAAAATTCGTACATACATATATACATATGTACATAAATATTATTGAAATTATTTAGTTTTTTTTTTTCAATACAAACATTTGGCATGCTTCTTTTTTATTTTTTTATTTTCTTTTCATTTACTTATTTTGCTTTTATTTATTTCTTACGTGTGCTTCTATTCAATATGTTTGGTTGTTATCTGCATGATATTTAAACCAATTGGTAGTCACTTGCAAAATAATTAATTTATAAGTTAGGGTTTTTCTCAACTGATTATTTTATTTACTACAGGTTAGATATGTACATACATATTTACATAGATACATACATATATATGAACATATACATATACATATGTATATATGTATGTATATAATATAAATATACATACATATATCTTTTTTTACTATAATATTAATTAACTACAAATTGAATGGAAAATAAGTAGTTAGTAGTCAATTAAGAAGTCATGCAGAGATGGCCAATTGACTACCGCCTATGACATGCATATGTTAAAATAGTGAGTCGGCGACAAGGAAAAAAGTCACTTAATCAACTAGTTGTGATTATTAAAAACACAGTTTGAAGTTACTTACAAATGGGTTTGAGTTCCTTTAGGGACGTTCCAAAATTAGTTGTTTACATACATATACATACATACATATGTATATGTAATATGTATTAATAGTTTGTACTTATTTCAAGGTTGGCAAACGGTATCGTAAAAATACAGATACCGATTCAAATACCGCTATAATTAGATCCATTTCGGTTAGAAAGTACCGGTATCCAGACTACCGTTTACGTCTATACCGGTACGTACCGGTATACCGATTCCGGCCAAAAAATAAATGATAATTGAGTCTTAGTTGCCAAATTTTTAGTATGTATTACAACTTTTTTCACCATGAGACATTTTGGTTTTTATTTCAACCATTGCATTCGTTTTGCTTTATTATTCCAGAAGCCAACCAATCCCATTTATCAGCCAATATTATTGCCATGTTTATAAAACATAGAATCTCAAGAAAAAAGAGCAAAGCCAGAACTAAAAATATTTAAAATGTTTTGTAATAGATACTATGGTTTTAAAAAACATAGCATAGATAAGAATCTTTGTTTTTCTAGCATTTATTCGAAGACAACTAAAATTAGTTTTTATTCAGAATACCAAAAGTTAAGTTGTTTTAGTTTCAATCCAACTTAGTTGAGCTGTAAACCGTTATATGGGCAAAAATTGAAAAAATATATATCAATTAACTTTCTTTCTTTGGCTTAGAGAAAATACTTCTAAACTTTTATATTGTACAAGAAAATTAATTTCTTTGTTTTTAAGTTGGCTGAAAGAATATTGTATATTCTTTGAATTGAAATATTCCAATGTTCGTTTCGTCTGAATTTGGCGAGAAAGTTATAAACAATATGGGTCCAGTACAAAAATATTGCCTAAGAACGTGTCCAAAGTATAAAAGTGTCGAAAAAAAACCCAAAAAATTATATTTGGTGAAAAATACAGACATATATTTGCAATTTACTGAAACTAGATATACATATGTACATATTTGGTTCTCTTCTTTCTGTATCCGTTTATAAATTTAAAATCGGTTGATATTTAACTTAGTTAGAAGTTGATAAGTGCCTCCGGGTACGAAAAAGCGGTTTTTTACCCGTAAAGGCAGGTACTCTGTTCGAAGTTGAGAAAAATTTTCAGTGCAATTGGTTACTTCGCCTGAGAAATTTGACATGTACTAAATGTAGCCCAGTTTGTTTTAATAAATTTCTCGCTTTTTTTTTGCTTGAAAGTAAAATTCCGTGCGAAAAAAGCACTGCTCATGTTGTTTCGCAGCTAAACTAAAATGATACCAGATTAATTTTGCATGGAAAGACATGATTTTCCGTGTTTTTCACACCAAGAACAGAGTACTACTCTTGCGAATTTATTTCGCAAATATTTCATGCCAAATACATACTTTTATATGTAGTTTGACAGCATTTCGCACGAAATTGTGAACAGAGTACCAGGCTTAACTCAAGATTTTGGAGAGTCTGGAAAATTTTTATACTCGACAATACCTAGCAGAAAAATAGTAACACTTCGCAGGTATTTCGATTTCATTAAAATTTGTCACACAGTATAATTTATCAGAATAGACTTTATCTATGTAAAGTTTGAACTGCAGTCTCCTTGTTTCACTTTTTTTAATAAATTATTATTTAGTAATAGTATAAAATCATATATAGAAACAAATAAGTTTATATGCTTTTATACATACATATGTTAATGTAAAAATACTTCCTTTTTGAAGTAATTTAATAAAAAAAAGTTTTTTTGCTATGTCCACTGCCTGAAATAATAAATTTGTCAGTAATATCGGTATACCGGTATTATAAACTCGATAACGGTACATATGTACCGGTAATACCGATACCGAAATAAAAAAAATATCGGTACCGAAATTTAAAAAATAATTGTACCGGTATCAATACCGATACCGTTATTTGTTTCGGTTTCCAACCTTGACTTATTTACAAGAAATACAAATACCTATGATCTGAACAATCTATCCTGATATACTAATATTACAAAGCTGAAAAGTTTCTATCTTTGTATGCTTATATGTTTGTAAGAGGTAATCTCCGGAACTGCCGGTTCGATTTGAAGATTTTTTTCAACAATATAAATGGACCTAGGCCATGTAAGCTTCAACTAAAGTGCATAAGACAGGGTCCACGGGTATTAAACCCGTGAAGAGAAGAAGAGATCTATTACATGGTGTCCACACCTGATGATTTTATATTATAACTCGCAATATAACGCCGGCAGAGCAACTGTCATTTTAATTAATATCAGCACAACGTTGATGATTTTATATCATGATGAATCAAACAAATATTTGAAAAATACTTGCCAAAAGCATCTAATTAATTTTTTAGTCACAAATAACACAGTAACGCATAAAATGACATTTGATATCAAGATGACCGCGAGCTCTGATGATTCTATCATAACGCTGACATAATATTAATTAATTGAGTCTATACGTGATGAATTTTCATCATGATATCAATTTGACATTCATCATGATATAAATTCATCAGGTGTGGACACTATGTTAAAGCAATAGTTTACGTACTTAAAATAAAAATAAAGCCTTTCTAACGTCAATACGCTGTTCACTAGAGTTGTGCTGAAAAGAACGAACTACTTCAATTGAACTATTCCCATAAGTGAACGATGTGAACTAGTTCAGTCTAGTTGTTCCTTTTTGTTCTTTTGGTCTTTGTTGTTCTTTTGGTCTTTCTCGTTATTTTGGTCTTTCTTGTTTTTTCGTTCGTTTTTATTCCTTCGTTCGGTTTTGGTATTTATTTCGTTTTGTTTATCTTATTCTCTGTTCCTGACTCGGTCTGCTAGATGTGACGATTTTTGGTGCCGAAAATAGTAAAATAGTCGGTTGGTTTATGGTTTGCGGCTCAGTATATTCAAAATACATTAGGTTTGCAGCAAACCAGAATCCAACCAACGAAATGACGATTTTTTGTTTAAAATCCTCGATTTTTCAAGTCAAATTGGACTGCTTTTTATTAAATGTCTACTGTTATAGCGAGTATGCACGTTACTACAAATCGAACGATAAATCGTACAAGTATGAAATTTTTGTTTCATGAGGAGCTGATTTAGAAAACGCAGTGTTTCTATGGCTCAATTTTAAAATTAGCTTTATGTAGCGGATATTTTAATTAAAAAGAGAACATAAAACATTCCGGGCAATTATGTAAAAAATTCCGCCGGAAATTTCTCCCAGGGAACAATTCAAGGTAATAGCAAATGATAGGGAAAACAAAAAATTCTAATTGGAAAAGGGAGAAATTTCCTGCGGAATTTTTTACATAATTGCCCTAATTATATTACCCATTCTCTACAACATACCCCTTTTGTTTTTGCATTATTTTTTTATTCTTGTTAACTGCAGTTCACTTATTATTAATAAATCCCCCACATTATTCATTTATCCACGTGTATTGCCTTAAAACTTTTTTTTTAAATGAATTAGTATGATTTGTAGTAACGTGTGTCTGAAAACCCGTACTACAACTCATACTACGCTAAGCACGAAATTAAGTATCGTGTATACCCTGCATTAAAATTCATATATGCATGCCCATTTTGGTATAGTTTTGCAGACTCTTTCTTAATAGTTTATTGTTTAATTTAACAAAAAATTTTTGTTGATGGTTTAGCGTTAAATAAAAATTACATACGTATGTATGCAAGTATGTATACGGGTTGAATTAAAAGAAATTTTATGTAAATGTAACTCGTATTTTTTCCGAAATTGAGTTTTTCAGTGATTCCAAAAAATTCATTTTGAATATTACACTTTCTGTTATGTTTTACCTTCTATTGTAAAGATACAATGGGCCTTATTACGGCTGTCGTAGTACGACTTCGACTACGACTATTTTGTAATAGCTTAAAGAACATTGCAGCATTTTTTGTTTAATCTAGCACAAAATCATCGTAGTGGCTTCGTGTAGAATTCATGTATGAACACTAATTGTTATGATATTGTTTGGTAATAAATACATTTATAAAATAAAACATATCGTCGGTTGGTTTCTGGTTTGCGGCACAGTATATTCAAAATACATTATGTCTGCAGGAAACCGAAAACCGACAGACGATATGTATACATGTTTACAAAAAGTACATTTTGATTTGTCCGATTTTTTAAGTATGAAATGACGATTTTTTGTATTTTATCGGTATTTCGACGATTTTTCGATAATTTTATCTGACAGCCATGGTTCCTGATCAACACACGTCAGTGTTGGCAAAGTTGGTACAATTGTACTTTTTTTTGGTAACATTCAAACTCGCAAAGTACAATAGTACACCAATGACTGATTTAGTACATACGTCTTTTGAAAGTAAAACGCACCGAGAAAATTAAAATAAATGTGAAGTCGTCCATTTCCAAATCATTTTTCTTCTAAATTCGGATGATGATACGTGTATTAATTTGTATATTTTAAATTTCACATCCTAACTTACAATAAAATTTGTTAAAACTATTCGGTAGCCAGAACAAAGTCGACTACTTATTAAACATGTAATTTGAACTAAAAAATATATTTTAGTACAATTAAGGTAAAAAAGTACAATTTTTAAATCTTTTGGTACAATGCCATCCCTGATACACATGCGAAACATTTCAATTAAAAGATTATAGTTGCTGATTTGCATACTGTTAAAAAGAGACAAATGTAGTGTGCCTATTAATTAGCACAATAATCAAAACAAACAGCAGAAAATGTATACTTACGCTACAGTTACACGACCAAGATTTGCATTCAAGTTTTTCACACATACTGGTTGTCAAAAGTAATTTAAATTGAAAGCTGTGACGTAGGCTGCACGCAATTTTCAAGCAAACTTATTTTCAATATGCCGTTGTTAAAGAAAACAGCTTAACCCATTAAGGCCCAAGCATCGTTCCCGTTGAGCTACATATCGCTCATTTGCTTCAATAGTGGCACAACTCGAAAAAACTAGTTTTGCAGAAAACGCGTTTTAAGTTTTCAATTTGCATACAACTCAATGGAGATATGAAAAAAAAAATCTTCTCTCAGGAGGTGATGGTACAAGCTATTTGTATGAAATTTTTACACAAGACAAAATACAAAATGCCGAATCTTTCTGCATTATTAACTCAAAAAACCCATTTTTTGAGTTATGCCACTATTGAAGTAAATGAGCGATATGTAAATGAAACTTTCTGAACATGTTAATTTTAGTCTCAATATGATAATAACAAAATTTGAAAAAAATTTAATGGGTGGGAACTGAGTTGATTCACGTTGCGAAAACGCAACGCTGGGCCTTAGCGATATAAAGAATAATTTTTTTTTTTTTAAATTAAATATTTTATTAAACTTCTTAAAATAAAAGTAGTTAACATAAACTTATTCAAAAACAATAACGTAAAATGTCTTGAATTATGAGAAGTATCAAAGCACTTGAAATGCACTGATACATTGCATGTTGCACATTTATAAACTGTTTGACTGTTGCATTTTCGACAGTGCAATCTCCTATCTTTTCAAACAGTTTTATGAGTTGATAGTGGCGGAGAAACGTTGATGTTTTTGACTCTTATCCTCTCAACATTTTCTGTTTGCAACAAGCTTTCAATCACAAACATTCTTAGTTCCAGTGGCAAAATATTAGGTATTTTTTCTCTTTTCTCCAAAAGCAATGAATTATCTAAGCATTTTCAATAGCTGTATCTAGGATATTGGTAAGAAGTGGCCAGCACCATTTCTTACCTTTAACTTGAATGCAATAATTATTCATCGCGTTGTCAAAAACTTCAACTCATCCCATTGTCTTATTATGATACGTGGCGTTGCTCTCAAATTTACAAACTTTTTTAAGAACACATTTACAAATAATTAATCATTTAATTTAATTTATTATTTCTGATTGTTCTCTTTAAATATTTTTCAACTGTACCAACTAAAATATATAAATAGGAAATTTAATCGGAGTTCATGGTTACATACGGCGACATGACAAAAAAGTTTTCGAAAACATACGCAATATTTTTGTTATATTATATTACACTGTCAGAAAATGTTCTATACCATATATGCAACATATTATTTCTGATACACATTAGCGAAGACTATGAGTTGCAAAATCAGCAACGCCTTTTGGCAATATAACATCCTACGTTGTCACTTTTTCTACCTATGCAAGTTGTCAACTTGTAAGCGGGCGTGTACGAACTGACAACGGTACATTGTCAACTTTTTGTTATTGATATCGCTGGTTGTCAACTTGCACTCATTAGTTGTCAATACATACTTCGTTGTCGTACTGACAACAGTGTACACTATTTTAACACAAAATTTTTGTTGATGCACTTTTGATAACAAATCTGATCAGTTTAAGCAGGTGTTGTATAATTTTCTTCTATGAATGTAGTTAATGAAAGCTTACTCAAGAGACTAATTTTGGGTTAAGCCCACTCAGATAAAACTTTCTAGCTATGCTAATCCCCATGTGAAACATTATCAATATACCATGCATAAAACATTCTTGTTAATAAATATTCCGAGAAAATAAAAATTGTTAAAAAAAAACACACCAAATACTAAATTTGTATATCGTTAAGGCCCAGCGTTGCGTTTTCGCATCACACATATTGTCAACCATAAAAAACATAGTAGATGCATAATAAAGTTTATTATTGTAACAAATATCACAAAATGTATCTATCAACTACCTTCGTTAAAAGTCACTCCTTCAAATATTGTTTATTGCTATTTTTATTTTACTTTTTATAAAAACACCCAAAAAGTAAGAAAAACCAAATTTTTAAATTAAATATTTTTTTGCAAAAGGCTTAAATATAGCGAAATTCCTGAAACACGTCAATTAGTTTATAAATTAAAATTAATTTTCTTATGCTTAGTTTTAATATAAATTAATATGGGTAGTGCTGAGAGGTGATGGAAGTGAGCGTTGCAAAAACGCAACGCAGGACCTTAATGGGTTAAACACACATCTTCATGGCTTCTATTTAGGTCTACAAACCGCAACACATCATTATATTTTTTTTACATATTTTTGTTCCTAATAATATTTATTTAAAGTTTATTGAAAGTTTTTAGGAGGAATATAACATTATGTGTAATAAAAGAACACAAAAATACTATGCCGCCAGAATATTTGAAAACAAAAACGAAAAGTGTGCTCATGGTGTAATTATACAGGTGACTGCGTAAGGATTTGTAATACAAAAATACGACAACCATAGCTATGTAAAGAACCGAAGAATGTCAAAAGCATAAAAATAATTGTACTAAAACCAAAACAAAATCAAAGTTTTTGACATTCTTCAGCTACAAAGCACATAGAGCAAAAAATTAGCAGCTGAAGTAACGCTGCCACCTAGTTAGATACACCTTGAGTGTGCTCATTGAAATTGGTGTCAGTTGTTTTTTGCCTATAAATTTGAATACACAATTGGAAAGAAAATTTGAGGTCAAAGTCCCATCAAATTCTAAAAGTGTGAATGTATTAGTGAAAAACTGTGAATGTATTAAAATTTGAAAGGCAAAACTTGATCGTGTAACCCTCAAGTTAGTGAAAAATAAAAGTGAGTTTTACAAAATTAAAAGAAATAACTTGTAGTATTGATTAAAAAAGTGAATAAAATTGATTTTAAACTGATTACGGATTTCATTAAAAAAAATTTCGTTCAAAAATATTAGTTTTTACCTTTTACTTAACTTGGTTAAGTGACGACCATAAGCCCGAAGTGGATGATATCCCTGAGTTAAATGTAGAAGTACTAGGCAATTCACTAGTTGGCATTGGACAAAGCGAAGTTGATCGCTGACGAAAAAGTGGCTTTTCCGTTAGAAAAAGGCTATCATTTGATTTTTTATTTTTAATGTTTTCATTAAGAGTTTCAGAACTCACAGTAAAATAGGCATTTCTGCCGTTAGAGCTCACCTCACAATTTTTTATTTTTGAGATACTCATATAGAGTATTCCTCAAGGGTACTTTTTTGTGTTTGCTTGCGGTTGTTTTGTTTTTGTTATCTCTTGCTATGTAAAAAATATTAGTAAAGCCAACAAGCTTATTTATCAAGGTCAGTGTGACCAGATTTTAAAATAATATTAAGCTAAATCACGTTTGAAAAAAAGCTAAAATAAGCTAAAAAGTTACATTTTAGGCTAGAAAATAAAGCTAAACTTTTTTCCACTTCTTTGATCACTTTTCAATAGTTTCTTATTGCTAAACTTACGTTAAATATTACACAAACATATTTTTTCATTATACATATAGAATATTTGCTTAATGAAATTATTTATTAATTATTATATTTTAGATTTAATGAAGAACAAAACAAAAACTTCCCCAAAATAATCTTAAAAAGTTTTTAAAAATGTAAAAACATTTATACTAAAATGCGAAAGCTTTTTAAGTGAATTAATGCTATTTAAGGTAAAGCATGGATGACACTATCTGCACAATGTACCGAGTCATAAGTAAAGATTTTGCTCTAATTTATCGACTACTTGAAATACAAGGACATAATTGCGCCACACTGCATTGGTAATAAGCCCATATAGACTTATTCCAGAATTAATTGAATAATAATGCCATTTTGGCTTATTACTTATGACTTTATTGAGGTGACCCGACGAAAATCGGTACATAGTGTTATCCAGGCTTAAGGCTATTTCAGGTTTTTGTTTTAAGTTAATTGATGCCGCTGAATGAACGTTCAACTCAAGTCAAATAATTTTATACCCAAAAAAATTAAAAATTGTTTTGGCCACTAATATGAATTTATTTTTTTCCATTGGAATTCTAACCATTCTGGCATTATCTACTATTTTTCTTCTCTCCATTTCTGTTATAAAATTGTCGTATAATTTACATTTTGTATTTTTTGTAAACTATTTTACAATGCTAAAAAATTATAATTTTTATAAGTTGTTTATGTTATTAATATATTTTTAGAGAACACGCAATTTAGACTAAAAAAGGCCAAAAAAGCTAAATGAATTTTTAAAAAAAGCTAAAAAATAAGCTAAGAGCTAAATGAAAATTTTAAGGCTAAATCTGAAACAAATAAGCTAAATTTAGCTCAAAATAAGCTAATATGGTCACGCTGATCAAGGTCAATATTTATTACAAATATTTTTTTGTATGATTTTTGATTTTGTTGTTTTTTTTATTTTTGTTTCGTATGTATGTAAAAAAATCCGCTATAACGTCTGTTCACTATAAAGGTTCAACTAGAACTGATATAATTTGAAAAACGTTGTACATATATAATTCTTATATGTTTCTTTACCTTGATCAAAAGCGTCGAAATTGGACCAAAGCCATATTGATTATGTTGTTGCTGTTCTGCACTGCACTTGAAGAACTAGCACCAGTAGACAATCTCGATATTTGCGACAGTAATTGAGTTTGCATCCTCATAAATATTGCGAATTGATCTGTATCCATTTTTTTTCTTCAAATTTTACCTCGTCGTCCGATACATAACGAATAAATATAATCGCGATATGGTTGAAACTGAATGCACGACTTTTAATTATAAGACAGGGAAGGAAAATGACTTCTTGGATTTTGTACCAACTGTGAAAACAAAATGTACTTTTTGGACCATGACGGTACCATTTTTTTATATTTATTAATAAGAACGGAAACGTAAAAAAATGTGTAAAAATTCAGAAGCAAACAATAAAAAGCCGAAACTGAACAAAAATGTGTATAAAAATTGAGTATAAAAAATAACATAAAAAAATATTAAATATTACATTCATAAGGGTACATTCGTAGATTAGACTTCTTAGAGATCGGTTATTTTACAAATTTTGCTTATTAACAGGACTGTTATTTTCATGCACTATAAAATCTAAGTTATGGCCATAAAAAATGCGCGATAAAACCTAAAACACATCATTGAAGTAAAGGAACGATATTTAGTCAACAAAAATAAATATAACCACAGTCAAGGCCAGTTTATGTACTGTCAAGTTCAGGTGCTGTCAAGTTAAAGTACTAGACAGATTTTTTGTTGCAGAGTTGACACCAAAAAACTTGCTTCTTAATTTTTTTTCCCATTGAAAAGGCACATCTCCTTCTGCCACTAAATAATTCTTTATCTTGCCCCTTATTTTATTGGAAAACCGAACAGTTTCATGCGTTTGTGTTCGCAGTGGTAGTATTGTATCTGGAAATCGTAAAATTGGCAAATTATTTATATTTAAAGGTGCGTTAAGAGTGTTGGTTAAATAATTGTGTAAAACACAGCACGTCTGCACAATTTTATCAGTGGTTGATAGTTCCACCTCAATTGGGTGATGAAAAATACGGAATCGGCTTGCCAACTTTCCGAAAGCCATTTCTACAGTCATTCTTGCACGACTTAATCTATAATTGAATACTTCTTCAGCGATGGTTAGCTTACTGTTTCGATTATATACTTTCATCATATGGCGGTCTTACCCAAAAATATCATCACCAATGAAGAAAAATGAAGTTGTTTCTATTTGGCCCGGTAAATTTTTGTCAGGTGGTATGTTTAATTTGCCTTGTCTCATTGCTTGGTGTAGACTGCTATTTTTTAGAACGACTACGTCTGAAGCTCTTCCTTTCCCACCCACTGCGATATATAAAAATTTGCTGTTTGCATCAACTACAGCTAGTAAAACTGTGCTTAAAAAACCCTTTGTAGTTGTAAAAATCTGAACCGGCATGTTTTGGGTTTTTAATGCGGATGTGTTTTCGTCTACAGCACCCAAAATATGTGGAAATAGCCAAAGATGATTAAAACCTTCGTCAACGACTTTCTATTCTTTTTGGGTGGAAGCAGCGTTACCATTTGTCAAGTTTTCCCTTTTTTGGAAGTTTTTTGAGATGCCAAAAAGTTTTTGAAAATATAAAGATTTTTTAAGTTTTTTTATAAATATCTACATATCTTATCTTTTGCAGTATATTGAATGAAAATATTAAGTGATGTTTGTATGCAATAAAAAGATTTTATATTTTCTTAATGGAATGTAACTGCAACGTAGGAAGTATCTGATCGATATTTTTATATAAAAAGTAGGTTACGTTACATTACATCTCTATAACCATTTTCAATACTTTTCACATAACAGTATCGATCAGATGTTTCCTACTGTTGCAGTTACATTACATTACAGTCGGGTAAATGAGCCTTAATTGGCTTTAAATTTTAATAAAACAATGTACAAATAAGAAATATATTTATTAATGTATGTGATATTTTTTTAAGATCTCTAAATCTAAATATGAATTTTATTTTATGTTTTTTTATTATATGTTATTGGTTTGATTTTAATCTGTTTTATATTTTTAAATAAAATGAATTCAAAATACAATTTTATGTTTTCTTTTAAAATTTTGGTACTTTTGTAGAAAAAAAGTTTTTGTATTGGAAAAAAAGTATTTTTTTCAGATTTAAGAAGTTTTTACAATATATAAATGGTAACGCTGGGTGGAAGGGACCTATAAGAAAATTGTATAGGTACAGTCGGTATAATATTTTGTAAATTACATTATTTAAAGGTCCAAACTTTAGGTGATCAGGTTGAATAGCTTCAAATATACCTGTAAGAACTTCCGGAACAATTTTAGATATCTAGATACCGCGAAATTCGTGAGAGGTACTCTAATGACCTGTAAGAATCTCCTGTGGCTAAAAAATGGAGTGTTACAGTGAAGCGAATTCTCTTTAAAGTCCCACAAGATATCTTTCAAAAAATGGATTAACCCAGTACCTTCGCTCAGATGGTTCTTTTTCATCACAAATGGTAATTATTTGTTTTAAAGCGATGATAAGTTGAAGATTATTTTTATTCATTTTTTTTACAGAACTTGCACCAGAGAAAAATTAAGCACCAAGTATATTTGTATATAACAAATATTTCACTTTTTTTTTTAAATCATCACAAAAAAATATGTACATATGTATGCATATATTTGCATAAACGTATTAGCATTCGGCAAATTTTAAATAAAAATTAATGAAATAAGCACAAAAAACGCAGAAGTTAATCTTCCTTAATAAGAGGCTTATGAAACAAATTTTCTATGGAAATTTGATTAATAAACCTTTTATAAAATCAAAATATTTTTTATGAATTAGGCCCAATGTATTTATTCATAGCGAAATTTTGAAATTTATGTTCAATGTGCAGTAAATATTATCCATCTAAAAACATAAGCTGGTAAATGAAAATATTTGTGATGCTGCCAACGTTATTGCTTAGTCCCCGTCCATACAGTGAAACATATGCTGCAAAACTTTTGAGTTTATCGATGAACGGGGAAAGAGGAATGGAAAAGGGTACTTTGTTTCAAGTACACGAAGTTCTTGTTCTCATGAGAAATATATGAGAAAATGTATTAAAGGTGTCTTTACATGGTAATACAATTTATTACGACATGTCAAAAAATGCTGTAGAATACACAAAATCTTAACATGTAAACGCAGCATGTATCGAGTAGGAGAGAATACTTATAGAAAATTGGACAAGCGGTCGGTAAATGTTTTATTTTCTAAACCATTCTAGAAACTTAAGTATTCTCATCACACTAGAGGTGTATGATGGTACAGCAAAACCAAACAAACAATAAACAAACCTATAAAAAAAATTATATTTTGTAGTAAAATTACATTGAAATAATAAAATGTTTTCTCCAATATTCAGTTTTATTGATATACATCTATTTTTTTTGCAATTTTCCATTCTTTGTTATTAACTCAGCAGTTTCATATCTTTGCTTGCATTTTACTTATAGTACCAGTGTAAACATGAAAAATATGTACCTACAGCAGACTTTTGTTCTCTTTTTTTTTAACATGGAGAGAATTTCATAATATATTAATTCTACAAAGTCGTAATATTTTGTATTACCATGTAAAGAAACCTTAAGCTGCAAAACAAAAACCTCACAGTGTGGACACGAATGCAGCTTCAAAAGAGAAATCAAAAATGTTTCGCAGCAAATGTTTCACTGTATGGACGAGGACTTATGTTCATTAATTAATATTGCTCGTGGAGACGTAGTGTTATGAAATTTACCAACCTGAATTTCTGTAATTTTTTTTACATACACTTTGTGTGTGAGCCAATGTCAAAATGTCAAAAACTTCGTTTTGTTTTGGTTTTGGTACAATTATTTTTGTGCTTTTGACATTCTTCGGTTCTTTACACAGCTATGGTTGCCGTATTTTTGTATAACAAATCCTTACGCAGTCACCTGTATAATTACACCATGGTACAAGGCTTAAAAGAATGAAAAACAAGCAGGATTTTTTGTGTACAATACTTTCAACTTATACTTTGATTATAACTTCAGTCTTCCTAGTTGTTTTTGTCAATAATCTTGTTGATTTATTTTAAATTAAAAAAATGTATGTACATACATACATATAATTTAATTATTCAAAATTTTTTACTTATAAGGTCTACAAATTCATAATTTCAATCATAATGGCATCCGTGTGTGCTGTAACTATAGCAGCGATATTTCAAATTGTACTACGCGTTTCCTTTTTCATTGAACAGAGCAGTGACATGTGCTCGACTTCACCGACATTAGCAAGTTGGATATTTTTAATCGCGTTTTTAGATGTTCTTCTGGATATTTGCATCTACCCCGTGCGCTACATGCATATGTCACACATTTGTCAAATTGCGGTTGAAACCATTGCGGCAGTTTTTCTAACAGAGTTTGGTACATTGGTGGTCTGGTGCACAATAGAAAAAATTTCTTGCAAATTGTGTAAATCTTCGTTGCTGCTAATTGGAATGTCACCAAGTTTTTATTATGCATGGGAAAATTACATTTTGGGCACTGTAACAACCTCAACAAGCATGGCTATACTTTTCTTTGTCGGTCAAGCAACAGATCATTTTTATTTTATACGCAAAAGATCTTTGCGTATGTGTCGCAAGATAAACGCAAAATTATTACAAGCTTGGAACAAACTTTGTTCGTTGATGGTAACAAATAAATGTACAAATTGTGAAGATATAACCAAAAATGTTAAAGTGGACAATTTGAATTCTGACATATTCTGTTATGTAGGACGTAATAACACCAAACACAGCCGAAGTCGAGTTCGAGTACCACGAAGCCGTAGTCGTAACCGTAGATGATGTGACATGTACATGATTAAAATATTCGAATATTGTTATAGGCTTTGTTTAAATTTTAAGTACAGTCTGACACAAAACAAATGGAAATAAAAAGGAAGTACTTACGTAATAACTGTTTTAATTGTCTGAAAAAGACTGCATTTACATGAGCTTTAATATTTGTTTTTTTTTTCTCGGATATAGTGTATTTGATTTTTTCTTCATAACCATTTTTTCTGAAACAAAAGAGAATTAAAATTATGTTAGTTAGCCTTTTGTTGTCTTCTTTAAAAATTTTTAGGATTTTAAAATATATATATACGGGTACATTGTTAACAGCTTAAACAATTTAATACAAGATTTTAAATATATAACTCAAGCTTGACTAAAAGTTATAGATTAACAGCCTGGCTCACGATGTCGACAAGAAAGTTTCTTTCGCTTACCTACATTGAAAACAAAAACAAAATCACCCTTATTTTGTTTGGCGTTTTTGCGGCGAAAACTAGGTGTTTTTTTAAAAATGGTACCGTTCTTGGCAAAAAAAAAAACGCCACTGAGTACGACACTTTTCAAATCTATTACAAAAACGCCGTTCAAATGGTACCGTGTTTGGCGTATTTCTCTGTCAAAAATGCAAAAAGTTCTCGTATGCAAAAAATATAACTAGTATCACTAGTGACTAAAGCATGATTTTGTTCTTATACATACATATTCTGTATCAATCTTTAGAGTAAAGATCACAACTACTGCACAATTTGCCAAGCTGGTGGAAATAATGGAGCAAAAGTCATATTTGGCAAAAGACTTCCATAAAAGTAAAAACAAGTAAGAGTGCCGTAACTGCCAAGGATTTTTCCATAGCGCAGCTAATTGTTATTTACCTACCAGATGTGTTAAATGTAGCAATAACCACAAAAGAGGAGAATGCGAACTAACCAACATTACAGAAGAAGAGAGGGATAAATTAGTCTGCGTTCTATGCAACAGATATGGTCATCCAGCCTCATACAAAGGTTGCGAAAAATATAAAGAGTTACAGCAAAAAATTAGAAATAAGAAGAATTTAATACAAGAAAATAAGTATACTCAAAATAATATTAATAGGAATTATAATCAAACAACAAGTTTTGCAAACGTAGTTAAAGAAAATACTAATAATACAGGTATAAATTATGATAATAATACTTTCTTAATCAGAAATAATTTCTTAATCAGGCTTGAGTTCAGTAATTTCAATTCTTATGAATGAAATATTTTTATTAATTAATGTGAGTTTCTAAAGAATAGAAGAAAAATTAAACTAGACACTATTAGCTGGGGGAAATACCGATATTTTTCTGTGCAGCCACGCACTTCATCAGCACCCATGTCTATCTACTGGGGTAGAGATTATTATTAACATCAGCTATTAAACTTAAATTTCTATGAAATGGAATATGAGAATTGATTGTGTATACAATTATTGATTTGCCTTTGGCAAACACATTTGTAAGTATCACTATTCATTTTCTGTTTTTCCATTTTCTATTTAGGTTAGCACGAAGTTATATCACTCTACCTATGTATGTTTAACTATTCTTACTTATCTTTTACGATCATCACATTAATTATTTTTACTTATTCGATGCACCATCGGTACATACATATAAGTATTATTGTAGTGGCTTTATGTTACTTTGTTTTTGCTTTCTACAGTTGACTTAGCTTTCCAGCATTCTGAAGCAGTTCTGGCCAAGTGAACAGTGATCGCCAAGTGAACATATTTTTGTCACGTGCCCATGATGAATTAAATGAGACATTATTAGATTTAATTGAACTATAGTGAATTTTTAATCAGAAATAATTTCTTAATCAGGCTTGAGTTCAGTAATTTCAATTCTTATGAATGAAATATTTTTATTAATTAATGTGAGTATCTAAAGAATAGAAGAAAAATTAAACTAGACACTATTAGCTGGGGGAAATACCGATATTTTTTTGTGCAGCCACGCACTTCATCAGCACCCATGTCTATCTACTGGGGTAGAGATTATTATTAACATCAGCTATTAAACTTAAATTTCTATGAAATGGAATATGAGAATTGATTGTGTATACAATTATTGATTTGCCTTTGGCAAACACATTTGTAAGTATCACTATTCATTTTCTGTTTTTCCATTTTCTATTTAGGTTAGCACGAAGTTATATCACTCTACCTATGTATGTTTAACTATTCTTACTTATCTTTTACGATCATCACATTAATTATTTTTACTTATTCGATGCACTGACTCAAAAAACAAACAAATTCTATAAGGTCGCGTCCTTGCTAGCTTAAAAAAATCTAAAGTGGACGAAAATTTATTGTTGAAGACTGAAAGTTTTTTTTTCTACTTGAATTGTTGAATTAAATAAATAAATAAAACAAACAAAAATGAATTGAATTCCTATTAATCAAATGTATTGACATTTAAAATACAAACTCAATAAAATTTACAATTAATACAATATATTTCACCGTTTTCATGAGCCCAGCTGTGTATGTATGTACATTTATTTTTTGGCACTTTTTAAGTTATTTTGGCACTTTTTGGCTAACATTTTGGCACGAAACTAAAATTCCCAAATACCATCACTGATTGATGCTATATTTTCTATGGTAGGAGTATAAAAATGGCTACTAACCAGAGAATATTCTTGACAAAAAATCTCAAAATTATTCATATAAACGTTAATTCACTAATATTTATAAGTAGAAGATTAGACCTTCAACTTTTTTTGGAAAAACACAATCCCGACATTGTTCTTCTTAACGAAACAAAACTAAATGCAAGACATAAAATTAGCTTTAACAATTATAATAGGATAAGAAAGGATAGAACAGGAGCAACAAGAGGGGGTGGAACTGCAGTTTTAATTAAAAATAATATCAAGTATCACACATATTCTAACAGTGTCATCAATGCCTTTCAGTTTTTAGAAACATGTATAGTGCGTATACCTATGGCAGAAAATAAAAACATGTTTATTATTTCTGTTTATTACCCTTCAGGCAACAATGACGGTAACTTTAGTAATGAACTGAGTAACCTATTTCTATCCTTAAGTATACAAAATATAAACAATTACTATATCCTAGCAGGGGACTTAAACGGACGTCACAGAGATTGGAATAACACCACTGACAATACAAAGGGAAGGAAACTAAAAGACTGGTTAACTGATAACGAAATAACTTTCAGATGTAAATTTTACGCCTCTTGTTTACCATCATTGCCTAGGCCTAGGTCATACATTGATATATGTATTGCTGACTGTAGACTACACATTGACACAGAAAATAACACACTAAACTGCTTAGAAACTTTGGATTATGACAGTGATCACCAAGCCTTAAAAATTGTCGCTTACATGAATACCGAACGTGAACTTTTTTCTTTTGTGGAAGAAAGTCTTAAGGTAGTATATGACTATAAAAGAACAAATTGGAAAAAATTTAAAAATAATATTAAAAGACAATTGAATAATACCGAACCTATACCATCAGAAAGAAATCTTTCCAACTCAGAAATAGACTTCCATATCGACAAACTCAATGAAATAATTTTAAAAGCTGTAGAAAAAATTACACCCAAGTTTCGAAAACAAGACAACTTTAATAAACTGAAAAGACCAATTATAGAAAAGCTGCATAAAGAAAAAAGTAAGATATTAACAATAATTAAAAAGCACAATAGACTTGAACATACAATACCTGAAAACGAAATAAATTTATGTAAAGCAAAACTGAAACTAATCAAAAAACTCTTGAATGAAAACATTGTGAGACTTTTAAATGAAAATATACAAAATACATTAACGCAAGTAGACCCTAAAGATTCGAAAAAAATGTTCGAAGAGATCAAAAAAAAATTTAGAAAACTAAAACCGTCAAAACTAGAAGAGATAAAAATACCACAACAGATGAGGCATTTACTTCATAACGTTGCAATTGATATAGATACTTTAGAGAGAGACAATTTAAATAATTTTATCTTAAGGGAAAAGGGCCAAATGTTGGATGCCGTAGGCGCTTTTTTGGAATCCGTTCACTCTGAGAAAGAAATAAACAGAAACAACACGACGCAGGTACAGGTTGTAAACACTTTCAATAATTTTTTGGATACAAAAACAGAATTTGAAAGTCACCAAATCACACTAACTAATTTTAGTCCGCATAAAAAATCAAATAATTTAACTGATTTGCAGGCAGATAATTTTTTCATTACAAAAAGAAAAATACTGTATATCTTTGCCAAACTGAGGGCTAAACTGTCGACAGGAATTGACGGAATTCCGAATATAGTTTTGAAAAACATTCCTGAAACTTTAGTTTTCGACTACTGTGGTCTGTTTAATAATATGCTGAATAATTCATATTTTCCTGTTAAATGGAAAATGGCAAAAGTAATCCTATTACCAAAAAGGGACAAAGAAGTAAGTGACCCAAATAATCTTCGAGCCATAAGCTTACTACCTAATATAAGTAAAGTCTTTGAAATATGTATTAATAATAATATTATAAAATTTTGTAAAGATAAGAAACTGGAAAATGAAAAACAATTCGGGTTTAAATACAAGCACTCGACCACTAACGCAGTATATTGTTTCACATCAAACATTTACTGGAATTGGAATAGAAAGTTATATACAGGAGCATGTTTCATAGATATGGAGAAAGCTTTTGAAAATATATGGATACCGGGTCTAATTTACCGACTTATTACACTTGAATTTCCAGTCAATATGATAGTTCTTATATATAATATGATTAGCGACAAATCCTTTAGAACATATTACCAAAACCACGAAAGCAATATTGCATTTAAAATAATTAATGGGTTACAACAAGGCACTGTTAACTCTCCAATTCTGTTTAACATTTTTATTTTAGACTTACTTAAAAAAGTTGAAAATATGATCGCTTTTGCTGATGATATCGTTATATATCACGCCGACAAAACAATTGAAAAAATAAATACAAAGCTTCAAGAATCATTTGATATTGTAGAACAGTTTGCTGTTGATTGGCTTATGAACTTAAATATAAACAAATGTGAATCAATGTTATTTAGACCCCCTGTAAACATATGTAATAGCAATATAAAGAAGAATTGGAAATCCTTTAGAATAAGATCAAGTTTGACTCAAAGAACAATTTCGAACAAACAATGTGTCCGATACTTGGGCATACATGTAGATAAATTTTTATACTATAATGAACATGTTAAAGAAGACATTAGAAAAGCACAAAAAGCGTTTTTCATGTACAAATATCTGTTTTATTAAAAATACATAAAATCATCGGTAAAAATAATTATGTATCAATCGCTCATAAGGCCGATTCTTACATATGGATGTCCTATATGGTTCAACATCTCACCGTCTTATATGGAAAAACTGCGGGTGTTTGAAAGAAAATGTTTAAGAGCTTGCATGTCGTTATTTAGATCATCACATAGCAACTATTTAAAATATGTTTCAAACAAAAATTTATATAATAAATCAAATATTATAAGAATTGATAACTTCATCGTGAACCTAATTAGAAATTACATTTTGAGGAGCTCAAAATGTACTGAAAATAATTTAATAATGGCACCATACTACACAAGTTTTGCTTACATATCAAATGCTCTTGAAAAGGGACTAGGTCCACCAGAGTCATTCTTGTACCTAGATACAATAAACATAATACAAGATGAAAATAATGTTCCGATAATTTATCACAAATATAGACGGGCTAATGATAAAGCTATCAACTCTAATTTTTTGTATAATTCAAATAGATACGATAGAAGTTTAAGTAATAGAGAACTTCGAAACAAAAATACCAGAAAATTCTGGTGGTTGGATTTATAGTGTTCTATAGAACTTTTTCTTTTTTATATTTAGGTTTTATTTTTAAGCTTGGACTATAACTTTTTATCCTAACGTCATATATATATATTTTTTTTTTTTTTTTTTTTAATACATATTTTTATTTATTGTATCTTCAAATATGAACTAACAATAAGTATTCAAATCTTAAATCTAAAATATAATTATTAGGCCCGACCACTGTCGGACATAAATTTAGAGATAGTTATAAATAATACATAAGTAGTGATAATCAAAAGGAAGAAAAAATAAAATAAAATAAAAAGTATTTTCAAGCAGTCCCATCTGGAGTGTTGAGTATAAGAGCACTTGTATCCCTCTTTTTTAGGCGGACGTGTCCAGTAAAGTTCAAAATATTACGAGCAAGCGGATTAGGATGTGACTCGAGTTTTGTTAAATATTTGCCTGCATATTTTGCAATTTCTTCAACCACTAGTGGCATATTCAAATCACGATGTATATTTGAGTTTTTTATATACCATGGAGCCGATGTTATTAATTGCAAAATTTTATTTTGCCTTCGTTGGATTCTCTCGACATTGGAAGCTGAAGCAGTGCCCCATAGTTGAATTCCGTAGCACCATATGGGTTTCAAAATAGACTTGTATATATACAATATACATATATTACATATATATATACGTCATATATATGTAATGTTTTTTTCTATATATTTTTTCATTACAAATTTATAAAATCCCACGTTAAATGCGATCTGAATATCTTTTATTTCAAAATAAAAAACTACCTATGTATATAAAAAATACTCGAGTGCCCGTTCTCGGGCCAATGTATTTATGTAAATATGTAAATATGTATACTATTGTTTATTGTGGTGTAAATCTTAATATATAAAAAATCCGTGTCACTGTGTATGTTTCGAATAAACTCAAAAACGAGTCAACTGATATTCATGAAAATTGGCACATATATGTAATTTGGTCCAACTCAGATGATAGGATAGTTATTATTTAAATTAATGGCCTGGGGGTGGAGGGGCGTGGCAAAATGTTTGTACCGTATACGAAGCTAGACCGCTGGACCGATCCTTCTGAAACTTTGTCAGCATGTTACTCAAACTCCAGCATAAATAATAGGAATTTTTCGTCCACGCCTACTTTAACGCCCATTTTTTAATAATATAAAAATCTAAATGTTTCCGAATAAACTAAAAAACGAGTCAACTGATATTCATGAAAATTGGCACATATATGTCATTTGGTCCAACTTAGATGATAGGATAGTTATTATTTAAATTAATGGCCTGGGGGCGGAAGGGCGTGGCAAAATGTTTGTACCGTATACGAAGCTAGACCGCTTTTTGCACCGTAACTCAAGAACTACTGCACCGATTTCGACCAAACTTTATATACATGCTCTATGGGGCGTGAGGAGTGTTTCTGTGTAGTTTGACGTTCCTCCGACAGATGGCGCCATATTTAGTTTTTTGTTGTGATTTTGCACCGTAACTCAAGAACTACTGCACCGATTTAGACCAAACTTTATATACATGCTCTATGGGGCGTGAGGAGCGTTTCTGTGTAGTTTGAAGTTCGTCCGACAGATGGCCCAATATTTAGTTTTTTTTTGTGTTTTTGCACCGTACCTCAAGAACTACTGCACCGATTTCGACCAAACCTTATATACATGTTCTATGGGGCGTGAGGAGCGTTTCTGTGTAGTTTGAAGTTCGTCCGGCAGATGGCGCAATATTTAGTTTATTCGTGGGCAAAATCCAATTTTCATATTGTACCACCAATGCCATATACAACACTAATGTTTGCTTAGGGCCAGCAACGCGGACCGGGGTCAGCTAGTATATTATAAGTTGTAAATAAATAAACGAACTTAAAAAAAAAAGTAAGTGAACTTTCAGTATTTTTCGATTTAAGAATTTGATTTAATTATTTTATTTTCGATATTAGCAATGGTGGAATATTTTACTCTACACTCTGTGGTTAAGATATATTTTACATTCACTCTTATTTCAGTCAACATCGAAGTCACGTCAATACAATCCCAAAAAATTGGGGCTTGTTTATTTGCTCTCGAGATATTCAAAAACCGTGCTACTATTTAATAACTCTAAAATATTCTTAGTATTGCACCTCCGTACCAAGTAAACTAACTTGTTTTATATTTTCCCGTATTTAATAATCATTGATTTTGCAAAACTGCTTAGTGTCTTGATTTAAAGTTGTTATGTAACGTTTTATTCCTAGAGGATTTTTTTTGAAATTTGTTCAGCAGAAAGGAAAGGTATCAGGAAAATGAAACGGAACATGTCCTTTAATTTATCTTTAACGATAAATTTTAGTTTTATCTCCATTTACTAAAAATTAATAGTTATTATGCTGAGAGCACAATAAGCACATACCTTCGTTTATACTTTAATTAGATTAGATATCCATAAAAAAATTAAACATGTATAAAAAATCTTGAGTAATGATTTTCCTAAAACATGAAATATGTTTAACTGAAAAAAAAATATTTTTGGTTATTTATTTTAGCGAAACTTTTTTCAATCTCTAACCCTGGAACCATATTTCTGAGTTTCTTAATACTAATTTATTTCATTATAAAATATAGAATATATTTAATTACCAAAGAAATAAAAATTATATAAAAATTAATTACAAATAAACAAAAAGAAAAAACTAACTTGATATAGTTACTTTTGTAAAAAAACAATAAATTTACCAAGCCTGGAATCAACCTTTTAGATTTTTCTAATTTAAAAAAATGAATAAAGTGTTTTAAGTGAACAAAGAAATAAAAAAAATTAATTTTATACTTTAATATCAAAAAAATTCAAAATTTCCATCTTTGGAGCTATAATTTTAATTTTTCAAATTTTATACGCCAAACTTTTCTTTCAGAAGCATAAAATATAATCAATTTATAAAGGAAAAGAAAAAAATTTTAGACCAATTTAATTTTACATAACACAAAAAGTGTAAGTTTTCCAACCCTGGAATCATAATTTAGGATTTTTCTAATTCCTTATACAAATCTAGTTCTTTAAAAAAATACATAACATATGTTAAGTGAACAAAGCAAAAAGGAAGAAAGAAAAAACTTACGTTTCATTTAATTCCTTTAATATTAAAAAATTCAGTAAAGTGCAACTTTGACTCGCGCACGAAGGGTCCCGTACATTCGGTATTGAGCATTTTTAAAGTGGCTTTTCTGCTTTTTTGAAGTTTTTTTCAGTTTAAACGATTTTTTCAGTTTTGTCGCTTTTTTCTCGTTTTGACGATTGTTTTCTGTTTTTGAAGGTTTTTTTCATTTTGGCGATTTTTTCTGGTTTTGGGGCTTTTTTTCATTTTGGAGATTTTTTCATTTTGGCGATTTTTTTTTCATTTTGGGGATTTTTTTTTTTGTTTTTGGGTTTTTTTTTTCATTTTGGCGATTTTCTCCTGTTTTGGGGTTTTTTTCATTTTGGCGATTTTTTTCTGTTTTTTTGGGGTTTTTTTCGTTTTGGCGATTTTTTTCATTTTGGAGATTTTCTATCATTTTAGCGTTTTGTTTTTCATTTAAGCAATTTTTCCGGTTTTTCGCGATTTATTTTAGTCTTAGAAATTTTTTTTACTTTGGTGCTTTATTCGTTTTGGCAATTTTTTTTTGTTTTTTGCGATTTTTTTTCGGTTTGGCGATTTTATAATTTTTTGATTTTTTAGTTTTACCGTTTTTGAAAATTTCAAGAGTTTTGCTCTTACGGTTTCCAAGATACAGCAAGTTGTCAGAATTGCATAGTCAAAATTGCATTAACTGATGGAACACCCTTTAATTTAAATTTTTTGAAATTTTTGTGTTACTGCCTGTTCCACGATGTCACTCATGTTCGTTCGCACGCATTTTAAACGACAAACAGCTGTTTTGCGTTCCACTAAAAGCCTTTAGGACGACAAGTCGAAAGAAAATTAGTGCGAACGATAACGTAAGCATTTCAATACAAATTTGCGCCCCAATAAAATTTTTTTCAGTCATTTGTACGAACTCTAATGTCAAAAGCAGGCACTTGTATTTTAATTGTCGACTGAGACAAAATAAAACCAATTGTTTTTATTTACACAAATAAAATATTTTGCTTTGCCAATGAATAATATTATACTGGCTTCACTGGCAATGGATTTGTTGAGTAACGCGTCTTTGGCGGTCTTCCTACGTCTGGGCTTGTAAGTAAGCCGTTTTGCGTCCTTTGGCTGGTCCTTGTGATACTCTTCTCTAGGTATGTATGTGTGTTCGACAACAGCTTTGATGAGTAAAGATTTTCTGCCTACCACCATTTCCGCTAGTTATAATGGAAGTTGGTTAGAAGCTATCGGTCTTATGTATAAGAAAAAACGGTCAAGAAGTTAGCATAAATCACATTGGGATTTAATAGTGGGTGAAAACTACATTATGCGCCGATTTTTAATGCCAAATTGTGTGGAGGAACTCGTTAGCACCTAGTTCAATGTCGTCAACTTCATACCAGTTTTTTCTTATACATAAGGCCGTATTTATTCATCTAAGCAGTTGTTATACATACACAGAGGTGAAAATCCTTAGTCCTCGTCCATTCAGTGAAACATTTGCTGCACAACTTTTGAGTTTGTCGATGAACGGTGAAAGAGGAATGGAAAAATGTAGTTTGTTTCATGTACATGATGTTCTTGTTGAGTACGTCATTCTCGTCTCATTCTTATGAGAAATATATGAGAAAATGTATTAAGCTGCAAATCAAAAACTTCACAGTGTGGAGACGAATGCAGTAAATATTTCACTGTATGGACGAGGACTTAAGCCATCTGGCTATACAGAAAACTTACTGAGCGGAGCCGGTATTTGGTAATAATATACCGAATACATAAATAAAATAAGAATATGTGTATATGTACTTCCATATGTCCATACCTAGAGGAGAGAGTTCTTAAGATCGGACGAAGGCCAGTTTAACAAAAAATATACTTCTACTCTACGAAGTCGCCGTTGCATACATTTGTACTTACATATCTATGTATGTATGCACAGAATAGAAAATTATTGCACCCGTCCAAAGGCCGGCTAGGTAGAACACTTTTCTGGGTCTGTTGGCATTTTTGACAGACTTAAAGATAATGACAATCACCCAAATGACAATGAATAATGACCTAAATAAATGGGCTGTTGGTAATTTTTCCATTTGGGTGATTCTTCACAAAATTTTGCATGACTTGTGTTTTTTTTGGTCTTTATTTATCATAAATAAAAACCAATGAGTAATTATGTGTAATTTTTATACTTGACAAAATTTGTTTTGTTAAGTTTCATTATTTTAATTTATTTTTGGGTGTCACTTGTTGCAGGTTAGAATTAGAACAGAGTTTAATTTTTTAAAGCACAATTTACACATTTAAACGATCTTTTATTCCCATTTGACGATGAATATGTGAAATTGTTGATGTGGTAACATGGATATTTGACAACGGGTATACGGCTTACGTTAGAAACGTAAAACCAGGCGAACGACAAGACGAATGTTATTGGGGCGCTGATTCGAACGAAAGTGAGTGACTGCTTATCTTTCGCCTAAGTTTTCTTTCGACATTCTGGAACTGGCTGTTAATTTTTGTAGTCTGTATAAAAATACACTAACCTTACAAATTTCAAGTGTATGTATATTACATGGGATTTTAAAATTTTTCGTTGTTCGTTTTGGAACACCCTTTAATTTAAAATTCTCATATATTTGTTGTAGCGGCCAAAGGTCTACACGCTGTGTCCAAATTTGAGGTCTGTAGCTCTTACGGTTCTCGAGAAAGTACCCTGTGACAGACATAGTTAATTTTACATAACACAAAAAGGTAAAGTTTTCCAACCCTGGAAACGTCTTTTTAATTTTTTTTTATATTTTTTTAATTTCAAATACCAATTTTAATCGTACTGAAGTGTAAAATAAGTTTGTTTATTAAAAAAAAATTTGTTTTCGGTAGTTACTTTTAAAGGGCAATCGTCTGCTCGATTTTGATGAATTTCAATACCAATCTATTTTGGAAAATTTCTGACACATCAGTCCAAGAACGAAGTCTCTTTTTTTCTGGGAGCTTCGGAAAACCGATTTCACGTACAGACAGACGGACATCGCTTATTCGTCTTCCTTATGCATAAGGATCCAGAATATATATATATTTTATGGGTCGCTTATTGATATTATAGAAATTACAAACGGAATGACAAACCTATATATACCCTTTTACCATTTTTTTTGGTAAAGGATATAAAAAAATAATCTTAAAGAAGGGTGCCATTTCCGAAGAAGGATGAAGGTTTGGGTAGACTTTAAATGTTTTTTTAATGCTTGTAATTATTTATTGTATCTTCAAATATGAACTAACAATAAGAATTCAGTAGTAGGGAACTGGGGATGCTGCGCCAATTAAAATTTTGAAATTTTAAAATTTTAATTACCCAAATTTTAAAATTCTTGGAAATTTGTGAAATTTGATACCCTTGAGTTTTCGGCGGCACGCTTTGATGTTTTTTTGTTTACATAAGGAATTTTTTGTTTACATTAGGAGTTTTTTTTTTTTTTGTTTACATTAACCCTTGTGGGAACGGGTGATTTTTTTTTTTGGGGGTTACATTAATTGTGTGAACGGGTGATTTTGTTTTTTGTGGGAATACGTTAAGTGGGTTCATAGGTTGGAGGTTTTTCTTTTTGTAATGTATGTATGTATATGACGACGGGAAAATCATGAATATGATTTTTCCTAGTACCAACGGGAAAATCATGAATATGATTTTTCCTATTACTAATGGGGGTGAAATAGTGAAAATTATTTTTTCCTAATGCCGACGGCAATGCATGAATATTTTTCCTAATGCCGAATGCAAAACATGATTATTATTTTTTTCAAATGCCGACGGGAAAATGATTTTTCATAATTCCGACGGGAATTATTATTGCTAATGCTAATATAGGAGTTGAAGACAGGCCGTGATTTGGGTGGGTGGAGTTGTTGTTGTAATATATAACCGAGGGAGTTTATGGATGTGTCTGTCTGTCTGTCTGTTGTGCGAGGCTGTGATTAGCCGGGGGAGCGTGGTGTAGTTGAGGTAGATAGATTCGGTGTATGTGTGTATACCTGTCTGTTGGAATTTGTGTGAAGGTATGATTGACAGGGGGCGGGGTGTAGTTGAGGTAGATCGACTGCGTGTATGCAGGTGTTGCAAGTCTGTAGGAATTTAAGGCTTATAGTGATTTGGGGTAGGTGAGGATGTTGTTGTACGAGTAGTATGTATCCATGGGAATTTGTGGATGTGTCTGTCCGGAGGAATTTAAGCGAGGCTGTTATTGGGAGTGGGTGTGGTGTAGTTGAGGTTGATCAACTGCGTGTATGTATGTCTATATGTTTGTAGGAGCTTAAGGCTGATCGTGATTTGGGAGAGGTGAGGGTGTTGTTGTAATATGTATACGTAGGAATCTGTATGTATGTATGTCTGTAAAAAATTAAGGCTGATCATGATTTAGGGTAGGTGAGGTTGGTGTAGTAATATGTCTGTGTGTATGTACATATGTTTGTAGAAGTTTAATGCTATTAGTGATTTGAGGATAGGCGAGGGTGTTGTCGTACGAGTGATATGTACCCGTGGGAATCTGTATGCATGTTCGTAGGAGTTTAAGGCTGATCGTGATTTGTGTTGTTGTCAGTGTTGTTTGTAGGAATGACCGTGAGAATTTTTGTATGCATATCTGTAGGAATTTAAGGTTGGCCGTGTTTTGTGAGGGGTGGTGTGTTGTTGAAATAATTTGAATTTTTCTTAGATGAAATCTGGTATATATGTGTGTGCGTGTGTGTGCGTATGATTTTCTCACGCTAGTAGTTTTATGTACGTAGAAATAAATTGTATTCAATATCGAGATTTGGTTCTATAAAATATTTTCATATATCTGATACATATACATAAGTATATTTTCATACTCAAGGTTGCTGGGTATTTTGTCATGCTTAAAATTGTGTATATTTTCATACTCAAGGTTGCTGGGTATTTTGTCATGCTTAAAATTGTCCAGCTTTAAAGTCTGCCTACGAGAAATTTGTTTATATTACAGATTTTGTTTATTTAACTACGTCCGGCTTCTTTCCCTGAACTTCTTTTCATACGATCATGGGAATTTATAGTTTCTCTGTCCATAATAAGGTCGTTTAGCTTGGGCATGTGCTCTGACTGAATGGTTTGCGTTATTCATATATTTTTATGATGTAGATATGTAAGTGTGATTGTCAAGATCTAATAAATATTTGAGTATTGATAAGAAATTTGATATTATGTGTACATACATATCTACAAATTGATTTTATGTATGTATGTACATATGTATGTACATACAAATAAGTGTTTGCCTCCGTGTTTGAATACATTTTTTTTGTTTTTGTTGTTGTTCTAAATATTCGCCTGGTCTTTTATATATAGATGTCAAATATCTTCATAGTTTTTTTTTTTTTTTATTTGAAATTAAAAAACGTTGATTTAATTTTTATCTGTATTTACTTCAAAGTTTGTGAGGATTTGCTGTTTTAAGTAAAACTAAATTCCTTAAGATACATACTTTAGAATAATAGTAACTATAATAGAAATATTTCCTATATTTAATTTACATTTGTTTAAAGTTGATGCAGCTTATCTTCATTCTTAGAAATATTTTGATACAAAATTTTTTCCAGCCGTAGGCTTTTTTCATCACCTTTTACATTTATTTTAGAATATCTTGCATTGCCTTTTATACATTTATAAACATTTTTAAATGAAACTGATCCAGCAGTCCAGCTTATGTAATGATAGTTTTTTGTTAGCCAGCTTGCTTCTTTTTTTTTATTTTTTATTGATTATTGAGTTTTATAATGAAATTATTATATTCGTAATTGTTGAAAACAATCGCTACTTCTTTTGCGATGAAATCATTTGAATTACTTTTGAAACCTTGTACGTATATAAAAATTATGTTGTTTTCCATATTACTCAATTTATAAGACTTTTCGAATTTGACCTTTGATAGGTATATATATTCTAGTATATGATCATGATCAATTTAGGTCTAACCTCTCAACTGGTCCTCTAGTATACAATATGACTTTATATGTCAACATTTCTGACTCCTCTTTGTCAGCGTTAGGGATAATTAATTTTAAACTTTTTATTCTTCAAATTGTGTTACTTCATACTGATAATATGTTTAAGTACATTAATAATGTACGAGTATATGTTTATTTTATGACGGGTCCCTATAGCTTTTATTTGATGTTCTAGATGAAGTGTTTTTTTTTTCTAATTTTATTAAAGTTTAGCGTATTGCGTATATATTTCTAATATATTTAAGTGAGCTTTTTGTACCTGTCAGACAGAGTGTACGTATCAGTTGATCAGTCAGTCTCTCTTTTTATTTTATTAATTTTTTCTTCTAATGTGTCACTACTATTTTTTCAGATTTTACTACTTGAAATAGAAAATATTTATATAATTTTAAAAGTATTAATATATACATACATATAGGTAAATATATGTATGTACGTAAAAATTAGTTCATATACAAAGAAATACATCTTTAATAATCAACTATTCTAGAAAATCGATCTAAAATAACACATTTACCTCCATCATCATTTCACCGTCAGTGTTTTCATAAAGTGTTAAAAACATTGGAATATCTATGTTTAGGAGAATTTTTACTTCAAGTGTTTCTATATAAGATTTGGTGTTTGACCCCTTGACGTTATTGTGGTTAACGTAGGCTGCGTTGTATCGCATTCAGATGTAATAATTTCTCACTTAGAAAAGGTCCTCATTACCATCAATCATACCTGTATATAATACATTCATGAGTTGAGTTGATTTAGATACAATTGCTGTCTACAAATTAATGATTAGAAAAAAGCTTTCTCATCACATTCTAACAGGTTTTAATATTTTGCTAGCATGCATGCTTTAGCATACTATTCTATCAATAGTGAGGCGAGAGTCCGACATATAGTGGTGTTTCAATTAAAAATCTATACAATTAGAATTACGAATTCACTCTTTTGAATTTTTGACAAAGTAGATACATATGTATGTATGTATTTCACTTGCCACAAACTCTTAAAATTTCTGTACTTATAAAAATATGATGTCAGGAATTTTTTTAAATCATACATGCTTCGGCATGCTTCCAATATTTTTCTCGGTAAATTTATTTCATACTCATACAGATACAGATATAAAGTAAGATCTGTTTACATTCCATTTTACAATTTATGCATGCTTCAGCATGATTCTAGTTGAAGTCTGTATTTATTTAGTAAGTTTGTTTGATACCCATTCATACACATGTACATTGTTAAAGATTGGATATCAAAATCCAATTTTCTTAGTTTATCTAGAAATGAACAAAGTGAATATCTTTTATAATAACCATATTCACACTTTAAAATTTTGTGTGCTAGAGCTTTCGAAATGGAAAATGTACACCTTTTACTACAAAAATTGATAATATGATGTGTTGCTGAATATTTTGAACTCTTAAGTTTTCACAATATTTCATACAGACCATCAAGTTTAGAGAATTGTAGTATATTAAGCTATTTATCTTCCCTGAGACCTAACATTCCTAATCAATCCTTCAAAAAACCAATACAAACTAGATTTTTCCTTTTTAATTTTATTTATATTTTCATTGAATTTCAACATTTTGTACCTCTTCAAATTACTGTATACTGTATTTTGCACCTTTTTCTCATTCGTTGAGTTAACTTTAATCGCAAATATTTCAATGATGAGATGAACTTTTCTATTGTAGGCATTAAGTAAATCTTTGTGTATATCAATCCACTTATATGAACCATTATACCTAAATTCTTAACACATAATTCCTTTTAATGATCTATTAATTTATTCTACTATTGATGCTTTCATATTATGAAATTTTTAATCCTCTGTTTATGCATGAATTTTGCAGTGTTTATTAAAAATTCTTTACCAACATCTATATGTATTTTTTTGTTTTGATACTCATATCATTTCAAAAATATTTTCCATTGCCTTGGTTTTTTTTCGAGTGCAGCTTTTATTTTCAACGATACTCACAATATAAATTTTGAGAATGTGTCAGTTACAGTCAGCAAAAAATCAATAATTTCTATTTTCTCTAGAATAGCTACCCAGTTCACCTAAATCAGCTCCATAAAAGATCATCTATTCCATTCATTACATCACTACAATACACAAACAATTTTATAAATTTATTATGGATTACGTTTACTAAATTTCTTTTTAAGGACATTGAGTTGTTTTACAGTTTTTTGGCGAGTGTTGTGATCTACTTGATACATTTTCAGCTATTTATACTAAAATGTAGTTAATTTTCCAATCTATAAATTTTATCGCTCAGCTGTTCAATTTGTTTGTCAAAAGATGATTTAATTTTTAGAATGTCTTTTTCAATTTTATACCTATCTTCTATCGTTAATTTTATTTCGCACTCCACTCCATTAATTTGCATTTGAATATATCCTTGAATTATATTAATGCCTTAAGCTTTATTATTAATTCATCCTTTAGTTTCTAGATTTGAGTTTCCAGAAACAATTTACTGATAACATTATTCTCCGTCAGTGAATGATGATGATTCTCTATGTATGCATTGGTAGAAATTATATATTTTATTTAGTTTTCAAAATCAAACTTGTCATAGTATTTTCACGTTTTATCAATCACTAAAGAAAATAAACCCACTTTTAAACTCCATATTTGACCATCAACTTGTATTTTATCTTTATTCAGTTTTAGATTTCTATCACCAAATTCCCATTCATTATTCAAATCTTTAGGTGAGTCATAGTTTGTATCTAATTCATTTCTTCCTTTCAAGACTAATAAGTTAATATAAGTATCTTCGGTGTTGGAAAGCTGTGGGTAAAAATCATCTTCTTCATCATCATCATAATCATTCACAGTATTAGCATCATTAAATAAGATGGTATTATCAAATATTGTTCCTTTTGAAAGTTTCTTTAACTTCTTTCTATCTTGACTGATGGTTTCTGAGGCTTTAATACTTATACCATTTTCAGATTCTATATTGTTTTTACTTTGTTCTTTCTTGTGTATTCTTTCAATATTTTTAGAACTATTCATGAATTCTTTGAGAGGTTCTGTTTTAGGATCAAATATACATATCTCTTAGTTGTTCACGTGTATCTATTTCACCAGTTTTTATACTACGAAGCTTTTTCTTCAAGACGCTTCTTATCAACACCAACTGTTTAAAATTTTCTCATACATGTTTAATAATAGCAAATAAGAGGTATCAGCTATTAGATCAGGTACCACCTATTAGATCAGCTATCAGCTATCAGATCAGCTTATCAGGAGCTGGTCTGGTTTTCAGATCAGCTTATCAGGAGCTGGTCTGGTTTTCAGATCAGCTTATCAGGAGCTGGTCTGGTTTTCAGATCAGCTTATCAGGACCTGATCTGGTTTTCAGATCAGCTTGTCAGGACCTGATCTGGTTTTCAGATCAGCTTATCAGGAGCTGGTCTGGTTTTCAGATCAGCTTATCAGGACCTGATCTGGTTTTCAGATCAGCTTATCAGGAGCTGGTCTGGTTTTCAGATCAGCTTATCAGGAGCTGGTCTGGTTTTCAGATCAGCTTATCAGGAGCTGGTCTGGTTTTCAGATCAGCTTATCAGGACCTGATCTGGTTTTCAGATCAGCTTATCAGGACCTGATCTGGTTTTCAGATCAGCTTATCAGGAGCTGGTCTGGTTTTCAGATCAGCTTATCAGGACCTGATCTGGTTTTCAGATCAGCTTATCAGGAGCTGGTCTGGTTTTCAGATCAGCTTATCAGGACCTGATCTGGTTTTCAGATCAGCTTATCAGGACCTGATCTGGGTTTCAGATCAGCTTATCAGGAGCTGGTCTGGTTTTACGATCAGCTTATCAGGAGCTGGTCTAGTTTTCAGATCAGGTTATCAGGTATCAAATCAGATTATCTGTTTCAGATTGGGTTATCAGTTTACAAGTAGCTGAACACTTATAACATCTAGATGAAGGAAGTTTAAGGTCAGATAAAATGTGAAAAACTATACTGTTATGTAGTCAAGTTATTTTCTAAGACGATCGTCACTTAATTCAGTATCTTTGCTTATAATCAAAATTCCATATTTTTAATACCAACAAGATTTATATTTTTCTCACATTACTTAAACATTCTAACTACATTATGATTATTTCCTATCAAATGTATGGTGATTCTGGTATAAATTTGACATTAGTAGAATGCATCAACATTCTTATCTTACCCCATACAAAAATATGCTTCTCACAACATGGTTAAATATCATATTGGTATTACTTCTAGCTTTCTTAAAAGAAATAACAGATTCATTATCTCTAAATGTGTAATACCTATGACTTTCATTAATGAAATTAATTTCTACAGCAATTCATATTTAGGTTGTCTTTGAGTATAAATATGAAGATGATTTCAAGTTTTACTCCATCAAAACTTTCTAGCCAGCCAATCATAACATTATTATTATTTTTTTATTTATTTTTTTTTTCGCAATTTGACAGACCAACTATTCTTGCACGAATAGAAATTGATAGAAGGGAACTATGATTTATTTTTGAGCTATCGTTTGATGACTCATCAAAATTTCGTATCATCCTATATTTAGGTTGTTTTACTAACCGCTTTTGTGTAACTAAATACATTTTATAAATATTATCTCTTATTATACAAAAAGTAAAATAATACAGCTTTTCGATTTCAGAAAATATTTTCTAAAATCGTGTAGCTGCATTATTTTATTTTTTTATAATAACAGATAATGCTGCATACTCACAATCAAAACAACATAAAAATATTATTTGTTTTGAGTATGAGTATGCGTCAATATTTATGAAATGCATTTAGTTACAAAAAATGTGGTTAGTAAAACAAAGTATATTTTAACAGTTTAAAATCAGTATTTTGTACGACAATACTGGTTTTAAACTCTTAAAATATACTTTGTTTTGACTATGAGTAGGAACCATTATCTCTTATTATAGGAAAAATAAAATAATATAGCCATATGATATGAGAAAATATTTTCCGATATCGTATAGCTACATTATTTTATTTTTTCTATAATAAGAGATAATATTTATGAAATACATTTCATAAATATTGGTACATACTCATAGTCAAAACAACCTAAAAATAGGATGGTACGAAATATTGATGAATCATCAAAATTTCATACCAAGGTATATTTATGTTGTTTTACTAACCGCATTTTGTAACTAAATGCATTTTATAAATATTATATATTACTATAGAAAAAATAGTATGGTCATATGATAACAGAAAACATAATTTCTGATATCATATAATCATACTATTTTTTCTATAATAAGAGATAATGAGCCATACTCATACTCAAAACAAAGGATATTTTGAGTATGAGTATGCTTCAATATTTATGAAATGCATTTAGTTACAAAATGAGGTTAGTAAAACAAAGTATATTTTAAGAGTTTAAAACCACCATTTTTATGGTAATACTGGTTTTAAACACTTAAAGCATACTTTGTTTTGACTATGTGCATGCACTAATATTTAGGAAAGGGATTTCATAAATATTGACCCATACTCATAGTCAAAACAACATAAAAATACCTTGGTATGAAATTTTGATGAGTCATCAAACGATAGCTCAAAAATAAATCATAGTTCCCTTCTATCAATTTCTATTCGTGCAAGAATAGTTGGTCTGTCAAATTGCGAAAAAAAAAATAAATAAAAAAATAATAATAATGTTATGATTGGCTGGCTAGAAAGTTTTGATGGAGTAAAACTTGAAATCATCTTCATATTTATACTCAAAGACAATCTAAATATGAAATGCTGTAGAAATTAATTTCATTAATGAAAGTCATAGGTATTACACATTTAGAGATAATGAATCTGTTATTTCTTTTAAGAAAGCTAGAAGTAATACCAATATGATATTTAACCATGTTGTGAGAAGCATATTTTTGTATGGGGTAAGATAAGAATGTTGATGCATTCTACTAATGTCAAATTTATACCAGAATCACCATACATTTGATAGGAAATAATCATAATGTAGTTAGAATGTTTAAGTAATGTGAGAAAAATATAAATCTTGTTTGTATTAAAAATATGGAATTTTGATTATAAGCAAAGATACTGAATTAAGTGACGATCGTCTTAGAAAATAACTTGACTACATAACAGTATAGTTTTTCACATTTTATCTGACCTTAAACTTCCTTCATCTAGATGTTATAAGTGTTCAGCTACTTGTAAACTGATAACCCAATCTGAAACAGATAATCTGATTTGATACCTGATAACCTGATCTGAAAACTAGACCAGCTCCTGATAAGCTGATCGTAAAACCAGACCAGCTCCTGATAAGCTGATCTGAAACCCAGATCAGGTCCTGATAAGCTGATCTGAAAACCAGATCAGGTCCTGATAAGCTGATCTGAAAACCAGACCAGCTCCTGATAAGCTGATCTGAAAACCAGATCAGGTCCTGATAAGCTGATCTGAAAACCAGACCAGCTCCTGATAAGCTGATCTGAAAACCAGATCAGGTCCTGACAAGCTGATCTGAAAACCAGATCAGGTCCTGATAAGCTGATCTGAAAACCAGACCAGCTCCTGATAAGCTGATCTGAAAACCAGACCAGCTCCTGATAAGCTGATCTGAAAACCAGACCAGCTCCTGATAAGCTGATCTGATAGCTGATAGCTGATCTAATAGGTGGTACCTGATCTAATAGCTGATACCTCTTATTTGCTATTATTAAACATGTATGAGAAAATTTTAAACAGTTGGTGTTGATAAGAAGCGTCTTGAAGAAAAAGCTTCGTAGTATAAAAACTGGTGAAATAGATACACGTGAACAACTAAGAGATATGTATATTTGATCCTAAAACAGAACCTCTCAAAGAATTCATGAATAGTTCTAAAAATATTGAAAGAATACACAAGAAAGAACAAAGTAAAAACAATATAGAATCTGAAAATGGTATAAGTATTAAAGCCTCAGAAACCATCAGTCAAGATAGAAAGAAGTTAAAGAAACTTTCAAAAGGAACAATATTTGATAATACCATCTTATTTAATGATGCTAATACTGTGAATGATTATGATGATGATGAAGAAGATGATTTTTACCCACAGCTTTCCAACACCGAAGATACTTATATTAACTTATTAGTCTTGAAAGGAAGAAATGAATTAGATACAAACTATGACTCACCTAAAGATTTCAATAATGAATGGGAATTTGGTGATAGAAATCTAAAACTGAATAAAGATAAAATACAAGTTGATGGTCAAATATGGAGTTTAAAAGTGGGTTTATTTTCTTTAGTGATTGATAAAACGTGAAAATACTATGACAAGTTTGATTTTGAAAACTAAATAAAATATATAATTTCTACCAATGCATACATAGAGAATCATCATCATTCACTGACGGAGAATAATGTTATCAGTAAATTGTTTCTGGAAACTCAAATCTAGAAACTAAAGGATGAATTAATAATAAAGCTTAAGGCATTAATATAATTCAAGGATATATTCAAATGCAAATTAATGGAGTGGAGTGCGAAATAAAATTAACGATAGAAGATAGGTATAAAATTGAAAAAGACATTCTAAAAATTAAATCATCTTTTGACAAACAAATTGAACAGCTGAGCGATAAAATTTATAGATTGGAAAATTAACTACATTTTAGTATAAATAGCTGAAAATGTATCAAGTAGATCACAACACTCGCCAAAAAACTGTAAAACAACTCAATGTCCTTAAAAAGAAATTTAGTAAACGTAATCCATAATAAATTTATAAAATTGTTTGTGTATTGTAGTGATGTAATGAATGGAATAGATGATCTTTTATGGAGCTGATTTAGGTGAACTGGGTAGCTATTCTAGAGAAAATAGAAATTATTGATTTTTTGCTGACTGTAACTGACACATTCTCAAAATTTATATTGTGAGTATCGTTGAAAATAAAAGCTGCACTCGAAAAAAAAACCAAGGCAATGGAAAATATTTTTGAAATGATATGAGTATCAAAACAAAAAAATACATATAGATGTTGGTAAAGAATTTTTAATAAACACTGCAAAATTCATGCATAAACAGAGGATTAAAAATTTCATAATATGAAAGCATCAATAGTAGAATAAATTAATAGATCATTAAAAGGAATTATGTGTTAAGAATTTAGGTATAATGGTTCATATAAGTGGATTGATATACACAAAGATTTACTTAATGCCTACAATAGAAAAGTTCATCTCATCATTGAAATATTTGCGATTAAAGTTAACTCAACGAATGAGAAAAAGGTGCAAAATACAGTATACAGTAATTTGAAGAGGTACAAAATGTTGAAATTCAATGAAAATATAAATAAAATTAAAAAGGAAAAATCTAGTTTGTATTGGTTTTTTGAAGGATTGATTAGGAATGTTAGGTCTCAGGGAAGATAAATAGCTTAATATACTACAATTCTCTAAACTTGATGGTCTGTATGAAATATTGTGAAAACTTAAGAGTTCAAAATATTCAGCAACACATCATATTATCAATTTTTGTAGTAAAAGGTGTACATTTTCCATTTCGAAAGCTCTAGCACACAAAATTTTAAAGTGTGAATATGGTTATTATAAAAGATATTCACTTTGTTCATTTCTAGATAAACTAAGAAAATTGGATTTTGATATCCAATCTTTAACAATGTACATGTGTATGAATGGGTATCAAACAAACTTACTAAATAAATACAGACTTCAACTAGAATCATGCTGAAGCATGCATAAATTGTAAAATGGAATGTAAACAGATCTTACTTTATATCTGTATCTGTATGAGTATGAAATAAATTTACCGAGAAAAATATTGGAAGCATGCCGAAGCATGTATGATTTAAAAAAATTCCTGACATCATATTTTTATAAGTACAGAAATTTTAAGAGTTTGTGGCAAGTGAAATACATACATACATATGTATCTACTTTGTCAAAAATTCAAAAGAGTGAATTCGTAATTCTAATTGTATAGATTTTTAATTGAAACACCACTATATGTCGGACTCTCGCCTCACTATTGATAGAATAGTATGCTAAAGCATGCATGCTAGCAAAATATTAAAACCTGTTAGAATGTGATGAGAAAGCTTTTTTCTAATCATTAATTTGTAGACAGCAATTGTATCTAAATCAACTCAACTCATGAATGTATTATATACAGGTATGATTGATGGTAATGAGGACCTTTTCTAAGTGAGAAATTATTACATCTGAATGCGATACAACGCAGCCTACGTTAACCACAATAACGTCAAGGGGTCAAACACCAAATCTTATATAGAAACACTTGAAGTAAAAATTCTCCTAAACATAGATATTCCAATGTTTTTAACACTTTATGAAAACACTGACGGTGAAATGATGATGGAGGTAAATGTGTTATTTTAGATCGATTTTCTAGAATAGTTGATTATTAAAGATGTATTTCTTTGTATATGAACTAATTTTTACGTACATACATATATTTACCTATATGTATGTATATATTAATACTTTTAAAATTATATAAATATTTTCTATTTCAAGTAGTAAAATCTGAAAAAATAGTAGTGACACATTAGAAGAAAAAATTAATAAAATAAAAAGAGAGACTGACTGATCAACTGATACGTACACTCTGTCTGACAGGTACAAAAAGCTCACTTAAATATATTAGAAATATATACGCAATACGCTAAACTTTAATAAAATTAGAAAAAAAAAACACTTCATCTAGAACATCAAATAAAAGCTATAGGGACCCGTCATAAAATAAACATATACTCGTACATTATTAATGTACTTAAACATATTATCAGTATGAAGTAACACAATTTGAAGAATAAAAAGTTTAAAATTAATTATCCCTAACGCTGACAAAGAGGAGTCAGAAATGTTGACATATAAAGTCATATTGTATACTAGAGGACCAGTTGAGAGGTTAGACCTAAATTGTAAGAAAACGACTTCGTTTTCTGTTGTTCGCTATTCAAGAAGAAAATAAGATTATTCATTATGAATTAACTAATTTAAAAGTACATTTAAGTTCAGTCTCATATCCATATGATGATAATCCTAACATAAAATTTAAAAATAAACGTAATGCAATTCTATATAGTTATTACATGTATCTAAGATTCCAGCAAAGGTAGTATATGAAAGAATCTCATGCGTTTCTACCTGTACCAGAGTTTAAGATAAAAAGCTCCTTTTATTCCATATCGGGCTAATTGAATAAAATTTTAATTTGAAATAGAAAGCAAAGAAATCAGCTTACTGTATTCTTATTCATGATCATATACTAGAATATATATACCTATCAAAGGTCAAATTCGAAAAGTCTTATAAATTGAGTAATATGGAAAACAACATAATTTTTATATACGTACAAGGTTTCAAAAGTAATTCAAATGATTTCATCGCAAAAGAAGTAGCGATTGTTTTCAACAATTACGAATATAATAATTTCATTATAAAACTCAATAATCAATAAAAAATAAAAAAAAAGAAGCAAGCTGGCTAACAAAAAACTATCATTACATAAGCTGGACTGCTGGATCAGTTTCATTTAAAAATGTTTATAAATGTATAAAAGGCAATGCAAGATATTCTAAAATAAATGTAAAAGGTGATGAAAAAAGCCTACGGCTGGAAAAAATTTTGTATCAAAATATTTCTAAGAATGAAGATAAGCTGCATCAACTTTAAACAAATGTAAATTAAATATAGGAAATATTTCTATTATAGTTACTATTATTCTAAAGTATGTATCTTAAGGAATTTAGTTTTACTTAAAACAGCAAATCCTCACAAACTTTGAAGTAAATACAGATAAAAATTAAATCAACGTTTTTTAATTTCAAATAAAAAAAAAAAAACTATGAAGATATTTGACATCTATATATAAAAGACCAGGCGAATATTTAGAACAACAACAAAAACAAAAAAAATGTATTCAAACACGGAGGCAAACACTTATTTGTATGTACATACATATGTACATACATACATAAAATCAATTTGTAGATATGTATGTACACATAATATCAAATTTCTTATCAATACTCAAATATTTATTAGATCTTGACAATCACACTTACATATCTACATCATAAAAATATATGAATAACGCAAACCATTCAGTCAGAGCACATGCCCAAGCTAAACGACCTTATTATGGACAGAGAAACTATAAATTCCCATGATCGTATGAAAAGAAGTTCAGGGAAAGAAGCCGGACGTAGTTAAATAAACAAAATCTGTAATATAAACAAATTTCTCGTAGGCAGACTTTAAAGCTGGACAATTTTAAGCATGACAAAATACCCAGCAACCTTGAGTATGAAAATATACACAATTTTAAGCATGACAAAATACCCAGCAACCTTGAGTATGAAAATATACTTATGTATATGTATCAGATATATGAAAATATTTTATAGAACCAAATCTCGATATTGAATACAATTTATTTCTACGTACATAAAACTACTAGCGTGAGAAAATCATACGCACACACACGCACACACACACACACACATATATACCAGATTTCATCTAAGAAAAATTCAAATTATTTCAACAACACACCACCCCTCACAAAACACGGCCAACCTTAAATTCCTACAGATATGCATACAAAAATTCTCACGGTCATTCCTACAAACAACACTGACAACAACACAAATCACGATCAGCCTTAAACTCCTACGAACATGCATACAGATTCCCACGGGTACATATCACTCGTACGACAACACCCTCGCCTATCCTCAAATCACTAATAGCATTAAACTTCTACAAACATATGTACATACACACAGACATATTACTACACCAACCTCACCTACCCTAAATCATGATCAGCCTTAATTTTTTACAGACATACATACATACAGATTCCTACGTATACATATTACAACAACACCCTCACCTCTCCCAAATCACGATCAGCCTTAAGCTCCTACAAACATATAGACATACATACACGCAGTTGATCAACCTCAACTACACCACACCCACTCCCAATAACAGCCTCGCTTAAATTCCTCCGGACAGACACATCCACAAATTCCCATGGATACATACTACTCGTACAACAACATCCTCACCTACCCCAAATCACTATAAGCCTTAAATTCCTACAGACTTGCAACACCTGCATACACGCAGTCGATCTACCTCAACTACACCCCGCCCCCTGTCAATCATACCCTCACACAAATTCCAACAGACAGGTATACACACATACACCGAATCTATCTACCTCAACTACACCACGCTCCCCCGGCTAATCACAGCCTCGCACAACAGACAGACAGACAGACACATCCATAAACTCCCTCGGTTATATATTACAACAACAACTCCACCCACCCAAATCACGGCCTGTCTTCAACTCCTATATTAGCATTAGCAATAATAATTCCCGTCGGAATTATGAAAAATCATTTTCCCGTCGGCATTTGAAAAAAATAATAATCATGTTTTGCATTCGGCATTAGGAAAAATATTCATGCATTGCCGTCGGCATTAGGAAAAAATAATTTTCACTATTTCACCCCCATTAGTAATAGGAAAAATCATATTCATGATTTTCCCGTTGGTACTAGGAAAAATCATATTCATGATTTTCCCGTCGTCATATACATACATACATTACAAAAAGAAAAACCTCCAACCTATGAACCCACTTAACGTATTCCCACAAAAAACAAAATCACCCGTTCACACAATTAATGTAACCCCCAAAAAAAAATCACCCGTTCCCACAAGGGTTAATGTAAACAAAAAAAAAAAAAAACTCCTAATGTAAACAAAAAATTCCTTATGTAAACAAAAAAACATCAAAGAGTGCCGCCGAAAACTCAAGGGTATCAAATTTCACAAATTTCCAAGAATTTTAAAATTTGGGTAATTAAAATTTCAAAATTTTAAAATTTAAATTGGGGCAGGACCGGCATTTCACTACTACTGAATTCAAATCTTAAATCTAAAATATAATTATTCGGCCCGACCAGTGTCGGACATAAACTTAGTGGTAGTTATAAATAATACAAAAGTAGTGACAATCAAAAAGGAAAAAAAAGTATTTTCAAGACGTCCCATCTGAAGTATTGATAATAAGAGCCCTTGTGTCCCTCTTTTTTAGGCGGATGTGTCCAGTAAAGTTCAGAATATTACTAGCAACCGGATTAGGATGTTACTTGAGTTTTGTTAAGTATTTGCCTGCATATTTTGCAATTTCTTCAATCACTAGTGGCATATTTAAATCACGATGTAAACTGGAATTTTTAATGTACCATGGAGCCGATGTGTTTTGCCTACGTTGGATTCTCTCGACATTAAAAGCTGAAGCAGTGCCCCATAACTGAATTCCGTAGCACCATATTGGCTTCAAAAGCGACTTGTATAGTAAAAGTTTGCAGTCTAGGCTGAGTGTTGAATTTCTACCAATCAGCCAATGTATCTGAGTTAATTTAAGTTTCATTTGAGTTAGTTTTGAGTCAATATGGAGTTTCCATGTAAGTCGTCGATCAAGGTGTATACCAAGGTAATTTACGTATGAATGTTGAGGAACAACTTGATTGTTGATTCGAATTGGAGAACAAGTATCTCTTCGCAGGGTAACAGTTACCTTAACACAATTTTGCTCGTTTACTTTAATTCTCCAGAAGTTTAACCATAGTTCCAGTTGTGTAATATGTTTTTGTAGATATCGGGAAGCCTCGTTAGAGTTTTCGTGCATACTTAGGCAGGCTGTATCATCGGCAAACGTAGATGTATGGATATTACTGCTCAAAGGCATATCACAAGTATAAATCAAATACAAAACTGGCCCCGGTATGCTCTCCTGTAGCACACCGGATGATATAGATTCGGGCACACTCATGAATTCTCCTTCCACAACCGTGAACTTCTGGGTAGTAATGTAGCTTTCTAATAAATTCAGAAAATTTATTGGTAGATATGATTTCAATTTTAAAATAAGGCCTTGACATTATCAAATGCCTGCGAGACGTCAATAAACAGAGCAGAACAGTACTTCTTTTCTTCAAATCTTCTTCTTATAAATTGAACCAATCTATGCATTTGTTCAATGGTGCTATGCTGATGTCTAAAAGCAAATTGATGGTCTGGGATGCACCCACTACCAATTTGAGTTGGGACAATTTTGACATGAGCAGTTTTTCGAAAAGTTTTGACATTGTTGAGAGCAGACCTATTGGCTTGTATGATGCAGCCTTGGTAAGATCTTTTCCCGGCTTTGGAATCATTTTAACTTTGGCAAGCTTCCAGCTATTTGGATAATACTCCAGTCGTAAAATGGCATTAAAAATGAATAACAGGATTCTAATTGCAATACGAGGCAACTTAATCAGCATCTGGTTACTAATTCCATCGAAACCTGGAGTTTTCTTCTGGTTGAGTTCAGCAATTACTTTTTGTACATCACACGTCTTAAATTTTATGGGTCAAGGGGGTCAGCAACTCATAGTAATTTTTTATCTCCAACATTACCTTGGAACATACCTATGCCCTATCACGACTCCTTAAGGAGGCTCCCATATAAAGGGGAAATTTGTATAAAATTTACTCGCAGGGCTCTAACTGACCCTAGGGCGCACCTATCGAAGTAAAATGTATGATCGACCCTAAATATTTTTGCAATACGAAGATTTACTCTTGACGTACTTCAACCATTAAAGTTGTCCCCATACAAAAAAAAGAATTCTTTGTTAAATCATTAATTTATTTTTGGCATGTGTTGGATATATCTTTTTATTTTGGGCAACGACTTGAAGTAAAAATATGTTTTCTTCCTTGTCGCGGCACAACGCACTGCTGTAATCTTCTTATAATTTTACGCCTTTTTCTACAGCGTTGTTGACAACTTTCAGTTTTTGCAAAATCTCTAGCGCTTGGTTTTCACGTTGTCCCAGGTTTCTGGATCGCAATTAAAAAACTTATTGGTAATCCAAAGCGTAGAAAAAAGTTTGCTTTCCCAGGTGTTACGTATTGGCTCAAATCCTTTATTATTTCTGGGTGTACTTCTGTGGGAACTAAGGTAATTCACTTCACACATGTGAAGCCAATGACTGGGCGAAAACGACCTTCTTCTCCACTGGCTTCGCTATTTATTTTGTCGTTTTCTGCCTCATTATCATCAGCGTTACCGTTGAGAAATTTCAAAAAGGGGCACAAAAAGGGGAATTTAAAATAAAAAGTGGCACAAAAAGGGGATTTCGAAGAAAAAAAAGGGGCAACTTCAAAATCAAGAAAAATTAATGAAACAATTAAGTAATTTTTATTTAAAACAAACAAAACCAAAAAATAAACAAATTTCACATGTATAAGAAGTACAAAAACATTCACTTTATGAGAATTCATATACCACGTTTATACGCACGTATTATTTGCAAGTAAAAATTCTAACTTACTGACTCATGAGAACAATTACTGATTACTGGCGATGAGATTTATGCATATACAGAAAAAGACATTTTTAGTTTTGTAATTGTTTATTAGACGACTGTGACGGCCGTATAAACAGCTAATGAGTATTTGCAAATTCAGTTGTTATTTGCAAATAAGACGAGTATAAACGTAGTATAATAATAATAAAGTAGTGCTTAAATGGCTGTAATTGATATCAATTATAATTACAATAGAAAATAAATGGAAATTTCGTTCGATATCCAATGCCATAATTTGCCCCAGTCCGTAAGAATTACAAAAACTTAAAGAATACATAAATACATTTTTGTGACTTTATGGGATATTGTTCATATCACTTTTTTACTTAAAATATTCAACAAATTTACTTAACCATTTAAAGTTTTGATACAAATTTGAAAACTTGAAGAAGATAATTTTGTTCTTTTTAAGCATTATGCATAATTATTAAATACCTTAAATACCTATTCTTTTGAAATTGTACATCTGTATTTATTAATAAGTTCTACACTTGGAATCCATTCTTCCAAATCGTTTTGAAATAAATTTAAAGCAGACAGCACGAACTAACAATTGTCTGCTTTCAGTCTACTTGAAAAATTTTTAGTAATGCTAATTTATGTTTGTGCTCTTTTTTGGAAATTTTATTTTATAAGGATGAAAAAATAAGGTGTAAGTCGCCGACCTTACAACTAACTGCTGAGTCTGGATATATATGTATCTGCGTCATACAATATTATTTCCTTTGTCATAAAGTTTTTCACATATTAATATTATGTATTTTTATTAAATTTGGCTTTCACAATTGCTGCGGTAAATACAGTTAGAATTACTAAGGCATGACTGTATGTAATTTTATATTTAAAAACCTTATACAAATGAAAAATTCATACCATGGCGTTTTAACACAATGGGTCTAATGCATAAAAACTGAGCTTTAACTCAAGTTAAGTCTGCTGAGCACAATCTCAAGCAATGAGCACAAGTATACTACCTAGAGCTACATTAAATATTTTTATGCATACAAAATGTACCTTTTGGTTAAAATTTTTGAGTCCAAGCAAATGCTCAGGTTTTATGCAATGTAGCCCATAGAAAATAATAATACCCCATACTGTCAAATTCCCAAAAACAAAAGTTTGACACAGGAAATAAAATCTTGTTGTCGAATGTGGTAGAATCTGAATAAATCTGCATACATTTATTTAAAAAAAAGCGAAAGTTGACTCTGAACAAAAAGGGGCAAAAGTGGCACAAAATAATGCAAATTATACAAAAAGGGGATTTAAAACTAAGGGGTATAAAAGGTGGCAAGGCAGTCGAAAAAGGGGCAAAATGCGACTTTAGTCGCACAACGGTAACGCTGATTATCATCTATCTTCGTATCTCCGTTTGATACTGTCATGCTCGTTGGATGGCGAAAGGAATATACTGCCTTAAAATATTTTTATTTCGAGAATATCTTGATTTAACCAATTGATGGAATCCGCGATGTCAGTATAGACATCGCGGCAGAAGACGACCATAAAAGCGGAGCAAGCGTGTTTCTAGAAACAACTATTAAAAAAATTATTTTTATACCCTTTACCAAAAAATAGAAAAGGATATACATATATAGGTTTGTCATTCCGTAAGTAATTTCCATAATATTAATATGCGACACATAAAATATATAAATTCTGAATCCTTATGCATAAGGAAGACGAATAAGCCATGTCCATCTGGTGTATGTGAAATCCGTTTTCCAAAGCTCCCAGAAAAGCTAGAGACTTCGGTCCTTGATTGGTTTCAGAGCTGAAAAACTTAAACTTGATTTTACCATATAAAAGTAACTAGCTACAACTAATTTATATGTTTTTGTTAAATAGGCAATATAATTGGTATTACAAATATGAAAAATAAATTTAAAAAAATCAAAAAGACGTTTACAGGGTTGGAAAACTTTAGCTTTTTTTCGTATATAAAAATAATCTACTAAAACTAAATTTACCGTTTTCTCTATAAATTAAACATATCTTACATTCTTAAAAGAATAATATTGGTGTAAGTCAGAAAAATCTAAAAGGATGATTACAATTTTTGCGATATATAAAATTAACTAGATCTAATTAATTTTTTTCTTCTTCTTTATAAATTAAATATAGTTATTTTATGTTCTGAAAAGAAAAGCTTCGTAAAATAAAAACTCAAGAGCTGGAAAATTGGATTTTTTTGTATATTAAAGTAAGTAAATACAACTAATTTTTTCTTAATTCATTGTTTTCTTTGTTCGCTTAACAAATTTTATATATTTTTTAAAGAACAAGATTGGTATAAGGAACCAGAAAAATCTAAAAGGTGATTCCAGAGTTGGGAAACGGACACTTTTTTGATATATAACACCAATTAAATAAAACTAGTTATTTCTTTGATTATTATATATATATAGAAAGAAAGAAATTAGTATTAAAACCAGAAAAATCAAAATTATGGTTCCAGGGTTGGAAATTGAAAAAAAAATTTTTTTTGGGTAAAAAAATAACCAGAAATAATATTTTTTTTCAGTTAAACTTATTTCATGTTTTAAGAAGATCTTTACTCAAGATTTATTCATTTATTTTCTGTATATGCTTAATTTTTATATGGATATCTATTTTAAGGTTTTTGCAATGTTTTTTCTTATGCTCTCAGAACAGTTGTTTCAAATCGATGGTCTTTAGTTCATCGAGTTCTTATTAATGTTTGGTAAATGAAGATAAAAATTAAATTAATCGCTAAAGAACAGTCACAGCTATAAAATAAAGTTTTGGCATGTTCCATTTCATTTCCATGAAGCCATTCCTTTCTGCTGAACAAAATCGTTGGTGAAGGGTATATTAGATTCGGCACAGCCGAGTAGTGTTCTTAATAGGACATTCATTTAATTGGGATTTTGCTTTAACCGTTTTGCTTTAATCGATTAATTTCGGTATTAAACGGTTAACCGATTAATAAAGTTTTTCATAGTTACTACAATAGTTTAAAGTGAACTTCTAACACAATATTTCAGAAAAATAATTTGGTTTAAATGTTTAGCATTTAAGCGATTCTCTTTTTTAGTCTTGATAAAACTCGAATTGGAAAAATCTTTTCACTTATCGTAGATGTTCAGGAAATCGAAATAATATCTAGTTTCTCAGTAATTTTCCTGGATTTCTCTAAACGTATAAAATATTTCATTATGACATTAGAGTCCTGTTAAATTTTTTTTTATTCTTAATACTTTTAATTGATTCGGTTAATTTTGTTAGAACATTTCTTGTATTACTATCGATAGCTTCTTCTGTTAAATATAATCCTTAATCAAATTGTTGGCAACAGTACTATTGGTTTTTATTAAATTATTAAGCAAAAACTTAATACTTCCCTCTAGTTCAATTAGAGTAGTAGAGTCTTTACTAAATTCTTATATAGCCGGGTCCAAAGATTTTGATCTTTTACTTAGGTTAGCATTACTTCTTTGTTTGTAGGAAAAATGACTTCTAAACCTTTTGTATATGAGAGAGCAACAAATAATTAAACAGATAAAAAATACGTTATAATACTGCAAAATATGAAAAAGATTGTTACGACGGTTAATCGGTTAATAAACTGAAATTCATCGGTTTAACCGTTAATCGAAAAAAGCAAATTTTAAATTAACCGGTCAGTTAATAGGGAAGTAATTAATCGGTTAACTGAATGAATACTCTAATTATTAACCATTAAAAGCCTTATAAATTACCCAGCACTATGTTATTTATTTATTACATGCATATTTTACAAAATAAATTTTAAACATATGTCAGAATGACTAAGACCATACGAGTGCATATGTCCATGATGTTATTTACAGTATTTTTTAAATTTTTTTATCACAGGCTTTACACAATTATAGTGACAATTAAAAAGCAATTTAATTTTTAATATTATATAACATGAGTAACCTCTGACTTTTTAATTTCATTTACCATTAAAACAATAAAGTGTTAATTATTCACTTTACCAACAGACGAATTAATTATTTATCTACTTGAATTAATGAAAATGTACAAAGGTTGTAGAAGAGTTTGCTATGTGTTATTTACCTAAACAAGATGCATACACATTTATAAAGCTTGAGAAGAGATCAAAAGGTAGAAATTATATTGCGAGTACATTGTGTCCACATTCCATTATTCTAAAATATGTTAAACATTAACACTGGTCTAAAAATTTGAAGAAAAAAAATATTGACTGTAGAAACGAAGCATGTTTTTTAACTAATCTGGGTGCACTGAATTGGAATCTAGCATAAAAATTGGGCTATCACGTCTTGTTAATTTTTTATCGCATGATGGCAATACTGTGAAACAGTCACTCCAATTTCACAATTGTCAATTTTAATCAAGGCCTATTTATCAGGTCAACGCAACTCTCACGATGATTTTTGTTTATATGGTTTGTTTTCTTGTTTGAGCTGTCAAAAGTTATTTGCACCATATACTTTAGTTCATGTTTGTGTGTGTTTCTGACAACTTAAACATAAAGTTGTTTTTTGTATTGCTGTGTTTTTGTAGAGTTGCGTTGACCTGATAAATAGGCCTTGATTTTAATGAAGCCAAATCTTCATAATAGTAGCGTTTAAGCATGTCAGGGACATAGTGCTTGCAAAATACGCAGGCAAATATTTAACTAAACTCCTAATCCGCTGGCTCGTAATATTTCGAACTTTACTGGACACATCCGATTAAAAAAGAAGGACACTAAGGCTCTAATTCATAATACCGTAGATGAAACTTTTTGAGAATATTTTTGTAGATCTTCTTTGTATTACTATTTACTATCACTAAATTTGTGTTCGGCATTGGTCGGCCCATTAATTATATATAGACCTAAGATTTGATTACTTATTCTTAGTTCATTTATTTTTGAAGATACAATAAATAAATATTTTGTGGTATAAAAAAGGGATTCAAGCTATTTTTGCTTTGTGTGTGGTGAATATTTGGCTGGAAAAAAGGATACGCAATATCAAAATCATTAAAATATGCATATTTGCATAATTTTTAGTTTTGCTGTCAGAAACTTGAACAAACCGTGGACACCGACAATAGTTTGCAATAGTTGCAGCACTGTTTTATAAAAAAAATATTACTTATGCGAATGTCCCATCGATTTCCAAACCAGTTCAACGTCCACCAAATGATCCATTACCAATCGTTTACAGAGCGACGAACAAAGGAAGCGTACTCACCAAGATTTAATGAAAATTTAGAGAAATTATCAAGGATTTTGGGACAAAAACATTCAGGGAGAATATTGCTGGGTTTTAATACGTGAAACCGAACCAACCAAATACAAATGACGTTTATAGAACGCCATTCACTTTTGAAAATTCATTGGTTTTCAAATAAACTAATCACCCTTATTCCATTTGTTGACATCGACGTCACTTTAACACAATACCAAAAAATTGGGGCTTGTTTACTCGCTCTCGAGAATAATTTTGTGATAATGGCAATATATTTCCGTTCCCTTAATTTTAGTAAATGGCATTACCCTGCCAACAGGGGTCAGTTGTTTTCGAGAACGGGTACACAAGCCCCAATTTTTAAGTATTGTGTTAAAGTGACGTCGATGTCGACAAATGGAATAAGGGTGAATGATTTTTTATGTAAAAAGCGAATAAAAACATTTTTTTTGTATCTCGAAAACCAGACGTTATAGAGAAAAACCAATTACAGATTCAAATTTAGCCCAACAAATTACCTTAGGAAAGATATTTGGTTGTTCCAGTTTAAAACCTTGTTGGCTAGTTTAACTAGAGCTACCAGAACTTGTTTTGGCTGTTAAAAAATTTTTTTAATCCCAAATATATCAATCATCATTCATTAAACTAGCAATATACTAGATACACACGGCCTTACTATTGCAGTAACACACTGTCCGCCCAATTATGAATAGCAATTCCTCGGGAGTTCCTCCCCTTTCCCATTCCTCTTATTATCGTGTATGTTCTTGCTTCCACATAGTTTCCACATGTTTTCCAGATGTGAGTGCGGATGTTAAAACACATGCTGCGGTTGTTTAAGTTAAATTTTTATTTATTTATTTTCTTTTATACATATTTTTATTTATTGTATTTTCAAATATGAACTAACAATAAGAATTCAAATCTTAAATCTAAAATATAATTATTAGGCCCGACCTCTGTCGGGCATAACTTTACAGATATTTATAAATAATACATAAGTAGTGATAATCAAAAGGAAGAGAAAAAAAGTATTTTCAAGCAGTAGCATTTGGAGTGTTGAGTATAAGAGCCCTTGTATCCCTCTTTTTTAGGCGGATGTGTTCAGTAAAGTTCAAAATATTACGGGCAAGCGGATTAGGATGTGACTCGAGTTTTGTTAAATATTTGCCTGCATATTTTGCAATTTCTACAATCACTAGTGGCATGTTCAAATCACGATGTATATTTGAAATTTTTATATACCATGGAGCCGATGTTATTAATCGCAAAATTTGATTTTGCCTTCGTTGGATTCTCTCGACATTGGAAGCTGAAGCAGTGCCCCATAGTTGAATTCCGTAGCACCATATAGGTTTCAAAAGCGACTTGTATATCAAAAGTTTGCAACCTAGACTGAGGGTTGAATTTCTACCAATCAGCCAATGTACCAGAGTTAATTTTAGTTTCATTTGTGCTAACTTACTGCCTGTTCCAGGATGTAACTCATGTTCCTTCGCACGCATTTTAAACGACATAAAGCTGTTTTGCGTTCCACTAAAACCCTTTAGGACGACAAGTCGAAAGAAAATTAGTGCGAACGATAACGTAAGCATTTCAATACAAATTTGCGCCCCAATAAATATTTTTTCTGTCATTTGTACGAACTCTAATGTCAAAAGAAAAAGCACTTGTATTTTAATTGTCGACTGAGACAAAATAAAACAAATTATTTTTATTCACACAAATAAAATATTTTGCTTTGCCAATGAGTAATATTATACTAGCTTCGCTGGCAATGGATTTGTTGAGTAACGCGTCGTTGGCAGTCTCCCCACGTCTGCGCTTGTAAGTAAGCCGTTTTGCGTCCTTTGGATGGTCTTTGTGATACTCTTGTCTAGGTATGTATATGTGTTCGACAACAGCTTCGATGAGTAAAGATTTTCTGCCTACCACCACTTCCGCTAGTTATAATGAAAGTTGGTTAGAAGCTATCGGTCTTATGTAAAAGAAAAAACCGCCAAGCAGTTACCATAAATCACATTGGGATTTAATAGTGGGTGAAGACTACATTATGCGCCGATTTTTAATGCCAAATTGTGTGGTGGAACTCGTTAGCACCTAGTTCAATGTCGTCACTTATGCTAACTTCACACCAGTTTTTTCTTATACATAAGGCCGTATTTATTCATCTAAGCAGTTGTTCTACATACACACAGGTGAAAATCCTTAGTCCTTGTCCATACAGTGAAACATTTCCTGCAAAACTTTTAAGTTTGTCGATGAACGGGGAAAGAGGTATGGAAAAGTGTACTTTGTTTCATGTACATGAAGTTTTTCTCATGAGAAATATATGAGAAAATGTATTAATCTGCAAAACAAAAACTTCACAGTGTGGACACGAATGCAGTTTTAAAAGAGAAATCAAAAATGTTTCGCAGCAAATGTTTCACTGTATGGATAAGGACTTAAGCCATCCGGCTATACAGAAAACTTTCTGAGCGGAGCCGGTATTTGGTAATAATATACCGAATACGTAAATACAATAAGAATATATGTATATGTATTTACATATGTTCATACCTAGAGGAGTTCTTAAGATCGGACCAAGGCCAGTTTGACAAAAAATATACCGTCGCCGTTGCTCATACATATGTATGTATGCACAGAAGAGAAAATTATTGCACCCGTCCAAAGGCCGGCTAGGTAGAACTCTTTTCTGAGTCTGTTGGTATTTTTGAAAGACCTAAAGATAATGACAATCACCCAAATGACAATGAATAATGACCTAAATAAATGGGCTATTGGTAATTTTTCCATTTGGGTGATTCTTCACAAAATTTTGCATGACTTGTGTTTTATTTTTGGGTCTTTATTTATCATAAATAAAAACCAATGAGTAATTATGTGTAATTTTTATACTTGACAAAATTTGTTTTGTTAAGTTTCATTATTTTAATTTATTTTTGGGTGTCACTTGTTGCAGGTTAGAATTAGAACAGAGTTTAATTTTTTAAAGCACAATTTACGTATTTAAACGATTTTTTATTATCATTTGACGATGAATGTGTGAAATTGTTGATGTGGCAATATGGATATTTGACAACGGGTATACGGGTTACGTTAGAAACGTAAAACCAGGCGAACGACAAGTCGAATGTTATTGGGGCGCTGATTCGAACGAAAATGAGTAACTGCTTATCTTTCGCCTAAGTTTTCTTTCGACGTTCTGGAACTGGCTGTTAGAGTCAATGTGGTGTTTCCAAGTAAGCCGTCGTTCAAGGTGTATACCAAGATATTTCACATGAGAATGTTGAGGGACAACTTGATTGTTAATCCGAATGGGTGAAAAAGTATCTCTTCGTAATCTATCAGGGCAATTATGAATAAAATTCCGAGGGAAGTTTCTCCCTTTTCTAATTAGAATTTTTTGCTTTCCCTATCACTTGCCATTAGTTGGAATTGTTCCCCGGAAAAAATTTCTCACGGAATTTTATTCATAATTGCCCTCTATATGTTACTTGAACACAGTTTTGTTCGTTTACCTTAAGTCTCCATATGTTTAACCATAGTTCCAGCTGGGTAATGTGTTCTTGAATATATGGGGATGCTTTGTAAGAATTATCATGCTTACTAAAAAGGTGTCTTTACACGGTAATACAAAGTATTACGACTTTGTAGAATCAAAATACAGCGTTGTCAACTCGGTGCTTTTTCAAATTTTCGACGCGAAAATTATTAAACTTAGTGCTCAGTGCTTTTTTAAATTAATTTTCGGTGCTTTTTGTTTCGAGCGGTGGCACTAATCCAAAAATTCAAAGAGAAATTTCCTTATTTATTTAAAAAACATGAGCTCTGAGTTAAATAGAGCATTTAAAAAAATTATATTAAGATTGTACAAGACTTGGTTGAAGAAATAAGCGCCATATTACCAACAACTTTAACATTTTAAGTATATTAATGTAAGCAGTGTTTTGTCACACAACAAAGAAGACATATTAAAAGTATTGAGTCCACTATCGAATTTTGGGCAGAAGTAAAATCTAATAGCGATTCAGTTGAAATGAACTCGTTTGAGGCATTATCAAAAATTGCATTAACATCAAACTTCTGTGACTTCCATATTTAGAGCGCGCTTTTACCTCTATAACTGTATTTTAGTCTAAACTACGTAACACAATGTTCTTACACTTGGTTAACACTTTGCTTTATATAAAAATCGGCCTGAAACGAGACAATTTTGTTGTGAATAGAGCTGCCGTTTTTGGTTAATTATAACCAAAATTGGTAAAATTTTTTCCCAATGTCCAATATTTTTTTCATTTCGGTTACTTTTTTGTTATGAATATTTTTGTATATATCTTGATAAACTTGCAAATCACTTTTTTTTTTAACTTTGTTATTTGTATTGCGTTTGTTGCACAATACTTTTGACACATTTTTTACTTCGTTTGCGACATACCTTATTACCTTTGCGACATAGTTCAGCTGCATAATTTAATAGCAACCAAATTTGGTAAGCCTTGATAAAAAAAATTAAATAAACTACTAAGCCCATCGACTTCAAAATGTAATCAGCTCTTAACTTCATAAATGCTTGTCGATTACTGCCAACTTGACTAACCTGGAATGATTCGTTTGTTCCTTGACGAAAAAAATTAAAAAAATTTTTTTTATAATAACTTCAAAAGTTTTCGTCAAATTGATTTTAGAATGCACTTAATCCTATAGAATTAAAATGTGTATCGGATGCCTCTAATTTGACGTTTTAGGAACGGAATTTGTTTATATATGTACGTACATATGTATGTATTTATGAATAAAATTTTTTTTAATAAAATAAAAAAATTTAAATTTAGTGCGTTTTTACTTAAATTATGCGCTTTTTTCCTGATTTCAGTGCTTTTTAAAATTTGAAAGTTGACAACGCTGTCAAAATATTATGAAATCCTCTCCGTGTTTACAAAAAAAAGAGAATAAGAGTCTGTTGTAGGTATTTTTCATGTTTACACTGATACTATAAGTAAAATGCAAGCAAAGATATTGAACTGTTGAGTTAGTAATAAAAATTGGAAAATTACAAAAAAAGATGTGTACTAATAAAACTAAATATTGGAGAAAACATTTTATTATTTCAATGTAATTTTACTACAAACTATTATTTTTTTATACGTTTGTTTGGTTTTGCTGTACCATCAGCTACTTGATGATTGCAGTGGTACAATATTTACAAAAACAACATGATAATTCCCTGAGTTGATTTTGGTTGCTTCTGCAAAAGTGTTAACACTTTCAACAGGTACAATTAGTGCTGCCAATGTTTACTTCGAAACACACCTCTGGTGTGATGAGAATACTTAAGTTTCTAAAATGGTTTAGAAAACAAAACATTTACCGACCGCTTGTCAAATATTCTATCCGTATTCTCGCCTACTCGATACATTTTGCGTTTACATGTTAAGATTTTGTGTATTCTACAGCATTTTTTGACATGTCATAATACATTGTATTACCATGTAAAGACACCTTAAGGCAGGCTGTATCAGCAGCAAATGTGGAAGTGCTGACAAGAGCCATATCACAAGTACAAATCAAATACAAAACTGGCCCCAGTATACTCCCCTGTGGCACACCGGATGAGGTAGTTTCAGGCATACTCATAAAGTCTCCTTCCACAACAGTGAACTTCCGGGCAGTAATGTAACTTTTCAAAAGACTTACAACGTTTATTGGCAGGTATGTTTTTAATTTTAAAATTAGGCCTTCATGCCACATTTTATCAAATGCCTGAGAAACGTCGATAAACAGCGCAGAACAATACTTCTTTTCTTCAAATGTTCTTCTTATAAATTGGACCAATCTATGAGTTTGTTCAATGGTGCTATGCTGACTTCTAAAACCAAATTGATGGTCCGGTATGCACCCACTATTAACTAGAATTGGGGACAATTTTGTCATGAGCAGTTTTTCGAAAAGCTTTGACATTGTTGATAGGAGACTTATTGGCCTATATGACTCAGCCTTGGTAAAATCTTTGCTCGGCTTTGGAATCCCTTTAACTTTGGCAAGTTTCCAGCTGTGTTGATATACCCCAGTCGTAAAATCATTAAAAATAAATAATAGTATTCTAATTGCAATAGGAGGCAACTTCATCAGCACCTGGTTACTAATTCTATAAAAACCCGGAGATTTCTTTGGGTTGAGTTCAGCAAGTAGTTTTTGTACATCACGCGTCTTAAACTTTATTTGTTGTAGAGCGACTACACTCGGCAAATCAATTACACCAGTACATGTGTTTGGGGTAAATACGTATTTTAAATGATCAGCAAATATGTTACCTTTTTCAGTCTCGCTTCTAGCCCAATCTCCGGTAGATGTGCGCAGAGGTGGTTTAAACTAGGGATGTAACGAATACCAGTTTAGCGAATGCGAATGCGAAAACGAATAATACATTTTAATTTTTGCGAAAGCGAATGCAAATATTACAATACGTTGAAAAAATCACATGAAAATAAAATTGTCTAAGAACATGAAGTTGTGTTGTATAGATAGATCCACTTGAGTCTTGAATTCAGCAAATATTTATTCAAAATTGTTAAATTGAAAGATATATGAAATCATATTAAAATAAGTATAGATAATAATTAAAAATAAATTTACAAAATGTTAGGCAATCAACCCATTCGTACTTTGGCCTTAAGACCTTGTACTAAGTTCAACATTTCCTGCAAAATGCTACCAAAATACATATCATGAAAAAAATTTGCAGAAGTAGTGCTCTGTTCATCTTGGGAAAAACATGAAATATGTATATCTTCAACATTTTAAGTTTTCATGCGAAATAATATGAGTGGCACTTGTTTCGCAAAAAATTTACAACAAAGAAGGATTAGTTAATATTTTTGCATTTCAAATTTTTGGTACGAAGTAATGAATGGTGCTTACCATTTTTTACAGAATTGTCTTAAGTAGAAAATATTTTCGCTCAAATCAAACATTGCCTTTATTTTTCAAAAACTGGAAAATATTTCCAATATTTTTGTCTTTAGTATTCGCTTTAAATATTCGCATACATTTTAGCGAATGCAAATGCGAATGCAAATAGCAAAAGTAAGCGAATTATTTGCGAATGCGAAAGCGAATGCGAACATTCGTTACATCCCTAGTTTAAACTCAACGGGGGTTTTGAGCTTTCTAGCAGCGCGCCACAAAGAGTATTTAGATGCTGGTGTGACATCAAGACCTTCCAGATAATTTTTAAGAGATGCAGTTTTTTCATGTGCAAGCAGCTCTTGGAATCGTTTAGTGCACTCTTTAAATCTAATTGTATTCTGGGGTGATCAGTGCTGTTGCCACTTCCATGCACATACGAGACGTTCAATATCTGTAGAATATATTCTATTAAATCCAGTCTGCGGATGGGAGGTAGTGGCATGTCTAGCAGCTTGCTTAATATTTTCGTTAAGATTGGCAATGTTAGATTCAACAACATCATGAGTTCTTAGCGTAATGTTTTCCGTGCAATGACTACTAAGATATTTTTTGAATCGCAGCCAATTAACACGACTGACCATCTTCACATATGAGTGAGGAAGAGCACTTCTCAGTGGGCTACAGATTGTAAGGATCGTGGGAGAGTGATCGGACGATAGATCTAGGGAAGCTTCAACTTGAATTAATTCCCTAGAAATATTTTTCATGACGCCAAAATCAATAACATCCGGAACTTTATGTATGTCAGCATGCCAGTAAGTGCGCTCACCACTCGAAATAACGTCCAAGCCTATTTTGGAAATTGTATTGAACAACGCTCGACCTCTGGGTGCAATAAGACGCAACCCAGAACGTATGTTTAGCATTATAGTCGCCAGCTGCTACGAAACAAGGGCCGAGAGATTTGTAGAAATCCTCGTATTGATCGTCAGTAATTTCGAACCTAGGAGTAGGGAGTAAATTGATGATATGACAAAATTTGTGCAAAAATTTTCGACACAAATATTCGTTGCTTGTAGATGTTCTTCACAAATGTTGTCAATAACAAAATGCTTGAGTCTTGAATTAATTAAAATTGCTGATCCCCTATAGGTAAATTGCAGTAAGTTTTTGTATGGCCATATTATTGATAATTATGGCACTGTACGGGAACTGAACGCTTACGTGGCTCTTCAAGTGTGATTTTTCGGTATAAGAGATACTTTACACAATAAATTGGATGGGTTTCATTTTTTTCAATTGTATGTCATTCGGCTCCACTTCTCTTTTAATTATGTTGGTAGCATTTTAAACCTTAAATCCTTGGTTGATAAGTGCAAATTTTACTTCTTCAGGTTCAACATATGAATCTATGCCCTTTAATACTATATGTAGGCCTTTAGCACTCTTAAGTTGGTATGTGTAAAAACTTGTTTTATCCTTTGCAAATTCACTAACCATTTTTCGGAAATATATTTCATCATATATTTGGATTTTAGTTTCATCAATATTACCTCGTTGAATTGAAATGATGTGAAAAGTATTTTCACCAATGGTCGACAGTAGTTTTTTTTAGAAGCACGTTAGAGTTTTTTGGTGGCTTAAAAGACTTGTGCGATGATAGAAGATGCACTGTTAGCCCTAGACATCTTTGGAGCAGATGAAATTTTAGAAGAACTTTGGGCTTCGCCCACGCTTTACCACGGTTATATATCTGTCCATTTCTACTTGTACCTTTGGTTTTGAACTACTGTTACCTGTATTGATAACTTGGTTAAGTGATGAACGCGAGCCCGAAGCGGATGATATCGCTGACTTAAATGAAGAAGTACTATACAATTGTAATGTAAACGATTCAATAGTTGGTATTGGATAAAGCGAAGTTGATCGCTGGCGAAAAAGTGGCTTTTCCGTTTGAAAAAGGCTATCATTTGATTTTTTATTTTTAATGTTTTCATTAGGAGTTTCAAAACCCACAGTAAAATAGGCATTTCTGCCGTTAGAACTCACTTCACAATTGTTTTCCTTTGAGGTACTCATATAGAGTATTCTCCAAGGGTACTTTGTTTGTGTTTGCTTGCGGTTGTTTTGTTTTTGTTATCTCTTGCTATGCAAAAAATACCAGTAAAGCCAATAAGCTTATTCACCAAGGTGAATATTTATTACGAATATGTTTTTTGTATGATTTTTGATTTTGTTGTTTTTTTATTTTTGTTTCGTATGTATGTAAAAAAACCACTTTAACGTCTGTTCACTATGAAGGTTCAACTAGAACTAGAACAACTCGTATTATTTTCACAAGACTTAACAAGTGAAAAGAATAATAAATCTAAAAGTTTGAAATCGGCAATTTCCAAATTGCGTTCTTCTAAATTCGGATGTAAAACACATACTATTAACTTGTATTTTCTCAATTTCAACTTAAGCAGTCGTAGAATGTGTTTTAACATCCGAACTCACAAGAAAACATGTGGAAACGATGTGGAAGCCAGAACATACACTTATGAATTAAAATTTCGCCGGGAAAAAAGTAGGTATTCTTAATATGAGGGAAAGGGAGCACTTTTTGAGAGGTTTCTCCCCAAACATTTTGAAGGAAACTAATTCAAAAATTTAAAAATCAAATTAATATATATTATAAAACAATGGTATATGCATTTATTTAGAACAAAAAGTTTAAATAAGCATTGGGATGTTATAGTTCTCTCTTTTTTTAGAGCCTATTCACATTATGCCTTTTTAGCCTGCCTTCTTTGGACAATTTTCTTTTAAACCCCCTACGAAAAGTCAAGGACATTTACATTAAGACTTTTTTCTTCATGACTTTTTGACGTTTGTATACACTCTTAGTGCTGAGAGTACGAAAAAACAAATTCCCTCGAATTTTCATTTCGTGCCTTTTGTTTTACTCCGCATGCTTCTCAGCACCTCTCACCAGCGAACTCAGAAAGCCTGCCTACACATGCAAGCAGAAAAGGCACAGTGTAAATTGCGTCTTAGGCTTTTTTATCCAAGCCCCGCGTACATCAACTTTAAAAACATGAACTACTTCTGCCTTTAGAAAAAATACTAAAACACTAAAGCTTGCACGCCTCCTTTAAGTTCACATAGCAGGTAAATGGCAGATTTGTTTTCCTCTAATATCAAGACTTAATATCCTTTGTACATACAGTCATTGGAAATTTAATCCATTCGCATCTACACTTGGGCAATTTTAGCACCACTTTCTCAGCATAAAGTTATTCTTCATGGTTGTACGCTGTTTACCAAGCTGGTTCGGATCCGAAAAATGAGGGTATATGACCATATATGATAATATATATTCATACATTTTCATACATTTACATATGAATTTTTAAATTCATATTCATATTCATTAAAATTACTTCTTTAACCCCCGACCAAAAAAAGGGGTGTTATAAGTTTGTAGTGTGTGTCTGTGTATCTGTGTGTCTGTCCGTGTTCACGTACATCCCAAACGGCTGGACCGAATTTTCATTTAGTTTTCTCGGTTTCTAGTTTTTCACCTTCCAGTGACTTGATCGAGATGGTTCTTAACCATTTTTGAAGAAAATCCAGCCGTTTAGAAGATGTCACATCTTTTCTAGATATGTATATCGGGGGGTTTTAAAATTTTTAATTTTTGTTATTTAAGATTCTAAGCATTGAAGTTGTATTTGATGAAACATTTGTTTGGATAAATAATTAAAAACGAACTAAAAGATATTTTATTCGTCATTTTAATCATAAAAAAAATATAAATTTTATTTCAACAGTAGTTTTCAATAATTTTTTTTGCAGTAATATGAACTTTGTTTCTTAAAAATATTTAGAGTATTCCGATATTTTCTATAAAATTAATGACTGAAATATACTTATGATTATTTCATTTATTTAATACGGCCGCAATGTATAAAATCGTACAAGAATGGGGTTTATTTTTTAAACATTGAGGCTGTGCGCATATAAACTTTGCAAACCGTATGTATTTTCTAATAGATTTGCAATTCACCAGTGACAAAAAAGAGAGAGAAAATTCGAGTTAATTGATTGCAATAACGATCTTATGTGAAATATCATGTATGCATACATTTTTATATGGCTTCATATATTATATCTCATTTCTATATATGGATCCACATATAAAGAGCTTCATAATTAAATTTCCATATATGACCTCATATACTATAAAACATTTCATATATTAGTAATATATCAATTCATATATAATACTGTTGTAATGTATAATCCCATATATTTCCATACATGAATTCATACATATTCATGTATATTTATATACATTCATATATGTATTAAAAATATATGGACCACACATATTTTCTTTAGCTGGGATATTTTATTTTTTATTTAAGCAAAAAATATATTTATATTCACACATAATCTCATTGGCAATGAAAACACAAAATTATTAATATTATTATTTCAGAATAAAATGTAAACATTAAACAGCTGATACAGATTTTACTCTTTCCCGTATTCGCTTAGTCCCCGGCTATTTAGAATAGGACGATTATTTGCTGGGAAAAATGATAGGGAAGAGAAAAAACTCCCGGGAATATTCATAATTGAGCTGTGTAAACTTACGATTAGGAAGCTAGCAATGCTATGTAAGTATACATACATACGGGCATGTTTTGAAAATTACGGTGATTTCAAAAACAAACTATTAATATCTGACTTGTTGGTAGATTTTTATTGAATTTTAAGTTTTTGTCATGTATAATAGAATATTTTACTCCAACTTCCATCGCTATAAATAGTAAAATTTGCAAAAGCAATGATTTAGCTTTTATTAATTTTATGAACTCACAGTGATTTGACATGTCGTTATTTGCAGAACAGGCCCGATAATTAACTTAAAAAAATTGTTTTTAAGATCTGATCAGATAAGACCATCAGAGATTGATATATTTACATACACACTTAGTTATTCATAAACTGGTGATCCAGATTTATTAAGTTAATTTTTAACGGGCTCAAATGATTAATAGAAAAAAATATTGTGCCCGGAAGTTCACCGTTATAGACTTCATGACTGTGCTGCGTAAGATTAAATTAACGTATTGTTTATGCCAAAACAATACAAAAACAAATTGAGCATTCGTTCTTATTCATTCACTTTAAAGAACGATACAAAACAAAATCAAACATTAGCGGTATTCACGGTTGGGTATTGTAGATCTTTTACATATTGTAGATTTGTTAAATCGGGGTAAATTTAAAACGGAGCAACAACAAAAAAAAAATTTTTTTTACCACACAGAAGAAAAAATCGATCACGCTTGGACGTTTAAAATCGTAGTATAATTAATAGGGTTTTAAATTTAATACGAACAGTGAATACCGCTATTTTGTTTCGTTTATTTCCGTAATCTCTTTTTAAGTACAAAGAAATCAAAACATTAAATAAATATATAAATTTAATAGTGTCGATTATTTTTGTTACGAAAATCAAGTCCTAGCTCATGTGTCGTGGCATAAAGAGCATAGCTCTAATAATAATTTGGGATTATTAATTAGTGCGTTAAAAAATTTTAAACTTAATTGTAACAATACACAAAAAAAATACACCAATTATATAAATTACCAGTTTATCATTATACAAAAACTGCAACCGTTATTGAAACTTATCACTACTTTGTCTGTCAGACTAATGATTATATGGATAAGTTTTTTTTATAATTTTTTTTTCTAAAATATGAGATTTTTGAAAAGATACCATAGTTTTGAAACAACGTACTCGATTTTATTATGCGATATGTATACAAAATTTAAATTACGCCTGCTTTAAAATGTTCTAATACTATTTTTTTGTATAACTACTATTTCTGGAGTTATTGAGAAAAAAGTCTGAAAAAAAATTTTTTTCCCAAAAAATTATAACATTTTTTATTTTAAAAATTTCACGAAAAATAAAAAATGGCAAATATTTACCAGTTTTATTATTTATTTATAAAGCTACATATAATACAAATAAAATGAGCCCTCATTTATGAAAATCGATGGGTAAATGATTATTTTATTCGCTATAAAGCAAAAGTACCTAGTTTTAGTTGAAAAACTTTTTCTTTTCTCATTACCAAGTTAGTAACATCGTTTAATCGGATTAGCCTGTAATAACTCTGTGTATATATACGTATATGTATATGTATGTGTGAGTAAAATATCGCCAAAAATACCATAAATGTGGTTTCAAACAAACACACGAATTTTACTTATTCTCGATAAAGCAGAAAAATATATACCTGGTTTTGGTCAAAAATCTTTTATTTATTGGCGAAAATTGGAACTAATAAGAACTCACTCAAATTTTTTGACACAAAATGCAGAAGATACTGTCAGGATTAACATGTGTATATTTTTTTTTGAATTTTAAAAATTTCATTTTTTGAAAAATTTAAACCAAACTTTAAATCAAGTGACAGTGATCTTTGACCTTTCAGATAAAGTTAAACTAAGTGCAGTTTAAAAGCTATTCTCAATACCTACTAAATGGGACCAATTTCGACCCTGTATCTTAAAAACTTTTGAAGATATGAGCAATAATGGCATTCCACTTATATGAGTTTTTAATGAGTTTTTCATTTTTTGACGCGCCAGGAAATACAGAAGCTGGAAGTCCAAAATTTTATATTTATCTTAGTTAAGTAAAGTGCAAAAAGACAACTAAGTTTCATAAGATTCAAAGGTGGTCGGGAAAATCCGTTCGTCGGTTATACAAATTTTAACCCTTTTACAAAATTTCATCCATTTACATTTTCTTATTTTATCATAATAATCATTACAACGCAACAGAATGTTTTGCAAAGAAAATATGTATTTTGTACCACAGTAAAGCCGAAGGTCCACACCATCCGTTTAATGCGTAGTTGCGTTTTATGCATGTGTCAAAAAGTAGAATCAATGGAATTGTATGTGGCAAGTTACAGAACAAAACGCAAAGAACGTATAGACGCATAGGAAGGATAAAGTAGGTTTACTTTCTACTTTTGTATCCGTCGCATGCATCGTGCTCTCTTTTGTAGCCAAATGTTCGTGTGGTGAGTTTAAATTTTTTCTCTTTTTGCATTAAAACAACAAAAATAATTGCGCATAAGACGTATTGCATGTAACTTTAATTTAGAATCGGAGAAAATGTACAGAAATGCATACCACGCATATGCAAAGAACGGATGGTATGGACCTTCGGCTTAAATGAGCAATGCGCATTTTTTGCTCTTTTTGGCTCTTTGAAACATTGCGTAAACAAAAGGAGCAGAACAAGAAAAGAGCCAACCATGGTGCTCCTTTTCTTGCTCGGCTCTTTTAATGAGTAGCGCTAACATAATGGCTCAGAGCAAGAGCAATAACACAGCCGCTCTGCTTTTTGCGTAAAAGAGCCCAAAAGAGCGGAAAAGAGCGACTTTGCTCTGCGTATTTACTTACTCTGCTTATGATACAGCGTAAACTGCTTGGGAGGTTTGTAAAACTTTTAATTTTTTTATTAATATTTCTTTGTTATTAAAATGACTTGTTTTTCTTGTGTAATGAACTATAAAACAATTAAACTAATACACATGCGTGTCGTTTTTGCAAACTTTTAAAAATTATTCGAATATATGTATTTTTTTATTCTTTGGTCGATCGAATATTCGAACAAAAGTTCAAAATTATTCGTCTGTTCGAACAAGAAAAAATCAGTAAATTTCATTCGAACAAATATAGAAGACGAATAATTAACAACACTAATATTTTGAGTGTACGAATAATGTCATGATTGAAAAATCTAGTTTTACAGCAAAAGATTTTTTAGTTTTAAACCTGGCAGAGCAGATGAGTGATTTGCTGATACACACTACTGGATATTGAAACATTGGGAATGTTCTTTAAATTTATTTCAAATCCATTAAATAAATTAACTTAAATTTTGTGACGTGGTTTTCAATAAGAAATTGACGTCTGTCAAAATCTTTTATATATTCATTTGCAACTTTAAACAATTTCAAAAGTTCTTGCTTTTACGGTCTTATTCATAAAAATGTTTTTGTTTTATAAAAGTTTATAAAAGAAATTTGCATACATTATTAGATTTGTAAACCTTTAATAAAAATAAATATGGGTGCACCTGTAGTCTAGTAGGTAGTGTGTTGGAATATCAGTGCGGGTGTAGGGGGTTCGATTCGCACCAAAGACTCTGGTCTGTTTCGCTACAACGGTTCGAAGTCTTTGTTACTATGCTCATCAGTATAAGTTAATATATTAAGGCGGGTTAATTTTTTTTTGATGAAGCTTATAGCAAAAACGTAATCTATAGGTGATTCTGAGAAATTTTGCTCAAGAAACCATATCTCTAAGCCGGATTTGGATCTAAGCCAAAATTTCAAAATATATATTTTTCCATAGAACAATTTAATTAGATTCGTCATAAAATCGGATAGAATTATAGTAGATTTCTCAAACTAGGCTTGTTTGAAAGGTATTTTTATCACCTTTCAGAATCTGTATTGTATTTTTATTTTTAGTAGAGAAATTAAAAAAATTAACTTTTAACTAATAAATTCTGAATTTTCTTCAATTTTTTTTCGAGATTTTTTTGCTGATTATGATAATATTACCACGTTAAAACATTAAATTGTAGGTCGAGAATAATATTTAAAAATAAATTTAATTAAAAATGTAAAAATAGTGTTTTTTTGTTGAAACCTTAAAAATGTTGATTTTTTCAGATAGCTTTTCCTACAAAAAGGAGTTCGAAAACAAAAAAAAATTATCGTAATAAAAGTTGTTGGAAATTATCTGAACTTTCATAATTTGCAAAAAAAAATCTCGAAAATATCGAAGAAAATTCAGAATTTATTAGTTTTTAATATCTCTGCTAAAAATAAAAAATATTGGTATCAATACAGATTCTGAAAGGTGATAAAAATGCCTTTCAAACAAGCCCAGATTGAGAAATCTACTATAATTCTATCCGATTTTATGACGAATCTAATTAAATTGTTCTTTGTATATATGGAAAAATATCTATTTTGAAATTTTAGGAGGCTCCAAATCCAACTTAGAGCTATGGTCTCTGGAGCAAAATTTCTCAGAATCACCTATACATTACGTTTTTGCTATACGCTTCGTAAAAAAAAATCGTTTCACACAATTTGACTCGCCCTAATGTATATGTACATAATTTCTAGTTGTATTTGAAACTTTAATAAATAAATAAATTAAAAAAATTTTTTATTAATAGATTCATAAATATTATCGATATAATGAAAAAAGCAGGCAAAGGTGAATATTTGTGAGGAAAAATACGGTACAAAAGCGACAAACATAAATATATATTTAAAAGTGAATAAATACTGTATAATAGAGGACGGTTAGTCACGGTACATATAGTGCTATACGATTTGAATAATCTTGTTTTAATTTAAATTGGGTGCAATGTTAGGATAAACTAAAAAATATAAAAGGCCATTTCAAACCATGTTGCAAAAAAGCGTCGCAAATAATGAAAAGATTATGAAAAAATATGGAAAAAATAGAAAGTTTGATCGTTTCAAAATTGTTTAAATGAATTTACTAGGGCTCCGTTCAACTTAATATCAATTCAAACTTTAAGTAAGTAAAAATATTTTTCTCAGCTTTGGGTGAAGTAGTTAGCACTTGACTACAAAACCGAAGGTCCTGGGTTCAATCCCTGTATCCAACAGTCATTAACTAACAACACCACGCATTTTTCTGATGTGCATTAGTGTCCCTTTGTATCAGTTGTTGTAGGAAAGTTCAAGTGATGAAGGCATAATTACTGGTCACTGAACTATACCGACATCAGAGCGCCCTCCTTCGTTGTGTAGCAGAATCATCGGCTAGGTAAAATAATCAATAAAATGGCTACAAAACACAGCTTTATTAAAAACGTGCAAAAAGCAGAGTTGTAAAAAAGAAAGAAGCTTTCCTGTATCGCTTCCTTCACCACCTGTCTTCTCTATCACTATCCCTTTCCTAAAGAACGTAACACCTAGTAATAGTAGTAGGCATTAATTGCCTGAGTGTTACTTATCTAAAAAAAAAACTATTTTATTAATAACTTTAAATTTTGAGGGTATAAGAGAATTTCTAAAACTAGACGTACAACCTACACTTACAGTGCTATTCTCCGAAACAGTTATAACAAATGTTTTGTGATAGTAAAGAATTTTGTGACAATAATAGCAAAAACCTATTCTGGATTATAAAAAAACTCTTTTTGTATTAATTTATAATGATAGTTGTCATCTACACAACAGCACATTACAATAATAATTTATTGGAAAAAATCAACCAAATACGTACTTTTCCGATAAATCTAGAACATATTGCCTATTTTTTTTATTATTCAAAAGAAATCAATCATATGCATAGTGCTTTATTGTAAGAAATTAGAGGATATTAATATTAATAATTAATGTGATTGTCATTTAAAAAAAATTAAATTTAACTCTTTTTTTAAAAAAAGTTTCAAAATATATTCCATATAAATATTTTAGAAGATCTTTGCATGAGCAAGAACATTATTATTATCAATCAATAATGATCAATGATCTGGAATTCTAAATTCGAATTCATTCTAAATAAACTCCACATATCAAAATTGTATTTAAAAAATATATAGTTTTTTGTTGATATATGGATGAAAGTAAATTTTCTTGAATTCACCGATGTACGGATATACTTTATTAATCTTCAACGGGTTTAACATTTTTGAGTTAATTGGTGGTAAAGAGTAATGTGAAACGCAAATGCTTAAAAAAATCTTAAATCAAAATATTAAATTTAAGTATCTAATTTCTATAGTAAAAATCATAAAATCGACAGATTCGATTACAGAATATGTATTACTTCAACAGAAACCAATATCAGAAAAAAACTTTAGTTTCAAATTATCTTTTTCCTGTATTTAATGTGATATCAAAACGAGTTATAAATACGAGTACTTATGTGCGACAAGAGTCCTTTGATTCCATATTTGTCTCACATGGAATACAGAACAAGGCTGACTGTTTCAAAATTACTACTTTAAAGCCTTATGACTAATGGGACACTTAGTAAAGCAAATTTTTCCAAACCAGCAGATGCCATAGTTTACTAAAATTGTAAAAATACCGAAAGACTACCCGCCGTATTCATAAAAAAATGTTTTATGCGCTTATTTGACGTATTTCTATCGGAAATTTGTCAATTAAACCTGTAATAAACCTAAAACATTTTTTATGAATATGGCAGTAATAATTTTACAAAATGTTAATAAACAATTCTTTGATAATCATTTTTAGTTATAAAATTTAGTTAGTTAATAATAAATGAACTAACAATGAGTATTCAAATCATAAATCTAAAATAATTAATTAGGCCCGACCAGTGTCGGACATAAACTTAGGCTGAGTTTACATCTGGCATTCCTTATGTGTCATTTGCCCAAAAAAGCGTAACCAACTAATTGCTAATGAAAAACTGTTTGATGTATTTATGTATGTATTTATTGATTTAAACAGTTTCCAATCATGTTGGATTCTATAAACTTGTCAATTAGTTATGTATGGAACTATTTAGCTTAATAACTACATGTCTGAATCAAACAATTTTTCACTAGTAATTAGTGGTTACGCTTTTTTTTACGCTTGTGTGGCATTTGGCGCACCGATGCACAGTGGCGTGAAATAAAAAAAAATTGTGGTAAAAAGTCCGCAACTTTTGAACTAGTGAACCGATTTCGATGAAGTTAACTGTTTTGGAAAAAAGAAGTGTTCAACTTTAGAGAAAGTATATTTGGGAGCACCCTGTTATAAGACAGGGTGGCTCCAAAGAGACTCAAAGTGGGAAACTGCGGGTGTCGAAATTCTTTCGGAGCTTGTAACTTTTGTAAATATGGACCGATCTAAATAATTTTTTCAGCCGGACAATCAGCGTTAAGAAATAAAAATAAAACATGCTTAGAGCACTATTTTATCTCTTACAATTTCCAAGTTATATGACTTGAAAAATTTTTTTTTTTTAATTTTTGGTATGACTTTTTAATTATTAGTACATAACTTTTTCATTATTTAACAAAAATTAGTTGGTTTTATTGTTTTTGAAAGAAAACTTGATTACAATTCATATAAAAAAAGTTTTTTGATATCTCAAAAATTGTAGCAAGGAATAATTTTGCAATTTGGATTTTTGAAAATTATGATAAAATTGTGTATATTTTGTGAAAAAAGTATTCTTAATTTTTTTGAAATATTTTAAAAAAATATTAAGTATTTGATAAAAACTTTTATTGTTTCTGAGAGAAGAGGCATTAAGAAAGACTATGAACTAAATTTTAGAGAGTTTTGATGGTGCACCCTACATCCAGCATTGGTCGAAAATTTGCATTTTTTTTGTTAAAAATCTAGTTTTTGGATGTGGCAAAAAAATTGCACTCTCGTTTTTGTAAATTTTTTGGTTTTTTTATTATAAATAAACTTGTTGTAAGTAACCTGTAAGAAACTCTTGACATCCTACACATAAATGTAGGCAGGAGAGGAGATTTTCTACAAATGCTAAACTTTTTCTAACACAATTTTTCCCAATTAAAAAAGTTTTATAAAATTATATATTTGGAAACATTTTAATTAGTTCAATAGTATACACTTAGCTTTACAAACCATAAAAAAATTATTCTCATGCTTTCAATACTTTTCGAAATATTCAAAATCTAATTTTGATTACAAAATTAAATTTTCTAAATTTTTTATTTTTGCCTAAATTATTGATCTCATTTTCTTTACTTCAAATGTTCTTTAACGTTTTCTGTGTTATGACAATAGAATACATAATTGTCTATTCAACGATATATAATTTGTATACCTTTGACATTATATCAGTTGTAAAATGTACACACAAATATAACACCTCAGGTGAAAATTGACGTGTTTTTTCTGCTATTCAAACAAACTCACATTTTTTATGACCTCTTGAAGTTGCATTAAATATTTTCTGTAATTAATTACTTTTATTTCGGTTGCTATAATACTATTTATAACACAAAAAAAAATTTTTCTCACTTATATTGGTTACGATTATAACCATTATTAAAATTTATTACATGGTTAATGGTTATAAAAATTTCTCGCCATTTCTCTTATAACTGTTATGTTCCTGCTTAAAGCATCAATATATGTGACAAAATATATCTTTAAATCTAAAATTTTTTAGAAAAATTGCTGCTCAGTATAAATTTTCACAAATGCCAAAGTTAAAGCAGCATTTCTATATGTAAAGTAGTAAACATTTTTTTTATTATTTCTCGGGATCCCACACAAAAAGCCCGGGAAATCGGGAAGTTTTAAAACTGCAATTCCTGAAAAGAAACCCTACTTGTGGCATATTCAAATCACGATGTAAATTTTAATTTCTTATGTACCATGGAGCCGATGTTAAAAACTGTAAAATTTTGTTTTGCGTTCTTTGAATTTTTTCTATATTTGAAGCTGAAGCAGTACACCATAGCTGAATTCCGAAGCACCATATAGGTTTTAAAAGCGACTTGTATATTAAAAGTTTACAATCTAGGGTGAGGGTTGAATTTCTACCAATCTGCCAATGAGCCTTCGATCGAGATGTATACAAAGGTATTTCACATGTAAATTTTGAGGAACAATTTGATTATTGATTGTATTGGGGGAACAAGTATCTTTTCGTAGGGTAAATGTTACCTGAGCACACTTCTGTTCGTTTACCTTTATTCTCCTCAAGTTTAACCATAGTTCTACCTGAACTATGCAGAAGATATCGGGAAGCCTCGTGAGGGTTTTCGTGCGTACTAAGGCAGGCTGTATCATTGGCAAATGTATATGTGTGAATATTACTGCTCAATGGCATATCACAAGTAATAATCAAATACAAAACTGGCCCAAGTATACTCCCCTGTGGCACACCGGATGAGATTGTTTCAGGCATACTCATAAAGTCTCCTTCCACACCAGCGAACTTCCGGGCAATAATGTAACTATCCAAAAGATTTAGAATGTTTATTGGTAGGTAAGTCTTTAATTTTAAAATTAGGCCTTCATGCCACACTTTATCAAATGCCTGGGAAACGTCAATAAACAGCGCAGAACAATAATTCTTTTCTTCAAAAGTTTTTCTAATAAATTGAATCAATCTATGAGTTTGTTCGATGGTGCTATGCTGACTTCTAAATCCAAATTGATGGTCCGGTATGCACCCATTATCAGTTAGAATTGGAGACAATTTTATCATGAGTAACTTTTCAAAGAGTTTTGACATTGTTGATGGTAAACTTATTGGCCTATATGACTCAGCCTTGGTAAGATCTTTGCCCGGCTTTGGAATCATTTTAACCGTGGCAAGCTTCCAGCTTCTCACATGAAGTGTGAAACACAAAATTCTATCGTTTCTCGATATGTGAAAAAAGTGTGACGGTTTTATATTTCATAACAAATTTAGGTACCCTATGTCACAAACAGGTGTTCCAATTTCGCTTTGTTCGCAGTATAGAATTTTTTTTTTTATTAACATATCAATTGAAATTTTGCTTTGAATGAATTATCCCGTTATATACTTTAAAATAAAACAATGAATGAAATTGATTGCTTTAAATTTATGAATGAGTAAAGAAGAGAGAGGTATGCACATAAATATACCTTCTAAAAATTGTGACTAGAAACGAAAAAAACACCACGCATTGATGATTGTAATTTGGACTGTCTAACTAGTAAGAAGTAGTGATCGCTAAAAGAAATATAATTAATGTTCAACGTGGTTAGAAGCTTGATACATAAAAATTTTATTTTTTTTTCATCCTTGAGAAAAACTTTATATGTATTTCTGTTGAACAAAAGTTTAAAATACGAAACTTATTAATATTATAACAAAATCCAAAAGAAAAAGGAAATCGAAATATTGTTTTAAATTCTGTCTAAATTCTGGGTCCTATAAACAAACTAAGGTTCACGTTTTAAACTGAACACCAACGTGCAGATGCTAAAAGAAACTTATTTTGGGAGCTCTTGGATCACTCTAGGCATACCGATCACGCCAGCTGCTGAGGGCCTCAGAAACAAATCTCTCAACTTTCCGTCATCTGGGAATAAATACAGGCACAATTAAACCACATGTATTAGGTGTGTTATGGTTTACTAAAGAACAAAAAATATTCTTCCAATTACCAACGTTTTGTGATTACGTCTGAACCTTGAAATTTTGTGGCTTGCAAATTATTAATTTTAATTATTGTTAAAATTTTCTACAATTGGTAGTAATCCAATCCTTTTTTTTGTTATTGTTTACTCTTAAAGTGAACATTTACAATATAGAATTAATTCTATATTAACATTCATTCATGAGTTTGTGTCAGAAATTGTAATTTAAGTTAAACTTTGCATTTTTCTATATTCATAGTTTTTGTTCTCTCTTCATTCTTTTATATTGCTCTATATATAATTTTTTTATACACATTATTTTTAAACACTTGATTATCATCGAACATCTGCCCAGGCCTGAGCATCGTTGGATGAAATTACAGTGATGAGAGCCAAATAGAAGGAGTTTGCTGTGAATCGTGTTGGGGTTCTCCATGAAATTATTGGGACACAGATGAGAACTATAGTTGGTGTGGGCAATGATCTTCTACATCAAAAAGATTAAACTTAAGGTATATTTGAATAAGACAGCTTCGTAGTATGTCTGAAAATAACATACATACTTATGTAGCTAAAGGAATTCTTGTATGAGTTTTATCAGCACGTTCTACTTTGTATTGGTATATGTGGGAGAACATGTGATCAAGAACCCAACCACATCCGGCGAGTATAGTCTTGATTAGAACGTGCGGTCGCATAGTTCCTCCTCAAAACAACACCTAAAGAATTAAAAGCAATATGCTCGAAAAAGTACCATTACAGATGGCGCCCAACGTGGGGCACGAGACAATCTGAAAATTTATAAGTGTCTTCTACAATAATATCCCGATACAAACAGATTTGTCCAGCTCTGCAAATATATTTTTTATATACTCATTTTATTGAAAGTAGTCTTTGATTTAAGATAAATTTACTGGAATTTCTCATTCTATTGCGAATTAAAATGCTTATAGACCTGACCGTAAATGATTCTTATTTGCAAACTATTTTCAAGTCTCATACCAGTTTGATCAATAGCTATCAATAGTTAAATGGATGATCAATTAGTTTATTTGGAGTTATTACTTTTCGTTGTTTTAGTTAAACTGATCAGTAATCCAGTAAATAAAATTTCATGCACCAATTGGTGATTCGTTTTTCATTTTACTCACATATGTATAAACAAATAATCTCATTCAAAATATTCCTTCTATTTAGGGCACCACTTCTATTTGGCTTCTCTCATACTTCCTAAATCAATATAAACTTTATATACTTGTAACGCTTATATTTATTAACATGGAATCGACGAATTGTTCGATTTGTAAAAATCCTTTGGATAATTCCGAGGCTTTGATGTCAACTAAATGTCATCATGTTTTTCATCAGAATTGTATGGCTAAAAATATGGAAAAGACTCCATTTTGTCCGATGTGCGAAAGTTCAGTGAATTATTCTTCACTTTTCATTACCTTCGGCTACCTTGACTCCAAAAGGTGCTGTACCGAAAAAGAAAACTGTACCCCTACCACCATCCCGAGCGATGCGATTTTCAAGTCGATTGGCAAACATGATGGAAAATGTTGACAAGTCAGGAACAACGTGTAGAAAATATTACCACCGTAGAAAACTCAAATCCTACTGATATTCAAAAATTATATAAAATTGTTGAAAGTCTATCAAATAAATTGCAAAGTCTTGAAGTTACCAGAAACCCCGAACTATTTCCTCCTATTACCAATCGAGCTTCTGTAGTTTCAAATCCTTCTAATGTACAAAACAATGAACCGAATTTGGAATTTCCAAATTATAACAATGCAGACAATGTCACACAAACTCTTCACCGCAATCACGGTTCAAATTCTTGAATCGCTTTAACCAACAGTAGTAACGTTGTTAGTTTAATTAATAGTTGGAATGTTAGATTTGATGGAAACTCATCTAGCTTTCCCGTTGGAAAATTTATTTATATTATCACTGCTTGGACTAACGACAACCTAGGTGGAGATTTTGAATTGCTATGCGATCATTTTCATATTTTAGTTGATGGAAGGGCCAAAGATTTGTATTGGTTCAAAGAATAGAATGGGGCCCTCTCTGCCTGGCAATTAAATCTTATCTTGCAGACCATTTTTCGGATAATGATATAATATATTATTGAAACCCTGAAGGAAATATTTTTGGAGAACTAATATGAAAAATTAAAGACATTTAGACAGACTGTGGCTACGGCTGTGCTTGCTTGTACTTAACGATAAGAATCCTCCTGGAAATTTTTCAAGAAGAATGAGAAACAATCAAAGCAAATTCTTAATAAAATGATTTGGGAGCCTTATTATAAAATTATTCACTAATTGCGGTAACAGTCGTCAATAAGTCTTTATATGATATCTTTCTTACTGTGTAATAGCTACATTCTATTTGCTTAATTCACTTAAAAATTTGTCTTAGAAATGTTTTTGTGTTAACTTTTATTTAAAAAGAATGCTTACATTAATAAAACAATACAAATTTGGCCAAATTTCATTTAATAAATGTATTTAATTTAGAAATTTTGTTTTTCCCGGGAATTCCCGGAAACGCGATTTTTTTATTCCCGTTTCCCGGGAAATGCAAAAGTTTGGGAAATCCCAAATCCTATCTGGTACCATCGTGCCAATATTTTTTGTATATATCGGCCTATACCTTATAGGCCGATATTGAGGGGACCTTTTTGAACCAACTTTTGGTTGAAAATGAAATATTGCAATTAACAAGTAAGAGTGCTATATCCGGCTGTGTCGAATCTTAAATTAAAAAAATCAAAAAGGTGTTTCCAGGGTTGGGAACTTCAACTTTTTTGTTATATAAAAATAACCTACTAAAACTAATTTTTCCTTTTTGTCTAAAAATTTAAAATATCTTACATTCTTAAAGAAAAAGATTGGTGTAAGAAATCAGAGAAATTTTAAATTATCATTCCAGGGTTGGGAAACGTACACTTTTTGTGATATACAAAATTAACTAGGTGTAAAAAATTATTTTTTAATTTTTTATTTATAAATATATTTTATGTTTTGGAAAGAAGAGTTGGGTGAAGAAAATTTTAAAAATAAAAACTACAGCTCCACAGCTGGAAAATTTAACCTTTTTAGGGTTCCGTACACCAAAGGTGAAAAGGAAATTTGGAAACAGTGTATAGACCTCTGGCCGCTACAACAACAAATACATGAGAGTTAAAAATTAGAGGGTGTTCCAAAACGAGCAACGAAAAATGTTAAAATCCCACGTAATATACATACAATTGTATGTATATACACTTGAAATTTGTAAAGTTAGTGTATTTTTATACAGACTGCAACTATTAACACTAAAATTTAAACAAATTTAAATTAAAGGGTGTTCCATCAGTTTATGCAATTATGACTATGTAATTTTGACAACTTGCTGTACCTTGGAAAAAAAATCGCCAAAAAAAAATCGCCAAAACAAAAAAAAGCACCAAATTAAAAAAATTTCTAAGACTAAAATAAATCGCGAAAAACCGGGAAAATCGCCAAAATGAAAAAAATCGCCATAAGGAAAAAATCGCCAAAAATAGAAAAAAAAAATCGTCAAAATTAAAAAAATTCGTCAAAATGAAAAAAATCCCCAAAAAGAGAAAAAAATTGCCAAAACGAGAAAAAAGCGGCAAAACTAAAAAAACGTTTTAACTTAAAAAAACTTCAAAAAAGCCACATTAAAAAAACCACACTTTAGGCCGGGTATACATCGGTGTGCCAAATGCCACACAAGCGTACAAAAAGCGTAACCAACTAACTACTAATAAAAAACTGCTTGATTCAGACATGTATTTATTAAGTTAAATAGTTCCATACATAACTAATAGACAATTCTATAGAATCCAACATGATTGGAAACTATTTAAATCAATAAATACATGTCTGAATCAAACAGTTTTTCATTAGTAATTAGTTGGTTACGCTTTTTTGGGCAAATGACACACAAGAAATGCCAGATGTAAACTCAGCCTTACTGAATTTATTTTGAGATTAAAGTTACTAACTAAAACTAGTATTGTCTTTATTTCATTTTTTCTTTGTTCATTTAACATATTTGACACACGTATACTTCGTACAAAGTATGTGTGATGTTGTGTGTTTGGCTGTTTCGTCAGCTACTTCGGACAAAGTGTGTGTGATGATGATGACTCGAACTGCAAAAAGAACAACAAACACACATAAAAAGCGGAAAGAACATACACATGCGCACAAAAGCGCTCAGTCACGTTTGGTGGGCTCTGGTCTAGAAGGAGCAATAGGCTATTCATTTTTAGTGCCTATAGTTTGCATGGCGTTTCCCACAAACAGCTTATTTCAACCAGTAATTTTAAACGAACATTCAAACAATTAGATAAATTTTTTTTTTGGTTTAAAATTTAGTACGACCTCCTTTTTGGTCAACTATTTCCAACTCACATGGATTTCACTAACTTTCCTGTGGTTTGGGAATATCTTGGTATCTGTTACATTGACGTCTATACCGGTACGTACCGGTATACCGATTCCGGCCAAAAAATAAATGATAGGTCAGTTGTTTGGCAACTACAAATTTTTATTATGTATTACAACTTTTTTAACCATGAGACGACTGTTTTTTTCAGTTGTATTTTGGTTTTTATTTCGAGCATTGTGTTCGTATTGCTTTATTATTCCAGACGCAATCCAATCCCATTTGCGAACCAATATTATTGCCATGTTCATAAAGCTCAAGAATTAATTCAAAGACAACTGAAATTAGTTGTTATTCAGAATGCCAAAAAAAGGTTGTTTAAGAGTTAAGTTGTTTCAGTTTCAATCCAACTTAGTTGAGCTGTAAACCGTAATATGGGCAAAAATTGCAAAAATATACTTCAATTAACTTCCTTTCTTTGGTTTTGGTCTTGTTTACAAACTTCACCATAATAATTAAGGTTGATAGAGAAAAAACTTCTAAGCTTTTATATTTGAAGTTAAAGATTCCTCTCTTGAGGTGAAGAAAACTTAAAGTTTTTAATGTTAATTGTACAAGAATATTGGTTTCTTTGTTTTTAAGTTGACTAAAAGAATATTGTTTATTCTTTGAATTGAAATATTCAAATATTCGTTTCGTCTGAATTTGGCGAGAAAGTTATAAACAATATGGGTCCAGTACGAAAATATTGCCTAAGAACGTGTCCAAAGTATAAAAGTGTCGAAAAAAACCCGAAAAAATTATATTTGGTGAAAAATGCAGACATCTATTTGAAATTTACTGAAACAAGATATATGTATGTATATGGTTCTCTTAGTCTCTTCTTTCTGTATCCTTCTATAATTTTAAAATCGGTTGATATTTAACTTAGTTAGAGGTTGATAAGTGCCTACGGGTACGAAAAAGCGGTTTTTTTTACCCGTAACTCAAAATTTTTGAGGTATCTGGAAAATTTCAAATACAGATTTTTGTTACACTAGCAGAAAAATATAACTACACAAATTTCATCAAAATTTGTCACACAGTGTAATTTATCAATGTATAGTTTTTGTAGCGTGCGACACCACGCAAATTTGCTTGTTTTTTAAAAAAAAAAAAGCGAATTATATTTTATTTTATAATTTTTGTGGCCGTCAGCAGCTCTACATTAGGTAAAATTTTAAGAAAAATCGAGTCACGTTGTTTAGAAATACAAGGTTAATTGTTTGCTGTAGCACGCGACAAAAAAGTGTAATTTCTCGGAGAAATGCCCATATGTTAATGTAAAAGTACTCCCTTCTTGAAGTAATTTAATAAAAAAAGTTTATTTGCTATGTCCATGGCTATGGCTTAAATAATAAATTTGTCAGTAATATCGGTATACCGGTATTATAAACTCGATAACGGTATGTACCGGTAATACCGATACCGAAGTAAACTAAATACCGATACCGCTACCGATACCGAAATTTAAAAAATAATTGTACCGGTATCAATACTGATACCGTTATTTGTTTCGGTTTCCAACTTTGGGTTTCTTACACCAATCTTTTTCTTTTAAGAATTTAAGATATTTTAAATTTTTAGATGAAAAGGAAAAATTAATTTTAGTAGGTTATTTTTATATAACAAAAAAGTTAAAGTTCCCAACCCTGGAAACACCTTTTTGATTTTTTTAATTTTTTTTATATTTTTAATACAAATTTTATTCGTACTGAAATATAAAACAAGTTTATTTAACAAAAAAATTTAAAAATATGTGTTATCTAGTTACTTTTATATGGCAAAATCAAGTTTCAGTTTTCCAGCTCTGAAACCGTCTGCTCGATTTTGCTGATTTTCAATACCAATCTAAGTTGGACCATTTCTGACACACCAGTCCAAGAATAAAGTCTCTAGCTTTTCTGGGAGCTTCGGAAAACCGATTTCACGTACACCAGACGGACGGACGGACGGACGGACAGACGGACATCGCTTATTCGTCTTCCCTATTCATAAGGACCCAGAATACATACATTTTATGGATCGCATATGAATATTATGCAAATTACACACGGAATGACAAACCTATATATACCCTTTTCCATTTTTGGTAAAGGGTATAAAAAGCTGGAACAGAAATTCTAGAGTAGGTATTTCAAATATCAGTGACAAGAAATATTTTAATAAAAACAATTGAATGATAGCTACATATTATTCGAGAATAGCACTGTTACTGTTTTTTGAAATCCCGGGCTTCGGGATTTAGTGATGGAGTCTCGAAATCCCGAACCGGGACCCAGGGATTTTCGGGACTTTCAAAATCCCGAAAACATTGTGCAAAAATGTGCGTCTTTATATTAAAAATAATATTTTAATTTTACAATTTATTTGTTTTTTTTTGCATATTTAAAAGGTACATACAGACGAACATATCTGTGGACATTTCACAAAACGACTTCTTTCTAAACAAACAACTTTTCAGTAGAGTGAAAAAGGTTAACAAAAGTTAATAGTTAGAAATTTAAAGAAATTTTATGTTTGGATATTATAGACAAATATTATAGACAAATACTCTAAAAGCAAAAGTTTTTTTTTGAAACTAAAAATTAACTTTTACCATACAAGTCGTTTTGTCAAAATTGTTTTGATTAAAAAGAACATGAGCGACTAAGTTAAGACAAGTTGTAAGTTTTTCAAACTTTGCTTTTGACAAAACGAATTCTTTCAAAAGAAGCTGTTTCATCAAAAGGGAATTGGTAAAAACGTGCTAGAACTAAATGGAGACAAGTTGTTTTGTCAAATGGCAGTTATCAGTTTTTTGTTTGAATTTTCAAATTATTTTCAACTCTCTGAATGAAGTCGTTTTGTCAAATTGAAATTGGGGAAAAATCTGAAAGAGGTCGATTATAAGATTGTGTATATTGCATTCGGGGATTAGAGCAAAATAAGCGCATTAAAATGTTATATTTATTACAAAAATCTGGGAAAATTGTCTAATCTCGAGAGAAGCCATTTTGTCAAATCTCCACAGATATGTATGTACTTATATAACTCAGATATTTGATTGCAAATTTTCATTGAAAAGAGCAATGTATGTAACATTTTTTCCTAAAAAAGAAAACGCCATAAGATATATTATGTACAAAGAGAAAACAGGTTTATTCTGACAACCGAATTTTTTGCCAATCGAATTTTTGCCGTTGATGCAACATCACAGAGCTCGGTTGTAAATCTTTTAATGGTTCTATTATCAAACCGTTCAGTATGTTTAACTACGAGTATCATTCAATAGCAACAACTGATTAATAGTCTTGTTTTTGAAATAAATTTAGATAGACAATTTCTTTAGTTGCAAATATCGTCTCTGTTTTAACTAACTGACCTAACTGACATTTTGTAAATTTTGCAGGAGAGGAGCTTTTATGATTGTTTTCTACATGTATTCTTATGGAAACGTCTGAAATATTTTTACTGTTATATGCTCGACAGTAATGTTTAAAGTCATAAAAATTGTGGACAAGGTCTATTATGACTCATAAAGTCTAATAGTGGACTTAACTCATTTTTCAAAATGATGTCAGTTATGTCAGTTAGTTAAAACAGCGACGATATGTACCAATAATTGTTACTAACATCCAATTCATAATATTTTCTTCGGTTGTGTTCATCATATCTGTTATTTAGTCATGACAAAACCATTCGATGGGTTAATCTAATGAATTTAAGAGTGGTCATAATCATATCATTCGGGCCTGTTCTGCAAATCACGGCATGTCAAATCACGGTGATTTCAACGAATTGATAAAAGCTAAATCACAGCTTTTGTAAAATTCACGATTTGTAGCCATGGAAGTTGGAATAAAATATTAATATACATATATTACTTATATTATTATTATATAAAAATATATTACTTAAAATACAATAAAATTCCAATAACAAGTGAGTTATTAATAGTTTGTTTTTGAAATCACCGTGATTTTCAGAACAGGCCCGATTATTGCAATTTAGCTCTACGTTAAAATTTATAACGAGAGTTGAAATATAGTTGATTCAACTAATATTTTATCGACCTAACCATTTTTCAATCAATAATATTATCTAAAATATTTATTCAAAGCAAAATTTTTTTATTTTAACTTTTTATAACAGGATTTTCTAATAATTTTTAATATAGAAGATGACAGTCAAAAATATTATTTATGCTAAAACGGGATTCAGATAATCCCGAAAATCCCGTGCTTTAAAATTAAAAAACAGCTCCTCGATTTGCATAGTCCCGAAAATCTCGGGATTTCCGCGATCGGAATTTCCAGTTTAGCATCTCTAGTCACTACACTACACGTTTATACAAACAATAATAAAGTAGAAATATTTATAAATAGTTTGCTAAATAATTTAAGCTCCTATTGCCATCCTCAACTAAACTAAGTTCGGTTGCATGAGAGTCAACCTAACTTACACATTATTGTTGCCATTCACAAGTAAAATAATGGTTTAGTTTGTAGTTTTATTGTGTTGTGATTCGAAATACTGAAATATAATTGGGTTGTGTCGAAGATGGATTGACTCTCAGACAACTAAACTGAGTTGAGAACGGCAATAGTGACGTTAATTTACAAAAAAAAAATCAATTTATATAGATTTAAAAAACAGCAATATTTTTTATGTATAAGTGGCTGCCCATATATTACGTAACGCTGTTTTCGCCGATTTTTGACCCGCCACCCCCCAGTAACAGAACGTAACAAAACTATGAATAACGTAACAATGAGTTAAAAACAAATTAAATTATTTAAAAAGTTTTTATTTAAAATAAATTAAATTTAATTCATTGTATTAAATTCATTTGTTAGACTAGCACAGTGCGTAGACAGAAATTAAATAAGCTTACTTATGAACGTACTCCAAATATTGGCAAAACTATTTTTTAAATTTCTTCCCAACTGTCCTCAAACTCCAAAAATTATGGTTTTATGGAGAGGTTATTCCTAAACTGTCTGTATGTATTAATGATACGTATTGGAATTCCCAAATATTCGGCCATTTTTAGGTATTAGTATTCGATTAAAAATATACATATATATGTGTAGAGAAATTCATAAATCCAAAACGAAATTTAAATGAATGGCACAGAAATATTAGTTTGTAATAATTTAAAATAAAACTTAAAAAAAAATTAAACCGACTTCAGAAATAAGCACTAAAAAGCTTAAAATAATATAGATATAGTTAAATAAAAGATTTTTATATATGTTACCTATAGTGCTGTTGGAAGTTGGTGCCAGCAACATTGGTAAATAAGAACATGCACATGTACATATACATTAGAGTGGCCGTTAGTTGTATGGAGAACTTTTTTTCCGATTTCTTTTACTCTCACCCCTTAAATCGGCTGTTTTATGTAAAAAAAAACAAACAAATTTCATACCGATAAGTTGCGTTTTAGGGGGTGCGTCCGGCTCTCAAAGTTGGCCTTCAAGCCCATTTTTTAATGTAATTTTTTGCATATGACTATCTTTAAAAAAAAATTATTTTACAAGAATATGACATATGGGCATTTCCTGGGGTTACGAACGTACGTTCGTACGCTTTTAATGTACAAAGAATATAGAAAACAAAACTTTTCCTAGCATTTTTTTTGCGATTTGATAGCATTTTGGTAGTTCTATATTTAGTGCAAAATATGAATTTCATCGAGCTTAAGTTTTCATATTGATAGTTATAAACATGTGGTCACGAACGTATGCAAAATATAAGTCAACTTTGGCTGACAGTAGTGAAATGTAAATCTGCGAAATGGAACGGAATAATGAAAAGTGCGTAATTTATTTTAAAAGTGTATTAATGTAGGTCTCTATCCAGTATTTACACAATAAAATACCTCTATTGGTTTTTGTTTAATTGGCTTATGTAGCGATCGCGAACGTACGATTTTTCCATATGTTTTTTTTATTATTGTCACCACGCATTTTTTATTTATTATCTTGAAATTTCCTCAACAGAAAACTTGATACTCAATTTATAGTGTGTAGTAACACTTATAACAAGAAATATAAAATTTTTAACCCCCGACCAAAAAAGTTTGTATTGTGTGTCTGTGTGTCTGTCTAAGTCCACGTACAGACCAAACGGCTGGACCGATTTTGATTTAGTATTTTCTTAGCTATAGTTTTAGGGCAATCAGTTTACCCGCTTAGAAGATATCACATCTTTTCTAGATATATTCGGGTTTTTTTTATAGTTATGAAATGAAATGAAATTTTAACAAAATTTCTTATATTTTTGTTTTTATTGAATAGGCCGTTAGAGCTGTGATTAATTTTAAGTCCTCATCACAGAAACCAAATGCATCATTCTGATACCTGGAATATTCGGTATATCATTAAATTTTTCTACTAAATAAATGCATTGTTAATGAAAAAATTTATTTACGGTCGCGAACGTAAGAAATTTTGCAACTAAAAAAGCTTTATTTAGTTGTAACACATAATTTTTTTTTTTTTGATTTGCAAATTAGTGACACCGAACTTATTTAAAATGTGGGCACCTGTTGACGTTTAATGCAAAGAAATTACAATAAAATGCTGCTTTCGGTCGCGAACGTACGATTAAAACGTAGATAAGAAACAAAGTAAAACTTAACCGTTAATCGAACTTTTTTTGTTCATCTTACACTTTCCTCTTCTTAATTGATTGCAATAAAAACGTTTTGAAGAAATAGTGCAACCATATCATATTTTTTGCATGTAAAATAATTAAATATAGAAATGTCTTTAGAAGTAGCTTAAAAAGAAAATAGGTATAAAATTTTCCAGTTTCCAGCCCAATTTCCTAAAGTAAAAGAGCTGAGATATGCCATGAAACTATCCTAATATAAATATATATATAAATATAATTATAAGCAATAAAACACGATGATTATCAACATTTTATTTTTCCATCCTGGTTGACCCTTCGGAGGAAATGCCCATATGGCAATATTTTAGCTCTTCAAGTCAACAAAATTAGTCTCAAAGAAAGTTTTTTGCTAAAATTAATATTAATCAGAAATAATTTCTTAATCAGGCTTGAGTTCAGTAATTTCAATTCTTATGAATGAAATATTTTTATTAATTAATGTGAGTATCTAAAGAATAGAAGAAATTTTAAACTAGACACTATTAGCTGGGGGAAATACCGATATTTTTCTGTGCAGCCACGCACTTCATCAGCACCCATGTCTATCTACTGGGGTAGAGATTATTATTAACATCAGCTATTAAACTTAAATTTCTATGAAATGGAATATGAGAATTGATTGTGTATACAATTATTGATTTGCCTTTGGCAAACACATTTGTAAGTATCACTATTCATTTTCTGTTTTTCCATTTTCTATTTAGGTTAGCACGAAGTTATATCACTCTACCTATGTATGTTTAACTATTCTTACTTATCTTTTACGATCATCACATTAATTATTTTTACTTATTCGATGCACCATCGGTACATACATATAAGTATTATTGTAGTGGCTTTATGTTACTTTGTTTTTGCTTTCTACAGTTGACTTAGCTTTCCAGCATTCTGAAGCAGTTCTGGCCAAGTGAACAGTGATCGCCAAGTGAACATATTTTTGTCACGTGCCCATGATGAATTAAATGAGACATTATTAGATTTAATTGAACTATAGTGAATTTTTAATCAGAAATAATTTCTTAATCAGGCTTGAGTTCAGTAATTTCAATTCTTATGAATGAAATATTTTTATTAATTAATGTGAGTATCTAAAGAATAGAAGAAAAATTAAACTAGACACTATTAGCTGGGGGAAATACCGATATTTTTCTGTGCAGCCACGCACTTCATCAGCACCCATGTCTATCTACTGGGGTAGAGATCATTATTAACATCAGCTATTAAACTTAAATTTCTATGAAATGGAATATGAGAATTGATTGTGTATACAATTATTGATTTGCCTTTGGCAAACACATTTGTAAGTATCACTATTCATTTTCTGTTTTTCCATTTTCTATTTAGGTTAGCACGAAGTTATATCACTCTACCTATGTATGTTTAACTATTCTTACTTATCTTTTACGATCATCACATTAATTATTTTTACTTATTCGATGCACCATCGGTACATACATATAAGTATTATTGTAGTGGCTTTATGTTACTTTGTTTTTGCTTTCTACAGTTGACTTAGCTTTCCAGCATTCTGAAGCAGTTCTGGCCAAGTGAACAGTGATCGCCAAGTGAACATATTTTTGTCACGTGCCCATGATGAATTAAATGAGACATTATTAGATTTAATTCAACTATAGTGAATTTTTAATCAGAAATAATTTCTTAATCAGGCTTGAGTTCAGTAATTTCAATTCTTATGAATGAAATATTTTTATTAATTAATGTGAGTATCTAAAGAATAGAAGAAAAATTAAACTAGACACTATTAGCTGGGGGAAATACCGATATTTTTCTGTGCAGCCACGCACTTCATCAGCACCCATGTCTATCTACTGGGGTAGAGATTATTATTAACATCAGCTATTAAACTTAAATTTCTATGAAATGGAATATGAGAATTGATTGTGTATACAATTATTGATTTGCCTTTGGCAAACACATTTGTAAGTATCACTATTCATTTTCTGTTTTCCCATTTTCTATTTAGGTTAGCACGAAGTTATATATAAAAAAAAAAATAATTAATGTGATGATCGTAAAAGATAAGTAAGAATAGTTAAACATACATAGGTAGAGTGATATAACTTCGTGCTAACCTAAATAGAAAATGGAAAAACAGAAAATGAATAGTGATACTTACAAATGTGTTTGCCAAAGGCAAATCAATAATTGTATACACAATCAATTCTCATATTCCATTTCATAGAAATTTAAGTTTAATAGCTGATGTTAATAATAATCTCTACCCCAGTAGATAGACATGGGTGCTGATGAAGTGCGTGGCTGCACAGAAAAATATCGGTATTTCCCCCAGCTAATAGTGTCTAGTTTAATTTTTCTTCTATTCTTTAAATACTCACATTAATTAATAAAAATATTTCATTCATAAGAATTGAAATTACTGAACTCAAGCCTGATTAAGAAATTATTTCTGATTAAAAATTCACTATAGTTCAATTAAATCTAATAATGTCTCATAAAATTAATATTTTAATCAGAAATAATTTCTTAATCAGGCTTGAGTTCAGTAATTTCAATTCTTATTGAATGAAATATTTTTATTAATTAATGTGAGTATCTAAAGAAGAGAAGAAAAATTAAACTAGACTTTATTATTTCTGATTAAAATTCACTACAGTTCAATTAAATCTAAAAATGTCTCAAATAAAATTAATATTTTAGAAAATAATGAGGAAAATAACCAACCAAATTCTAAACATTTTATGTAAAAAAATTACATTTATATGGAAATTTTTTTAAGCATGTACAATAAGAGCTTATATTTATTTATTTATTTATTAAACATACTATACAAAGTAAATTTTTATAGTATGGTGTTGCACGAATATAGGCGGAGTAACTAGACCATATGCCCAAGATGTTATTAACAGTATTTTCAAAAAAGTTTCGTGACTGACTGTACGACCTATGCCTTCACATAGGAAGTAGCAACGTGGTTGCTAAAGAAATTCCACAAAAAACCGCAAGATTATACGGTTATCTGTGGCAGATCAGTCAACCAGTGCGAGCGAGACAAAAAACTCTCGAAGGCCCAACAATAGAACTAAGCCTGACCGCACTTAAGAAATAATTACGATGATGCGAAATGATGTTCCAAAAAAAATACATTGAATATATGGGCTTGAGGGCCAACTTTGAGAGCATTTCACTGTTGTTTTCCAAATATTTTTTCTTAAGTTCGGTTGTATAACAAATTAAAATAATATCCTTATGAAAATACGTCTATGTATGCAAGTTTCCATTAACACATCTCGGAAAACTTAAACTTAAATTGACCAACAAAAAATTTAAAACTTAATAATTTGATATTGCCATCTACATATCTCTGGAAGAATATATTTCTTGAAAGGACAGACACTTTGTTTGTCCATGAGAATGGCAAGAAGTGTTTTCCTAAACTTCTGCAAATACTTATTTCCTTCTATGTATTTGGTGGATTTAATGTTAATATATATTATATGTTGCAGTTTGATATGGAAAGAAGTTTTTATGTACATACATACATATATTACAAATATTTAAAAATGTAAAGTGATAAAGATGAGGAATTGAGAATCATGTAATCAGAATGACTACAATTTATTTAATTTATTATAAAAAATTTTTATAATTTTCAAATGTTATTTAAAAACAACCATTAAATTTTTGGATAGTTTTCATAAACTTTAATGTACGCGGACAGGAGTATGAAGTTCTTTTCCATACAAATTTTTTTATTTAATTTTGCAGAATAAAATATACCCCCATTTAAATGTTTATAAATTTCACATGCAATAGATATTCGTATTCGCGAATATCGTTCTAAATATTCGTATTCGCGGATATCATTTTAAATCGGGCCTGTTCTGCAAATCACGACATACCAAATCACGGTGATTTCTAAAAATTAATAAAAGCTAAATCATTGCTTTTGTAAATTTTACGTTTTATAGCTTTGGAAGTTGGAAGAAAATATGCTATTATAAATGAAAAAAACTTAAAACGCAATAAAATCTCATTACCAAGGCAGCTATTAATAGTTTACTTTTGAAATCACGTGATTTGAAATCACCGTGATTTTCAGAACAGGGGGGAATATTAGGATTCTCGAATATCAAAAATTGACATTCGGCACATGTACGAGTATGTATACATACATAATATACATAAGTAGGTAAGGCGTATGATCAGTTAAATAAATGATAATCAAATAAATGAGAAAAACATACATATTTTTGTACGAAATTACTGAAATTTTTCTGTTACGTAACATTTTCAAATAGTTTTATGTAATATTATAAAATAAGATAGCTAGCCCCATTTTATTTTATAACTTGTTTTAATACGAGAAAAACTATTAATTAATATGCCATGTTTTATTAACTTAAGACTTCATCTAGTCAACATGCTTTTGTGAGTTATTTGATTGCTATACAAAACAATCAAACAACAGTAAGAATTTTTATTGATTTTATTACTAACAACCAGTGTGACCCTTTTAGCATTTTCACTGCTAAATTTAGCATTATGTAGTTTGATTTAGCAGTGAATTTTTTATTTTGCATTTAGCATTTTTTTCAGCATTTTTGTATTAATTTTTTAGCATTATTTAGCATTTTTAATTTTATAGTTTTGATATACTCCTTTCCATTTATAACAGTAAAAACCTCTGTCAATTAATGTTTTTCATTGTATTTTGTTATTTTTATACAAATGTATAATTATGGAAAAAGTGTAAATAGCATAAGACGTCTTAAGCGACTGTCGTACTTGGTATTTGAGAATGTTGTGTTAATGCAAAATTCGTGTTTTTCAGCTTGGTGTGGTTTTCAAAAAATTTTGAATTTTTGTATTTGTCATCATACCATCATACTTGTTTAGTATGATCTTAGATCTTCTGTCAAACTCAGTGCAAATTTGATGACTTGGTTAGAGCGCGCATTATTAAATGTGTTTATTGAAATGTGCGAAAGTCTGTCATGTTCATATACCGAGTATAACCGTCTAATAGCCGCTTTAAACGTCAAACACCTAATAATAAGAACAAAAGAAGTATTCAAAATTATGTTTTTTTTCGGGATCAAACACTTCAAAATTCATCGTTGCGGAATCCGGCTCCTGGACATACAATGAAAAATAAAACAAAAAAAAGTAACTTAATAAATTTTTTAATGCAAAAAGTATTTTTTAAATGTCTTTCGCATTATGTTGAGAGCTGGCATCCTAATATATTAAAACGTATCAAATTAAAGTGTAAAATTATTTTATGTACATATTTCATTTTTATAAGAAAATTAACAACAACAAATTTTACACTATTATATTTAATACAATCATGCAAAGATATGAATTCAGCAATTGTATTTTACATCTTCCTTAATTGTTGTTTTTACTTTTGAATAAACTTTGTTTGTGTTATTAAAGTTAAATAAAATTCTTATTCGTAATTAAACCGGTAAAATTATTAAAAAATCATTCCAAATTTTTAGCATTATATTTTAGCATTTTCGAATATTTTTTTAGCATTATTAGCATTATTTTAAGCCGCATTTAGCATTAAAAATTTTTTTAGTTGTGGCCACACTGCTAACAACACTTCAAAAGAGAGAGTGAGTTAATGACAGTCAGTTGTTAGAGAGGCAACACTGCCAGGGTTGTCAAATTTTTTCCGAGCTATTTCGCCAAATTGATTTTAAAAATCGCCAAAATTTATTTTATGTGGTTTTTCTTAATATATATTTGATAATAAATTTGTTTTTATATAACACTTTTATGAATATAAATTTTTAAAAATAATCGTGTAAAAATTCAGCAGAAAATCGCCAAAAGCAGGAATAAGATCGCCAAAATTTTTTTTATTTATTTTATGTTCTGTATTCCACACCTTTTAATTTCACGTGGAATACAGAACACAGCCGAATATCTTACAGACGAGTTTTGGTAGGATTTATTTTTGAACCTTTCCCTGAATTACAAAAATTTTCAATTTCAATTTTGTTAAAAAATTAAAATTAAATCGCCAACAAATTTATTTATCGTAAGAAAAATCGCCATGTCGCCATATCAAAAATTTAGTCGCCAAACAAGTTGAAAAATCGCCACGTTTGGCGAGAAATCGCTGTATCTGACAACCCTGAACACTGCAAGCAATATCATTAGTGCATACTGATGTTGAAAAACAAGACAAAAGCATTGTAATCAGTGATGCCAATTTAGCGCGTTTCGCGCTAGACTATGCCAAACGCGCGTTTTTTTTCTTAGCGCGTTTAATAAAAAAGGCGCTGAATTAGCGCGTTTTAAGTAAAGTCAACATCATTTCAGCTCAATATTATTTTTACTTTTTTTATATATTTTAAAATTTTCCAGTAATTTCCTAACTCTGATAAAATTTTTAGAACTAGTTAATGATGCAGCTGCCGCAAATAAAATTCCCTCAAATGTTGTTAGCATTAAAAACTTATTTTACAAAGTTTGACAAGTAAAATTAAAAGAAAAGGATTTCGATTATTTGGAAGGCGATTCTGATTCTGTATTAAATGATTTTAGTTTCTTAGGATGTAATTTCGAAGAACCAATATTGTAAAATCTGAAAAAGAGTTATTAAAAAAATTCATTGTATTTATTAATACGTACATATGTCCAAAAACAAATTCTTTCAGTAGAGCCAAAAAAAGTTATTTTTCAAGCTTATTTTAAAAAAGGTGAAAGTTGTGTTGTTGTTTTAGAAAAAAATTATGTATGTACATGGGTCCATATTTTTCAAAAATTTCCTAAAACTCTCCAAAAAGCAATAAAAATATAACAATTTAATATCATAAACGCGAAATGAGAAATATATGACATACCTTGTCATTAATGAAAACCACAGAAAACATAAATACATCGACTTTTATTAAAATTTAATTTAGCGCGTAGGAAAATGGCGCGTTTTCGCTATAAATAGTCTACAATGTTGTAACTTAGCGCGTTCTAGCGCGTTTTGAGAAGGGGAATAGCGCGTTTGTGCTATAAATAGTTGACATCACTGATTGTAATAGTGAGTGCAGAGCGATAGTGAATCAACTCATACAGCTCTCTGATATGGACGGCCCCTAAGGCAATAAACAAACAAATGAAAAAATAAAAAAATGTTACCAATGAGTTTCTCTTTCAAGTCGTTGAAAATATCATTTAAAATCAAAATGTGTTTTAAAATTTTTTTTTTTTAAATGTCCATATTGTTTAATATTTTATATTTAACTACATATTTCAATAATAGTGCTTATTGTTAAACAGAATCAATAGCTATAATACTTACTATTTGCTTCCTATTCTTTGCTATTTTTTGGGATCACTACAATTTGAGTCTCTATAATATAATATTATGCTGTATATGGTATATACTAGGGTTTTCACATCGATTATAATCGTAATCGCGATTAATCGCACCTTTTAATCGTAATCGCAATCGAACCCATTAATCGCTCGATTACGATTAAAAAATGTTCCCTTTTTTAAGCAAAAAATGTATGCGAAATTTGTATACAGTGCAAATTTAACTCAAAAGAAATTAAAATTTAAATTTTTAATATAAAATATGTACAATGTACATAATTATTCGACATATTGTCATAAGTTTATTTTAATTGAAATTTATGATAATATGTCGAATAATAAATTTCTTAAATGTAAAATTTAGATTTTATTTTTGATTTTGCCTTATAAATACTGTTATTGTTATCCAATGGATTTCTAGTTGTATGAAGGTGTAGAAAATTAAAATATATTCATATCGAATATAAATTATTTACTGGGTCTGTTAAAGTTTCTAGGCCTACTACACTTATTTTGTGATTTTCAAACATATTATTATTTGTGAATTCTCAAATAGTTTTTGTATAAGATAAGAAGTTTTTGACTGTGCAAAATATGTGGTTGAAGTCTACTGATGATTTGGCTAAGCTCCAATGAAATATATAGAGAATTTTATCATATTTTGACAATTTTATTTCAAAAACGTCGTAATATCTCAAAAATTTCATTAAAACTGATACAAAAATATTTTTAATTCGGTTGGTAGATACGTAGGCTTCTTCGTATAAAAAAGTACAAAAGATACTGTTTTTATATGAACTTTGTTCATTCATTATTATCAGGGAAACCGCAAATATGCAATTGCATGTTTTTTCTGGTATCACGTATTAATGCGGGGACAAGCTATTTATCCATTTCAGAACTTTTAATGAATTTTGGCATCGATTTGTTAGTGCATATTTTTGCATATTTTACCCTTTAAAGCATGTTTATGCATATATCAGTTTTACACTCATAATTTTAGCATATTTTCGAATTTTTAGAGCATAATTTACGCTTTTAGGGCATATTTTGATACTTTATAGAATTTATTTTATTCAAACCGCTTTAAAAAAAAACACACCATTCCGAAATAAATTACATGAAATTTTTTTTCTAGCAACTCATTAAAATTTCATTTTCGAAATAAAAATTTAAGTTTTAAGGAAAAAATTTTTCCCGCGCTATCTGGGTTAATATGCTTACAAATTAAGGGGTTGGTCTACATTTTTATTTTATTTTGTCGCCATCTAAATCTCTGTTCCAATGTTTCATGTAGTGTATAAACTTTTTTATATATATATATATATATATATATATATTTTTTTTTTTAATACATGATTTTTTATTTATTGTATCTTCATATATGAACTAACAATAAGTATTCAAATCTTAAATCTAAAAATATAATTAGGCCCGACCAGTGTCAGACATAAGCTTAGTGATAGTTATATATAATGCATAAGTAGTGATAATCAAAAGGAAAAAAAATAAAAGTATTTTCAAGAAGTCACATCTGGAGTGCTGTGAATAAGAGCCCTTGTGTCCCTCTTTTTTAGGCGGATGTGTCCAGTAAAGTTCAAAACATTACGAGCAAGCGGATTAGGATGTTTTTTTTTTTTTTTTATGCATGAATTTTTATTTATTGTATCTTCATATATGAACTAACAATAAGTATTCAAATCTTAAATCTAAAAAATATAATTAGGCCCGACCAATGTCGGACATAAGCTTAGTAGTAGTTATATATAATACATATGTAAGTAGTGATAATCAAAAGGAAAAAAAATAAAAGTATTTTCAAGAAGTCCCATCTGGAGTGCTGTGAATAAGAGCCATTGTGTCCCTCTTTTTTAGGCGGATGTGTCCAGTAAAGTTCAAAATATTACGGGCAAGCGGATTAGGATGTGACTCGAGTTTTGTTAAATATTTGCCAGCGTATTTTGCAATTTCTTCAGTCACTAGTGGCATATTCAAATCACGATGTATATTTGAATTTTTGATGTACCATGGAGCCGATGTTATCATGCGTAAAATTTTATTTTGCCTGCGTTGAATTTTCTCTACATTTGAAGCTGAAGCAGTGCCCCATAGTTGAATTCCGTAGCACCATATTGGCTTTAAAAGCGACTTGTATATTAAAAGTTTACAGTCTAGGCTAAGTGTTGAATTTCGACCAATCAGCCAATGTACCTGAGTTAGTTTAAGTTTCATTTGAGTTAACTTAGAATCAATGTGGTGTTTCCATGTAAGTCGTCGATCAAGGTGTATACTAAGATATTTCACATGTGAATGTTGAGAAACAACTTGATTGTTAATCCGAATGGGGGAACAAGTATCTCTTCGTAAAGTAAATGTTACTTGAACACATTTTTGTTCATTTACCTTGATTCTCCATAAGTTTAACCAAAGCTCCATCTGGCTAATGTGTTCCTGGAGTTTTCGGGATGCCTCATCAGGGTTTTCATGCATACTAAGGCAGGCTGTATCGTCGGCAAATGTGGAAGTATGGATACTACTGCTCACAGGCATATCACAAGTATAAATTAAATATAAAACTGGTCCCAGTATACTCCCCTGTGGCACACCAGATGAAATTGTTTCAGGCCTACTTGTAAAGTCTCCTTCCGCAACAGTGAACTTACGGGAAATAATGTAACTTTCCAAAAGATTTAAAATGTTTATTGGTAAGTAAGTCTTCAATTTTAAAATAAGGCCTTCATGCCACACTTTATCAAATGCCTGGGAAACGTCAATAAACAGCGCAGAACAATACTTTTTTCCCTCATAAGTTCTTCTTATAAATTGAACTAATCTGTGAGTTTGTTCAATGGTGCTATGCTGACTTCTAAAACCAAATTGATGGTCTGGTATGCACCCACTACTAATTAGAATTGGGGACAGTTTTGTTTTGAGCAGTTTTTCGAAAAGCTTTCACATTGTAGATAGTAGACTTATTGGCCTATATGACTCAGCCTTTGTTATATCTTTGCCCGGCTTTGGAATCATTTTAACCTTGGCAAGTTTCCAGTTGTGTGGATAATACTCCAGTCGTAAAATAGCATTAAATATGAATAACAGGATTCTCATTGCAATACGAGGCAAGTTCATCAGCATCTGATTACTAATTCCATCAATACCCGGAGCTTTCTTCGGGTTGAGTTCGGCAATTAATTTTTGTAAATCACGCGTCTTAAACTTTATGTGTTGAGGGGGTAGAGCGACTATATTCGGCAAATCAGCAACACCAGTACATATATTTGGCGTAAAAACGGATTTTAAGTGCTCAGCAAATATTTTACCTTTTTCAGTATCGCTTCTTGCCCAACCTCCGGTAGATGTGTGGCAGCGCGCCACAAAGAGTAATTAGATGCTGGTATGACATCAATACCTTCCAAATAATTTTTAAGAGATGGAGTTTTTTCAAATGCAAGCAACTCTTGGAGTCGTTTAGTACACTCTTTAAATCTGATTTTAAGTTGGGGTGATCTGTGCTGTTGCCATTCTCTTCTAGCTCTTCTTTTTTCACTTACGAGACGTTCAATATCCGTAGAATAAATTCTATTTACCGTAGTCTGCGGATGGGCGGTAGTGGCATGTTCAGCAGGCTGTTTAATATTTTCATTAAGGTTGGCAATGTTAGATTCAATATCATCAGGTGTTCTTAGCGTAATATTTTCCGTGCAATGACTACTAAGATATTTTTTAAATCCCAGCCAATTAACACGATTTATCAAATTCGCATATGGGTGAGGTAAGTCACTTCTTAATGGGCTACAAATTGTAACGATCGTGGGAGAGTGATCGGGCGAGAGATCTAGAGAAGGTCCAATTTGAATTAAGTCCCTAGAGATATTTTTCATGATGCCAAAATCTATAGCATCCGGAATTTTATGTATGTCAGTAGGCCAATAAGTGGGCTCCCCACTCGAAATGACATCCAGAGGTCGAGCGTTGTTCAATACAATTTATATATAACGCAGTTTTACGGACGTTAATTGCAATACAAATTCAGTTTAGCTATGTGTGATTTACTCTGCCCCGAGAAGACCTTGAAGGAACATTGTAAATGTATGAAAGTTCATTAAGATGAGACAGAAACGATTTTTATTTGAAATTCTAGTCCAATATTTTGTTATTTATTTAAAATTAAATAATAAAATTATAAATTAAAATCTTGTCTTATTTATCCAAAATACAGTTCCAAAAACTTAATTCTGATATCGTGATCTTTTGAAATTAAAGTTGAATTCGTACACAGAAAAAAATGATTTTCATATTTGAATACGAAAATCTTTGATTCAATAAAAAAATCTTTTAAATTTTCTGTGATGACGATTTTTATAATATTGATAAATAAAATGGTAAGCATGTTTATTGGATATAAAGTCAATAAAGCGATTTAATGAATCAAAGAAAAAAATTGTTGGCTGAAATTTTATTTTCAGTGATATTTGTTTTAGTGTGTGTGTGTGTGGATGAATGTCGCATTTTTTTAACCCCTTTTGGTTTGTTTTTGCTTGGCTGCGATTAAAACTAAATGTGTTTGGGATGAGTCGAACCGGGAGTCTCTTGACTAATAGTTTAACATACTTACCACTCAGCTAAAGAGCAAATCGCTTTATATACGCAAATAATCAATACACGCAAAACATGATTTCTTATGTTTCTTCTACATTTGCGCATTGCGTTATGATATAATCTAAAAATAACTTTGTTGAAAAAAAAAAACAAGCCAAGACGATTTTCGGCTACTTGTTGTAATTCACACGTATACAAGCCGAGCAATCAAAATAAACAACAACAATAGCACATGACCACGTTGGGTCAATCAACAAGCAAGATAAACACCAATACAAAGAAATTAAATTAAATGATATTTTAAAATGCGCGGTATTGATAAACATAATATTCAAGATAATGACAAATATTATTGAATTTAAAAATTTTATTCAATAACATTGTTTGTTGAAAATAATTCTTGCATTTTTTTTCTGTGTATGCATCCAATACAAAATAAGTTTGTATTATTTCTTTTAGTCAAAATTTTTAAAGTAATTTTATTTTAACCTGCACCTCAAACCCAGTTATTCTTTGTTAATTATGTTTCCTTTTTTTGTTTATTTTTTTTTTCTTATTTTATGTGCAAATGTTGTTAAATTTTTGATTAAAAAATATATTTTCATTTACAAATAAACCAATTTATTCTATTTTTAAGAGCATATTTTTTTACTCTTAAGTGCATATTTACAAGTTTTTAGTGCATATTAAATGCGCATAAAACACTTTTTTTAGAGCATATTTTTGGTTTCCCTGATTATTATAAAAAATTTATCAAGTGTGGATACAAAATTGAATAAAAAATAAATTAAGAAAATAGAAATATACTTCGTCCTAGAAAAATTTTCCTATCATTTGTATTGTTTTTGATACTCATAAGTTCTGATTTACGAACTTCGTTTTACATGCTTTAAAATTTTCTCAAAATATAAATATACGGGCCTGTTCTGCAAATCACGATATGCCAAATCACGGTGATTTCAAAAATTTCATAAAAGCTAAATCATTACTTTTGTAAATTTCACGATTTATAGCTTTGGAAGTTAGAAGAAAATATTGTATTATAAATGAAAAAAACTTAAAACGCAATAAAAACCCACTATCAAGTCAGCTATTAATTGTTTACTTTTGAAATCACGTGATTTGAAATCACCGTGATTTTCAGAACAGGCCCGATAATTTAATTGAAAAACTCAAATTAAACGCGAACTCAAGACAAAACCATTAAATTTCTTTGGCTAAACCCATACAGTTCGACTAAAACTCATGACGCAATTTTAAAAAAAATTGTAATAGTATATTTTCTTGATTAATCGAGATTAACCGATAATCGCGATTAATCGCATATTTTTAATTGTAATTGCGATTATGGAAATCTGCGATTATTTGTAAACCCTAGTATATACATATGCATATATACACATATATGGTTTTTTTCTATATCTTTATTGAAGTGGGGGTTGAAAGAGTTTGTCAATATGATGTACACATGTACAAATATAAATTTCTTTAAATTTATTCAAGAAATAACTTTGTAATATAGTTTTAATTGGCCTAGATGGGCTTTTATATTAAAATGAAATAAACATTTAAGAAATTTATTATTCGACATATTTCCAGAAGTTTATTTTAATTTGAAATTTATTTGCTGAATTCTCAAATAGTTTCTGAAAGTCTGTACATAAGATAAGAGGTTTGTGACTGTTCAAAATGTGTGGTTGAAGTCTACTGATGATTTGTTACAGCAACAATGCAATGCATATAGGCAACGCTGAACCACCAGCAAATAAATTTCAAATTACAATGAAATAAATAAATAAAAAATAAATATCAAACTATTCAAGTAGCCAACATTTCGAACACTTCGATTTTCCACATATAATAACATTATTTTCATTTCATACAACTGTCTGTCTCATTTTAATACAATGTATTCAAAACAGAGAACTTTTTTGAGGTAAAACTAATACATAGTAAATTCCACTGTTGAATATTTAATTTTAATTTAAAATGTATTTCAAATTTAGACCTTTACTCCTTAGATTGATTACAATTGGAATTTGTAATCTTTAAGCGGATCGAATTCGCTAGTTTAGAAATACATGGTGTCTCAAAAGAAAGTTTATATTTGTTTAGCTTACTGTGTGAATGTAGGGCTGTCAGATATGGCGATTTCTCGCCAAACGTGGCGATTTTTCAACTTGTTTGGCGTCCAAATTTTTGGTTTGGCGACATGGCGATTTTTCTGGCGATAAATAAATTTCTTGGCGATTTTTGTGGCTATTTTTAACAAAATTGAAATTCAAAATTTTTGTAATTCAGCAAAATTAGTTTGTGGAAGGAGTAGTTTAAAAAAATAAATCCTACCGAAAGTAGTCTGCAAGAGATTAAATCAGCTTGATTTTGATGGTTTTTCTTATATTAATTGATTCATTTTGAACTTGGATGAGAAAATTTTTTTATTTTTGGCGACTTGATTTCTACTTTTGGCGATTTTCTGCTAAATTTCTATACGATTATTTTATAAAAATGTACGTTAAAAAAAGTGTTATATAAAATCAAATTTTTATTAAGAAAAACTACATAAAATTGATTCTGGCGACTTTTGGCTATTTTTAAAATCAATTTGGCGAAAAAGCTCAGAAAAAATCTGACAACCCTGCGTGAATGCAAAGATTTTGAGGGGTGTGCAGGTTATATTAATCGGTAGCGGTAGCTCTTGGCAATTCAGTCGCTTTAGAGAATTTTTCGCGGTAAGTATGTAAGTATGAATACAACACAACTGCATAAATCGCCACTGTACCGCATATCAGTCGCGAAATGGCTGAGGCCGTGGAACATGCCGAGCATCATAAGAAATTTCGCTACTCGATTAAATGAATGGCGCCAATACGAAGGTTTACATTTGGACAATGTTATTTTTAAGAAATAAATTCTAAATAGGATATTTAAATAAATAATTAACATTGCTTCGATATTTTTTAATCGATCTATTAAATATTAACTTTTCTTCGACACCCTGTACAATAGGTTTTATAAAATTGTATGAGTTTTACAAATAAGTTCATTATAAAAAGAAATTAGAAATTACAAATTCCAAAGAAACATTCTATAAACATATTATAATAGGGCATTGAAAGAAGAAATTTTAATGAATTAAATTCTATAAATAAGCTATTCAAGGACTGGGGTATGCAAAGTTTGAATAGAGAGAAAATAAAAGTTGTTTCTTAAGTAATTTCATATCCCGAATCCAAGTCTGTAATCTTTTTTTGTTAATTAGTTATAATATTAAATGAGAAGAATTTTTGTTTCTTTCACTGATCACATACATACAGTTTGTCAAGAAAATGTTTTGACATAGTTAAAATCGTTATAAATTTTGATTTTTATCATAAATATTTTTATTTTTCTTTGCATTATGAAATTTTTGGTTATGGATTTCATTTTATTTACATTTAAGTGAACAAATAGTAGTAAGTTATACGCAAAATTAAAAAGTGAGAGCATAAAAATTACATGAAAGCTAAAAAAACTCAAAAATTTCTCTGTCAAGAAAATGTTTTTACATCCTTGTATTATACAGTAAGAAAATAGGAAAATAAAAAAAAATTAATTTTTTTTTTGGCCCCATTCGTATTAATTCGGCTTGTAAGACGACTTCTCATGGAAAAAAATTTTCTTTTCCAAATATTCCGCCGAAATTTCTCATATTCCCCTCGTATTACTGTTTTAAACTCCATTTAGTTCTTGAAATACCCTCTGGAAATACTATTTTTCAAATAAACCCATAAATTTTGAATAGGTTATAGATCTGGACCTTGAGATGGAGTATCCACAACCTTACCGTAATTGAAAGGACACCATGTTCTTACCCAAAGTGCCTCATGTTTGAGGTCAATACATTAATAAAAATTTAAAACTTCCATATTTACCAGCTATAAAGCCAACCTTACTCGCGCTGTCAACGGAAAACCATTTCAACGTATTGATGTACCACTCACACAGTTCCCCATGAGACAAAGGCAATTGCTCAAAAGAATCGACTGTACTTCAATAAATGGTCGGAAATCCCCGCTTTCTAGAGTGTAGCCCAAACAGTGACAATTGTCTTTTGTGATAACGCATACTTACAAGCTTGATGGCTTCTACGATAATGTGATATTCGGCGACGAAACCAAACTTCTGCTTTATTAGAATGATGGATCTAACAAAGTATGGAGGAAAAAATCTTTAAAAATATTGAAAAGTGAAACCGTAAACCCATCTGTAAAACTTAAAAAAGGTTGGTTGATTGATTGGAGGTATATATACATACATATGTACATACGTATATATATGGTGTAAAACGTGGGATAAATTTGCTTTATTGAGAACACCATGAATGCGGGGCAGTGCCTTAATATATTGAAGCATTTTTTTGGATGACAGCTCGAGTAAATTTGGGTTTATTGCTGGAAAACATGCAAGTTTCCAGTTGTTATCAATCTAATGACACCAAACACAAGGCACTTTCGGTAAGAACATGGTGTCTTTTCAATTGCGACAAAGTTGTGGATACTCCATCTCAAGGTCCAGATCTATGCCATATTCAAAATTTATGGATTTATTTGAAAAATAGTATTTCCAAAGGTTATTTCAAGAACTAAATGGAGTTTAAAACAGTAATACGAGGGGAATATGAAAAATTTCGGCGGAATATTTGGAAAAGAAAATTTTTTTCCATGAGAAGTCGTCTTACAAGCCGAATTAATACGAATGGGGCCAAAAAAAATTTATTTTTTTTATTTTCCTATTTTCTTACTGTATAATACAAGGATGTAAAAACATTTTCTTGACACGAGAAATTTTTGAGTTTTTTTAGCTTTCATGTAATTTTTATGCTCTCACTTTTTAATTTTGCGTATAACTTACTACTATTTGTTCACTTAAATGTAAATAAAATGAAATCCATAACCAAAAATTTCATAATGCAAAGAAAAATAAAAATATTTATGATGAAAATCAAAATTTATAACGATTTTAACTATGTCAAAACATTTTCTTGACAAACTGTATGTGAATACGTTACAAGTAAATCGAGATTTGTTTAATTAAAATTAGTGCATACCTTTAGATTTGTTATGATTTGTTAAAGAGGGAGAGGAGGTCTTTAAAAATTACAAAAATACATACATACATATTACTTTTTCCATTTATTTATTGAACTGCTTAACCTTCGCTTTCATGAAGATATTTTTGTATGTGAACTCATGGTATCTACCTGGGTAGATAATGCTTTATCCATTCAATTTGTATAATGCTTTTTATGCATGTAAAATATTTTTTATGAAAGTAATAAGAATACTTAATGCAGTTTTAAATTTATCGATAATCAAATAAAAAATATCGTATTCTTCAATAACAAAAACTAGAAATATCGAAAGATGTACATCACTAAAGAGATTGGTTGCAAATTAAAACGGTACTTCCCGTTAATATTCTTATGCTGTAAATAATTTCATTGCTCGTTATTTATTTTATTGCATTATTTTATTTGTGTCGTGCCGTATACAAAAGTTTTAAAATGAGCAAAAAAAAATATTGAAATTCTTTCGGCAAAAGCAGTTTCAAGATATGAACAGCTTTATGTAGTGACTTTTAATAAAATGCGTTTAATTGTAGACTAACTTATGAAGAAACACAAATATTTTCGAAATATATTGGTTGCTGAATCTAATTCTGATAAAAGTGGATCTGAAATAGAAGATTATCCAGAGGAAGATCTTATCGATGGTGAATACTTATGTACCTCCTGAAGAAAATTTTGATTCAAATGCTGAAAATTGGCAGGAAAATTACAACATAGAGCTCAATAGTGAAATCGAGTCCGATAGTGACGGAACTGTTAATGAAGGAATAGCTTTCGATACGAATAATAACTATTTTACTCGCCAACAATAATATTATTCGTGACTCGTCTGCCATAGGGCCTCAACAAATTACAAAAAACTAGTCTCCAGTGGATACATTTTTTTTGCATTATGAGCTCACCGGTAAGAGACCGAATTTGCAGATTTTCCAACAAAAAAGCTGAGGACTTCTGTAGTTAATGGAATGCTAACAATCCTGAAAAACACCCTTTGTCATGGACTAAAATAACTGACAATGAGTTCACAGTATTCCTGGGTATTTTGCTTGTGATGGGCACCCAAAAATCATCGAAGGAAAAGTTAAGTGAGCTTTGGAAGGAAAATGATTTCCTCCTTTATCGTGCGACAATGTCTATCAATCGTTTCCAGCAACTTCTACGTTTTATTCGTTTCGACAATCATATGACAAGAGTTGCTCGGCAGTCTGAAGATAAAGCAGCTCCAGTAAGGGATATATTTGAAATGATCAACGTGACGGTAGATAATTTATCGTTGCTTGAAGAACTTATAAAATGGAATATGACTATAGTTGGTACTCTGAAGAGAAAAAAACGATATATACCCGAAGAGTTCAAAGCCTCCAAAAATCGAGAAGTGTTTTCCAGTGAATTTGGATTTAGCCCGAATGCAACCATGACTTCTTATGTGCCAGCAAAAGGAGAGGAGGTAGTGTTACTTTCATCTATGCATCGCGATGCAGTTACTTCGGGTACAAAACAGAAGCCAGCAATTATTCAATTTTACAATAAAACTAAAGGAGGCGTTGACACAATGCATAAAATGTTGTCTCAATACTCTACCAAAAGAGCAACAAGACGTTGGCCTCTAGCGATGCTTTTTAATTTATTGGATATTTCAGCCCTAGCAGCTTATATCATATCCTTGCAGAAAATTTGGTGACAATTGATCCAAACGTACTCGTCCTATAACTGGAGAAAATGTGGGTGTTATCAAAAGTACGGAGTAGTGTATGGTGAAAAAAGCCATATCGTTTAAATGGTGACATATTGACCATTTTCGTGATGTATCGTCTTGATCTTGAGCCAATTTAATTCGGACTCGGTCTATTATTGTAGTAAACTGCACTGAACATGTTCGATGTGGTCGAATACAGGACCTATCAAATAGTGTAAATATAATGTTAATTGCTCCCTTCAATGTGACTCTGGAACCAATCCCGTAACTATACTTAAATATTAACCTAAGCTTAACTGGTATTTATACTTTTGAAATATGAGTGGCCATGTGGTCGAGTTGGTAGTGTGCCAGCCTGTCATGCACGAGGTTGTCGGTTCGAATCTCAAAAAATTTTCAGATTAAAAATAAAATTGAAAAAAATGTCATTGCATTTGTAACAATAAAAAAATTTAATTTAATTTAAGTTAATTATTATTTTTCGAACTGTATTTGTTTCTTAAATTCTTATGAATTGAATTAGGCTACTGTTCGTAACGCTTTTTAAGCCAAATTACACGTGATAATTATTAATGAACAAATAACATCAAGTTAGTTGTAAATATTCTGACAAGAACACATAGTTGAACGGAACAGCCAGCCGTTTTCGAAGGCCACTAAACCTTCCTCATCAGCGTTCTTCTGTGTTTTGGTCCACCGTGTGTGGTGTCAGTTGATGTAGATGTCTGCCCTATAAAAATAAATTGTTGAGCCTTCATTACCAAACATATATATGAGCAAATTGAAAAATACAATGAATCAAACCAATTCACATATTCCATTTGCCTAAAAATTTAATTTTTTTTTGATTTTTTATGAATTTAAAAAAAAAAATTAATTTTTAGGCAAAAAAAAATTTTTTCCCTTCATACATTCATTTTTAACTTCGAAACTGTTGCACACATAGGAAAACGGTATAAGAACAGATTAGAGGAATTGTAATTCTTAATTTTTCTAAATTTGTTTCAGCTAAATCGGAGTAGTGGTTCTCGAGTTATGTCAAACAAAAGAGCCTATACGATAGTTACTAACTTCAAATCGATATTAAAAATATTTTAGCAGGTAAGAAGACAAAACGAATGATGCACAAGTTCTTCATTTTGGGCCTACTTTCACGTGAAATTGTCAGAATTGAGTCCCGAATCAATGACTTCAAAAATGTTGTACTGTGTAAGTATTCAAAATTGTGTTTTTCGGGGTCGAACACTTCAAAATTCATCTTTGCGGAATCCGGCACCAGGACGTACAATAAAAAATAGAAAAGTAAATTAATCAATTAATTTAATTATTATTTTTCGAACTGTATTTGTTTCTATATTCTTATGAATTGAATAGGCTAAAGTTCGTAACGCTTTTTAAGCCAAATTACATGTGATAATTATTAATGAACAAATAACATCAAAGTTAGTTGTAAATATTCTGACAACAACACATAGTTGAACGGAACAGCCAGCCGTTTTCGAAGGCCACTAAACCTTCCTCATCAGCGTTCTTCTGTGTTTTGGTCCACTGTGTGTGGTGTCAGTTGATGTAGATTTCTGCCTTATATACGAAACTTTATTGCAAATGGAATATGTGAATTGGTTTGATTTGGAAAAATATAGTTTACGAGAAAAATGCGCTAGTTAAGTTACAAAACCAATATCAGTTAACATAAAAGTTAATGGCGCATATTCATGTCGTAACTAAAGTCGAAATTTATTAAACAGATACAAAAAAATAGTTAACAGATGGTTACAGGTTCTATTCACAAATCTAAACTAACGAAGTAACGACTACGAGCTGATAAAAGAAATAAGAAAATAAAATGTCGATAATACTATGATCGATATAAATTGCAATTAAATAAAAAACTATACCAACTATAAAAAACAATGACATGTAAAGTAAAGTATAAGTATAACATGTATAAGTTAGTTAACATTTAGTTACAGCTTCACTCATAATTAAGTCTAAACTTTCGTAGCCGTCTGTGAATAACTTAAATAGGCATTTAAAAAAGTTAGCACCTAGTAATGATTTCTGAATATGCGCCAATGTATCTACCACGGTATATATTTATGAACCTGTATATACAAAAACACAGAGTATTAAACAATTTCCTGAATCTTACTATAAATTGTTTTATTTATTTACTTCCTGAAAATTCAGCAAATTTTAATAACTGACCTGAAAGCAATTTTAAATTTCATAAAAACTGTGTAAGTTATTAATAACTGAAAACCAAAATATCTACCACGGTAGATACTATGAAAGCGAAGGTGAAAAAAAAAACATTCAATCAATACTTGTAACCAATTTTGGTTACAAGTAACCAAAACGGCAACGCTGATCATAGCATACGCTGTCTACGAGACTGTAAAAAAGCAAAATAATAAAAATCAAACATAAATACACACATGCTTTCGCTCTCAACAATGCGAGCGCAGCATACACTGCAGCACGGATGGAAGTCATGGTACAATTGTACTTTTTATGGTACATTTTTGACCTCGTTGGTGCCGTGGTACTACCACGAGTTACTTGGTACAATTTAAAAATGCCAATGTTTGACTATATGGTAACATTAATTTTGCCTATGTTGTCTTTAATTTGTTTGTGTGTTTTATTTTAGACGGTGCATATCTTAAAATAACAGGCCTGTTAATAAGCGAAATTTGTAAAATAACCGAAAGTACCCTTATGAATGCAATATTTAATATTTGTTTATGTTATTTTTTATTCTGCATTTTTATACACATTTTTGTTAAGTATTCTGAATTTTTCCACATTTTTTACGTTTCCGTTCTTATTAATAAATATTTAAAAAAATAGTACCGCCATGGTCCAAAAAGTACATTTTGTTTTCACAGTTGGTACAATGCTGGTATGCTGGACGGGTATGCTGGTATGCTGGACGGGTAGTACTGGAAATACCCGCATAGAAAATTTTAGCTTGTACGAGATGCGCATTCTATATGATTTATATTCTTTGATCATACCTAACGTGATCAGACATCCCGCTTTTAAGAGTTTTGAAATTTTCAATCTGTTCGGTTTTTATCAAAATTTAACTGACAAAGATTCATTCCAAATATTTTATTAAGTGAAGTTATTGCTCAACTAGCCAAAACCCTATGTGCTTCGCTACACACCATATGTGCTTCGCTACACACATATGTATGTTTTGAGATGAAAAGAAATTTTTTTATATCAGAAGTGCGAGGCTTGCTATTCAACCATCACTATTTTTATACCCTTTACCAAAAATGGAAAAGGGTATATATAGGTTTGTCATTCCGTGTGTAATTTCCATAATATTCATATGCGACCCATAAAATGTATGTATTCTGGGTCCTTATGAATAGGGAAGACGAATAAGCGATGTCCGTCTGTCCGTCCGTCCGTCCGTCCGTCTGGTGTACGTGAAATCGGTTTTCCAGAGCTCCCAGAAAAGCTAGAGACTTCATTCTTGGACTGGTGTGTCAGAAATGGTCAAACTTAGGGTGGTATTGAAAATCAGCAAAATCGAGCAGACGGAAAACTGAAACTTGATTTTGCCATATAAAAGTAACTAGATAACACAATTTTTTTTTAATTTTTTTGTTCAATAAACTTGTTTTATATTTCAGTACGAATAAAATTTGTATTAAAAATATTAAAAAAATCAAAAAGGTGTTTCCAGGCTAGGTTTTTCCTTTTTATCTAAAAATTTAAAATACAGTCAAATCCCGATAAATCGTAATCGCAAGGGACCGGCCATTTCTTACGAATTATAGGGGTTTTCGATTTAGCGGGAGTTCGATTTAACGGGGTTAAAATAAAATAAATTCAGTAAAGTGCGACTTTGACTCGCGCACGAAGGGTTCCGTACGTTGGACTTTGAGCATTTTTTTAATACAGTGTTTTTTTACGTTTTTTTGATTAATTTTCGCTTTTTTCTCGTTTTGGCGATTTTTTAAATTTTGGCGATTTTTTCATTTTGGCGATTTTTTTCAATTTGGCGATTTTTTTTTCATTTTGGCAATTTTTTTCATTATGGCGATTTTTTTAATTTTGGCGATTTTTTTATTTTGGCGATTTTTTTCATTTTGGTGATTTTTTTATTTTGGCGATTTTTTTTGGGTTTGGCGATTTTATAATTTTGAGATTTTTTTGTTTTACCGTTTTTGAAAATTTCAAGAAGTTTGCTCTTACGGTTTCCAAGATACAGCAAGTTATCAAAATTACATAGTCGAAATTACATTAACTGATGGTACACCCTTTAATTAAAATTTTTTAAATTTTAGTGTTAATTGTTGTAGTCTATATAAAAATACACTAACTTTACAAATTTCAAGTGCATATACATACAATTGTATGTATATTACATGGGATTTTAAAATTTTTCGTTGCTCGTTTTGGCACACCCTTTAATTTCCAACTCTCATGTATTTGTTGTTGTAGCGGCCAAGGGTCTACACACTCTGTCCAAATTTCAGGTCCGTAGCTCTTACGGTTCTCGAGAAAATACCCTGTGACGGACAGACGGCCAGACGGACAGACGGACAGACGGCCAGACGGACAGACGGACAGCGTAGCGAAAACAATAGGGTTCCTTTTTCACCTTTGGTGTACGGAACCCTAATAAGTACGAATTAACGGGATTTTTCAATTTATTTACTAAATTTGTTGTTTTTGTAACACCGACAGAGTTTTATGCGTGCGCATTGACATTTTTCTTTATTATTCATGTAAAACACTGATCTTAAAAAAATAAACACACACACAAGCAAAAGCAAAAACCAACCCAAAAAAATAGCATTAAACAAAAAATCATTCTTTCCATGTTTCTGTTGTTTTTATTACGAATTATAAGTGGTAGTTAGCAAAAAATTTCGATTTATAAGAGGTAAAGGAGATTTTATTTGAAAAAAAATTACGAATTATCGAGGGGACCAATATGTATGGAAATTTTACGAATTAACGAGATTTTTTCAAGGGACCGACTATTACGAATTATCGGGAATTACGGTTTATCGGGGTACGAATTATCGGGATTTGACTGTATCTTAAATTCTTAAAAGAAAAAGATTGGTGTAAGAAATCAGAAAAATTTTAAATTATGATTCCAGGGTTGGGAAACGTACACTTTTTGTGATATACAAAATTAACTAGGTGTAATAATTTTTTTTTTTATTTATAAATATATTTTATGTTTTGGAAAGAAGAGTTGGGTAAAGAAAATTTTAAAAATAAAAACTACAGCTCCACAGCTGGAAAATTTAACATTGTTAGGGTTCCGTACACCAAAGGTGAAAAGGAACCCTATCATTTTCGCTACGCTGTCCGTCTGTCTATCACAGGATATTTTCTCGAGAACCGTTAGAGCTACGGACCTGAAATTTGGACACAGTGTATAGACCTTTGGCCGCTACAACAACAAATACATGAGAGCTAAAAATTAAAGGGTGTTCCAAAACGAGCAACGAAAAATGTTAAATTAGTGTTTTTTTTTGGAATTGCTACAATTTAAGTTTAACGTTTATTAACGCACTAATAACAAATTATTATTTTACTTAATTAGTAAAATAACTTTTTTATTAAAAATACATTTAAATTGATTATTGAGGGGTTTAGCTGGATCCTATGCGCATTTCACTGTTGCTAATACAGATCATCAGGGAACCTTTACCCAAAAATCTTAGAACAACTAGAGTTATTATGTTATAAACTTTCATTTAAACAAATGAGAAGTTCAACAAATAACAAAGATGAAACAAGAACTCAATAATCAACATGTTTTTTATTTTCTTACTTTACTACATTGGCTGACTTTTTTTCAGCTCTAGTTGTAGTTGTAAAAAGTATGTAAAGAAAATAAATGTAAATAACAACAACAGCTTTATAAGAATAGAGTGTTGCCACACAAGTATTTTTGACCTGGTGCAGTCAAGTTAATAATTAGTGTTTTTTTTTTGGGAATTGCTACAATTTAAGTTTAACGTTTATTAACGCACTACTAATCCCAAATTATTATTTTACTTAATTAGTAAAATAACTTTTTTATTAAAAATACATTTAAATTGATTATTGAAAAAAAAAATGTTAAAATCCCACGTAATATACATACAATTGTATGTATAGACACTTGAAATTTGTAAAGTTAGTGTATTTTTATACAGACTGCAACTATTAACACTAAAATTTAAACAAATTTAAATTAAAGGGTGTTCCACCAGTTTATGCAATTTTGATTATGTAATTTTGACAACTTGCTGTACCTTGGAAACCGTAAGAGCAAAACTCTTAAAATTTTCAAAAACGGTAAAACAAAAAAATCAAAAAATTATAAAATCGCCGAAAAAAAAATCGCCAAAACAAAAAAAGCACCAAATTAAAAAAATTTCTAAGACTAAAATAAATCGAAAAACCGGGAAAACCGCCAAAATGAAAAAAATCGCCAAAAGGAAAAAAATCGCCAAAAATAGAAAAAAAAATCGTCAAAATTAAAAAAAAATCGTCAAAATGAAAAAAATCCCCAAAAAGAGAAAAAAATTGCCAAAACGAGAAAAAAGCGGCAAAACTAAAAAAAAACGTTTTAACTTAAAAAAACTTCAAAAAAGCCACATTAAAAAAACCACACCTTAGGCCGGGTATACATCGGTGTGCCAAATGCCACACAAGCGTACAAAAAGCGTAACCAACTAACTACTAATAAAAAACTGCTTGATTCAGACATGTATTTATTAAGTTAAATAGTTCCATACATCACTAATAGACAATTCTATAGAATCCAACATGATTGGAAACTATTTAAATCAATAAATACATGTCTGAATCAAACAGTTTTTCATTAGTAATTAGTTGGTTACGGTTTTTTGGGCAAATGACACACAAGAAATGCCAGATGTAAACTCAGCCTTACTGAATTTATTTTGATATTAAAGTTACTAACTAAAACTAGTATTTTCTTTATTTCTTTTTTTCTTTGTTCATTTAACATATTTGATATATTTTTTAAAGAACAAGATTGATATAAGGAACCAAAAAAATATAAAATGATGATTCCAGGGTTGGGAAAAGTATACTTTTTTTATATATAAAACTAATTAAATAAAGCTAGTTATTTCTTTGATAAATAAATATATTCTATATTTTAGAAAGAAATAAATTAGTACTCGTATTAAAACAAGAAAAATTTAAATTATGGCTCCAGGGTTGGAAATTGAAAAAAAATAACCAAAAATAATTATATTTTCAGTTAAACATATTTCATATTTTAGGAAGATCTTTACAAGCAAATTTTTTAGTCGAAAAAAACCAAGAAGTAAGTCACTTACTAAAAATTGCAGTATAACAAAAAATTATAAATTTTATCACAAACAAATATGTATGTATGTACTTATATATGCATCTGTATACTACATATACAGGGTGTTTTTTTAGAGGTATAGAACTTCGAATTGAAATAAAACACAAGAAAATCGTTTTAATGTCCATCAATTTGGCTTTATTGGAAGGATAATTTTATGCCATTAATGTTTAAATATGATTTCGGGCATGTGGCCGCCGCGGCTGGCTCGAATAAAGCCAATTCGGCTTTATTAAAGCCAATTCGGCTGGCTCGAATAAAGCAAATTTGCACGATTTTTTTAGAGGTATAGAACTTCGAATTGAAATAAAACACAAGAAAATCGTTTTAATGTCCATCAATTTGGCTTTATTGGAAGGATAATTTTATGCCATTAATGTTTAAATATGATTTCGGGCATGTGACCGCCGCGGCTGGCTCGAATAAAGCCAATTCAGCTTTTTTAAAGCCAATTCGGCTGGCTCGAATAAAGCAAATTTGCACGATTTGCAAGCGTTGTTCTTTTGTCAACCTGTTCATGATGAAATGGCAAACCAAACTAAATATTAATCACTTGACAGCTGACAAAATGGCCGCCAGTTAAAAAAGTGATGCCAACTTAAAGTTCTATACCTCAATAAAAAACACCCTATACATACATACGTTGGTAAAGGATATACAAGATTCGGCACAGCCGAATATAGCACTCTTACTTGTTTAATATGTTATTGATTTCTTAAAAAAAAAAATCATTTAAAAACGCAGATAATCCTAATTTTTAGCTTTTAGACGATTCTTTAATTTTTCCAAATAATTTAAATCAATTTCCTACTTTATTCATACAATTTTTCAGATCAGTTAATAAAAAATTATCAGTTACTTCAGAAATTTCATCTAAAACTTCATCGTACTTGAGATTATTTGCGATATTTTGATTACAAAATAATCATGAAAACAAAGTATTTGCGTTTGTTGGTTTTTGGGGAGTATTTCTGAGGACTAATATTAAGGCATTTAATGATTTTTTACGTCGTTCAATAATTCATCAGGAATTGTAATTCCATTAAAAAAGCATTATCTTTTTCCAGCAAGAAAACAAAAGATGCGTTTAGCGAACATACACAAACAATCTTACGATTTATAATTTGGAGTAATTCGATTACTTAACATCTTATTGTTAACACGCCCAGTAAACAGTGCCTACTAAATATCTCATAAAACAGAACAAAATTTATAAGAAATCTCTATGTTTTTTTTAATAAGGAAATCTTATTAATTTCACAGAGAAAACCTTTTTGAAAAAATCGAGAAGAAATCTTGTAGTTTTTATGAGGTTATCTTATTGATTTTTTTAATAAAAAATATATAAAAAATTGCGTCTTTATTCTCTGTACTTATGTATGTATTTTCATTTAAATTCTATACCATATACATGTGTACGTATGTATGTAGTATGTTGTAGATGTTATTTATTTATGCATACATACATACACATTATGTTATATTCATAACTAACTTACTCACCAAGTATTGAACCAGCAAACTTCTACCTGATAGACAAGCACTCTAACCAATATGCTAACAAGCAGCCTGAATAACCATTGAAATTATTGTCCAAACATTCTTATACGAAAATGAAAAAGATAATGAAAAAAATTGTCTGTATGTCTATTTATAGAAACGAAATAACAAGACACCTCATAAAACCAAGAAGATTTCCTTACTAAAAAAATCAATAAAATGCTTTACACATAATCATATAGGAACCTACTAAAATCAAAAAGAAAACCTTATTAAAAAAATTATTAAGATATCCTAATAAAATCAAGAAGAAAACCTTTTTAAATAAATCAATAAGGCAACCTAATAAAATCAATAAGAAATCCTAATAAAAAAGCTAATAGAATCAAGAAGTTTTTCTCTATTTATTGTTTTTTTGGTGCCAAAAATAGCAGAAATTTGGTAAAATAAATTTAGTAAAGTGCGACTTTGACTCGCGCACGAAGGGTTCCATACGTTGGCGATTTTTTTTGTTTTGGCGATTTTTTTTTGTTTTGGAGATTTTTTTTTTGGTTTGGCGATTATATAATTTTGGGATATTTTTGTTTTACCGTTTTTGAAAATTTCAAGAAGTTTGCTCTTACGGTTTTCAAGATACAGCAAGTTGTCAAAATTACATTAAGTGATGGTACACCCTTTAATTAAAATTTTTTTTAATTTTAGTGTTAATTGTTGTAGTCTGTATAAAAATACACTAATCTTACAAAATTCAAGTGTATATACATACAATTGTATATATATTACATGAGATTTAACATTTTTTGCTCGTTTTGGAACACCCTTTAATTTCCAACTCTCATGTATTTGTTGTTGTAGCGGCTAAGGGTCGACATACTGTGTCCAAATTTCAGGCCCGTAGCTCTAATAGTTCTCGAGAAAATACCGTGACAGACGGACGGACAGCGCACAGTGGGTTAGAATAGCATGTTTTCTTGGATCAAATCAGGGAAGCTATGTTCGGATAATTTTTCTTTATTTTTCAGTTAATACCATTAAAATAATTAAAAAAAATGTTTTCTAAGTATATTTGAGTATAATTTTATTAAATAATGCCCAATATCAGTGTAGGTATATAGTGCAAGGAGTACATATTAGAACTTAAACATTACATTTTATACATCTTAAAGTTAATCATCAACATCATCATCATCATCATTATAATCATCGTTATCATCATCATCATCATCGTTATCATCATCATCATCATCGTTATCATCATCATCATCATCGTTATCATCATCATCATCATCATTAGCAGCATCAGCAAGTTCAACATCACTGTTCTTGTTCGGAGCTGCAGGTACAATTAAATCAATTGCCTCCTCTGGCAAGCTTTTAACCTTCTTTGTAGGCAATTTTTGCATGCTTGAAATAATTGGGTCAGAGGTTATCAAAAACATATTATAAATGTCTTGGTTTGATTTTTCGCGACTGCACTTTCGTGAATGAAACTCCCTATATTTTTTAAAATCTTTATTTCGAGCTTCTTGCGCTTCTTCTGATAACTGCCCAATATGTAAAATGGCATTTGACACAATTTCGGGTCCGTGAATAAAATACTTGTGCAAAGTGGGAGGCATATTGTACCAAGGATACGTTTCAACAAAAAGTCGTCCTGTATTGTGTGCATATATTTTAAATTTTTCATTATTAATTTCATGGCCACTGGATACAGCAATAAGCAACACGTGCATTTTTTTATTAAATTAACATCTATTTTTGTTATTTCGGCAGATTTTTCAGCGTTTTGAAAAAAACGTCTTGCCGTATTCCCATCATTCGTGTTTCCAAAACCAGGTTTGGGTTGGTCAACTATTAATCCCATATTCTCTTTAAATTTTTTCTGAATTTCTTTTTTTGTTTCAGCTACTGTTCTTTTTTCAGAATCAGTCCTAGCCTGCCACTTTTGTAAAGGTATTTTATATGCCACGTGCAAAAGACATTCGAAAAATCTAATCCAGCCATGAAGAATGGAAAGGCCAAATCTTAAATTGTCTACATGCACAGGTCTTTGGATCATGGCTTCTATATTATTAAAATCCTTACTTGTAGCGCCACATAAGTAACACTTTTGTGTTGATGTGGTTTCTGTTAAGGCATTGCAAACTTTTCCATCTACCATTGCCAAAGTTAATTTGTGGAAAACATGTACAACTTTCTCACCAATCGTGACAGTTGAACAGGTTAAATTCTGTATTTCCTCTTCAACTCTTTTTTGTTCACTAATTGACACATATGCGGTTTCTTTGGTAAATTCAATTTTCAAGGGTCTGCAAAATCTAGTTGAAGACGACCGTGGATTTTGCCAAATTACGTTCTCCTCAAACATAAGCCTAAGTGGTACAATTGTGGTTAAAAAAACTGATGAATCACTAGCATCAGATCCATGAAAGGCTTGTTTGTATGAGATATGGCCAGAGCTTCCATCAAAGCCCCATTTTGAATATAATACTACATTCGAGTTCGTAATGCCTAATGAGTCAATAACAGTTTCTTGAAGTTCTATTAGTCGCTCCGCTGTGTGATTAAGAAGACCTTGTAAAGTTACTTCAACGGAGGTCTCGCTTATTTTAAAGATGGTCGATTCTGGGTAAGTTTTTTGTTTTTCAGTTTGAATATTGTTGTAGGAGGGAAATATTTGAGGAGCAGCTTGTCTAACAACATTGTATTGATTTCGTGGCAGTTTATCTTCTACAAAAACAGCCAAAGCTTTTGTATTCGATATTTTCAAGGTGGGAAGTGGTTGTTTCAACTTTTTTTTTAAATTTATGCCAGACGGACAGCGTAGCGAAAACAATAGGGTTCCATTTTCACCTTTGGTGTACGGAACCCTAAAAAGAGGCTGAATTTAAAATCAGCGGCGTCATGTTCACGTGAATGAAAAATGGTGAACAAAATTAGAATATAGTATACTGCCACAACAACAAAACGCAAGCTTTGGGGATCACAATTTTAGGAAAAGGGTGATTGTAGAAAATATTTTTTTTGGATGGCTACACAACAGTATTTCTGATGATTGAGTTACTCGTATGTTATATGATATTAGTTCAAGTTTTTATGACGATTTCAGTTCCATGATTGAAATTTCTGTATCAGCTCTAGTTAAAAATATGATACGGGTACTTTTTTGCAATAAAACACTATGGGCCTAATTCACAAAAAAATATTTTGATTTTATAAAAAGTTTATTAATAAAATTTCCATAGAAAATTTATTTCATAAACCTCTTATTCAAGGCATATTCATATAAGGTATACTCACGTCAAATTTTTTAATTCGCCTTTAGTATTTTATATACCTTGGATGTCAGAAACAGCTGTTGTTTTTGTTATAAAAATTAATAGAAAGATAAAGTAATTACAAAAAGTGTTTTATGTGTCCGCCAACCATAGTGATACTGCTCCCGGATCGCTTGAGAAGCCTAAGGAATAAGTTGATTCGTGCCGAGTATGAACAGCCGGCTGCAACAGTTCTTTCTTGTTCGTTTTAAAGCAAAGCATTGATACTTTTTGGTATACGTTTGAATGATTGTATTAAATGGGTGCAAATGCCGTATATAATGGAATCATTTTAAAGTGTGGCACATCCAAAAGGAGTAAGTTTACACAAAGGCAAAAATTATCTGATTATAAATGTATTATGCATTTTCAGTATTTCAGGTTGTATTATGTAGGTATGACCTATTAAATTGGAACAAACTTTGAAATTTCAATTGTGGAGAAAGTTGATGGAAAATCATGCCATATAGATGCTGAATATAATACCTATACATACGTATATAGTTTTATAAAAGCTGTTTTAATAAAATTTCCTCATGTGTAACTTACACATAAATATTTTAGTGCAAATTAAAATCCCTTTTTCGTAATTTTTGTGAGAAAAATGTCAAGTAAGCTTTATTTTTGCAAATAAAAAATATAAGTGATATATAAATAATAATAATAAATAATAAATTGTTTAAGTGCGAATGTCAAGCTTCTCTCATTACGCGAATACGATGCACAGAACTTTAATTTTTGCGGGAGTTCTCAACAATTCGTACACTCATTTCCTGTTGAAAGAGAAAATAAGCTTATTACAAACACACAATTATTTTTATTTTCTTACGAGCATCCAGCACAGTCAAAATACATGCGTTAATAATGTATGTATGTAAATCATTTTTGGCATCCAAAGTATAAAAATATATACAAGTAAAAAATAGTCACCTGAACCGCCAAGATCACCTGTTATTAAATCGCCTTGCCTCTTATTAAATAGAAATATTTTTTATGAATGAGGCAGTATAGATTTAGAGAAAATTGTATTTTATTTAATTCTTATAACTAGTGAATAAAACTTTCTCTTACATGAATTTTTATTAAATCTGAAGGTAGATAGCTATTCTGAATGATCCAACAATAGTCAGTCATCAGGTGTATGTTCCACATTTTTTTTGCGTAGTTAATAATTGCATTTATGACTTTGTAAATGGAGAAATGTACTCGTAATATAAAGAACTATAGGTTAATTTTGGATGGCTTTCGAAAAGAAAAATTGTACCTAAGTATTTTTTTATGTAACGCGAAATATCTCTGAAACTAGAAGAGCTAGAAAAGAAACTAACCTATTTTTGTAATCACCAAAAAAAAAATACATAAGAATTAGTTACACTTGGTCAAAAAAAAATATAATAAAAAAATTTCCAAGGACTAAACTAAAAACACACGATTTTTAACATCCTTGCAATAATAGTCAGATACCCTGATGTAGTTATCAATGCAAATCTATTTAAATGAAAGGGATTTTTGCTTAGATTAATAATCCAGAAAGTATTTTTATGTTTGGAGTACCATTCGGGATATATTAACGGAATAATACAAAAAGAGGTGCAAATTATGCAAATCTTAATTAACACTATATCTTCAAAACTAGAGCTGATAGGGAAAAAGTAATGACGCCAACGTAATTAAGAGATAAAAATACATAAGGATTGGTCATTATTTATTTAAACATCCAAATCACTGTTATGCAGTGTTATTAACAAAAATCTACATTATTTTAAAATTGATTTATTCCTGCATTGCTTCTGCTTATTTATCATTTTCACAACACAGAGAAAATAGTGCCTACTAAATACCTCATAAAATAGAACAAAATTAATAAGAAATCTCTATGGTTTTTTTTTCAATAAGGAAATCTTATTAATTTCATAGGGAACCCCTTTTTGAAAAAATCAGGAAGAAAATTTCTAGTTTTTATTAGGTTATCTTATTGAATTCTTCAATAAGGTTTTCTTCTTGTTTTTATTAGGCGACCTCATAAAAAAAATTGCTTCTGCATTCTCTGTACTTATGTATTTTCATTTAAATTATATACCATATACATATGTAAGTATGTAGCATATTGTAGATGTTATTTATTTATACATACATACATACACATTATGTTATATTCATAACTAACTTACTCACCAAGTATTGAGCCAGCAAACTTCTACCTGATAGACATGCACTCTAACCAATATGCTAACAAGCAGCCTGAATAACCATTGAAATTATTGTGCACACATTCTTATACAATAATGAAAAAGATCATGAAAAAAATTGTATCTATGTCTATTTGTAGATATGAAATAACAAGACACCTCACAAAATCAAGAAGATTTCCTTATTAAAAAATCAATAAGATGCTTTACACATAATCATATAGGAACCTAATAAAATCAAGAAGAAAACCTTATTGAAAATATCAATAAGATACCCTAATAAAATAAAGAAGAAATCATTTTTAAATAAATCAATAAGGTAACCTAATAAAATCAATAAGAAATCCCTATAGTTCACAATTTATAAGAAAACCTAATAGAATCAAAATTTTTTCTCTATGGATTGTTTTTTTGGTGCCAAAAATAACGGAAATTGAGTAAAAAAAGTTGTGAATAATAAGATTTCTTCTTGATTTTATGTGGTTTTCTTCTTGATAAAATTAATAAGATTTACCACATAAAAATAATAAGAAATCTCTATGAAAAAATCTTCGCTTCATTCTGCTGGGATACCCCTTAGCCTAAAAACGGTTCATAGAGACAATCTTCTTGATTCTATGAGGCAGTTTTTTCTCTGTGCACATTAAAAGGTTATGAAATTTCAAATACTTTTTATACAAAGTAAGTAAAGAAATTGTTCGAATATTCGAATAAAATGTTTCGAATAATTTTTTATTATAAATTGAACATTTTTGTTCGTTGGAACAAAAATGATAAAAAGTTATTCGAATATTCGAACAATTTTGGTTCGAATGACAACACTAATACACAGTATTATTTGCAATTATGAAAAGCACCACGATTAATTTTTCAATTTTGATATTATTTACACAGACAATGCATATTATCAACAGAGTTATCGCTACAAAATTTCACAGTTCTCCCTATATTAGTGTTCCAGATATCTCAAAGTAAATATTTTCCCTTTATGGGATGTGCCACACCCATATTTCCAATTCGATTTTTTTTTTGTAAGATAGCACACATAAAAATCGTTAATGACACAAAATTTCACGTTTCTTACTGCATTAGATTCAAAGATCTGTGGTTTTCATGAATAACAGCGCGTGTTCAAAAATCGATTTTTTTCAGTACACAAAAAAAAAACAAGTTTCATTTTTGATAACAAAAATCCCGGTATTCAATAATTTCAATTATCGAATTTCCTGTGATAAAGAAATCCGCTATATCAATAACAAAAATTGTAAAATAATAAAACTTTTTTTTAATAACATAAATATTTGAATTAATAAATAATAAATAAGTGGCCGATTATTATGAAATACAATAAATTTTTTCGGCTGAAAATACTCGATTAGGTATAAAATTATGCAATTAGTACACAGAATTTCAAAAAGGAATCATCTAGATTATACTTGAATGCCTGCGTGTCACGTAAATCAATACACAGAAAGTAAGCACAAATAGAATTTGCTTTTGACTTCCTGTCAATTCAAAAAAAAATCGCAAAATCCCAAATGGGATTTTTTCAGTATTTTTGCTGTATTCTTATTTTTCGACGAGCGCATATAAGATTTTTGGAAATATTTAAAAGCATCCCTTGTCTATTCGATATTCGATAAAGTATGGCACGAAGGCCTAGTTTTAAAATTGAAGACATACCTACCAATAAACATACAAAAGCTTTTAGAACGTTATATTATTGATAGGAAGTTCACCGTTGTGGAAGGATAGTTCACGAGTGTGCCCGAATCTATATCTTCCGGAGTGCCACAGGGTAGTATTCTGGCGCCAGTCTTGTATCTAATATATACTTTCAATATGCCTGTGAGCAATAACATCCACATTTCTACATTTGCCGATGATACATCCTGTATGAGTATGCACAAAAACCCTGATGAGGCATCCTGCAATCTCCAAGAACACATTACCCAGCTTGAAATAGGGTTGAACTTATGAAGAATTAAAGTAAGTGAACAAGTGTGTCCATATAACGTTTACCCTAAGAAGAGATACTTGTTCCCCCATTCGATTCAACAATCAAAATATTCCTCAACATTCTCAAGTGAAATACCTTGGCATACACCTTGATCGAAGGCTTACATGGAAACATCATATTGACTCTAAGTTAACCCAAATGAAACTTAAATTAACTCAAATATATTGGTTAATTGGCAGAAATTCAACACTCAGCCTAGACTGCAAACTTTTGATATACAAGTAGCTTTTGAAGCCAATATGGTACTATGGAATTCAGCTATCGGGCACGGCTTTAGCTTCATATGTTGAGAAAATCCAACGAAGGCAAAACAAAATTTTACGTTTGATAACATCGGCTCCATGGTACATCAACAATTCAAATATACATCGTGATTTAAATATGCCACTAGTGAGTGAAGAAATTGCAAAATGCGCAGGCAAATATTTAACAAAACTCGAGTCACATCCTAATCCGCTTGCTCGTAATATTTTGAACTTTACTGGACACATCCGCCTAAAAAAGAGGGACACAAGGGCTCTTATACTCCAGATGGACTGCTTGAAAATACTTCTTTTTTTCCTTTTTGATTATCACTACCTATGTATTATTTATAACTATCACTAAGTTTATGTCCGATACTGTTCGGGCCTAATAATTATATTTAGATTTAAGATTTGATTACTTATTGTTAGTTCATTTTTGAAGATACAATAACTAAATATATATATGAAAAAAAACAAGTAAGGGTGCTATATTCGGCTGTGCCGAATCTTGTATACCCTTTACCAACGTATGTATATGTAGTATACAGATGCATATATAAGTACATACATACATATTTGTTTGTGATAAAATTTATAATTTTTTGTTATAGTGCAATTTTTAGTAAGTGACCTCTTGGTTTTTTTCGACTAAAAAATTTGCTTGTAAGGATCTTCCTAAAATATGAAATATGTTTAACTGAAAAAATAATTATTTTTGGTTATTTTTTTTCAATTTCCAACCCTGGAGCCATAATTTAAATTTTTCTTGTTTTAATACGAGTACTAATTTATTTATTTCTAAAATATAGAATATATTTAATTATCAAAGAAATAACTAGCTTTATTTAATTAGTTTTATATATAAAAAAAGTATACTTTTCCCAACCCTGGAATCATCATTTTATATTTTTTTGGTTCCTTATATCAATCTTGTTCTTTAAAAAATATATCAAATATGTTAAATGAACAAAGAAAAAAAGAAATAAAGAAAATACTAGTTTTAGTTAGTAACTTTAATATCAAAATAAATTCAGTAAGGCTGAGTTTACATCTGGCATTTCTTGTGTGTCATTTGCCCAAAAAACCGTAACCAACTAATTACTAATGAAAAACTGTTTGATTCAGACATGTATTTATTGATTTAAATAGTTTCCAATCATGTTGGATTCTATAGAATTGTATATTAGTTATGTATGGAACTATTTAACTTAATAAATACATGTCTGAAAAAAGCAGTTTTTTATTAGTAGTTAGTTGGTTACGCTTTTTTGTTCGCTTGTGTGGCATTTGGCACACCGATGTAAACCCGGCCTAAAGTGTGGCTTTTTTTAAGTGGCTTTTTTGAAGTTTTTTTTAAGTTAAAACGTTTTTTTTTTAGTTTTGTCTCTTTTTTCTCGTTTTGGCAATTTTTTTCTCATTTTGACGTTTTTTTCATTTTGACTATTTTTTTTCTATTTTTGGCGATTTTTTTCCTTTTAGCGATTTTTGTCATTTTGGCGATTTTTCCGGTTTTTCGCGATTTATTTTAGTCTTAGAAATTTTTTAATTTGGTGTTTTTTTTTGTTTTGGCGATTTTTTTTTTATTTAATTTTTAGTTTTACCGTTTTTGAAAATTTTAAGAGTTTTGCTCTTACGGTTTCCAAGGTACAGCAAGTTGTCAAAATTACATAGTCAAAATTGCATAAACTGATGGAACACCCTTTAATTTAACGTTGTTTAAATTTTAGTGTTAATAGTTGCAGTATGTATAAAAATACACTAACTTTACAAATTTCAAGTGTATATACATACAATTGTATGTATATTACGTGGGATTTTAACATTTTTCGTTGCTCGTTTTGGAACACCCTCTAATTTTTAACTCTCATGTATTTGTTGTTGTAGCGGCCAAAGGTCTATACACTGTTTCCAAATTTCCTTTTCACCTTTGGTGTACGGAACCCTAAAAAGGTTAAATTTTCCAGCTGTGGAGCTGTAGTTTTTATTTCTAAAATTTTCTTTACCCAACTCTTCTTTCCAAAACATAAAATATATTTATAAATAAAAATATAAAAAAAAATTATTACACCTAGTTAGTTTTGAATATCACAAAAAGTGTACGTTTCCCAACCCTGGAATCATAATTTAAAATTTTTCTGATTTCTTACACCAATCTTTTTATTTTAAGAATTTAAGATATTTTAAATTTTTAGATAAAAAGGAAAAATTAGTTTTAGTAGGTTATTTTTATATAACAAAAAAGTTAAAGTTCCCAACCCTGGAAACACCTTTTTGATTTTTTTAATTTTTTCCATATTTTTAATACAAATTTTATTCGTACTGAAATATAAAACAAGTTTATTTAACAAAAAAATTAAAAAAAATTGTGTTATCTAGTTACTTTTATATGGCAAAATCAAGTTTCAGTTTTCCAGCTCTGAAACCGTCTGCTCGATTTTGCTGATTTTCAATACCACCCTAAGTTGGACCATTTCTGACATACCAGTCCAAGAACGAAGTCTCTAGCTTTTCTGGGAGCTTCGGAAAACTGATTTCACGTACACCAGACGGACGGACAGACGGACATCGCTTATTCGTCTTCCCTATTCATAAGGACCCAGAATATATACATTTTATGGGTCGCATATGAATATTATGGAAATTACACACGGAATGACAAACCTATATATACCCTTTTCCATTTTTGGTAAAGGGTATAAAAAAACTTTACATATTAACCTGCTGGAACTATGGTTGAACTCATGGAGAATAAAAGTAAACAAACAAGCAGTGATGCAAATTTAGCGCCTTTCGCGCTAGTTTTAGTGCGTTTTATCTATGCCAAACGCGCTTTTTTCCTCTTAGCGCGTTTAATAAAAAAAAGCGCTAAGTTAGCGCGTTTTGATTAAAGTCAAAAATATCATTTAATTTTTTATAAATTTAACAATTTTCTAATATCAAAAATTTAACTTTTTGTTTAAATTCATTAATGATTCAGATGTTAAAAATAAAATTCCCTTGACTGTGGTTAGAATTAAAAACGCATTTGAATATTGTAATTGGCAAATATTTTTAAATTTCACAGCTAAAAATATTGTAAATGGCAAATATTTTGAAATTTTACAGCTAAAAATATATACTCGTTACTCGTGACCCAAAAAATGTATATAACATATTAAGCATTTATTATTTTTATACTTCAAAAAGCATTTAAATCGCAACACTATTCGACAGTTTATATAAGTTGTTAGTTGTAGAATTTCGAATATTTGGAAGGCGAGTCTGATTCTGTATAAAATGATTTTAGTTATTTAGGATATAATTTCGAAGAAGCAATATTGCATAATCTGAAAAGAGTTAATGATCAAACAGAATTGCGGCATAAACACATTTTCCATACAAATTGACACAAAAAATCAGCACCAGAAAGCAGTCGATAGATAGAATCTATTTTATTTTGACAACGTTTTTTCTTATGCTCTCATATATAAATACTCATTCTCTCAAGAATGCTACCATACTTTCAATAAATTTCATACATTTTGTGAACAAAACTACAAAGAAAAATAAGCAAAAAAGAAAATAAAACTAAAATTATAGAGCATTTGAAGTTACTGCCGTAGATTTTATTATGGGCTTTATTAATTTGACAACGATTTTTCCTGAAGTTGCGGACATACTATGTTTGATCATTTACTAAAAAAACTTAATTGTACTGGTATTTACTAATACATACATCGACCTTTATTCAAATTTAATTTAGCGCGTAGGAAAATAGCGCGTTTTGACTATAAATTGTTGATGATACTGCAACTTAGCGCGTTCTAGTGCGTTTTGAGGTGTATAGCGCGTTTGGGTTATAAATAGTTGGCATCGCTGCGAACAAGTGAATTCAGGTAACATTTACCCTACTAAGAGATACTTGTTCCCCCATTCTACTCAACAATCAAGTTGTTCCTGAACATTCACAGGTAAATACCTTGATCGACGGCTCACATGGCAATACCTCATTGACTTTAAGCTTTTTTTATTGCATTTTAAAAAAATAACTAACAATAAGTATTCAAATCTTAAATCTAGATATAACAATTAGGCCCAACCAGTGTCGGACATAAACTTATAGCATGTTTGTAGAAGGCGACAAAGGCGACTCACGACGAGGCACTTCATGGACGACTACGTAATGAAAAGCGTTTGTATAATGCTACTCGACTTTGTCCTGCAGCTTATGTTAATTCGCCCTTATGTCAAGTTGTCAAGTTTTTTAATGCACGTCAAGTGTCAAGTGAAAAAGTGATTTGTCAAGCTTTTTTGTAAGTCAATTTTTTCCCTCAAATTTATGCTAGCTATGCAATAATACTTAAAAAAGTAAGTTTATATTTCTAAAAAACAAATCTAAAGCCCATATTTTTACTATCAATAGAACTAAGGACTTATATGATACATATTTTTTTCTGTGCAATTATAGTTTAAAGAATATAGTTCTCTTTCTGTACAATTATAATAAAAGTGCCAGCATTGATATTTATCCCATTACTCAACACTAGTAAATTGACAACATTGAACAGCTGAGTTACAATACGTACATCGAAGTTTTTGTTAATTTGTTTTAACGAGTAACGAGTTTTCTTTAAAATATATTAAGACTGAATTTTTATTGTTATATTGTTTTTTGTTTATTTTATATTGTTTCTGTTATTTTTACTTTTTATGATACTTTTGTTCTTATTTTAATAATTTTTATGAAAAAATAATAAAAAATTTAATAAAAAACAATAGTATGAGTGTTTTTATTTGTCAAGTTTTTTTTTCAAAATCAAGTTTTCTTTTGGTCCATGTCAAGCTTTTTGGCAAATTAGATCTGACAAGCCTAGCTGTCATGCACATACATAAATAAATAAAATAAACAAAAACAAGGAGCATTTCGACGAGATATTAGATATTTTGCGGAATAATAGCAAATTTGAGTTTCATCAATTTGAGCGTACACATCATGTTCATCTCAATGAACCAGAAAAAGTAGCAACAATTATCAATACATTTTTACAAATGTAATGGAAGCTGTAAACTAAAAAAAGAAGTCAACTGAATAAAATACCAAATTTTGTTTTTTATTTATGTACAAAAAAGGAAAAAGTGTTATTCATTACACTACACAACAAAATATAAGTTTTTTTATGATGTTTAAATAAAAATGGCTGATGCTTATTAGTTTTTCTCTATCAGCTCTAGTTTTGAAGATATAGTGACATTTAGGATTTGCATAATTTGCACCTCTTTTCCTATTATTCCGTTAATATATCCCGAATGGTACTCCAAACTTAAATATACTTTCTGGATTATTAATCTACACAAAAATCCCTTTCATTAAAATAGACTCGCATTGATGAGTATATCAGGGTATCTGACCATTATCTCATATTTTAAATTTGCAGCGTTTACGAAATAGAAAATAAGAAAAATTTAAAGAAAAATTATAACAATTTAATTTAGTTTAAGTATATTCTTAAATGGGCTTTTTAGGTCAGCGAATTAAAATAAACGATTATTTATTTTTGTTAATTATTTCATCCGACGTTTCGTTGGAAAATCCCAACTTCATCAGGGATGTTTTTATTTATTAATCTGGCAACCTTGTGTAACAGAAAATATAAAAACAGCAATTTTAGAAACTTATCATTATAAAATTGTTTTTGTGGTAGTTACATACAACATATATTTTGTAATCATAATTATTATTAAGAACAATCATTACTTACATATAATAATATTTTGAAAATTATTATTGTTTTCCCTAATTTGTATTTAACATAAACAGCATTACATAAAATACAAAAACTCGAAAACAAACGTCATATACAAAACATACAACATGAAAATAACGACACCGTTCTTAATATTAATATCACAGTAAAACTCAGGATACAACAAAAAGGGAACAGTGCAATTAACAAGAAGGAAGACAAAGACAATATAAATGCCAACTACTCTATTATTTTATTTTAGTTTTACTGTGATATTAATATTAAGAACGGTGTCGTTATTTTCATGTTGTATGTTTTGTATATGACGTTTGTTTTCGAGTTTTTGTATTTTATGTAATGCTGTTTATGTTAAATACAAATTAGGGAAAACAATAATAATTTTCAAAATATTATTATATGTAAGTAATGATTGTTCTTAATAATAATTATGATTACAAAATATATGTTGTATGTAACTACCACAAAAACAATTTTATAATGATAAGTTTCTAAAATTGCTGTTTTTATATTTTCTGTTACACAAGGTTACCAGATTAATAAATAAAAACATCCCTGATGAAGTTGGGATTTTCCAACGAAACGTCGGATGAAATAATTAACAAAAATAAATAATCGTTTATTTTAATTCGCTGACCTAAAATGCCCATTTAAGAAAATACTTAAACTAAATATATAAAAAAAAGGTCAATAAAAATAAATACTGAATATTTAATAACAATTTAATTTAATACAAAATTATTAGATCAAATCACAACGTATCAAATAAATTCAGTAAAGTGCGACTTTGACTCGCGCACGAAGGGTTCCGTATTTATTTATTTTAGCGATTTTTTTCATTTTGGCGATTTTTTTATTTTGGCGATTTTTTTTTTATTTTGGCGATTTTTTTCATTTTGGCGATTTTTTTCATTTTGGCGATTTTTTTATTTTGGCGATTTTTTTCATTTTGGCGATTTTTTCATTTTGGCGATTTTTCCGGTTTTTCGCGATTTATTTTCGATTTAGATTTTTTTTTAATTTGGTGCTTTTTTTTTGTTTTGGCGATTTTTTTTTGATCTTGGCGATTTTTTTTCGGTTTGGCAATTTTATAATTTTGAGTTTTTTTGTTTTACCGTTTTTGAAAATTTCAACAAGTTTGCTCTTACGGTTTCCAAGATACAGCAAGTTATCAAAATTACATAGTCGAAATTACATTAAGTGATGGTACACCCTTTAATTAAAATTTTTAAATTTTAGTATTAATTGTTGTAGTCTGTATAAAAATACACTAACTTTACAAATTTCAAGTGCATATACATTCAATTGTATGTATATTACATGGGATTTTAACATTTTTCGTTACTCGTTTTGGTACACCCTTTAATTTCCAACTCTCATGTATTTGTTGTTGTAGCGGCCAAGGGTCTACACACTGTGTCCAAATTTCAGGTCCGTAGCTCTTACGGTTCCCGAGAAAATACCCTGTGACGGACAGACGGACAGACGGCCAGACGGACAGCGTAGCGAAAACAATAGGGTTCCATTTTCACCTTTGGTGTACGGAACCCTAAAAAGAGGCTGAATTTAAAATCAGCGGCGTCATGTTCACGTGAATGAAAAATGGTGAACAAAATTAGAATATAGTATACTGCCACAACAACAAAACGCAAGCTTTGGGGATCACAATTTTAGGAAAAGGGTGATTGTAGAAAATATTTTTTTTGGATGGCTACACAACAGTATTTCTGATGATTGAGTTACTCGTATGTTATATGATATTAGTTCAAGTTTTTATGACGATTTCAGTTCCATGATTGAAATTTCTGTATCAGCTCTAGTTAAAAATATGATACGGGTACTTTTTTGCAATAAAACACTATGGGCCTAATTCACAAAAAAATATTTTGATTTTATAAAAAGTTTATTAATAAAATTTCCATAGAAAATTTATTTCATAAACCTCTTATTCAAGGCATATTCATATAAGGTATACTCACGTCAAATTTTTTAATTCGCCTTTAGTATTTTATATACCTTGGATGTCAGAAACAGCTGTTGTTTTTGTTATAAAAATTAATAGAAAGATAAAGTAATTACAAAAAGTGTTTTATGTGTCCGCCAACCATAGTGATACTGCTCCCGGATCGCTTGAGAAGCCTAAGGAATAAGTTGATTCGTGCCGAGTATGAACAGCCGGCTGCAACAGTTCTTTCTTGTTCGTTTTAAAGCAAAGCATTGATACTTTTTGGTATACGTTTGAATGATTGTATTAAATGGGTGCAAATGCCGTATATAATGGAATCATTTTAAAGTGTGGCACATCCAAAAGGAGTAAGTTTACACAAAGGCAAAAATTATCTGATTATAAATGTATTATGCATTTTCAGTATTTCAGGTTGTATTATGTAGGTATGACCTATTAAATTGGAACAAACTTTGAAATTTCAATTGTGGAGAAAGTTGATGGAAAATCATGCCATATAGATGCTGAATATAATACCTATACATACGTATATAGTTTTATAAAAGCTGTTTTAATAAAATTTCCTCATGTGTAACTTACACATAAATATTTTAGTGCAAATTAAAATCCCTTTTTCGTAATTTTTGTGAGAAAAATGTCAAGTAAGCTTTATTTTTGCAAATAAAAAATATAAGTGATATATAAATAATAATAATAAATAATAAATTGTTTAAGTGCGAATGTCAAGCTTCTCTCATTACGCGAATACGATGCACAGAACTTTAATTTTTGCGGGAGTTCTCAACAATTCGTACACTCATTTCCTGTTGAAAGAGAAAATAAGCTTATTACAAACACACAATTATTTTTATTTTCTTACGAGCATCCAGCACAGTCAAAATACATGCGTTAATAATGTATGTATGTAAATCATTTTTGGCATCCAAAGTATAAAAATATATACAAGTAAAAAATAGTCACCTGAACCGCCAAGATCACCTGTTATTAAATCGCCTTGCCTCTTATTAAATAGAAATATTTTTTATGAATGAGGCAGTATAGATTTAGAGAAAATTGTATTTTATTTAATTCTTATAACTAGTGAATAAAACTTTCTCTTACATGAATTTTTATTAAATCTGAAGGTAGATAGCTATTCTGAATGATCCAACAATAGTCAGTCATCAGGTGTATGTTCCACATTTTTTTTGCGTAGTTAATAATTGCATTTATGACTTTGTAAATGGAGAAATGTACTCGTAATATAAAGAACTATAGGTTAATTTTGGATGGCTTTCGAAAAGAAAAATTGTACCTAAGTATTTTTTTATGTAACGCGAAATATCTCTGAAACTAGAAGAGCTAGAAAAGAAACTAACCTATTTTTGTAATCACCAAAAAAAAAATACATAAGAATTAGTTACACTTGGTCAAAAAAAAATATAATAAAAAAATTTCCAAGGACTAAACTAAAAACACACGATTTTTAACATCCTTGCAATAATAGTCAGATACCCTGATGTAGTTATCAATGCAAATCTATTTAAATGAAAGGGATTTTTGCTTAGATTAATAATCCAGAAAGTATTTTTATGTTTGGAGTACCATTCGGGATATATTAACGGAATAATACAAAAAGAGGTGCAAATTATGCAAATCTTAATTAACACTATATCTTCAAAACTAGAGCTGATAGGGAAAAAGTAATGACGCCAACGTAATTAAGAGATAAAAATACATAAGGATTGGTCATTATTTATTTAAACATCCAAATCACTGTTATGCAGTGTTATTAACAAAAATCTACATTATTTTAAAATTGATTTATTCCTGCATTGCTTCTGCTTATTTATCATTTTCACAACACAGAGAAAATAGTGCCTACTAAATACCTCATAAAATAGAACAAAATTAATAAGAAATCTCTATGGTTTTTTTTTCAATAAGGAAATCTTATTAATTTCATAGGGAACCCCTTTTTGAAAAAATCAGGAAGAAAATTTCTAGTTTTTATTAGGTTATCTTATTGAATTCTTCAATAAGGTTTTCTTCTTGTTTTTATTAGGCGACCTCATAAAAAAAATTGCTTCTGCATTCTCTGTACTTATGTATTTTCATTTAAATTATATACCATATACATATGTAAGTATGTAGCATATTGTAGATGTTATTTATTTATACATACATACATACACATTATGTTATATTCATAACTAACTTACTCACCAAGTATTGAGCCAGCAAACTTCTACCTGATAGACATGCACTCTAACCAATATGCTAACAAGCAGCCTGAATAACCATTGAAATTATTGTGCACACATTCTTATACAATAATGAAAAAGATCATGAAAAAAATTGTCTGTATGTCTATTTATAGAAACGAAATAACAAGACACCTCATAAAACCAAGAAGATTTCCTTACTAAAAAAATCAATAAAATGCTTTACACATAATCATATAGGAACCTACTAAAATCAAAAAGAAAACCTTATTAAAAAAATTATTAAGATATCCTAATAAAATCAAGAAGAAAACCTTTTTAAATAAATCAATAAGGCAACCTAATAAAATCAATAAGAAATCCTAATAAAAAAGCTAATAGAATCAAGAAGTTTTTCTCTATTTATTGTTTTTTTGGTGCCAAAAATAGCAGAAATTTGGTAAAATAAATTTAGTAAAGTGCGACTTTGACTCGCGCACGAAGGGTTCCATACGTTGGCGATTTTTTTTGTTTTGGCGATTTTTTTTTGTTTTGGAGATTTTTTTTTTGGTTTGGCGATTATATAATTTTGGGATATTTTTGTTTTACCGTTTTTGAAAATTTCAAGAAGTTTGCTCTTACGGTTTTCAAGATACAGCAAGTTGTCAAAATTACATTAAGTGATGGTACACCCTTTAATTAAAATTTTTTTTAATTTTAGTGTTAATTGTTGTAGTCTGTATAAAAATACACTAATCTTACAAAATTCAAGTGTATATACATACAATTGTATATATATTACATGAGATTTAACATTTTTTGCTCGTTTTGGAACACCCTTTAATTTCCAACTCTCATGTATTTGTTGTTGTAGCGGCTAAGGGTCGACATACTGTGTCCAAATTTCAGGCCCGTAGCTCTAATAGTTCTCGAGAAAATACCGTGACAGACGGACGGACAGCGCACAGTGGGTTAGAATAGCATGTTTTCTTGGATCAAATCAGGGAAGCTATGTTCGGATAATTTTTCTTTATTTTTCAGTTAATACCATTAAAATAATTAAAAAAAATGTTTTCTAAGTATATTTGAGTATAATTTTATTAAATAATGCCCAATATCAGTGTAGGTATATAGTGCAAGGAGTACATATTAGAACTTAAACATTACATTTTATACATCTTAAAGTTAATCATCAACATCATCATCATCATCATTATAATCATCGTTATCATCATCATCATCATCGTTATCATCATCATCATCATCGTTATCATCATCATCATCATCGTTATCATCATCATCATCATCATTAGCAGCATCAGCAAGTTCAACATCACTGTTCTTGTTCGGAGCTGCAGGTACAATTAAATCAATTGCCTCCTCTGGCAAGCTTTTAACCTTCTTTGTAGGCAATTTTTGCATGCTTGAAATAATTGGGTCAGAGGTTATCAAAAACATATTATAAATGTCTTGGTTTGATTTTTCGCGACTGCACTTTCGTGAATGAAACTCCCTATATTTTTTAAAATCTTTATTTCGAGCTTCTTGCGCTTCTTCTGATAACTGCCCAATATGTAAAATGGCATTTGACACAATTTCGGGTCCGTGAATAAAATACTTGTGCAAAGTGGGAGGCATATTGTACCAAGGATACGTTTCAACAAAAAGTCGTCCTGTATTGTGTGCATATATTTTAAATTTTTCATTATTAATTTCATGGCCACTGGATACAGCAATAAGCAACACGTGCATTTTTTTATTAAATTAACATCTATTTTTGTTATTTCGGCAGATTTTTCAGCGTTTTGAAAAAAACGTCTTGCCGTATTCCCATCATTCGTGTTTCCAAAACCAGGTTTGGGTTGGTCAACTATTAATCCCATATTCTCTTTAAATTTTTTCTGAATTTCTTTTTTTGTTTCAGCTACTGTTCTTTTTTCAGAATCAGTCCTAGCCTGCCACTTTTGTAAAGGTATTTTATATGCCACGTGCAAAAGACATTCGAAAAATCTAATCCAGCCATGAAGAATGGAAAGGCCAAATCTTAAATTGTCTACATGCACAGGTCTTTGGATCATGGCTTCTATATTATTAAAATCCTTACTTGTAGCGCCACATAAGTAACACTTTTGTGTTGATGTGGTTTCTGTTAAGGCATTGCAAACTTTTCCATCTACCATTGCCAAAGTTAATTTGTGGAAAACATGTACAACTTTCTCACCAATCGTGACAGTTGAACAGGTTAAATTCTGTATTTCCTCTTCAACTCTTTTTTGTTCACTAATTGACACATATGCGGTTTCTTTGGTAAATTCAATTTTCAAGGGTCTGCAAAATCTAGTTGAAGACGACCGTGGATTTTGCCAAATTACGTTCTCCTCAAACATAAGCCTAAGTGGTACAATTGTGGTTAAAAAAACTGATGAATCACTAGCATCAGATCCATGAAAGGCTTGTTTGTATGAGATATGGCCAGAGCTTCCATCAAAGCCCCATTTTGAATATAATACTACATTCGAGTTCGTAATGCCTAATGAGTCAATAACAGTTTCTTGAAGTTCTATTAGTCGCTCCGCTGTGTGATTAAGAAGACCTTGTAAAGTTACTTCAACGGAGGTCTCGCTTATTTTAAAGATGGTCGATTCTGGGTAAGTTTTTTGTTTTTCAGTTTGAATATTGTTGTAGGAGGGAAATATTTGAGGAGCAGCTTGTCTAACAACATTGTATTGATTTCGTGGCAGTTTATCTTCTACAAAAACAGCCAAAGCTTTTGTATTCGATATTTTCAAGGTGGGAAGTGGTTGTTTCAACTTTTTTTTTAAATTTATGCCAGACGGACAGCGTAGCGAAAACAATAGGGTTCCATTTTCACCTTTGGTGTACGGAACCCTAAAAAGAGGCTGAATTTAAAATCAGCGGCGTCATGTTCACGTGAATGAAAAATGGTGAACAAAATTAGAATATAGTATACTGCCACAACAACAAAACGCAAGCTTTGGGGATCACAATTTTAGGAAAAGGGTGATTGTAGAAAATATTTTTTTTGGATGGCTACACAACAGTATTTCTGATGATTGAGTTACTCGTATGTTATATGATATTAGTTCAAGTTTTTATGACGATTTCAGTTCCATGATTGAAATTTCTGTATCAGCTCTAGTTAAAAATATGATACGGGTACTTTTTTGCAATAAAACACTATGGGCCTAATTCACAAAAAAATATTTTGATTTTATAAAAAGTTTATTAATAAAATTTCCATAGAAAATTTATTTCATAAACCTCTTATTCAAGGCATATTCATATAAGGTATACTCACGTCAAATTTTTTAATTCGCCTTTAGTATTTTATATACCTTGGATGTCAGAAACAGCTGTTGTTTTTGTTATAAAAATTAATAGAAAGATAAAGTAATTACAAAAAGTGTTTTATGTGTCCGCCAACCATAGTGATACTGCTCCCGGATCGCTTGAGAAGCCTAAGGAATAAGTTGATTCGTGCCGAGTATGAACAGCCGGCTGCAACAGTTCTTTCTTGTTCGTTTTAAAGCAAAGCATTGATACTTTTTGGTATACGTTTGAATGATTGTATTAAATGGGTGCAAATGCCGTATATAATGGAATCATTTTAAAGTGTGGCACATCCAAAAGGAGTAAGTTTACACAAAGGCAAAAATTATCTGATTATAAATGTATTATGCATTTTCAGTATTTCAGGTTGTATTATGTAGGTATGACCTATTAAATTGGAACAAACTTTGAAATTTCAATTGTGGAGAAAGTTGATGGAAAATCATGCCATATAGATGCTGAATATAATACCTATACATACGTATATAGTTTTATAAAAGCTGTTTTAATAAAATTTCCTCATGTGTAACTTACACATAAATATTTTAGTGCAAATTAAAATCCCTTTTTCGTAATTTTTGTGAGAAAAATGTCAAGTAAGCTTTATTTTTGCAAATAAAAAATATAAGTGATATATAAATAATAATAATAAATAATAAATTGTTTAAGTGCGAATGTCAAGCTTCTCTCATTACGCGAATACGATGCACAGAACTTTAATTTTTGCGGGAGTTCTCAACAATTCGTACACTCATTTCCTGTTGAAAGAGAAAATAAGCTTATTACAAACACACAATTATTTTTATTTTCTTACGAGCATCCAGCACAGTCAAAATACATGCGTTAATAATGTATGTATGTAAATCATTTTTGGCATCCAAAGTATAAAAATATATACAAGTAAAAAATAGTCACCTGAACCGCCAAGATCACCTGTTATTAAATCGCCTTGCCTCTTATTAAATAGAAATATTTTTTATGAATGAGGCAGTATAGATTTAGAGAAAATTGTATTTTATTTAATTCTTATAACTAGTGAATAAAACTTTCTCTTACATGAATTTTTATTAAATCTGAAGGTAGATAGCTATTCTGAATGATCCAACAATAGTCAGTCATCAGGTGTATGTTCCACATTTTTTTTGCGTAGTTAATAATTGCATTTATGACTTTGTAAATGGAGAAATGTACTCGTAATATAAAGAACTATAGGTTAATTTTGGATGGCTTTCGAAAAGAAAAATTGTACCTAAGTATTTTTTTATGTAACGCGAAATATCTCTGAAACTAGAAGAGCTAGAAAAGAAACTAACCTATTTTTGTAATCACCAAAAAAAAAATACATAAGAATTAGTTACACTTGGTCAAAAAAAAATATAATAAAAAAATTTCCAAGGACTAAACTAAAAACACACGATTTTTAACATCCTTGCAATAATAGTCAGATACCCTGATGTAGTTATCAATGCAAATCTATTTAAATGAAAGGGATTTTTGCTTAGATTAATAATCCAGAAAGTATTTTTATGTTTGGAGTACCATTCGGGATATATTAACGGAATAATACAAAAAGAGGTGCAAATTATGCAAATCTTAATTAACACTATATCTTCAAAACTAGAGCTGATAGGGAAAAAGTAATGACGCCAACGTAATTAAGAGATAAAAATACATAAGGATTGGTCATTATTTATTTAAACATCCAAATCACTGTTATGCAGTGTTATTAACAAAAATCTACATTATTTTAAAATTGATTTATTCCTGCATTGCTTCTGCTTATTTATCATTTTCACAACACAGAGAAAATAGTGCCTACTAAATACCTCATAAAATAGAACAAAATTAATAAGAAATCTCTATGGTTTTTTTTTCAATAAGGAAATCTTATTAATTTCATAGGGAACCCCTTTTTGAAAAAATCAGGAAGAAAATTTCTAGTTTTTATTAGGTTATCTTATTGAATTCTTCAATAAGGTTTTCTTCTTGTTTTTATTAGGCGACCTCATAAAAAAAATTGCTTCTGCATTCTCTGTACTTATGTATTTTCATTTAAATTATATACCATATACATATGTAAGTATGTAGCATATTGTAGATGTTATTTATTTATACATACATACATACACATTATGTTATATTCATAACTAACTTACTCACCAAGTATTGAGCCAGCAAACTTCTACCTGATAGACATGCACTCTAACCAATATGCTAACAAGCAGCCTGAATAACCATTGAAATTATTGTGCACACATTCTTATACAATAATGAAAAAGATCATGAAAAAAATTGTATCTATGTCTATTTGTAGATATGAAATAACAAGACACCTCACAAAATCAAGAAGATTTCCTTATTAAAAAATCAATAAGATGCTTTACACATAATCATATAGGAACCTAATAAAATCAAGAAGAAAACCTTATTGAAAATATCAATAAGATACCCTAATAAAATAAAGAAGAAATCATTTTTAAATAAATCAATAAGGTAACCTAATAAAATCAATAAGAAATCCCTATAGTTCACAATTTATAAGAAAACCTAATAGAATCAAAATTTTTTCTCTATGGATTGTTTTTTTGGTGCCAAAAATAACGGAAATTGAGTAAAAAAAGTTGTGAATAATAAGATTTCTTCTTGATTTTATGTGGTTTTCTTCTTGATAAAATTAATAAGATTTACCACATAAAAATAATAAGAAATCTCTATGAAAAAATCTTCGCTTCATTCTGCTGGGATACCCCTTAGCCTAAAAACGGTTCATAGAGACAATCTTCTTGATTCTATGAGGCAGTTTTTTCTCTGTGCACATTAAAAGGTTATGAAATTTCAAATACTTTTTATACAAAGTAAGTAAAGAAATTGTTCGAATATTCGAATAAAATGTTTCGAATAATTTTTTATTATAAATTGAACATTTTTGTTCGTTGGAACAAAAATGATAAAAAGTTATTCGAATATTCGAACAATTTTGGTTCGAATGACAACACTAATACACAGTATTATTTGCAATTATGAAAAGCACCACGATTAATTTTTCAATTTTGATATTATTTACACAGACAATGCATATTATCAACAGAGTTATCGCTACAAAATTTCACAGTTCTCCCTATATTAGTGTTCCAGATATCTCAAAGTAAATATTTTCCCTTTATGGGATGTGCCACACCCATATTTCCAATTCGATTTTTTTTTTGTAAGATAGCACACATAAAAATCGTTAATGACACAAAATTTCACGTTTCTTACTGCATTAGATTCAAAGATCTGTGGTTTTCATGAATAACAGCGCGTGTTCAAAAATCGATTTTTTTCAGTACACAAAAAAAAAACAAGTTTCATTTTTGATAACAAAAATCCCGGTATTCAATAATTTCAATTATCGAATTTCCTGTGATAAAGAAATCCGCTATATCAATAACAAAAATTGTAAAATAATAAAACTTTTTTTTAATAACATAAATATTTGAATTAATAAATAATAAATAAGTGGCCGATTATTATGAAATACAATAAATTTTTTCGGCTGAAAATACTCGATTAGGTATAAAATTATGCAATTAGTACACAGAATTTCAAAAAGGAATCATCTAGATTATACTTGAATGCCTGCGTGTCACGTAAATCAATACACAGAAAGTAAGCACAAATAGAATTTGCTTTTGACTTCCTGTCAATTCAAAAAAAAATCGCAAAATCCCAAATGGGATTTTTTCAGTATTTTTGCTGTATTCTTATTTTTCGACGAGCGCATATAAGATTTTTGGAAATATTTAAAAGCATCCCTTGTCTATTCGATATTCGATAAAGTATGGCACGAAGGCCTAGTTTTAAAATTGAAGACATACCTACCAATAAACATACAAAAGCTTTTAGAACGTTATATTATTGATAGGAAGTTCACCGTTGTGGAAGGATAGTTCACGAGTGTGCCCGAATCTATATCTTCCGGAGTGCCACAGGGTAGTATTCTGGCGCCAGTCTTGTATCTAATATATACTTTCAATATGCCTGTGAGCAATAACATCCACATTTCTACATTTGCCGATGATACATCCTGTATGAGTATGCACAAAAACCCTGATGAGGCATCCTGCAATCTCCAAGAACACATTACCCAGCTTGAAATAGGGTTGAACTTATGAAGAATTAAAGTAAGTGAACAAGTGTGTCCATATAACGTTTACCCTAAGAAGAGATACTTGTTCCCCCATTCGATTCAACAATCAAAATATTCCTCAACATTCTCAAGTGAAATACCTTGGCATACACCTTGATCGAAGGCTTACATGGAAACATCATATTGACTCTAAGTTAACCCAAATGAAACTTAAATTAACTCAAATATATTGGTTAATTGGCAGAAATTCAACACTCAGCCTAGACTGCAAACTTTTGATATACAAGTAGCTTTTGAAGCCAATATGGTACTATGGAATTCAGCTATCGGGCACGGCTTTAGCTTCATATGTTGAGAAAATCCAACGAAGGCAAAACAAAATTTTACGTTTGATAACATCGGCTCCATGGTACATCAACAATTCAAATATACATCGTGATTTAAATATGCCACTAGTGAGTGAAGAAATTGCAAAATGCGCAGGCAAATATTTAACAAAACTCGAGTCACATCCTAATCCGCTTGCTCGTAATATTTTGAACTTTACTGGACACATCCGCCTAAAAAAGAGGGACACAAGGGCTCTTATACTCCAGATGGACTGCTTGAAAATACTTCTTTTTTTCCTTTTTGATTATCACTACCTATGTATTATTTATAACTATCACTAAGTTTATGTCCGATACTGTTCGGGCCTAATAATTATATTTAGATTTAAGATTTGATTACTTATTGTTAGTTCATTTTTGAAGATACAATAACTAAATATATATATGAAAAAAAACAAGTAAGGGTGCTATATTCGGCTGTGCCGAATCTTGTATACCCTTTACCAACGTATGTATATGTAGTATACAGATGCATATATAAGTACATACATACATATTTGTTTGTGATAAAATTTATAATTTTTTGTTATAGTGCAATTTTTAGTAAGTGACCTCTTGGTTTTTTTCGACTAAAACACTTCCACACACAATTTGACACACAAATGTTAACGAAGTATTTGCAAAATAACCTGAACTTGATGGTTCCATTGAAAAATTGTTAACTTTTGCAATACATTTTAAAATAAATAAAATTTTCAACGGGAAAGTTTTCAACTTTTTTCAGCCTTTTTTGCACAAAAATTTCTATAAAGTTTGACTTTGAAGTTTCACTACAAAAACACCAGAGCACTTTTGACATTTATTTTAACGACAAGTGATGTAGAATTTTATATACTCTAACCGGGAACAAAAAATTTTGACAATACTTAAATTTTTTTTTTAATTAATCCAAGAAAACAGGCTATTCTAACCCTCTGTGCAGCGTAGCGAAAACAATAGCGGTTCTTTTCACCTTTGGTGTACGAAACCCTAAAAAAGTTGTGAATAATTAGATTTCTTCTTGATTTTATGTGGTTTTCTTCTTGATAAAATTAATAAGATTTACCACATAAAAACAATAAGGAATCTCTATGAAAAATTATTCGCTTCTTTCTGCTGGGATACCCCTTAGCCAAAAAACGTTTCATAGAGAAAATCTTCTTGATTCTATGAGGCAGTTTTTTCTCTGTGAAGATATTAAACAATCATCATAGGTCCACTTGGGATAGACACGCTTAAAGAGATACATAAAGACCGTATCGTATGAGGGTAATTGACCATCAAAGAAACACTTTAGGGTGCCCCTGTGGCTGAGTGGTAGCGATGCTAGCCTCTCAGTCCAGAGGTCTCAGGTTCGCTTCCCGCTTCGCGGGTTGTGTTTAAAAAAAAAACCACGTGGCCATGTGTACCTAAAGATTCCTTAATATGACCCAAACGTCCACATTTGGTACGTACCCACCCAGAAAAATACAATTGGGTTAACGTTGGGAAAGCGTTCCCTAAGGTGGTTCAAACCTTGGAAAAATATCACAAGTTCTACTTTTGTCACAGAATACAGAAAAATGAAGAAAGTGACAGGTAAAAAAGCTCCAATCAGGTTTTATAAAATTCGTGGAAAAAAGAGAAAGGTATAGTGTATTCGATACTTAGTGTATTATTACTTACCAGCTAATAAAAATCGTTGTCATTTTATTGCACAAGAAAGAAGAATCAAAACAAAAACGCAGACAAAACTTGAGGGAAAACGAGACAAACAGAAAAATACCCTTATCTTCCGTCTCGTGACACTTCGGTATATTTTGTGATTTTGGAGTGTTGTGCCAACACACAAATGATAACCTCATGATGGGGTTGACCAACTATTTTTTACGTCGTTGGCTAAACAATATGAAAACCACAATTTAAGTGCTTTCCCAACATAATTATTTTGTTAAGTGTAATATATTTCCAATACTTCAAACAATTACTACAAAAGCTAATTGCAAGGAATTCATTCTCTTATATTTCACATGAAAATGTATCAGCGCTTCAACAAAACCTACTAATGGTATCTAAAAATTTACCTTTTGAGTTTCAAAGAAAATCAATGATAATGAAAATTATCAAAAAACAATAACAACTCGATAGATCATGGTTGTTTTCTGAAAATTCGAACGATTATAGTATTTTTTAAATATTATCTGCCTATTTATAGAAAATATTAGAGCTTTAGAAAAACTTATTAAGAAATTTTTTATGGAAATCTATTAAACCTTAATAATTTTTATAGATTGGGCGTTTAACTATTATATATGTATGTAGTATATAGTAAGTACTGGCCTTCAGCGTTAGCCGACCAGTGCTGCAAAAATGAGATCATTAAGAACCTAATCGTAGTGAAAACTATTCATATAGAAAATATAAGGAGTAGTTATATCAAAACTTTTAAAAATTTTTTGCATCTTTCATACAAATTCTTTAATGAAATAGAAATTCAGATATTGCTTTGCATTTGACTCTTATTGTTTTTCGGTTTCATTCAGGACATGAATGAGCGTAGTTATGGATTTGTCATATGATCCTGTATCAGAGGTTTTGTAAACTGTGTTTTGGAATTCATAAATTTAGTAAAAAGTAAAAGAGGCAAAAGCAAAAAACTGTATGAACTGAAACTGATTTTTTAAACAAAAAAATGCACGCCTGGTCAACAATTAAAAAAACTGCTAAAAACAGATACCTGCACATTTGGCAATTATATTTACCTTGCACGAATGTTGGGATTAAGTATCTCCAAGTGCCACTTTTGTGGACTATTTTGTTGACTTTTTGGCAACATTGTCAACGGATCGCCTATATATTAATACTGGTAAAACCGATTGCCACACACCCTTAGTTGTAAAAATTATACGTTCTTGCATTTAAAAAAGTGGGCGGGTACATCCGCATTTATTATTTCATGTTCTTCTACTTGACCGATACGTCAGTAGTATTGTTGACAAAGGCACTGTTGAATCAGTAGTGTTTCTCAATTGATACTTCCTACAGGGTATTTAAGAAACATACATACATATTTACAGAGGTGTATGTATTCATTATGTTTGTAAGCTAGATTGTAGTATTTACTGTCCATATATGTGACGCGCAAAATAGAAAGGGACCTAAGGTAAAAACCGATTTTGTTCAGGAGAGGCATTTTAAAGATTTAAATACGTTTATCTTTGGTGTACCACCACTGAGCGTGTTGGTATTGGTCTCATTTGAAAGCGACACATCTCATGACGTCAGGAACGTATTGGTCAACCTTGAAAACGCGCGTAGGTCGTCCCTTCCTCTTGTTTTGTGTAGTTGGTTTTTACTGTTTTCTACCTAGCGCGCTGTTTCCATGAATTTGATATCAATTTTGCTCGCGTTTTTTCGAATCCAGGTTTATTTTCTGAAATTATTAATTGTGAATTATAATAAATACTCATTTATAATTCTTTTAAATCGTGAATATCACTCTGTTAGTACGAAAAATTTTTCACATAACCTTAGAATCGTCGACTTCAATTTCATAAAACGCGCATATCTCTGGGAGGGAACACTTTTGGGGCATGGGATCGGTCTCATTCCATGCTCAGATGTTGTCCACATAAAAAAAAAGTTAAAATTGATTTTTTTTCCCTTAGGTCCCTTTCTCTATGCGCTGTCATATATATATATATATACATAAGGGTGGCCGTTGTTTTTTTTCTACTCTAACCCCCGAAATCGGTTCAGTTTTATGTCACAAAAATACGAACAAATTTCATACCGATAAGTTGTGTTTTAGGGGTGCGTCCGGCCCTCAAAGTTGGCCCTCAAGCCCATATATTCAATGTAATTTTTTGTTTGGTTTTTTTTTTCTTTAGTTTTCTTTTGACTATATGTATATGTAAGAAATAATTTAATATATATAAGCTCTTATTGTACATGCTTAAAATAAAAAATTACCATATAAATATATTTTCTAAAATATTAATTTTAGCAAAAAACTTTCCTTGAGACTAATGTTGTTGACTTGAAGAGCTAAAATATTGCGATGTGTCATATTCTTGTAAAATTATTTTTTCTAAATTTGAATAAAAAAAAGTTGTCGTATGGCCCCAAAGCTGTTTTTTACTTGAAACTAGTAAAATATTTACTAAATTTCTAATTCATTAATGAACTAGTTTATAGTAATTATATTTTCATATTTAAGTAAAATTTTCCTAAAATTAAGTAAAAATTTTCCCATAAAATTCGGAGCTTTGCAAAAAATTTTTTTCCTCTTTGATCTCAAATTTAGTAAATTTTCCATTTTTTTTTTTGTCTTTAATTCTGGTACTTATTTTTATTTTTAATTAAATTCTATACCAAATGATATGTTATATATTATATCTTCATATTATATTTTTATTTTAATTAATTCACCATACATACATATTAATTCCTTGAGAGGAGACCAGTATTGAACCAGCAACTTTCTGACTGATAGGCAACCTCTCTCACCAATTGCCTAACAAGGCAGCCTGAATAAGCATTGAAATTATTGAGTTTTAAAATTTTATTTTATTGGAAATAGAAAATTCTTTTCGTCGATTTTATTTATTTAAAAAGCAAACTTATTTATTTAAAGATTTAACAAGGAATGAATGTTCAAATGCAATAAAATATTTTATAAATGTAAATCAATGAAAACTAGATTTGAATAAAATATAACAACAGGTGCATTTGAGAAACAGTGTTATCAGGCAATTATATTATTGTTATTATTTATGTGTTGCTTTTTAACACTCCCTCTCAACACATTATTAGTACAATTTAAATAACTAATATAAATTTAGAGATTTACAAAATTTCAAATGTTTAATTTTACATAAGTTTTTCGTAAATATATCAGACGGCATTTCTCCAGTAGGAACATATCCAATATCTATTTCGCCTTTGGAATAAACATCTCATAAACATGTTGCATTTTTTACAAGGCACTGCGCACTTAGATTATCACCATATAATCGTAATGGTCCATCTTCTTTAAAACCCAATTCTTCTAATAAATTCCTTATATATATTGCTTCTTTAGCTGCTGAGGATAAAGCAATATATTCTGCTTCTGTGCTACTCAAGGCAACCACATTCTGCTTTTTAGACTCCCAGGAGAATACACAATTAGCTTTCATAAAAGCAAACCCTGAATACGATTTTCTATTGGTAGCGTCACTACCCCAATCTGCGTCAGCATATCCGACTGTAGGCCTACCAGTTTTTTCAAAATTCAGCTTGAAATCAATGGTTTTTTTCAGGTACCGTAAAACATGTTTTACCGCTGTTTGGTGTTCAACATGTGGATCAATGTTACGCTGCGCAAGCTTACTAACTGAATGCAGTATATCAGGACGAGTTGAAATTGCTAGGTACATTAAAGCACCAATAGCTGACTGGTAATTAGTAACATCTACTTTTCTGCAATTTTAATTGTTGCAGTTTACCTGGAACCCTGCCTCAAGAGGCGTTGCGACATCCTTACTGTCTTGCATTCGGAAATCATTCAATAAATTGCTTATATATTTCCGTTGACATACCTTAATTGAACCAGTTTCACCCATGCGCTCAAATTCCATTCCTAGAAAATGATTTAGTTGACCTCCATCTTTAACGTCAAATTCTTTGGCAATTGCTGCTTTAATGCTATTTAGCTCTATCTTTGAAGAACTTGCTATTATGAGATCATCGACGTAAACTGCGATGATGTTGAACATATTATCGTGATTTCGAGTATACATACATTGTTCATTGGCGCACTTCTTGAGTCCCATTTTAATTAAAACATTATTCAGCTTCATGTTCCATGCACGCCCACTTTGCTTTAATCCATATAACGACTTCTTACGTCTTAGAACTTTATCTGGATGATCTGCATCCTTGAAACTTTCTGGCTGTACCATGTACACTTCTTCATCTAAGTCCGCATTTAAACAAGCGGTTGATACATCCATTTGGTGCATGTATAATTTGTGCTCTACAGCTAAAGCAACTAGTAGCCTTATATCAGCATATCTCACAACTGGTGAAAAGGTTTCATTATAGTTAATTCCATATTTCTGGCTACAACCTTTGGCAACCAGTCTGGCTTTAAATATTTGGACATTTCCAACTTTATCTTCTTTTACGGTAAAAACCCATTTACAACCAATAGATTTTTGGCCTTTGGGTAGTTCCGTCAACTCCCACGTCTGGTTTTTCATTAGAGATGCATACTCCCTCTGCATAGCAGCTTTCCATGCATTAGCATTCGGACCACTTATTGCATCATTGACACTGCATGGAATAACAATATTTACTGAATTTAAAGTATTGTATACCTTTCTTGGACGACCTATTAAGCCAGTTCTAATTAATCTTGGACGTCCTGGACCGATTCGTTGCTCACGACTCTCTTCAATAATTTCTTTTGCTTCGTTTTCATCATGGATTTCTAACTGAATATTATTGTCTTTATTTTGTGATGTAGCAATATTTTCAACATTAACTGCATGCGGCTCGACGTTATTATCACTATTAAATATGGGGGTATTTAAAAAATTACCAAAAGATATAGATGTTGAATCATCTTGTTGATCTTCTTTTTGATAGTATTTTCCATCAACAAAAATGACATCACGACTTACATGAACTTTCCTCATATTAGGTTCATACAGCTTGTACGCTTTTGCCTGTACACTGTATCCAATCATGATCATTTCTTTTCCTTTAGGTAAAAATTTTTTACTGTGAGTTTTATCTAGAACAATGGCTTTTGTTCCAAAAATCATCAAATGCGCTACTGATGGCTTAAATCTGTACCAAAGTTCAAACGGTGTCTTATTCACTAACACCTTTGTCGTTGCTCTATTTCGCATATACACTGAAGTCAATACGCCTTCAGCCCAAAATTTATCATCAAGATTAGCTTCTAAAAGCATGCTTCGGGACATCTCTACTAGTGTCCTATTAGCTCTTTCGGCTACACCATTTTGCTGTGGGGTGTAGGGTACAGTGAGCTGTCTTCTTATACCGTTATCAATTAAAAACTTATTAAACTCGTTATTTACGTATTCGCGGCCATTGTCAGTCCTGAAGCACTTTATAGAACAACCTGTTTGCTTTTCAGCAAGCGCTTTATATTCCTTCAAAGCATTGAAAACTTGATCTTTGGTTTTAAGACAAAACACAACTGTGAAACGAGATTTATCATCGATAAATGTTGCAAAATATCTGGATCCACCTAAAGATGTTGTATTAACTGGTCCACAAATATCGCTATGAACTAATTCTAGCAAATATTTCGCTCGAAATCGTGATCTTTCAAATGGTTTAACAGCAATTTTAGCTTTGAAACACGTTTCACACACCGGTTCCTTATGAAAATCTTTTATTTGTAGCCCTTTTACTAAATTATTTTTCGCCATCTCTTTTAAGCAATCAAAATTTACATGGCCGTATCTTAGGTGCCAATTCATAAAATTGTTTTGTAATTTTACGCTCATACACTTATTTTGCTCAATTTCATATATAAATATACCATTTTGGTCAAACGCTTTTAATACCGAATTATTTTCTTTATCTTGTATATGCAAAAAATTGTCTTTACATACCACAACTTTCCCACTGTTAAGCATTTTGCTTATAGAAATTAAATTTCCTTTAAGCTCTGGCACATGCAAAACGTTTCTTAGGGTTATCTTCTTCTCCTTATCATTAATAACGACATTACCTCGGCCAATTGCTTTTAAACTATTGTTGTTTGGCAAATATACATTTTCATTGCATTTTTCATATTTTTCGAACATATTGTAATCACAGCAAAAATGCGATGAAGCGCCACTATCCACGCACCATTGTATATTATTATTTTTAATTGCTTTTATGGTTGCTAATGATACAGAATAACTGAATTCACCTCTTTTATCATGCTTACTGTGCTTATCCTTATTTTTGCATTTTGCAGCAAAATGACCTCGACGCCCACAATTGTAACATTTCCTGTCATTGAAGTTGTTATTGCTTTTGTTGCGATCTTGATCAGATTGTTGTTTCTTTGCTCCGTATTGTTTACTGGTGTTATAGCCTCCACTGGAACGCGCAATATTCAAAACTTCAGAGCTATTGCTACTTGTGTTAGCTTCCTGCTGACGTGCACCCTCTTCTAATAACTTCACCTTTAATGACGCTAGATTCGGCAACGAATCTCTAGATTCCATTGCAATTACGAGTCCTTCGTACGCTTTCGGCAAGCTCGATAATAATAATATCACAAGCATTTCGTCTGGTACTGCAACCTCTATTTCCGACAACTGATCTATCAAAGTAGAAAAATCATTTATATGAACACTCATATTACCACCTTCTCGCATCGATAAATGTAACAGCTTTTTAAATAACATTATCTTCCTCGCAGGACCCTTTGGCTGATGGATGAAGGAGATGCGGCATCTTCTGGCTTTAAGTCTCGTCCAATTACCACATTCCATAGATCGGAATGGACTAACAAGCTCTTCATCTGAATGTTCCATATTGGATAATTGGATTCATCCAGTTTGTCAATTTGAAAAATGGATGACATCACAAAAATTTTCTCAGGCTTTGTACGACAAAAATGAATTACTATATGCGACACACGCTTATTAATTAATTAAAATTTTGTTATTAAACTAAGACAACTGGACTGCCTGGGCCCATAACCTATTGGAAATAGAAAATTCTTTTCGTCGATTTTATTTATTTAAAAAGCAAACTTATTTATTTAAAGATTTAACAAGGAATGAATGTTCAAATGCAATAAAATATTTTATAAATGTAAATCAATGAAAACTAGATTTGAATAAAATATAACAACAGGTGCATTTGAGAAACAGTGTTATCAGGCAATTATATTATTGTTATTATTTATGTGTTGCTTTTTAACATATGTATTTTATTTACAAAAAAAATATTCCTTGAAAATATGAAAAATTTACTTAGATTTCTTGCTAAATGCAAATGAATAATAAATTCTATAATTCAAAGAAAAAATACTTAAAACTGGTAAATATTTTCCTAAAACTTAGAATACCATTTTACATACATATTTTAAATAAGTAAAATTTCATGAACTAATCAGGAGTAATTCATTTCCTAAAATTTATTTTTTGATTTAAGACGGAATTGACTAGCGCTTAGTATAAAATTTCCTTCAGTTTATAACCATTTTCCTACTCTTAGCAAATATTTCCTTGAAGTCAGTAAACATTTCCTTAAATGTAAGAAATTGTTTGTGTATTTTTGTGAACTATTTTTGAGGATATGAACTTTTTATTTTTTATTCATATTAAGTAATTTTTACTAAATTTTTGTAAAAATTTACTTTTATTTTAATTTTATTTCTCAAATTTTGTAACAACTTATATAAATTGTCGAATGGTATTGCGATTCAAATACTTTTGGAAGTAAAAAAACAGATGCTTAATAAGTTACATACATTTTTTGGGTCACGAGTAACGAGTACATATTTTTAGCTGTGAAAATATTTGCCATTTACAATATTAAAATGCGTTTTTAATTCTAACCACAGTCAAGGAAATTTTATTTGCAACATCTGAATCATTAACGAATTTAAAGAAAAAATTAAATTTTGGATATTAAAAAATTTTTAAATTTATACAAAAAAAGTAAAAAGATATTGAACTGAAATGATATTTTTGACTTTAATCAAAACGCGCTAATTTAGTCCTTTTTTTATTTAACGCGCTAAGACGAAAAAAAGCGCGTTTGGCATAGTTAAAACGACGCACCCAAAGCGAGTCACTTTTTGGTGCGGATTTTGGTCCAGAGGCATAATTGGGCCATTTTTCGAAAATGAGCAAGGAGTGGCCGTTACAGTCAATGGCGATCGTTATTGGGCCATGTTGAACGAAATTTTGTTCACAAAAATTGAAGAGGAGGCAACATTTGGTTTCAACAGGACGGCGCTACGTGCCGCACAGCCGAAGCTACACTCGATGTTTTGCATAGCATTTAAAAAAAAGCTATCTGGCGGATCCATTAGTTAGACACAATTATTTGGAAAAAGAAAAAATGGTGTAAAAGGTCATAAATATTGTGCAGAGATCGTTACTAAAATTTACATGTCGTAATAATAATCTCATGCAGTATTTTTTTAATCAAAATCTCATCATATTTAACCCATGCAAGCAATAAATAAAAAATCAACAACATATGTATGTATGCAGGTACACGCACACATCCATACATATCGTCGCTGTGTTGTCTAACTGACCTATCTAACATTTTTAAAATTTTACAGGAGAGCAGTTTTATGATTGTTTTCTACATGTCTTCTTATGGAAACGTCTGAAATATTTTTAATGTTATAGCGACGATATGTATGTGCATACATATCGCACACTAAATCATAAAGAGTTATAACTCAAAAAATTTCAGACGCTGAGTAGTTGCAACTAACTGTTGATACTGTACACATAACGCTAGTATGTTACATAAAAACAAGTATAACGGTATTTTATATTCTTCAAGAAGACTGTATTGCATAAGAAATTGTTGAAGTCGTTATAGATTTCTTCAATTAACTGGTTTATAAAAATGCAAAAGCACTTTTATAATTTTGAGTTGTGACTCTTTATGATTTAGTGTGCGATATGTACATTCATATGCACATGTAACATGCAGCAAAAACGTTTTGGTCTTTTGTGAAATATTATGATTTTGTTATAAAAAATAAAAACAAAACAAATTACATACAATTATTAACATCTTATTATGAAACTAAAACAAGTTTAAATACAAAAAAATGCACCGAACTTTAAATGAAAAAATCGAGATAAAAACGTATGTATGCTACTGCAATGTATAGTTGGCAAATGCATGAAATTGGGTCAGTGTATGCAATAAGAAAAAAAAAAAGATTGGAAGATAAATATATTCAGATCGGTTTCTGCTAAAATGTACTTGAAATTTTTCGAAAAAAAAAACAGGAAATCTTTGACTGACAAATTTAAATTATACTCGTAACCACAGTGGCTTAACATTTTATGGAAAAAGTAAACATTTTCCCAATTTAGTATACGAGTATAAAAATTTCCCCAAAAAGGCAAGAAATTATTAAACATTTGAAAAAAAATTATGTTTTATTTTGCTTGCTTATAAAGTATCCGGAAAGTATCCAAAGATAGATAAGTTTTTAATTGTACATTTTTAACTGTAATATAAGGTACATGAGATATTGTTACATTTTTACCTTTAAAAACATTTTTCCGTGGACTCGAAGATTTGCAAATGAATAAAAGACCCCAGTGTAGTAATTCGGGTTAAGAATAACACTAACCCTGCAGAAAATGCGAATAGTGAAATTGTAGTGATTTACTAGTGACATTGTCAGTAGTACTACTGACCAGGTGTACCCCAGCCAATTTAATTATCTATTGACATTTAACATTAGCTTGTCATTGAAAATCTACCACTAGACTGTAGCAATACTGACTAAGTAGTTCTTTTGGGACCTCATGGAGACATTGGCACCAAAGATTCACTAGTAAATTTTGGGGGCTCTAGTCTACAATATCGATATTTCCTCGCTCGATGTCAATAATACAACTAACGGTGTACCGCAGCCAATGTAATTGCCTATTGACATATAACATAGGATTGTCATTGAAAATCTACCAGTAGACTTTAGCACTATTCTTGTACGACCATATGGAGACATTTGAACTAAAGATTCACTAGTGCATTTTAGTGAACCTCGTCTACAATTTTATAAGGGTTGGGGCCACAAACTTAAATACATACATACATATGTACGTAAGTTTTTAACATTATTCCATATCATAATAAAAAAGAAAAACAAACTATTGACGCGGTCATTGACGATGTCACCAGAAATACACTAGAACTGTTGTCTCTAACGTATCGCTAGTCGCGCATAAAAGGAAAGTTGTCGATATTCCAACTAGTGCAATTGTCGCTAGACAAAAGAGTGTTGACATAGAGACATATGGTTCTAGGCTGACTAGAGGCTAATTTATTTATTAAATACACTTACTGCCAGTTTATAGAACCCATGTAAAAATTCTCGGCTGTCTGTTTATATTGAAAACAAAAACAAATTTTGAGTGCTTTGTTTTTGCTTTCAATATAAATAGGTAAGCGAGAATTCTCACATGGTTTCTGTAAACTTGCAGTTAAACTAATGTAATCAAGAGCTTAAATACTCGCACACAACTTAAATTACTTAAATATACACAACTGTTTACCACTACGCTCGTCTCTTAGAGTACAAACTAAATACGTAACGCAACGATTGACGCTCTCTCTTAAACTGGCTGCCATAAGATGTAAGAGGAGAAGTGCTAGATTTCAGAAATAAAAGTGCTAAAATGTTCTACAGCACACACACCAACAATGTGCTAAAATCAGTGCTAAAAACATTTTTATTTTCTATTATTTCTTAAGTGGCCAATACACTTGCAATAATTACATAGCATCTGAGGTCATCATAGATCGGCACTCCTAGCTATGCTTCGGTCCTAGCTCAGGGACAAGGACGTGAGTGGTGATACCTTGCAGAGCTGTTCACGAACAGATAGTTAAACAATAATAGAGTGCAGGATATAAAAGATTAAAAAAAAACAAGCCGCAATATTTCTGTTGAATGCGTGAGGAAAACGATGAAGGTTTTCCTCATGGTCTACATTTCCTACCCTACCTATTGCTGACCAGTCAATTCGTCATCAGCCCTATTGGATTCCTTACCTTTCTTTCACTTTATTCTACATTTCATCAAGCAATAAAATTTTGCAACCTTAATGTATTATTTTTATTCAAAAAATGTTTATTAATTCATTATGGCAAAAAAAAGTATAAATGACAATACATTGGAAACTTTGGATGCAAAAAAAAGTATATAAAAATTATTATGTTAGTTGGGATACTTCCCTCATTAATAAGTTATGAATAAAGAGGTGTCTAACGCAAGAAGTAGATATATAAACAAACATAGGGCTTACTCTTAGTGAGATACTCTTATAGATATATGTATGTATGTAGGATTATACGAATATATACATATGTACATATATTTACATACGAAAAGGAATAGTAATAAAATAAAAAAATTAAATATTTCAGGCAGAGAATAATATCAATACAAAATATAGATGAGTTACAAAATCTGTTTTCCTGCACAAGCCACAAATATTTTCGTAAAATGTACAAAATTTTCGTTTATTGCACAAAAAATAAATTACGAAAAAATATTTCGTATATTTAAGCATGGAATATTATGAGTATACTCTTGAATTAGGGATGACACTCTCAATTAGTACCATTAATGTGTACCTGGCATCAGCCGTGAAACCTTTTAATAATACTTTTAACGCAGGTAAAATATTCTACTATTCGGTGTTTGAAGGCTTTTATATGGATAGATATGGTATTATACGACTCTCAGGTACATTCTTACTTAGAAGGCAACTCTTTAAAAATTGTGAAACGCCTTATTTAATCCCATTTAATTATTCTTACATTAACAGAATAGTACCATTCCTTCTATTCCCATTCCCTTTTTTCGTACTTCGGGTGCTTACTACTTCTCCCTGGTTTTCTTATGTTTTTTTTTTGTTTTTACTGGCATATTCATAAAAAATTTATTTAGCGCTTATTTGACGTAAATGTATGGGAAATTTGTCAAATAAACCTGTAATAAACCTAAAATATTTTTTATGAATACGGCGGCACAAGTACTTATTTATATTAATAAATAAGTATGCATATGTATATACGTACATCTATGTATATGGATGAATTCATATGCATGTATATATCCGTTACATATAGAAATATAAACTTATATACAGGGTGTTTTTTTAGAGGTATAGAACTTCGAATTGAAATAAAACACAAGAAAATCGTTTTAATGTCCATCAATTTGGCTCTATTGGAAGGATAATTTTATGCCATTAATATTTAAATATGATTTCGGGCATGTGGCCACCGCGGCTGGCTCGAATAAAGCCAATTCTACAGGTCCAATTTTCAACCACTTTTTCGAGCATATGGGGCCGTATGTTGGCAATAACGCCACGAATGTTGGCTTCCAAGTCCCCTAACGTTTCTGGTTTGTTGGCGTAGACGAGCGACTTCACATATCCCCAAAGAAAATAATCCAATGGTGTCAAATCACACGATCTTGGTGGCCAATTGACAGGTCCATTCCGCGAAATTATGCGCTCATCGAATGTTTCCTTCAATAAATCGATTGTGACGTGCGCTGTGTGGCATGTAGCGCCGTCTTGTTGGAACCACAACTCATCCACATTCAAAATCTTCAAAATCTTCCATAAAGTTGATGGACAAAGCTCCAATTGCTGTGCACGGTGGCGAATCGATTCATTCGAGTCCTCTTCAACACTTTGCTCTACAGCGGCAATTGTTTCTTCGGTGCGCACTGTTCGACGTCTCTGAGGATGCGTATTATCACATAGAGTAAACGTAGTGCGAAAACGATCCATGGTTAACCGAATTAATTGCTCTGATGGACGATTATGTCGACCATAAAATGGACGGAGCTTGCGGTAAACTTCGCGAACTGAACCATTATTTTCGAAATAAATTTGCACGATTTGCAAGCGTTGTTCTTTTGTCAACCTGTTCATGATGAAATGGCAAACCAAACTAAATATTAATCACTTGACAGCTGACAAAATGGCCGCCAGTTAAAAAAGTGATGCCAACTTAAAGTTCTATACCTCAATAAAAAACACCCATTACATACATACATATTTATGTATATATAGGTAGATATGCATATACAGTATTGTTCGAAACCTAAGCAACTTTTTTTAAGAAATAAAAAGCCCTTTTGTATTTTCGTAAGAAGTTCCTTTATTCGAAATAAAACACTGAATTTTAATATTATTATGTGCTCCCATTTTAATTACACCAACAACAATTTTATTTCATTGCTTTTCAATTAATAGTAAAACAAAAACAAAACTAACTGCATATTTTTCTGTTCGAAACTTAAGCAACTTTCAATATTTTGTATGGTATCCTTTGTTTCTGGTGAAGTCCGCACATCGTTTCGGCATTGACTCAACGAGATTAGTTAAAACTGATATTGGTATTGATTACCATTCCAGTTTTAAGCAGCTTAATAGCTCCTGTTTAGAGCTAAAATGGCGACAAACGACCCTGCGCTGCAAAATGGCGAAAAGATTCTCAATGGGAGTCAAATCCGGAGATTTCGATGGCCAATCCCAGACTTGGAGATGCCATTATTTAAAAACCATTATTTGACTATTTTCGATGGATGTTTAGGGTCATTATCATGCTCAAACACCCACTGACGTGGCATTTGCGACTCGGCATGGCTCAGCATGTCGTTGGATAAAATATCCTTATAAGCAAAAAAGTCCATTTTTGTTGCTATTTCGACAAAAGGGCCAACTACACTCCCAGAAAAGCAAGTCCATACCATTACATTTCCGCCACCATGTTTTATTGTGCCTTTACAATAACGTAGATGTAATCGTTGTCCTTTCGGTATTCGGACGTGGCATCCATCTGAGTTCAACAAGTTAAATTTAGACTCATCGTTGAATAAAACTGTTTTACATTGTTTGTGGTACATTTGCTATAAGTTTTTGCGATGGGGGTAAATTCAACTTGTTGAACTCAGATGGTATGCCACGTCCGAAGACCGAATGGACAACGATTACATCTACGTTATTGTAAAGGCACAATAAAACATGGTGGCGGAAATGTAATGGTATGGACTTGCTTTTCTGGGAGTGTAGTTGGCCCTTTTGTCGAAATAGCAACAAAAATGGACTTTTTTTGCTTATAAGGATATTTTATCCAACAACATGCTGAGCCATGCCGAGTCGCAAATGCCACGTCAGTGGGTGTTTGAGCATGATAATGACCCTAAACATCCATCGAAAATAGTCAAATAATGGTTTTTAAATAATGGCATCTCTAAATCTGGGATTGGCCATCGAAATCTCCGGATTTGAATCCCATTGAGAATCTTTTCGCCATTTTGCAGCGCAGGATCGGGTGTCGCCATTTTAGTTCTAAACAGGAATTTTTAAGCTGCTTAAAACTGGAATGGTAATCAATACCAATACCAGTTTTAACTAATTTCGTAGAGTCAATGCCGAAACGATGTGCGGACTTCACCAGAAACAAAGGATACCATACAAAATATTGAAAGTTGCTTAAGTTTCGAACAGAAAAATATGCAGTTAGTTTTGTTTTTGTTTTACTATTAATTGAAAAGAAATGAAATAAAATTGTTGTTGGTATAATTAAAATGAGAGCACATAATAATATTAAAATTCAGTAGTTTATTTCGAATAAAGGAACTTCTCACGTAAATACAAAAGTTCTTTTTATTTCTTAAAAAAGTTGCTTAGGTTTCGAACAATACTGTACATATATATATATATATATATATATATATATATATATATATATGTATATATATAATACATATATATATATATATATATATTCGTATAACTGTTTATATTCATGTATATATACATATTTATTTTTCTAGACTATATTATCATTACCGCAAATTAAATTTTAACTTATTTTGAAATTAACACCTAATTCACACGAATACTTTTATGAAGTCTATTTTTTGACGTAATTTTTGGTTTGATAGCGAACGGGGTAGAAAAGAAAGAGGGGTAGAAAAAATGTCTCGATTTCTGTTTTCTGTGGTTTTTCTATATTTTTCTTTACACTAATTTGTGTTCTTGTGCAGTGTTGTCAGATTTATTTTCAGCCTCCTCGCCAAATGACTTTTCGAATATCGCCAAAGATCGCCAATATAATAAAACATAAAATTTTATTTATTATGTAATTACATTGCAAATATCGTTAAATTTGAAATTCAGTAGGTAACGTCTATCGTAAAACATAAAAAATATATTGTTTAAAGCGGCCCACCCACTTGCAATATAATTGTGGAATTTTTCGTATAGTACTATAATATCGCCAATGTGTATGTCATATTCGAAGGTTGCACAATATATTGGCAAATATCAAAAGACTTTTGATTTTTATTGATCAACCAAGAGAATTGTGTAATGTGGTGGCAACATTGTTCAATGTTGTTTACTTTTTTGTCAGGAAAATTGGGCAATATTTTCTTTGTAGAATAACATATGCAATAATATTGTAAAGTATTTAAATTAACATAAAAAATACTGACGAAAAAATACTTAAAAATAACTTATTCCAAAAATAAATCTTAATAGGATAAATTGAACTTGAACACCAAGATCAAAATTATTATTTAAATGTTGTGATAAAATAGAATTAACGTTTAAATAAATATGTGTTAAAGTACACATATCATATCCTTGAAGTAGTAAGTGCCAGCAGCATCGTCGTAATCATACAATTTAGGCGATAACTCTTGCAGCCTTTTTCCTGTTTCATTATCAAAATGTTGGTTCCAATTTATGAAAGGAGGGGTCTGTTCGTAAATGCATCACTGCGCTGCAAATAGAAATTTAAATGTTCTAAACTGGTCCACTAAAGTAGATAACGTACAAATAAATTTCAAATGTGGTGTACAAACACGATTACTATTAAAACAGATTATTGCATTTTAAATAAAAGTTTGCACGTATGATGCAGAGCAGTGATGCATTTACGAACACACCCGAAGTTTTCCCCACTGTGTTTTAAATACACCTTGAGTTTCAGAAAATTTTTGTTTGAGATAAATAGTCACAACATTTCGAATTTTTTGCACGAAATACTTTATGTTGGAGAAGAAATTGAGTATATAAAAAATTTTATATTTGTAACATTATTCTATTTTAATTTGAAATTTATTTGCTGGTGGTTCAGCGATAGAATAGATTCATATCGAATATAAATTATTTGCTGGGTTTTGTATAAGTTTCTAAGCTTACTACGCTTATTTTTCTTTTGTGATTTTCAAAAATATTATTATTTGTGAATTCTCAAATAGTTTTTGAAAATATGTACATAAGATAAGAAGTTTGTGACTGTTCAGAATGTGTGGTTGAAGTCTACTGCGATTTGTTACAGCAACAATGAAATGCATATAGACATCGCTGAACCGCCAGCAAATAAATTTCAAATTAAAATAAACTTATGACAATATGTGGAATAATAAATTTCTTAAATTATTCTATTTGATTGAAATCGTAAAAATATAGCCAAAAATATAGCCAATGAGTTCAAATATCGCCAAGTAAATTGCCAATCGCCATTTCAAAATTTTCATCGCCAAAAACAATTTTTTGTCGCCACGTTTGGCGAGATGTCGCCATATCTGACAACACTGTTCTTGTGTATCATCACACGTTGTGTACTCAACGCGGTACCACTCGGCTAAGGTACCATCTGAAATAACAACAGCAAAATGGGAATATAAAACTGAAATGAGTTTCAAAGTAGCTGAGAATAAATTTGTTGGCTCTCATCAAATTTGATTACGTACTCAACTTAAGAATTAGTTTTGGGTTTGTTCTGGATGACATTGCAGTTAGCTTTTAGTCAGTCTAAGATAAGTTAACTATCGTGTATGTTCTGGCTTCCACATCGTTTTCACATGTTTTCTTGTGAGTTCGGATGTTAAAACACATGATACGCCTGTTTAAGTTGAAATTTAGAAAATACAAATTAATAGTATGTGTTTATATGTTATAGCATCCGAATTTAGAAGAAAACAATTTGGAAATGGACGATTTCAAACTTTTAGATTTTTTCGTTTTCACTTTTGAGCAAAAAACTCGTATTATTTTCACAAGACTGTTAACAAGTGAAAAGAATACGAGTTTTTTGTTCAAAATCGAAAACGAAAAAATCTAAAAGTTTGAAATCGTAAATTTTTAAATTGTGCTCGTCTAAATTCGGATGCTAGAACACACACTATTAATTTTTATTTTCTAAATTTCAACTTAAACAGGCGTAGCATGTGTTTTAACATCCTAACTCACAAGAAAACATGTGTAAACGATGTGAAAGCCAGAACACACACGTATAAGTCAGTAACCCGAAAGGCATACCACAATTGTGGATACATACATACACATACCTGCTTATGCTCTTTCATTTACACTGCAATTACACATGCCACTAGTGGCATGCAATTGTTGTATACGTATTATCAACGAAAAATTGTTCGAAATAGTCGAATCTCTTGCCATTTGCTTGACTGTTTACACATGCAATTGCAAGTGCATTTTAAAAATGTCGGTGAAGAGAACATTTGTATACTTCTCAAGTAAAAAAATTGCTCCCATTTTGTTTATAGAGTTACCGAGTTTATCATATAAGCACATGTTTAGGAACATGGTTAACATTTATTATTATAAGTATTATTTTTATAATATTAATGCTCTATAATTAACAAACTTACATTTTTTATGCGCAGTACAATAAATAAAACACAATAATACATATAAAAAGTTAAAACTTTAATTTAAATTTCACATTAATGCAATAAATGTGCATCAAATGCTTAACAGGGTAACACTTTTCTTCGTTTTGACATTCAATGGCATGCAACTGCCAAATTTTCACTGGCATGCAAATTTTGCTGCCACTGGAGCTGCCATTGCGAAAAATTTGAGTGTGTTAGTGAAAAATCGTGAGTGTATTGAGTTTTTCGAAATGGCATGCCACTATAGTGGCATGTGTAAATGGTATGTTAGTCGTCACTGAGAAAGCGACGAATGAAGTTGTGCATGCATGTACGAATTTTTATTTAGTTTTTTTTAGCACACCGAACGAAATTAAAGTTCAAATTTAATAAATTTGTACAGCAAAAAAAAATTTAAATAATTATGGAAGCTAAGAAATATTTCATGATAAAAACGCTTTTTGCAGTATGCAATGCATTTTATGTTGTGAAACATTTCAAAATAACAGGGAATATAGTTTAAAAATGCATTTTAATAGTCTGTGGATAATACTGTGAATAAATTTAATTCGGAATTTATACACTATATTGTTGAATGGATTATTAAATTTTTACTTTTTTCTCAGTTTTTATTAAATTGCTTATTTACAAAAAAAAAATTCAAACAATTAATAAACACAGCATGCGTTTTTAATTACAATATTTTCTTCAAGTGTAACTTTATTTATATCTCATTTTACTCATCAATACAAACATATTTTATTTTGCGGGACACTGCTATAAGTTGACTATTTTTGTAGTCAACCACACATTCTCCGACAGAGTATGTACTGCAAATGTATATATAAACAATAAAATCAATAAAAATCAAAATCAATAAAAAAATTAGACATGTAAAAATAATCATCGTATGAACGCAAATAATTTTTGGTAGAAACTTCACAAGGGAATCAAGAAAAATAGACGTCATAAATTTCATCGTCTGAATCAAGTGTAAGCTTTCATTAGGTTTTAATTTGATTATGAATAAATTTAAATTATGTTTCTCATTTAACTTACATTTCATTTACTCCCACGGAGGTGGTATATTTGTACTATATTGTCTCTCAAAAATTGTAGTTAATTTAAGTTGTCCCATATGGGGATGTTCTATGTTTATGGGTATTAAAATTTAGTTTACGGTAAGGGAAGATTGATAGTATGATTTATGACAGTAAAGTATTACAGAATTTCCTTACTAAAGGTTGCTAGCTGATACCACTGTAGTTTTCGTATTAGTCATCTTTTACATAATAATAAAGGAGCGTTTCCAACTTGATAGTACTTTTCAGTTCTTGAAGTTGTAATTTTTGTTTTGTTTTTCGGGCAAAAAGATATTCGGGTATGTTCTGCATTCCACGTGAAAATTCCACGAGTGGAATTGCCATAAAATTGTTGTTGGAAATATGTAATTATAACAACAATGCTATGGCAATTCCACTCGTGGAATTTTCACGTGGAATGCAGAGCATACCCGATTATCTCGGTCTCAATAAATAGCACTTGGGGATAGTGAGAGCGGTACCAATAATTACTAGATTGGTACCTCGGATGTTGAAATTTTATGGAGAAGCTCCCTAGGGTTATCACAAAAATATTTAGCTACGAAGTACACTCTTCTCTACCCGAAGTTTATTTTTGCTGGCTAGGTAGGCCCACTGTTGACTTAATCCCGCCGTAATTAATTTTCTAAATGGGAGATGAAGTTAAATTGTAAAAACAAATCAAAATAAGATACTAACGTATACCATGAAATACCTACAAAAGTGATAGCTAGGTTCTACCAGATGGAATTTGGCTCGCAATAGAAGGCTGTTGGGCGACTATATTCACGACACCGTCAGAGGAGTGGATTTCGAATTCTTTCGGATTTTAATTAATTTTCTTTATAATCACAAAAGGAAGGTAGACTAGTAATTATTAATTCTTTTATTTGTTTAACATTACACTTTACACGTGTTGATTTCAAGCTTATCGGTTTTGGGTAAAACAGCGCTTTCGACTATATCCCTCAAGAGTTTTACTTAAAATGTGACTTTGAATTATTGTAAAAGTTACAAAAGGGCAAATAACGAAAAGACACAATTTACATAAAAAAATCAGTATAATATACTATAGCCATATTATGGCTACCGTTAATTGACTAAAACATAATATTCGCTCAGTTTCTCTCAAGTTAGTTCTCAAAGTGAAATACATCATGCACCTGTTACGCTGACTCCGAACTAGACGAAATAAGTTAACAACAAAAAAAATACATACGTAAACTGAGATGAGCACGCGACAGTCTCAAGTGGGGTACACACTATCGAACATGAGTGAACAGTCAACAGTCAACCACAGAATTTTTTGTGGTTGAGTGACAGTCAGCGGCCATATTGGTTTTTGACTGATAGTGTGTACCAAAAAGCGTCAGTCAAGAGATATTTTTGTAGCAGAAAGAACACAAGATGGACGCTGAAAATTATTTTTTTAAGTAATTTACATATTTTTATTAAATGCAAGGCTGTGTATGATGTTAAAGATAAAGTATTAAGACAACATCTTACGAGGAGTTGTTAAAGATAAGAAAACATTAAAATAATTCGTTATAAAAGAATGTTGTTAGCAACAATGCGCATCCAATTTGTGTTTTTGTGTCTAATTTTTTTCTTGAATGAAGGTTTGAGTGTCGAACATGATCGATAGTCTGAACAGCCAAAACTATCATTCAAAACTGATGAATTTTTTACTGTCACTCATGTTCGATAATGTGTACTCCACTTTAGTATCACTACCATATGACTCACGGAGGGCAAAAATATCAAATTAACTATTTAGATATAATTACTCAGTACATTATCATTTCGCCTATCACAAAACTGAACTAACCAAATTTTATGTTATACATGGCGCAAAAACTCAAAAATGTTTGAATATTTTTTTTTTAAATGTCAACTAAAGATTTTGTTGTTGTTCATTGTTGAAATAACAAATTTAAATTTTTCTAATCAATTAAATTACTCAACAAAATTATTTGTTAAATTATATCATAACGGAATACGCACATGTAGAAGAAACATAAGAACTCGTATTTTGTGTGTATTCATTATTTGCTTATCTAATAACGATTTGCTCTTTAGCTGAGTGGTAAGTACGTTAGTCTATTAGTCAAGAGATTGCCGGTTCGACTCATCCTAAACAACTAAAATTTAACACAAAACCAAATTATAAAAAAAAAATTCAGTAAAGTGCAACTTTGACTCACGCAAGAAGGGTTCCGTTCGTTGGGCTTTGAACATTTTTTTAATATGGCGTTTTTTTGCGTTTTTTCAGCTTAACTGAATTTTTTTTGTTTATTTCTTTTTTCTCGTTTTGGCGATTTTTTTCAGTTTTTGGCGTTTTTTCCATTTGGCGATTTTTTTTACAACTTTATAACTAACTTTGATGTTATTTGCTCATTAATAATTATCACATGTAATTTGGCTTAAAAAGCGATACGAACATTAGCCTGTTCAATTCATAAGAATATAGAAACAAATACAGTTCGAAAAATAATAATTAAATTAACTAAGATTTTTTTTTTATTTTGGCAATTTTTGTAATTCTGGCGATTTTTTTTAATTTTGGCGAGTTTTTTATTTTGTCGATTTTTTTAAATTTGACGATTTTCCGGTGTTTGCGATTTATTTTCGTTCTAGAAATTTTTTTTTAATTTGGCAATTTTTTTTTTTTCGTTTTGGCAACTTTTATTTTTGTTTTTGGCGATTTTTTTTCGGTTTGGCGATTTTTTTGTTTTACCGGGCTTGAAAATTTCAAGAGTTTAGCTCTTACGGTTTCCAAGAAACAGCAAGTTGTCATAGTTACATAGTCAAAATTGCATTAACTTATGGAACACCCTTTAATTTAAATTTTTTGAAATTTTAGTGTTCATTGTAGTCTGTATAAAAATACACTAACCTTACAAATTTCAAGTGTATATACATTAGGGTTTGGGAAACGGGAATTCCCGGGCGGGAAATCCCGGGAAATGTCTGTCTAATATTCCCGGGAAATTTTTGAGATTTTCCCGGGAAAACGGGAAATTAAAAGTGCATGTTATTTCATAAATATATAGAATTTATAATCCAATTTTACTTTAATATAAAAACTTATTATTTTTTTATATATTACAAAAGTTCGTTTGAATGATTGTATGACTAAATTTACACGAACGTTGACACGTTGTTCATCGTCTATTTAAACACTTACATATATACATTGTTCGAAGGAAATCTTTTAATCTTAAAATTTAAATTGAGTTTTTGTTTTAAATGTAACTAAGAAAGAAAGAATTCTCCCGACTCCGATAAACAAGAAGTAAAATGTCCATATTTTTTTAATATAAAATAAAAATGTGAGCTATTCAAATCTAGTCTGAAATTTCATAAAAATTCCATTAAATTGAGGTCATACCATATCTCCTAAAAAAATTGGAATAAATTGTATAAGTATCAATGATTGCAATGATATAATCGTTTCCTAAAGTAAATAATTCGATGCTAAGCGAACTTGAAGTGATTTTTCGCCGAATTAGTGAACAAATTTTGAAAAGTGTAGTGAAAATTTTAAGCTGTAAGAACTCTGAGTTGACGAAACTTAAATTGATTACAAGTAGACGCTATTATGAAAACCCTGCAGAAAATATTTTAGGAGAAATAAAATGAAAGACACTTAGACATACGTTGGCTCAGGGTACTCAAAATTCGGCGCAGCGCAGTATAGTACTGTAACCTGCTTGTACTTAACGATAAGAAACCGCCTGGAACTTTTTCAAAAAGAATGAGAAACAAGCAAGGCAAATTCTTATTAAAATTAAGGTATTTCTTATTAGAAAATTGTCTACTAATTGTGGTAACAGTCGTCAATTGGTTTTTATATGATATTTTGCTGTGTAATAACTTTATTCCATTTGCTTAAATTCAATTAAAAATTCTTAAAAATTTGTCTTAGAACTGCTTTTTTATTAACTTTTATTTCAAAAGAATGCTTACATTAATAAAACAATCGAAATTTCACCAACTTTCATTTAATAAATGTATTTAATTTAGAAAATTAGCTTTTCCCGGGAAACCCGGGAATTCCCGGGAACTTAATTTTTTAATTCCCGTTTCCCGGGAAGTGCAAAAGTCCGGGAAATTCCAAACCCTAATATACATACAACTATATGCATATTACATGGGATTTTAAAATTTTTCTTTTGGAACACCCTTTAATTTTTATCTCCCATGTGTTTTTTGTTGTAGCTGTCCAAATTTCAGGTCCGTAGCTCTTACGGTTCTCGAGAAAATAGTCTGTAACGGACAGACGGACAGCGTAGCGAATACAATAGGGTTCCTTTTCACCTTTGGTGTACGGAACCTTAAAAACAAACAAAGAAACAGCACATTAGAATTTGAAACACAAATTCATTAAAAAAATTTTTGTGAATGACACAATCATTTTAATTTGAAATAATTGAGTTGATTTCGTTTTCTTATGTGTGTTTGTATTTACAAAAATCATTGTAGGTGCCTTTTTAAATAGTATTTTAATTGTATTCACAAATAAATTATTTGTATTTACAAATCTTTTTTTCTGTGTACGGAAACATAATCGTATAACCGACAACTAAAGTCTTGGGCTCACTTTAGCTTTGACTGTGCTTTTTGTTAAGCTGATCAATAACCTTATTAACACTACCCAATAAGCACTCAAAACATTAAAATTCAAGCACTTGAAATTTAACTGAAAACAAAGTTGAGTTCAAGCATTTTTTCAAGTAATATTCAAGTTTGAAAATATTTTGAAATAAAAAATCAAACAACATACATTTTTGTTCAAACCTTGTCAAATCGTAACTATTAAACAACTATTAAACTTAAATGCATCGCTGATCTAATTCCAGTTTAAAGATTTCCAAAAAACAATAACAACTCATCTTGGCTGAGTTTCATTTTCTTTAAAGGGCTTTGGACACGATCAAAATGCTTGCTGTCAAGTTCGTATACGTGCTTGTCGGCTTGATGTTACCATGCTTGATGGCCCATCAAGCATTCATTTTGATTTTGATTTTGTGCTGGTCGTTTGGCTAAAAAATTTTATAAAATATCTCTAAATAAAGAAATGTTAATAACAATAATGTATTTTTTGTATTAGTAACTTTTCTGTTTTCTCTTAAATTCCGATTTTTTTTACAACTGTTCACAATGAAAATATAATTATAATGAAAATTTGTTCGGCTTGACGGGTTAACACATACACGTATATAAAAAGTGACAGCAAACATGCCAAAAATCAAAATTTTTTGATTTTCCATCAAGCATCGTTGGTGTCACACATACTAACAAATTTTCACTCATACTATAACCAATCTCATCAAGCATTTTGACCGTGTCTAGACCCCTTAAAAGTGTTAATACTTGTATTATAGTCTGAAACTGCCTTTACGAAATACATCTTGCATGTAGTTTACGAGTAATGCTAGAAACACAACTGGGACGAACGACGAATATTTTGGTGCGAACTTTCGTCATAAAAAATAAAACACATTTGCGCATATGAAAATGAACACAACACCACCGTAGAACGAAATTCGTCGTGTGTGACGAACTCTGAGATAGGTTTATTTCTATTTTGTACGCCGACGAACGACGAAAAACAATTTTCTCTCTCTCTCTCTTTGCATACACAATAACCAACTGACAGCAGAATTCGGTGAGTAAATTCGTCGTTATTGTGCTTCATATGACGAATTTACTCAGTGAATTCTTATCGACGAATTCGTCATCGTAAACGAAATTCGTCGTTCGTCCCAGGTGTGTTCCTAGCATAGCACTAATAACTTTTCTAGTACACAAATTAGGAGAAATGGTACGAGTTTGACTTCAATTTTATGGAATTTTTATGAAATTTTTCGTATAAATTTGAACAGCTCACATTATTATATTGTATAAAAAAATTATGCTTGTTTATCGGTGTCGAAGGAAATCTTTCTTTCTTACACAGGACTCAGACGATGAAATTTATGACGTATATTTTTCTTGATTCCCTTTTGAAGTTTCTACCAAAAATTATTTGCGTGCATACGATGATTATTTTTACATAACTAATTTTTTATTGATTTTATTGTTTATACATACATTTGTAGTACATACCCTGTCGGAGAATGTGTGGTTGACTACAAAATAGTTAACATAACTTTTCTTAGGCTGACTAAAAGCTAACTGAAATGGTATCCAGAACAAACCCAAAACTAATTCTTAAGTTGAGTACGTAATCAAATTTAATGAGAGCCAACAAATTTATTCTCAGCTACTTTGAAACTCATTTTAGTTTTATATATCAACATTTCGCTATTGTTATTTTAGATGGTACCTTAGCCGAGTGGTAGCGCGTTGAGTACACAACGTGTAATGATACATGTTCGAACCCCGGAAAATTTTTTTTAATTTACTGACTACCAGGTGATTTAAAAAAGTCAACTTTAAGTTAGTTGAAAGTACTGCAGAGTGAGACAATTGACTACCGCCTAGGACATCGCAATGTTAAAATAGTCAGTTGATTGAAAGTGTCAGTCAGTACTATTTGCGAAATAGTTAGCTTAAAGTTAACCGAATTTCCGGCAGGGTACTTTTTTAATAAAATTTTGCTTCGAAGAACACACCAATATGAGAATATTAATAATAAAACGTAACAACAAGAACACAAATTAGTGTAAAGAAAAATATGAAAAAACCATAGAAAACAGAAATCGAGACATTTTTTCTACCCCTCTTTCTTCTCTACCCCCGTTCGCTATCAAACCAAAAATGTCGTCGAAAAATAGACTTCATAAGTCTTCGTGTGAATTAGGTGTTACAGTTATATTTGAAACAAAAACTAAATCTTATGTAATATGTTTTTGTTTTAAATAAAATTGTTAAAATGAAAAACTTGCTTCCTTCCCTGTATTAGGGTTGAAACAGACGATGAAAAACTTAAACAATTCACCGTGTAAGTTTAGTCACAATCATTCAAACGACCTATTGTAATATATTACAAAAAAAAAAACACTGAAAATATTGATATCGAAGTAAAACAGAATTATAATACAAATTTCTTATGTGAATGAAAATTAATTTCACTGTCGCTTACGTCATTTTTAAATATGTGTGCCACAAAAGTATATGGCGCATAATCATAGTCATAAATAAAGTAGACTTTGTTTTAAAAACCAGTATTACCATGTAAAAATACTAGTTTTAAACTCTTAAAGTATACTTAAAGTATACTTTGGGAAACAGGATTTCCCGCCCGGGAATTCCCGTTTCCCAAACCCTAGGTAGTACCCATATGTGTATTATAGGTCTGCACAGATATAACTGTTTGCACCAGTTTTACGTGCGTTGGTTCTGGTATGTACAGGTACATATGTTGTTTAGCAAGCAAATCAGTACCACCCTTCTTTCTTCTTTGCTCTCTCTTTTATAAACTCAGACTTGGTTGAAGAAAAACAATCGATTCTAAAACATGACTAGTAACAGAAACTCTAAATAACATACAGTATCTGTACATACCAGAACCAACACACGTAAAACAGGTGCAAAGAGTTATATCTGTGCAGACCTATATTGTGTATCTCAGAGCGGTTCAGTTATAAGACTCCTGACATACTAAACACTTACGGCCTTATGTATAATCAAAAACTGGCCTGAAGTTAGCATAATTGAGCATGGTCTTAACGAGTATTGTCATACAATTTTACATTAAAAATTATGCTAGGATATAATCGTGTGTTAAAACTACATTATGCGGCGATTTTTATTCAGGGCAATCATGAATAAAATTCCACGTGAAATTTTTCCCAGGGAACAATTCCAAATAGTAGGGAAAACAAAAAATTCTAATTGGAAAAGGGAGAAATTTCACGCGGAATTTTATTCATGATTGCCCTGATTGTCAAATTGTATAGAGGAACTCGTCAAAACGAAGTTCAAATGTTCACGTGAAATATTTTCCTTGAATGAAAAATGGTGAACAAAATTAGAATATAGTATACTGCCACAACAACAACGCAAATATTGGCGTTCACAATTTTAGGGAAAAGGTGATTATAGAAAATAGTTTATTTTTGGATGGCTACACAATAGTATTACTGATGATTGAGTTATGTTACATGATATTAGTTAAATTTTTTATATTCCATGGTTGAAATTTCTGTATAAGCTCTAGTTAAAAAAAATATGACACGGGTAATTTTTGTAATAAAACACTACAAACTTACAGAAAATTGTATTTTATTTAATTCTTATAGTAAATAAAACTTTCTCTTATATCATTTTTTTATTAAATTCTGAATGCTCCAACAGTCAGCTATCATGTGTAATAACTGAATTTATGACTTGTAAATGGACAAATGTAATATCAAACACAATTTTTTTTTGATGGCTTTCGAAAAGAAAATTTTTTAGTATTTTTTTATGTAACGCGAAATATCTCTGAAACTAGATGGGCTAGAAATAAGCCTATTTTTTAATTAGGGAACAAAAATGCATAAAAAGTTGATATACTTGGTCAAAAAAATTATAATAAAAAATTTTTCAAGGACTAAACTAAAAACACACGATTTTTAACATTCTTGCAATAATAGTCCTATACCCTGATCATCAATGCGAATCTATTTAAATCAAAGGGATTTTTGTGTAGATTAATAATCCAGGAAGTATTTTTAAGGTTTTAGTACCATTCGTGATATATTAACGGAATAATACAAAAAGAGGTGCAAATTATGCATATTCTAAATGTCACTATATCTTCAAACTAGAGCTGATAAGGAAAACCTAGTGATGCCATCGTAATCAGAGATAAAAAAACCTCTATTTTGTTGTGCAGTGTAATTATAGCATTTAGAGCTTTTTTCATGACCGAACAGTGCTTTGTGGTCTGAAAAAGTTGGCATCACTGAAAATGTGACATTCATCCATTCACACACACACACACAATAAAATAACAGTTATGACTGAAAATAAAATTTCAGTCAACAACTTTTTTCTTTGATTCATTACATTTCCTTTGTCAGCACTTAGACTCGAAAACATTTGGAAGGGAAACATTTAGTCTGATGGCAATTTACGGGTGGGGAAGAGGTACTCGCGGACACGCTTTGTTTTCATATTCGTTGCTACATATACACACATATACATACATGAATGTATGGTTGGTAATATACAATAATATTGGAATGTCGCCGGCAACATTTTCGTCCGTATGAACGCGAAGGAAACAACAAAAGAGAATTCCAGATGTTTGCCTTCCAAATGTTCGCCCGTCTAAACTAGGACTTATTGACAAAATTACAAATTATTGATAAGATATTTTATTAATTCAAATATGTATTTATATTATTGAAATAAAAAAAACATTATTCTCTTACAATTTTTGTTATTGATATAGCGAATTTATTTTTCACAGGAAATTCGAAAATTAAAATGATTGAATACCGGGATTTTTGTTATCAAAAATGAGACTTATTTTTTTCTGTGCAGTTTTTGATTATACATAAGGCCGTTAATGAAGATAAATAAATTTGATAATGAATTAATAAATTATCTATGGAAAATTTATAAATTTAATGAAATAAAAAAGTGCAAAAAATGCCAAATAGTTTTAAGAAAGTGCTAAATTAGCATTAAGCATTATTTTCAAAATCTTTAGTGTTAAACAAAGAAAAAGTGCTAAATATAGCACTAAAAGTGCTAAAATGGCAATGCTGCTGTGCTAGTATTCAAGTAATGCCTCTTCTCTCTGCTGTTCGACACCAGAGAAGAGCAATGAGTAGTGAAAAAGTGAGTAGAGTTGAATGATGACTTATACGGCCTGTCCCACGATGTCATCAGAAATCGTTCGATTGACAACTTGTATTGCAAACAACAACAAATTTTTTAATGTTATTGTTGTTTGCAATACAATTTGTCGATCAAACGATTTCTGGTGACATCGTGGGACAATGCAATGTTGTATTGTTGTATTATTGCAATCATATTCACTCGAAAGCTTGAAGTGCGCAACAGCACTGTTGGCATGACAAACAACTGAAACAAATGTCTTGCCAACAGTGTTGTTTAGCGTTTATTCTAGAATATTTCGCTGTAGTAAAGCATTTGAAAAATCTCTCATGTCTTGAAAGTTCTTATAAATGGTCTTGTGCAGGACTATAACTCATACTTAAGGTGTCTTTACACGGTAATACAAAATATTACGACTTTTTAGAATCAAAATGTTATGAAATCCTCTCCGTTAAAAAAAAAGAGAACAATAGTCTGCTGTAGGTATTTTACACTGATACTATAAGTAAAATGCAAGCAAAGATATTGAACTGTTTGTGTTAATAATAAAACTGAATATTGGACAAAACATTTTATTATTTCAATGTAATTTTACTACAAAATATACTTTTTTATAGGTTTGTTTATTGTTTGTTTGCTTTTGCTGTACCATCAGCTACTTGATGGTAGCCTTTGTACCATATTTACAAAATCAACATGAAAATTTCCTGAGTTGATTTTGGTTGCTTCTGCAAAAGTGTTAACACCTTCAATAAATACCATTAGTGCTGCCAATGTTTACTTTGAAATACACATCTGGTGTGATGAGAATACTTAAGTTTCTAAAATGGATTATAAAACAAAACATTTACCGACCGCTTGTCAAATTTTCTATCCGTATTCTGTCCTACTCGATACATTTTGCGTTTACATGATAAGATTTTGTACATTCTATAGCATATTTTGACATGTCGTAATTCATTGTATTACCATGTAAAGACAGCTGTAGCAACATTTATGACGTTGTTGATTTCGACTCTCCTTAACTCAATGCCTATGGACGATGCAAAATAAGTATAATGCTATGTTCAGACGGCAACATGAACCACTTGGTTCGCTCTTTGAACCACAATTGCGAACCCTGGTGTTCAGACGACACATTCGTGGTTCATTTTGACAAATATTTTTGATACATTTACGAATTTTCATTTCGATCGATTTTGTTTTACCTTCTTCAGATTTCCATCGATTTGTTCATTCCGAAAAAACGTCAGATGGATTGTTTTCAATTTAAATGTGGAAATATTGGGCAAAAAGAAACACATTGTTGCTCTTATTAGAAGAGCAACAAAATACCAAAGGATCAATTTTTTTTATTGAAGTGAACCAAATTTAAAAATTTTTTAAATTCAATGTCTGTAATTGCAATAACTGTGGTTTTGGATGCCCAGAGCAGTCAAGATTTTGGCGGAAAATTGCTTCAGATCCACTTTCATATCCAAACGTAGTGTATGTGTCAAAGTTTTATTTAATTTTATTTGACAGAATAGAATATTTCAGTTTTTATGATAATACATTTTTCCCCTAAGAAAATATCTTAAATATGTAAAAAAAAAGTTAAATAAAACAAACATATTTTAAATAAATGGTTGAAAAACATTTTTCTTTGTTGAAATAAAGTTGTTTCAAACATATTTTTGAGCTTTCACATAGAGAAAATTACAATTCCGAGCATTACTCATCGAACAAATTCTTCGTTTTTCATTTTCTGCAGAAGCTAATTACGGAATTGAAATCATTTCGATCGAATTTGGTTTCTGTGACAGGCCTGTATATTTCAGCCCTTTAGCCCCTTTTTCTTTTTGTTCAATATGGCTAGATTTTAGTCTGTGAACTTTTTCTTCCTTTAATCTAGCAATATCGAATTTTAACTCATTTTATTTTGCTAGATTACCAATTTAAAAATATAATAATAATATAGAATAATCTGCTATTTCTTCGAATTTTTTGTGCTCGAATACGAATATTTTTGCAAACAAATTAAATAAATAAATGCATAAATCCTAAACGAAATTTAAATAAATGGCTAAAAATATTAGTTTGTACAAATCCATTAAATTTTTATAGAAATTTGTGCTTTGTATCATTTTTAAATATTATTTAATGACGATCATTAAAATTTTGGGTAGTTTTTATTAACTTTAAAGTACGCCAACAAGAGTATGAAGTCCTTTTTCATAACAATGTTTTAATGTTTCATATTGCAGACGTAAATAGAACCCCAATTTAATATCTATAAATTTCATATATTATATTCGTATTCGCTACGCTGTCCGTCACAGGGTATTTTCTCGAGAACCGTAAGAGCTACGGACCTGAAATTTGGACAGAGTGTGTAGACCCTTGGCCGCTACAACAACAAATACATGAGAATTGGAAATTAAAGGGTGTGCCAAAACGAGCAACGAAAAATGTTAAAATCCCATGTAATATACATACAATTGTATGTATATGCACTTGAAATTTGTAAAGTTAGTGTATTTTTATACAGACTACAACAATTAACACTAAAATTTAAAAAATTTTAATTAAAGGGTGTACCATCAGTTAATGTAATTTCGACTATGTAATTTTGATAACTTGCTGTATATTGGAAACCGTAAGAGCAAACTTCTTGAAATTTTCAAAAACGGTAAAACAAAAAAATCCCAAAATTATAAAATCGCCAAACCGAAAAAAAATCGCCAAAAACAAAAAAATTATCGCCAAAACGAAAAAAAACACCAAATTAAAAAAAAATTCTAAATCGAAAATAAATCGCGGAAAACCGGAAAAATCGCCAAAATAAAAAAATTGCCAAAATTAAAAAAAATCCCCAAAATGAAAAAATCACCAAAATGAAAAAAATCGCCAAAGTTTAAAAAATCGCCAAAACGAGAAAAAAGCGAAAAATAATCAAAAAAAATTATTTCAGCTGAAAAAACGTAAAAAAACACTATTAAAAAAATGCTCAAAGCCCAACGTACGGAACCCTTCGTGTGCGAGTCAAAGTCGCACTTTACTGAATTTATTTTTTGTGTTTAGGATAACATTGATTTGTAACTTAATAGAAGGTGCATAAAAACAACACCAAAAACATTGTGCAGGCATTTTGGAAAAAATTTTGTTTTCATGAAAAGTTAAATAACTCAGTCAATTTCTTATCTATTTTTAACCCCAAATATGCATTGTAATCGTAACTAAATGTACTTTTTTAATAAACTCAATAGTATTATAGCTTCTTAATAAAATAGTGTATAAAAACGTCACCAAAGTTGAAAAATTTTTGAAAAATCTGCAAAATTTGTGTTTGCTGGACAATAACACCAAAATTTCTCAAGTTTTCTTAACAAAATTATATATCATTCGAAAGATCTCAGTTTCTTCTTTCCAAATCTAGTAAGCAATTGAGAATCGGATCATTATCAAAAAAGTTACAGGCTTATAAGTGCGCAAAGGTAAAAAAACCGGTTTTTTAACCGTAAATCCGGATTTTGGAGGTGTCCGGCATATTTCACTATTGGATTCTTCTTTAACTCGACAAGCTCTACAAGAAAAATAATATCCGGTCCCAGGTTTTTTGGACTGTCGCACCGTGTTATTAAGTATTTGATAAAAACTTTGATTGTTTCTGAGAAAGAAGACATTGAGAAAGGCTGTGAAATAAATTTTGGAGATTGTTGTTGGTGCACCCTACATTCATTGGTCGAAAACTAGCAATTTTTTTTTCAAAAAATCCGATTTTCGGCTGTGGCAAAAAAATTGCACGGTCGTTTTTGTAAATTTTTTGGTTTTTTATTATAAATAAATTTGTTGTAAGTAACCTGTAAGAAACTCTTGACATCCTACACATAAATGTAGGCAGGAGAGAAGATTTTCTAAAAATTCTAAAATTTTTCTAACACAATTTTTCCCAATAAGAAAAAAGTATAATAAAATTATAAATTGGGAATCATTTTAATTTTTATCAATAGTATACATTTAGCTTTGCAAACGGAAAAAAATTATTCTCCTACCTTCAATACTTTTTGAAATATTCGAAATCCAATTTTGATTAAAAATTTTAATTTTCTACATTTTTTATTTTTGTTTAATTTATTGATCTTATTTTCTTTACTGCAAATGTTTCTTAATTTTTTCTATGTTATTACAATAGTAGATATAATTGTCTATTCAACGGTATATAATATGTATTCCTTTGCCATTATATCAGTCTTAAAATGTAATGTGCAAATATATCACCTCAGGTACCAATTTACGTGTTTTATCTGATACTCAAACAAACCCACATTTTTTATGAACTCTTGAAGCTGTTATTAAATACTTTCTTTACTTAAATACAATAAAATATAAGAATTTATATACACACACAGTATATTTATATACCCACAAGGACAAAGGTACCTGCGCGCACATCTCCAATATGGGTATGGTTTTACCTGATATTTGTATCGGTTTTGTATTCGTAGCTTGTAAAATAGCTATATATTTAAGCTGCGATGCATTTAATGTCATTATTTCAGTTATAGCTATCATGGAGATAACAATTAAAAATAAATCGCTCTGCAAATTAATGTGGGAAAACCTCACTGATGGTAGTACTCGGTTGGACAAGGTAGACCAAATGATGAACATAATATCTACTACATATGGTTTATCTGTAAACACCGATTTATCGAAAAAACTTGAAAATTTCTTTAAATTATATGAAAAGAAGATACGTGAATGCAATAAATCAACTTCTAAATTTCAGAATAAAAATCAGGATTGGTTAGATATGGGACTATCTACGGAAATATACCCAAAGAAGTTTGGTCGGCCAAATAAAGATTACGATAACGTTCAACGCAGGAGCAAAAGGATTAAACAAGAAGACTTGATAAATACGTATTCGGAAAATGAAATCAAAGATTCATTCAAATTGATTTTAGCGAAGACTCAACTTAAAGAAGCAGGCAAAATCGCAGATGTGCTACCAGTTGCGTCTCCAAAAAGATTAAGACGGATGGTGGAAAGCACTCCAACGCCAAAATATAGTAAACATTTTACGGTGGAAGATGGACTAGCACTCATTCTTAATTTGGGCCTTTCAAGAAATAAATACGATATCTTAAGGAAGGTGCTTAAAGAAAAAAGTGGGCCTTTGCCATCAAGTACATTGTTGTTAAAAAGAAAATCGGAAATTTTGCCACATCCGATAACAGTGGATAGCCGAAGTGCAGTCATTAGTTTGTCAGACCTTCTTCATAATACAGCATCAAGACTCATCGCTACTTTTGACGAAAGAGACTTAGATACATGTAATAATTCTGAACTAACACTAATATACAAATGGGGATGTGATGGATCATCTGGATTTTCAGAATATAGACAGCCCAGTGAATACGATAATGACTTTTCCAAAGTTTTAATGGCATCGTTAGTACCATTAAGGCTTCGACTACATAATGAAATGCCTTCAACAAGTAAAAATGCATTTAAAGATGTGTGGGTAAATACTACTCCAGGCTCAAAGTTTTTATGCCGACCAATACGTTTTGAATACATCAAGGAAAACAAAGAAACAACTCAAAATCTGGTTGATGGTATAAAACATGAAATTTCTAATATGGAACCCATTGACGTTCATATATTAGGACGAGTAATAACAGTATCTTTTAGACCTTATTTAACAATGATAGATGGAAAAGTTGCAAATGCAATAACCGATACAAAATCTTATTTGATTTGTAATATATGCGGAAAGAAAAATTCCGATTTTAAGGACATTGAGAATTATACTCCAACTAATGAAGATGCCCTTAAGCTTGGAATATCACCACTTCATGCTCGGATTCGATTCATGGAGTACATTTTACACCTATCTTACGACAATAAATATCGCAGTGTACCAGAACTTCAGAACGTTCCAGTTGCGAATAATTTTGCTTTAAAACAGATACGGTTGGAAGAAAAGAAAAGAATTCAAGATGAGTTTATGAAACGTGGCTTAATCATTGACAAACCTTTATATGGCTATGGAAACTCCAATAATGGCAACACTGCCAGGCGATTTTTTGATGACCCTGAAACCACATCTTCTATAACTGGTATTAGCTTTAATCTCATAAGACGTTTCAAAATAATACTGGCCGTCATAAATAGCAAAAAGTTAATTAATAAGGACAAATTTGAAAAATATGCAAAAGACACCCTGATTCTAATAAATGAATTATATCCATGGAAATCAATAACTCCAACAGTACATAAAGTGCTAGCACATACAAAAGAAATAATAGAAAACAACATTCTTCCTCTGGGGGAACTAACCGAAGAAGCACAGGAAGCTAGAAATAGAGATGTTAAGCAATATCGACTTTTCAATACACGTAAATGCTCTAGAGTTGCTCAAAATAATGATTTAATGCATCATTTGCTATTGTCTTCAGATCCAGTCCTACAAGGCATAAGAATGAAATGGTTGCCAAAAATAAGTATTGAAATCGAGACGGACGATCCCGAAGCAGAGGAAATTAATAGCTTGCTAGGCCATGATGTCTCAGATTATTTTAAAGCAAATTCTTGAAGTAAAACCCAAATATAAATTAAAAACAACATATGTATGTATCCATGCACTTAGATATGAGTAATAAAGAAAATGAAACTGAACTTATTAAATATATTTTTAATACAATTATCAGAATCAAAACGAGAAATTTAGTTGTAAGTTTTCATAGATATGTACATTGTACATATATATCTTGATACATGAGTATTTATATTCACACAAACAAATATCTGATATCATGGCAAAAAGTCTCTGGAATTCTCTGTCAAATTATATTCAAAACTTAGGCAATTTAGATGCGTTTAAAAAGGAGCTACATAAAAATATGTTCGTAATTTAATGTTCTAATGTTAAATTAACTACTAATTTTTTTAAATAAATAAATAACTCAATCTATTTGTCCTTGTAGGTATATAAATATACTTCAAGAGTTCATAAAAAATGTGGGTTTGTTTGAGTAACAGATAAAACACGTAAATTGTTACCTGAGGTGTTATATTTGTGTATACATTTTAAGACTGATATAATGGCAAAGGAATACATATTATATACCGTTGAATAGACAATTGTATCTACTATTGTAATAACATAGAAAAAATTAAGAAACATTTGCAGTAAAGAAAATAAGATCAATAATTTAGACAAAAATAAAAAATGTAGAAAATTAAAATTTTTAATCAAAATTGGATTTCGAATATTTCAAAAAGTATTGAAGGTAGGAGAATAATTTTTTTAAAGTTTGCAAAGCTAAATGTATACTATTGATAAAAATTAAAATGATTCCCAATTTATAATTTTATAATACTTTTTTCTTATTGGGAAAAATTGTGTTAGAAAAATTTTAGAATTTTTAGAAAATCTCCTCTCCTGCCTACATTTATGTGTAGGATGTCAAGAGTTTCTTACAGGTTACTTATAACAAATTTATTTATAATAAAAAACCAAAAAATTTACAAAAACGACCGTGCAATTTTTTTGCCACATCCGAAAATCGGTTTTTTTGAAAAAAAATTGCTAGTTTTCGACCAATGCTGAATGTAGGGTGCACCAACAACAATCTCCAAAATTTATTTCACAGCCTTTCTCAATGTCTCCTTTCTCAGAAACAATCAAAGTGTTTATCAAATACTTAATAATTTTTTAAAATATTCCAAAAAAATTAAGAATACTTTTTTCACAAAATATACCAAATTTTTTCATAATTTTTAAAAATGCAAATTGCAAAATTATTCCTTGCTACAATTTTTGAGATATAAAAAATTTTTTTTTTTATATGAATTGTAATGAAGTTTTCTTTCAAAAACAATAAAAGATACTGATTTTTGCCAAGTAATAAAGAAGTTATGTACTAACGAATAAAAAAAGTCAGGGCCAAAAATTAAAAAATAAATTTTTCAAGTCAAATAACTTGAAAACTGAAAGAGATAAAATGGTACTGCTAGCATGTTTTATTTTTATTTCTTAACGTAGATTGTCCCGCTGAAAAAATTATTGAAATCGGTCCCTATTTACAAAAGTTACAAGCTCCGAAAGAATTCCGATACCCGCACTTTCCCACTTTGAGGCTGTTTGGAGCTACCCTGTCTTACAACAGGGTGCCTCAAAATATGCTTTCTAAAAATTTCAACACTTCTACTTTCCAAAACAGTTGGTTTCATCGAAATCGGTTAACTAGTTCAAAAGTTGCGAACTTTTTACCACTTTTTTTTTAATTCACGCCACTGTGCAACGTCAAGCACTGGTGCCAGAACATTTTACAAAAAATCTGGAAAAATTGGCTAAAAAATCTGAAAAATCTGCAGAATAATTTTAAAAAATCGGAAAAAAATCTGCAACAATAAAAACACCTATATTTTGAACTGTTTTTCATTTTGTTTTCGAATTATTAACCGACTTCAATTAAGGAGGAAGTTATACATATGTTCGTCATGTATGCATTTTTTACTTAATTTGCGAATTAACATAAATTATCTTGCTGTATAAAAACATATGCCGATATTACAAATTCTTTAAAATAATGCGACATATGTGTTACTGTTTATGATTTAGTGTGCGATATGTATGTATGTATGTATATTCATACATCTTTGCACAGATTAGCTAGTTTCTTTTTGCCATTGCACAGTAGCGTGAATTAAAAAAAAAGTGGTAAAAAGTCCGCAACTTTTGAACTAGTTAACCGATTTCGATGAAACCAACTGTTTTGGAAAGTAGAAGTGTTAAAATTTTTAGAAAGCATATTTTGAGGCACCCTGTTGTAAGACAGGGTAGCTCCAAACAGCCTCAAAGTGGGAAAGTGCGGGTACCGAAATTCTTTCGGAGCTTGTAACTTTTGTAAATAGGGACCGATTTCAATAATTTTTTCAGCGGGACAATCTACGTTAAAAAATATAAATAAAATCATTTTATCTCTTTCAGTTTCCAAGTTATTTGACTTAAAAAATTTATTTTTTAATTTTTGGCCCTGACTTTTTTTATTCGTTAGTACATAACTTCTTTGTTACTTGGCAAAAATCATTATGTTTTAATGTTTTTGAAAGAAAACTTCATTACAATTCATATAAATTTTTTTTTGATATCTCAAAAATTGTAGCAAGGAATAATTTTGCAATTTGGATTTTTAAAAATTATGAAAACATTTGGTATATTTTGTGAAAAAAGTATTCTTAATTTTTTTGGAATATTTTAAAAAATTATTAAGTATTTGATAAAAACTTTGATTGTTTCTGAGAAAGAAGACATTGAAAAAGGCTGTGAAATAAATTTTGGAGATTGTTGTTGGTGCACCCTACATTCAGCATTGGTCGAAAACTAGCAATTTTTTTTCAAAAAATCCGATTTTCGGATGTGGCAAAAAAATTGCACGGTCTTTTTTGTAAATTTTTTGGTTTTTTATTATAAATAAATTTGTTGTAAGTAACCTGTAAGAAACTCTTGACATCCTACACATAAATGTAGGCAGGAGAGAAGATTTTCTAAAAATTCTAAAATTTGTCTAACACAATTTTTCCCAATAAGAAAAAAGTATTATAAAATTCTAAATTGGGAATCATTTTAATTTTTATCAATAGTATACATTTAGCTTTGCAAACTGAAAAAAAATTATTCTCCTACCTTCAATACTTTTTGAAATATTCGAAATCCAATTCTGATTAAAAATTTTAATTTTCTACATTTTTTATTTTTGTCTAAATTATTGATCTTATTTTCTTTACTGCAAATGTTTCTTAATTTTTTCTATGTTATTACAATAGTAGATATAATTGTCTATTCAACGGTATATAATATGTATTCCTTTGCCATTATATCAGTCTTAAAATGTAATGTGCAAATATATCACCTCAGGTAACAATTTACGTGTTTTATCCAGGGACCGTAACGGTTATAATTTTTATTTTAAAAATCACTTTTTAATCATTATTTCTTGATTTTTATTTATCCCTCACAAAATAACTCTTATTTTGTGACTTTTATTTATTCCTCAGAAAATAACAGTTATTTCTTGATTTTTATTTATCCCTCACAAAATAAGAGTTATTTTGTGACTTTTATTTATTCCTCACAAAATAACAGTTACTGTTTGATTTTTATTTTTTTGCTTAACTTTTAAAATGTAGAAAGCGTAATTTTTGCGTTAAAATGAATATTAACCGATTTAAAATTGAATTTATCGCCAGAGTCTTTAAAAAAACTCTTATATGTTAAATTAAATTTACTTTTTTATTATTTATTAATTTTAAAAGTTAAAATTTTTTTGAGCAAAAAAATAAAAATCAAAAATTAACTGTTATTTTGTGAGGAATAAATAAAAGTCACAAAATAACTCTTATTTTGTGAGGGATAAATAAAAATCAAGAAATAACTGTTATTTTCTGAGGAATAAATAAAAGTCACAAAATAAGAGTGATTTTTTTACTTTAAATTTGGAAAATAATCGTTATTTGCGATCCCTGGTTTTATCTGATACTCAAACAATCCCACATTTTTTATGAACTCTTGAACCAGTTATTAAATACTACTTAAATACAATAAAATATAAGAATATAAGAATTTATATACACACACAGTATATTTATATACCTACAAGGACAAATAGATTGAGTTATTTATTTATTTAAAAAAAAATTAGTAGTTAATTTAACATTAGAACATTAAATTACGAACATTTTTTTATGTAGCTCCTTTTTAAACGCATATAAATTGCCTAAGTTTTGAATATAATTTGACAGAGAATTCCAGAGACTTTTTGCCATGATATCAGATATTTGTTTGTATGAATATAAATACTTATGTATCAAGAGATATATGTACAATGTACATATGTATGTATGAGTATGAAAACTTACAACTAAATTTCTCGTTTTGATTCTGATAATTGTATTAAAAATATATTTAATAAGTTCAGTTTCATTTTCTTTATTACTCGTATCTAAGTGCATGGATACATACATATGTTGTTTTTAATTTATATTTGGGTTTTACTTCAAGAATTTGCTTTAAAATAATCTGAGACATCATGGCCTAGCAAGCTATTAATTTCCTCTGCTTCGGGATCGTCCGTCTCGATTTCAATACTTATTTTTGGCAACCATTTCATTCTTATGCCTTGTAGGACTGGATCTGAAGACAATAGCAAATGATGCATTAAATCATTATTTTTAGCAACTCTAGAGCATTTACGTGTATTGAAAATTCGATATTGCTTAACATCTCTATTTATAGCTTCCTGTGCTTCTTCGGTTAGTTCCCCTAGAGGAAGAATGTTGTTTTCTATTATTTCTTTTGTATGTGCTAGCACTTTATGTACGGTTGGAGTTATTGATTTCCATGGATATAATTCATTTATTAGAATCAGAGTGTTCTTTGCATATTTTTTAAATTTGTCCTTATTAATTAACTTTTTGCTATTTATGACGGCCAGTATTATTTTGAAACGTCTTATGAGATTAAAGCTAATACCAGTTATAGAAGATGTGGTTTCAGGGTCATCAAAAAATCACCTGGCATTGTTGCCATTATTGGAGTTTCCATAGCCATAAAGGTTTGTCAATGATTAAGCCACGTTTCATAAACTCATCTTGAATTCTTTTCTTTTCTTCCAACCGTATCTGTTTTAAAGCAGAATTATTCGCAACTGGAACGTTCTGAAGTTCTGGTACACTGCGATATTTATTGTCGTAAGATGTACTCCATGAATCGAATCCGATCATGAAGTGGTGATATTCCAAGCTTACGGGCATCTTCATTAGTTGGAGTATAATTCTCAATGTCCTTAAAATCGGAATTTTTCTTTCCGTAATATTACAAATCAAATAAGATTTTGTATGGGTTATTGCATTTGCAACTTTTCCATCTATCATTGTTAAATAAGGTCTAAAAGATATTGTTATTACTTGTCCTAATATATGAACGTCAATGGGTTCCATATTAGAAATTTCATGTTTTATACCATCAATCAGATTTTGAGTTGTTTCTTTGTTTTCCTTGATGTATTCAAAACGTATTGGTCGGCATAAAAACTTTGAGCCTGGAGTAGTATTTACCCACACATCTTTAAATGCATTTTTACTTGTTGAAGGCATTTCATTATGTAGTCGAAGCCTTAATGGTACTAACGATGCCATTAAAACTTTGGAAAAGTCATTATCGTATGCACTGGGCTGTCTATATTCTGAAAATCCAGATGATCCATCACATCCCCATTTGTATATTAGTGTTAGTTCAGAATTATTACATGTATCTAAGTCTCTTTCGTCAAAAGTAGCGATGAGTCTTGATGCTGTATTATGAAGAAGGTCTGACAAACTAATGACTGCACTTCGGCTATCCACTGTTATCGGATGTGGCAAAATTTCCGATTTTCTTTTTAACAACAATGTACTTGATGGCAAAGGCCCACTTTTTTCTTTAAGCACCTTCCTTAAGATATCGTATTTATTTCTTGAAAGGCCCAAATTAAGAATGAGTGCTAGTGCATCTTCCATCGTAAAAGGTTAGATAGTCCCATATCTAACCAATCCTGATTTTTATTCTGAAATTTAGAAGTTGATTTATTGCATTCACGTATCTTCTTTTCATATAATTTAAAGAAATTTTCAAGTTTTTTCGATAAATCGGTGTTTACAGATAAACCATATGTAGTAGATATTATGTTCATCATTTGGTCTACCTTGTCCAACCGAGTACTACCATCAGTGAGGTTTTCCCACATTAATTTGCAGAGCGATTTATTTTTAATTGTTATCTCCATGATAGCTATAACTGAAATAATGACATTAAATGCATCGCAGCTTAAATATATAGCTATTTTACAAGCTACGAATAAAAAACCGATACAAATATCAGGTAAAACCACACCCATATTGGAGATGTGCGCGCAGCTACCTTTGTCCTTGTGGGTATATAAATATACTGTGTGTATATAAATTCTTATATTTTATTGTATTTAAGTAAAGAAAGTATTTAATAACAGCTTCAAGAGTTCATAAAAAATGTGGGTTTGTTTGAGTAACAGATAAAACACGTAAATTGTTACCTGAGGTGTTATATTTGTGTATACATTTTAAGACTGATATAATGGCAAAGGAATACATATTATATACCGTTGAATAGACAATTGTATCTACTATTGTAATAACATAGAAAAAATTAAGAAACATTTGCAGTAAAGAAAATAAGATCAATAATTTAGACAAAAATAAAAAATGTAGAAAATTAAAATTTTTAATCAAAATTGGATTTCGAATATTTCAAAAAGTATTGAAGGTAGGAGAATAATTTTTTTTAAGTTTGCAAAGCTAAATGTATACTATTGATAAAAATTAAAATGATTCCCAATTTATAATTTTATAATACTTTTTTCTTATTGGGAAAAATTGTGTTAGAAAAATTTTAGAATTTTTAGAAAATCTCCTCTCCTGCCTACATTTATGTGTAGGATGTCAAGAGTTTCTTACAGGTTACTTATAACAAATTTATTTATAATAAAAAACCAAAAAATTTACAAAAACGACCGTGCAATTTTTTTGCCACATCCGAAAATCGGTTTTTTTGAAAAAAAAAATTGCTAGTTTTCGACCAATGCTGAATGTAGGGTGCACCAACAACAATCTCCAAAATTTATTTCACAGCCTTTCTCAATGTCTCCTTTCTCAGAAACAATCAAAGTGTTTATCAAATACTTAATAATTTTTTAAAATATTCCAAAAAAATTAAGAATACTTTTTTCACAAAATATACCAAATTTTTTCATAATTTTTAAAAATCCAAATTGCAAAATTATTCCTTGCTACAATTTTTGAGATATAAAAAATTTTTTTTTTTATATGAATTGTAATGAAGTTTTCTTTCAAAAACAATAAAAGATACTGATTTTTGCCAAGTAATAAAGAAGTTATGTACTAACGAATAAAAAAAGTCAGGGCCAAAAATTAAAAAATAAATTTTTCAAGTCAAATAACTTGGAAATTTAAAGAGATAAAATGGTACTCTTAGCATGTTTTATTTTTATTTCTTAACGTAGATTGTCCCGCTGAAAAAATTATTGAAATCGGTCCCTATTTACAAAAGTTACAAGCTCCGAAAGAATTCCGATACCCGCACTTTCCCACTTTGAGGCTGTTTGGAGCTACCCTGTCTTACAACAGGGTGCCTCAAAATATGCTTTCTAAAAATTTCAACACTTCTACTTTCCAAAACAGTTGGTTTCATCGAAATCGGTTAACTAGTTCAAAAGTTGCGGACTTTTTACCACTTTTTTTTTAATTCACGCCACTGTGCGTTGTAAACATTCACCCCTATCATGAATAAAATGTGAAATTTTTGAACCCATGAAATTTTCATTCCCCATGAGGGGAAATTCGCTATCGGGAACTTCATGGGAACGTTTGTTCCCGCTATTGATTCGCAGTGAATGTAAAAAACGGGAAGAAGGCTTGTAAAGCTTAAAAATTATTTGAAAATTAGACAAATTTATGTTTGATAGTGAGAAATACACACATTTTTTGTTTCAGATGCAATGTTTTTAAGCTATTACATTTAAATTTGTAATTCAGTTTCATATTTGTATTGAGCCTTATTTTCGATATTTATCGTAAGTGAGATTTAATCGAAAATATATCTTTTTATTTAAATTAAAATTTTATGGGCCTATAAATAGTTTTTGTGTTATGTAAAATTAACTATGTCTAAATATATATTTTTTTTATAAATTAGATATATTTTATGATTCTGAAAGAAAAGTTAGGCGTATAAAATTAGAAAAATTAAAACCACAGCTCCAGAGTTGGAAATTTTTAACCTTTTTAAGGTTCCTTACACCAAAGATGAAAAGGGAACCGTATTGTTTTCGCTACGCTGTCCGTCTGACCGTCACAGGCTATTTTCTCGAGAACCGTAAGAGCTTCGGACCTGACATTTGGACACAGTGTGAAGACCTCTGGCCGCTACAACAACAAATATATGAGAGTTGGAAATTAAAGGGTGTTCCAAAACGAGCTACAAAAAATGTTTAAATCCCATGTAATATACATACAATTGTATGTATATACACTTGAAATTTGTAAGGTTAGTGTATTTTTATACAGACTACAACAATTAGCACTAAAATTCCAAAAATTTTAAATTAAAGGGTGTGCCATCAGTTAATGCAATTTTGACTATGTAATTTTAACAACTTGCTGTATCTTGGAAACCGTAAGAGCTAAACTCTTGAAATTTTCAAAGACGGTAAAACAAAAAAATCCTAAAATTATAAAATCGCCAATCCAAAAAAATCGCCAAAAACAAACAAAAATCGCCAAAATGAAAAAAATCGCCAAAATGAAAAAAATCGCCAAATTAAAAAAAAAATTCCAAAACGAAAATAAACCGCAAAAAACCGGAAAATCACCAAAATTTAAAAAATCGCCAAAATGAAAAAAATCGCCAAAATGGAAAAAACGCCAAAAACTGAAAAAAATCGCCAAAACGAGAAAAAACAAAAAAAAAACATTTCAGCTGAAAAACGTCAAAACGAAAAAAAAATGCTCAAAGCCCAACGTACGGAAACCTTCGTGCGCGAGTCAAAGTCGCACTTTACTGAATTTATTTAATATTGAAGGAATTAAATGAAACTAAGTTTTTTCTTATTTCGTTTTTGTTCACTTAACATATTTTATGTATTTTTTTAAAGAACTAGATTGCTATCAATAATCAGAAAAATCCAAAATTATGATTTCAGGGTTGGAAAACTTACACTTTTTGTGTTATGTAAAATTAAATAGGTCTAAATAATTCTTTCTTCCTTCATAAATTGAATATATTTTATGCTTCTGAAAGAAAAAGTTGGCGTATAGAATTAGCAAAATGAAAATTACAGCTCCAGAGATGGAAACTTTGAATTTTTTTTATACCAAAGTAGCTAAATAAAATTAATTTTTTAAATCAAAAAAATCTAAACGGTTGATTTCAGGATTGGAAAATGTATTGTTTTTTTTACAAAAGTAACTAGGTCAAGTTAGTTTTTTTTTTGTTTACAAGTTTTATATACTTTATGACTTAGAATGAAATAGTTTGGCATAGAAATTAGAAAAATAAAAGGCATAGCTCCAGAGCTGGAAAACTTAAAATTTTTCTGATATATAAAACTAATTATTTCTTTGGTAATTAAATATATTCTATACTTTAGAAAGAAAGAAATTAGTATTAAGAAACAGAAAACTCAGAAATATGGTTCCAGGGTTGGAGATTGAAAAAAGTTTCGGTTAAAAAAAATAACCAAAAATATTTGTTTTCCATTTAAACATATTTCATGTTTTAGGAAAATCATTACTCAAAATTTTTAATACATGTTTAATCTTTATGGATATCTAATTGAAGTATAAATGAAGGTTTGTGCTTATTGTGCTCTCAGCACAATAACTATTAATTTTTAGTAAATGTAGATAAAAATAAAATTTATCGCTAAAGCAGTGTTACCAAAATATATATTCAAAATTACACCTCGTAGGAGCCAAAATTACCCGATTTCAACGGAATTACACCCAATATTAAAATAAATATTTGCCCCATTTCAAAAATCTTGTTGAAGGTCTACTTATGATTTGGTATCAGCCCCAATGAAATGCAACATATCGAGAGCGCATATTCAACATACGTTAACTCAAATTTGGTCAAAATAACTTTCCGATGGCAAAAATCTCCCCTATGTAATAATATTCGTCATATTTTTTATTGTTTTGTATACATTTTTTTATTCTGCTATCTCAAAGTATAATTTTTTTGCTAACTCTCATGTAAATTTCCAAAATTAAAAAAAAAAAGAAGTTTATTATAAATCTACCTCATATCGTATTTCATTTGGCATGCTGAACACGAATCAGGTAAGCATTTTGATATCCTATTTCTAGTTTTTGAGATATGGTCACTTTTAACATATTACTACATAGGGGTTCCGGTAAAAAAAAATTGGTAATATATATACATATGTATAACTTTTAAACTGTCAATCAAATAGAAATATTATGTATGGTTTTTTCTTGTAGCTTTTTAATTCTTATATGTATCTACACCGAAGGAATTTTGCTTCATAAGTCCAATGAAACAATTTCATTTTCACAAATCTATAATTGTACAAATCCAATGAACATTTCATGAATATTGTGAAAGAATTTCATTGGAATTGCTTCGTTGGTATTCTGGTTTCGTAAGAATATTTTATTGGATTTTTGACAGCAATATTTTCTAATTATGTATTAAGAAACCCTTTTATATTTTAGTTATTTCACCCTTTTCATGAAATTATTTTATTATTTCGATGAAGTTATAGCAATGCATTAATTACACTGTTAAATAAATTTGATGAAGTTTTCAATAAAATAATTTTGACGAAACTGGTTTCATTAATCCAACACAGCGTTACTTTGGTTGAATTTTAATGAATTTTTCATTAGATTAATGTCGAAATTCATAGAATTTATGCCGAAAATTCTTTCAGTGTAGTATTAAGTAAAAGATTTCATAAATTTATTAAAAAATAAATATAAAAAAAAATTTAGCTTGTTTTTATGGTTAAGCAATTGTCTATATGCATTTCGTTCCCGCTTTTGGAAGTCGTCAGCAGACTTCAACCTACACATGCACATAAAAATTACACCTGGGGGCAAATTACGGCACTCGTTATCGAACGAAATTACGAAATATTTCAATAGAGTTTATACGGAAATATTTTCAAATTTCGAATCGTATCGAATGCCATAATATGCCCCCTGATTCGGGTAATTACCACTGTTGGGATTTGTGGTACAATTTTACCAAATTTGGTACAAGTGCATATGCATTGGTACAGTGGTACACTTTATATTTCCGTGGTACAATTTGAAAAAAATTTTACTTTGCCATACAATAATAACATGGTTGCCCAACACTGATCATAAGTACCAAAATTTGCAACATTGGTAATTGCATTTGGTTTGGTAGGCCTTACATCAGGGAAAATCGTATTTTAGGGATCAAAATAAGAAACTTTGCCAAAAAAACCATACCTCTAAAATATATTTTGATGTCCCGACTTTTGATCCGAAAAGTCAAATTTTCTTTAAGGGTCAAATTTTGAAAAATCTCACTTTGACCCATTTAGAGTTCCTCAATTGAGTCAAAATGTATGACCGACCCCCACTAATTTTGGAACCACATATGGGGGGTTCCCCATACAAACATTTTTTTAAATATTTGTATGGGGAACCCCCCAGGGGTGGTTCCAGGGGGTGTGCCACTGGCATAGATGGGTTGGCCCTCCAAAATTAGTGGGGGTCGGTCATACATTTTGACTCGATTGAGGAACTCTAAATGGGTCAAAGTGAGATTTTTCAAAATTTGACCCTTCAAGAAAATTTGACCCTTCGGATCAAAAGTCGGGACATCAAAATACATTTTAGAGGTATGGTTCCTTCGGCAAAGTTTCTTATTTTGATCCCTAGAATACGATTTTCCTTGTAATTAGTGCGATTTTTAAATCGACCCGCCCTACCTTACATAGATGTATAAGTTGATTTCTTTATGTTTTTGTTTTTAATAGATGAAAAATTGTTATGAATTCTTTTACTGTGTATGCTTATTTAGCAGTTGGCTGCCTTTTGGTACAATTGATGTTAATTTGGTACCCTTTTACCATTTTCATGGTACAATTTAAGAATAGCCAAATCCCAACACTGGTAATTACACGCGATTCGGTAACACTGCGCTAAAGATAAATTAAAGGACATGTTCCGTTTCATTTTCCTGATACCTTTCCTTTCTGCTGAACAAATTTCAAAAAAATCTTGTGGGAATAAAACGTTTACATAATACCACGATGTATACCATTTGCAATGGGAACTTTAAATTAAGACACTAAGCAGTTCTGCAACATCAATGATTATTAAATGCGGGAAAATATAAAACAATTTAGTTTACTTGGTATGGAGGTGCAATACTAAGACTATTTTAGAGTTATTAAATAGCAGCACGGTTTTTGAACATCTCGAGAGCGAGTAAACAAGCCCAAATTTTTTGGTATTATATTGACGTGTAAAATATATTTTAACCACACAGTGTAGAGTGAAATATTCAACTATTGCTAATATCGAAAATAAAATAATTGAATCAAATTCTTTAATCGAAAAATACTGAAAGGTCACTTATTATTAATTGCTTTAGAGAAAAAAATGATAAAGTTTTTCACAAAACAAATATGTATGTATGTGTCTATATACTATACATATATGTATATCGTCACCTTAAATGCAAACGGACGTAAATACACAAAAATTCGAAATCGAGTTTTTGATTTATTGTTCATGATGGTTCATTTTATCAAAATACATATTCACGCAAATATTTAGAACTCTGCGATCAAAAATGACGACTTCAATATAGAAATTCAAACGGACGTAATTACGAATGCTTCCATTTTTTATTCCAAGGAACGTAATTAACATAAAAGCTTAAATATATATAAAAAGGAAATAAATGGTTAAAAGCATATAAGTATCCATACTACAAGTAAATTTCGAATGCAATTCTCAAGAACACTTTATTGTTATTGGTTTTATAACGTGTTTTGTTTCTCCTGTAAAAAATATAATAATGTAGTTACGTCCGTTTGCATTTAAGGTGACGATATGTATGTACGTACGTTGGTAAAGGGTATATAAGATTCGGCACAGCCGAATATAGCACTTTTACTTGTTTTTTATGTATGTATATTCACATATACATACGTATCATACGCACGTACATATGTACATTAGAGTGGCCGTTAGTTGTATGGAGGATTTTTTTGTTGATTTATTTTACTCTCACCCCCCAAATCGGTTCAGTTATATGTAAAAAAATATACAAAAAAATTTCATAGCGATAAGTTGTGTTTTAGGGGGTGCGTCCGGCCCTCAAAGTTAGCCCGCAAGCCCATATTCAATGTAATTTTTTTCTTCAGTTTTTTATGACTATATTTAATATAAGTATGTATTAAATAATTTAATAGATATAAACTCTTAGGGTCGTATTCAAAAAATCTTAATAAAGCTTTGCTATGCAATATTAAGTAAAGTTGTATTAAAAAAAATTATTATATCATTCGAATGTATAGGTTTCTAATCCTACTATGCCTATTTTTCTTTTGTGATTTTCAAAAATATTATTATTTGTGAATTCTCAAATAGTTTTTGAAAGTCTGTACGCAAGATAAGAGGTTTGTGACTGTTCAGAATGTGTGGTTGAAGTCTACTGACGATTTGTTACAGCAACAATGAAATGCATATAGACATCGCTGAACCACCAGCAAATAAATTTCAAATTAAAATAAACTTATGACAATATGTCGAATAATAAATTTCTTAAATTATTAAATTACAAAAAAAAATTAAAGTTGTCTTTTGAATACAATTTCTTAATAAAGCAATGTTAGCCTTAAAGTGCTTGGTACCTACTATGAACTTTAAAGCTCAAATAAAATAATTTTTTGAATACGACCCTTACAGCCGTATTCATAAAAAAGGTAGATTGAGGTTTAAAAAGCTTATTAGTTAAAAATAGGGATGGGCCAAAAATATCGATATATCGAAATATCGATATTTGAAAAAATAAATATCGATATATATCGCCGATATTTCAAAAACCGATATATCGATACATCGATTCTAATTTACGAGTATCGGGTTTCGATATTTTTAAGAGCTCTATAAATTTTAGCCATTTTTTTAACGCTAGGATGTTGGCATGACTGCTAGTGATGCGAAGAAAAAATAGAGAAATTTCATAACAGAAAAGACGCATCTATAAGGTGACCCCACTAATCCAGCTGACGTTTATTTATTAACTAAGCTAAATGTCAAATTTGGTTTGTGTGGGTATAAGCCTCAAGGCAGAATTAGTTTTTACTTTCTGTTCTGTTACTAATCAGATGACTCTTTTTTGTTTATAGAAATCTTATACAAGCCGTTAGATTTTCTCTTTCGTTATATTCTGTTTCGGTTCAACCTGTGAAAATAAAAAAACTGTTAAGTAATGTAATGTATATAGTAGGTGTCAGCATAAGAAAAATAAAAACCTTTCAAAATAAACTGTTATTGTGCTTTATGAATTTGAAAAAATTAAATTTTTACCAGAAAAACATAAAACTATATTGAAACATCAATGGACGATGCAAAACTCATCAATTTATTACAGAAAAAGTAACAATTAAAACTTAGAAACAGAACGGCAACAGAAAGTAAAGACTAATGAAGCCTTAAGGAGGTCAATATCAACTTTGGTTTTCTCCACTATTGGAATTCATTAAAATTTAAGTTAAATAGTTGTTCGCGATTTCTCTAAATATTAAATCATTATTTAATGGATGCCCAGTGCATATTTCTCGTATTCTGCAACGATGAAGTTTGAAGTGTTCAAGACTGAGCATTCATAAAACAATGATTAAGAGCCTTATTTATAAAAATTATTAAGGCTTTCTAAAGGCTTAATAAGGAAAATTTTTCATAGAGATCTGGTTTAAAACGCTTTATAAAGCCTCAATAATTTGTATAAATAAGCATGTTAATATTTAAAGAAATCGCTAACAAAATATTAAGTTCTCAAAATGATGTCGTTTAAACTTTTTTGGCGGTTATGGCACGATATTTAAGTATGTGTATTTATTTTAAACTTAAAAGATTTTTGCAACATTTGTGGGAAAAAAATATCGATATATCGAAATATCGATGTTTGAAAAAAATATATCGATGCTGTTCAAAAATATCGATACGATATATATCGATATATTTTTTTATTTGCCCATCCCTAGTTAAAAAACATTTTAAGGCTAAATAAGGTTTTTTAAATATTGGTATTCATAATCAGTATTTTAACTAAAAATCAATTAACTTGATTTTCTATAAATATCGTGGCAACCCTGTATTCTGTATTTGTCACTTGCATCTTAGTTCTGCACAACAGCGATTATTAATTCACAAAGTACTCGTGTTTATAATTGTTTGTTTGTCGGTTTTCAGAGAAATATTGTTTTTATAAAATAAAAAATGTGTTCCAACTTGTATTTAATAAAAAATGAAAGCAGTTCACAACGAATCTTACTAAAAAGCGCTTTTTATATAAATCTTTTTATTGCAAATTAAGAAGCACTAGAATAACGAGTTTTATTTTATTTGTTTTGAGTGTTTATACATCACTAGTTAATTTTCATAATTATTATTTTTGTTAACACATAAAGTTAGAAAATAATGACTGAGAATGGAAAGTGAATCGCTCCTTTCTTTTTAAATATTCTTTTGGAGTCCATTTAATATTTCGGCAATAGTTTCTATAAAATAATTAAATTGTTTTTCTAAACAACACTGACATATGCATATGTAAGTACATACATACATACACAAGCAAAGCAAAATTACAACAAAAACATCTTAAAATTGGTTTAAACATGGGGGTTGTCAATTTTAAAATTTGCTGATTTACGCAAGGTTTAAAAAATGTTTTTTAAGCTAAAAATCTATTATGAATACAAATTTAGCAAATATTGCTTAAACAACTTATGAAATGCTGTTTAAAAATTTTATGAATACGGCTGTTAGAGTCTAAACACAATGTTTGCGGTGCGGTGCGATTTCTCGTTGCGGGAGAAAAAATAAACATAATACAACGGAAGACGGCTACGGCAATACTTGTCAGTGTTTGTTTAAATTTCTATTAATTTTTTTGTGGATACATTTTTATAAAATTGTCTAAAAAATTTACTATATGTTTAATATTTTGTAATGGAGGACCTATGCTCCTTAAAGGAACGACGGGAACATATATACATATATATATATACATATATATAACATTTTGTAATGGCAGTCACTAAAAACAAAAAACGATTAGCATTTTACACATTGGCAGATGTATTTGATATATTTTTTAAACTTTTATATTTTATGACAAAAGTTTTTGAACTTCAAAATAATTTTTTTGTTCACAATAATGTTGTGAACACCACCAATTATTCAAAAGCTATGGCAACATCAGAAAGAGAGAGAGAGAGTCAAAAATTGAGAGAATAAGAAAATCCCCAGAGAAAATAAAATAGATTTTATGCATTAAACACATTCGACACAGCAGGCTACGGGCTACAATCTGTCAAAAATAGAATACACACATTCTTATGGTAACAATTATTTTAACGACAGCAGGCTACACGACTGCACGACCACCGTTGTAGCTGTCGCCAACTTTAAACTAATTTCTATTTCTCTGGCTACAATGAGCAAATGCAGTGTTACCAGTATAATACAAAATGGTGAATGAATGATATCGTACAATTATTTCATACTATTTACTAGAAACAATATCCAAAAATTGATGTAAAGAATAAATTGATTCATTATTGTACTTTTATGTGAAATAAGTACATTTTAAAAGAAAAATAAATTTTTATAAATGCAAAATATATGAAAGTGGCAATACTGAACTATGTATTTGTACTTGAATATCAGCTGCAGATGGTGCTGCTGCCGTCTCCAAAATAATTAAGTAGCTGGCTACGAGGCGACAAATGCTGCTAGCGGCATTTGAAGTCGTGTGTTCGTGTAGCCTGCTGTGGTGAATGTGTTTAATGCATTACTTTTATACCGTTCCGCACTGCGGTTTTTACTTCAAAATCGTATGAAAAACCGCACCGCAATAAATTATCGTTACATTGTGTTCAGTTCTCGTGGTACCTTCATAGCGAACAGTCGAATAGCGGAATTTTACTTACTTACCAAACAAACAAAAATTATAAAAAAAAAAAATATTAGTAGTACATATTATTCGTAATAGGTACATACATACTGTCTTTAATAAATAAGCTTTATGCTTTGTTAATATTTTTTACATAGTAAAAACAACAAAAACAAAAAAACCGCAAAAAAAACTTAAACAAAGTGATATTGAGGAATACCTCAAAGTCAAACAAACAATCATAAATAACAAAAACAAAAAATACCGAAATAAAAAAAAAACACAAACGAATAACCCTTGAGGAATTCTTTGTATGAATTCCTCAAATACAAAAGAATTTGAAGTGAGTTCTAACGGCAGAAATGCTTATTTTACTGTGAGTTCTGAAACTCTGGATGAAAAAAATATAAAAAATAAATCTGATGAAAATCTTTTGTTAACGGCAACGCCAATTTTTCGTCAGCGATCAACTTCGCTTTGTCCAATGCCAAATAGTAATGATGCATTAACATTACAGTTGCCCAGTACTTCTTCATATAAGTCAGTAATATCATCCCCTTCAGGCTCGTGTTCATCACTTAACAAAGTTATCACTACAGATAACAGCGGATCGAAACTCAAGGTACAAGTTGGAATGGACAGATATATAACCATAGTAAAGCGTGGGCGAAGCCCGAATTCTTCAAAAATCTCATCTGCTCCAAAAGTGTCTAGGGATAACAGCGCAGCCTCAACTAATCTCTAAAACCGCTTTAAAATTTTTCAAGATGACAACGACAAACCCGAGGTATCCTCGAACAAAACATCCAAGCCGCCACCAATCTATTTGAGACAAAAAAATTCAAATGCCCTTATTAAAAAATTAATTTCGGTCATTGGTGAGAATAAATTTCACATTGTTCCAATAAAACGTGGCAACATCGATGAAACTAAAATCCAAATTTATGACGAAAAAGATTTTCGCAAAATGGTTGCTGAATTTGAAAAAAGTAAAACAAGCTTCTACACATACCAGCTTAAGAGCGCTAAAGGCATGCAGATCGTATTGAAGGGCATAGATTCTTATGTTGTCCCCGAAGAAATAAAAGATGCACTCGTCCTCCAGGGGTTCAAGGTAAAAAATGTGTCCAATATAATAAATAGAGAAAAGATTCCCCAACCCCTATTTCGTGTTGAACTAGAACCTAATGATATAAAATTGAAAAAAAATGAGACGCATCCAATTTATAATTTAAAATACCTCTTGTACCGAAAAATCACAGTTGAAGAGCCATAGAAGCGTTCAGGTCCTGTACAGTGCCATAATTGCCAAGAATATGGCCATACAAAAACATACTGCAATTTACCCTCTGTTTGTGTTGTGTGCGGCGAATTACACGGCACCGCTAGCTGCAACAAACCAAAAGATCAAAGTGATAAAAAATGCAGTAATTGTGGAGGTAATCACTCCGCTAACTACAGAGGTTGTCCTGTGTACTCTTTTGTAAAGAAGACTATGGTGCAAAAACCTAAATTAGCTCCAGCTCAATCAGCAAACGCTTACTCTGCCACTTTTCAGCAAATGAGCCAACCAGTTACTTCCCGTGTATCGTATGCAGATGCTGCTAAGGCTAGTTCTATTCCGACACAAAATGTTTCACCGCAAAATAATTCAACAAATACAAACTCAAACTTTAATTTTAATCGCCTTGAAGCCACTATTGAAAATCTTGTGCAAACTATAAACAATTTTACAACAAATATGACTAGCATGATGCAAGAAATGTTGCGAATGCAGAATACTCTGCTTCAAGCAATACTTAATAAGCCATGAACACGTTAACAATATGTTTCTGGAACGCAAACGGCATTCGCCAACATAAAAATGAACTTGAGCACTTCCTCACGGAGAAAAATATTGATATAATGTTAGTATCTGAGACTCATTTGACTTCGAGAAGTCTTTTTAAAATTTATGGCTACACTATATATGATACAAAGGACCCTAGAGGAAGGGCTTGCGGTGGATCAGCAATTCTAATAAAGTCAAGACTCAAGCACTATGTTCTTGATAACATTTGTGAAGAATACCTACAAGCAACAAATATTGGCATTGAAAGTTTTTGTTCAAATTTCGTTATATCATCAATTTACTCCCCTCCCAGATTTTCAATCACTGAGAATCAATATGAGGATTTCTACAAATCTCTTGGATCTTGTTTTGTAGCAGCTGGAGACTACAATGCGAAACATACGTTCTGGGGTTCGCGCCTTGTTACACCCAGAGGTCGAGCATTGTTCAACACTATTTCAAAAATGGGCTTGGATGTCATTTCTAATGGGGAACCCACTTATTGGCCTACTGACATACAAAAAATTCCGGATGTTATAGATTTTGGCGTCATAAAAAATATCTCTATGGATTTAATTCAAGTTCAAGCTTCTCTTGATCTCTCGTCCGAACACTCCCCGATGATCATCACAATTTGTAGCCCATTAAGAAGTAACTTACCTGACCCATATGTGAAGATTATCAATCGTGTAAATTGGCTGGGGTTCAAAAAATATCTCAGCAGTCATTGCACGGAAAACATTACGCTTAGAACACCCGATGATATTGAATCGAACATTGCCAATCTCACCGAGAATATTAAACAGGCTGCTGAACATGCCGCTATCTCCCATCCGCAGATTGGGTTTAATAAAATTTATTCTACAGACATTGACCGTCTCGTACGTGAAAAAAGAAGGGCTAGAAGGGAATGGCAACAGCACAGATCACCACAAACTAAAATCAGATTTAAAGAGTGCACTAAACGACTCCAAGAGTTGCTTGCATCTGAAAAAATTGCATCTCTTAAAAATTATCTGGAGGGTCTTGATGTCACACCGGCGTCTAATTACTCTTTGTGGCGCGCTGCCAGAAAGCTTAAAACACTCGTTGAGTATAAGCCACCTCTACGCACATCTACCGGAGGTTGGGCAAGAAGCGATACTGAAAAAGGTAAAATATTTGCTGAGCACTAAAAATCCGTTTTTACGCCAAATATATGTACTGGTGTTGCTGATTTGCCGAATATAGTCGCTCTACCCCCTCAACACATAAAGTTTAAGACGCGTGATTTACAAAAATTAATTGCCGAACTCAACCCGAAGAAAGCTCCGGGTATTGATGGAATTAGTAATCAATGCTGATGAACTTGCCTCGTATTGCAATGAGAATCCTGTTATTCATATTTAATGCTATTTTACGACTGGAGTATTATCCACACAACTGGAAACTTGCCAAGGTAAAAATGATTCCAAAGCCGGGCAAAGATATAACCAAGGCTGAGTCATATAGGCCAATAAGTCTACTATCTACAATGTCAAAGCTTTTCGAAAAACTGCTCAAAACAAAATTGTCCCCAATTCTAATTAGTAGTGGGTGCATACCAGACCATCAATTTGGTTTTAGAAGTCAGCATAGCACTATTGAGCAAACGCATAGATTGGTTCAAGTTGTAAGGAGGACATTTGAAGAAAAAAAGTATTGTTCTGCCCTTTTTATTGATGTTTCTCAGGCATTTGACAAAGTATGGCACGAATGCCTAGTTTTAAAATTGAAGACATACCTACCAATATACATTTTAAATCTTTTGGAAAGTTACATTATTTCCCGTAAGTTCAATGTTGCGGAAGGAGACTTTACAAGTAGGCCTGAAACAATTTCATCTGGTGTGCCACAGGGGAGTATACTGGGACCAGTTTTATATTTAATTTATACTTGTGATATGCCTGTGAGCAGTAGTATCCATACTTCCACATTTGCCGACGATACAGCCTGCCTTAGTATTAATGAAAACCCTGATGAGGCATCCCGAAAACTCCAGGAACACATTAGCCAGATGGAGCTTTGGTTAAACTTATGGAGAATCAAGGTAAATGAACAAAAATGTGTTCAAGTAACATTTACTTTACGAAGAGATACTTGTTCCCCCATTCGGATTAACAATCAAGTTGTTTCTCAACATTCACATGTGAAATATCTTGGTATACACCTTGATCGACGACTTACATGGAAACACCACATTGACTCTAAGTTGACTCAAATGAAACTTAAATTAACTCAGGTACATTGGCTGATTGGTCGAAATTCTACACTTAGCCTAGACTGTAAACTTTTAATATACAAGTCGCTCTTAAAGCCAATATGGTGTTACGGAATTCAACTATGGGGCACTGCTTCAGCTTCAAATGTAGAGAAAATTCAACGCAGGCAAAACAAAATTTTACGCATGATAACATCGGCTCCATGGTACATCAAAAATTCAAATATACATCGTGATTTGAATATGCCACTAGTGACTGAAGAAATTGCAAAATACGCAGGCAAATATCTAACAAAACTCGAATCACATCCTAATCCGCTTGCTCGTAATATTTTGAACTTTACTGGACACATCCGATTAAAAAAGAGAGATACACGGGCCCTAATATTCAACATTCCAGATGATGAAGCTGCTTGAAAACAACTTTTTTCTTTTTTTACTAATCACTACTTATGTATTATTAATAACTACCACTAAACTTATGTCCGACATTGGTCGGGCATAATAAAATTTTTTTTTTTATAGATTTAAGATTTGAACATTTATTGTTAGTTCATATTTGAAGATACAATAAATAAAAACATGCATTAAAAAAAAAAAAACATTGTGTTCAGACTCTTATTGTAAACGCTTAGTAAAATAATTTCCATATAAATGCAATTTCGGTATATACAATTTTTGGTATTTTGTTGGTTATTTTCTTCATTATTTCCTAAAATATTAATTTTAGCAAAAAAACGTTCTGTGAGACTAATGTTGTAGACTAGAAGAGCTAAAATATTGCTATACATCATTTTCTTGTAAAATGTTTTTTAAAAAGATAGTCATTTGCATTAAATTGTTTTATAGAAATAAAATATTAATTTGATTTGCATTGAAGTGGAAAATTTCAAAGGAACCATAATGAGTGCGGCTGGTATATCTCCTTTTCTTTGTGACACTATAGATAAAGTTCTTCTTCGGTCTGAATGGGAAAAATGGCTTCGTGCATTTTCCATATATCTGGAGGCCGAAGATATCAGTGACGCCAAGAAAAAGAAAAATAAATTGCTTTATTTGGCTGTGAAATGTAAATTCGGGGAAAATAAGGAAGAAATACTTGGAATTAATCTGAAAGATAAGCTCATTGACATCTGGGCTCCAAATGATCTAAAAAAGATTATTAGAAAAGGAATATACGCTCGATGAAGCTATTGAAATGTGCCAAGTTTACGAACAAATAAATAATCAGTCTGAGACAATGAAGTTACCAAATGTTTCTCTAGAGATCAATAGAATTGAGAATAAGAGACTTGGTTTTGAATGCGGCAGATGTGGAAAACGGGGACATTCCATTACCAGTTTTAGTTGCCCAGCTAGAGGTGCGAAGTGCAACAAATGTGGTTTAGTCGGTCATTTTGCACGCAAATGCAAAACGAAGGGAATTAAGCGCCAAAACACTTTTCACGACAATGCAGATCTGAAAAGACGAAAGGATGGGTTTTCAAACATTCGTTTTGTGTCAGATGATAACAGACCGGGAATTAAATCTCCCCAGAGTAAGTTTGAAGAAAGTAATTGCTTCCAATTAACGGAAAATTCAAGCAAATGTATGAAAGAAATGATAGATTGTTACATAGGAGGCAGGAAAATTTCCATGTTGATTGATTCTGGCTCTCAACATAACTTGCTGAGTGAGAAAGATTGGGAGTATCTCTGTAAAGAGCATGCCATTGTTTGGAACATCCGAAACGAGTCTACTAATCAATTTTGAGCTTATGCTCGAAAAGATATTCTAAAAATTATAGCCGTTTTCGAGGCAGTAATAGGATTGGATGTTAGCTCGAACATAATTTCCTCTTTCTATGTTATTGAAAACGGGTCTCAATCTCTACTTGGTCGAGATACTGCAATTAAATTAAATGTTCTGAAACTAGGGTTTGGGGTCAACAAAATCGAAAATGTTCAGACATTTCCAAAAGTTAAGGGTATTAAAATTTCCCTTTCAATTGACAAAACCGTGAAACCTGTCCAACAACCACTACGTAGAATTCCGGCAGCATTAGAGGGGAAAGTAAAAGAAAAGTTGAACGAAGCCAATATAGCAATATTGAGAGAGAACTATCCACTTCCAACTTTCGACTCATTCATGACTAAACTCCAAGGTGCTAAATATTTTTCGAGACTTGACCTTAAGAACGCATACCATCAATTAGAACTTGATGAAGAAAGTCGTGAAATAACTACTTTCATTACATCTAAAGGTCTATACAGATACAAGAGACTATTGTTTGGTATCAATTCAGCACCGGAAATTTTTCAAAGAACTATGGAAAATATGTTAGCCGCATGTACCTGTGTTTTGAACTATTTGGATAACATCATTGTAGTTGGGAGCACCGAAAATGAGCATGACATTAATTTAAGACAAGTTTTGGAAATATTCAAGGATTACAATGTATTGCTAAATGATGATAAATGTGTTTTTAAAACGACAAAGTTGAGGTTTTTAGGACATATACTATCTAGCGAAGGAATAAGTCCTGATCCACAGAAAATCGACACTGTCATGAAGTTTCGAAGCCCAGCTAACAAGGAAGAGTTGAGAAATTTCTTGGGATTAGTAACATATCTTGGAAAATTTATATCAGATCTAGCTGACTTGACAGAAACATTTAGGAGTTGCATAAAAAAAGATGCTAAGTTCATCTGGGGTCCATATCAAGATGATGCCTTTCAAACCCTAAAAGAGAAGTTGACCAAGATACCAACGTTGTCTTATTTCAATCCCAAAAGTCGTACTCGATTAATAGCTGATGCCAGTCCAGTAGCTTTAGGTGCTGTTCTACTTCAATTCGACGATAATATTCCAAAAGTGATATCATTTGCCAGTAAGAGTCTTTCTGCAACTGATAGAAGATATTCACAAACGGAGAAGGAAAGTCTTGCACTAGTTTGGGGTGTAGAGCAGTTTTACTATTATTTGACAGGTATTGAGTTTGAGCTTGTTACTGATCATAAGCCTTTGGAAGCAATTTTCAAACCAACTTCTAGGCCGCCGGCGCGTATCGAAAGATGGGTTCTTCGCCTTCAGTCTTACAAATTTAAAATAATTTTTCAAGCTGGTAAATACAATATTGCAGATTCTCTATCTAGATTGTGCAAAATCGAAAATTGTGGTAACTTTGATCAACAATCCGAAAGCACTGTTTGCGCAATAATTGAAGAAATGGTGCCAAGAGCGGTTTCGATTCTTGAAATTGTAAATAGCAACATGTCCGACCCAGAACTTATGGAAGCTGTAGAGAGTTTAAAAAGTAATTCATGGAAATCGTCTTCATCGAATAAATTTTTTCCATTTCGGCTGGAATTATGTACGTTGGGCACTATACTGTTACGTGGAACCAAAATTGTAATACCTAATGCTTTGAGATCAAGAGTTTTAGCCATTGCGCATGAAGGTCATCCGGGTGAGACTGTAATGAAACGCCGTGTACGTTCAAAGGTGTGGTGGCCTTTGATTGACAGAGATGTTGAAAAGTACGTTAAAAACTGTCGTAATTGTCTATTGGTGTCGAGACCGTCCTATCCAGCTCCAATGTGTCGACGTACTTTACCAAACAAACCTTGGGAATCGTTAGCAATGGATTTACTAGGACCATTACCCAACCATGATTTTATATTTGTGGTGATTGATTATTTTTCTCGATACCAAGAGGTAAAATTTCTAAAAAGAATTACCACAGGTGCTATAATTGATTTCTTGGAAGAAGTTTTCTCAAGACTTGGGTTTCCAAAATTAATTACTACAGATAACGGTCGTCAATTTGTTAGTGACGAATTCAAAAGTTTCTGTAGAGATAAAAACATTGCAATTACAACGTCTCCGCCATACTGGCCGCAAGCTAATGGAGAGGTGGAAAACATGAATAGGTCCCTTGTTAAGCGCCTGCGAATAGCACACAGTAATGGTAGGGACTATAAGAAAGAGATTCAAAAATTCCTATTGATGTACAATGTTACCCCACATGGAACGACTGGGAAAGCTCCATCTGAGCTGTTATTCAATTGTGTAATTCGAGATAAAATACCAACTCTACTCGATGTTGATGAAAATATTTTAGATGCAGAAGCAAGAGACATGGATATTATTAATAAAGAAAAAGGAAGGAATAAAGTAGATGAAAGCCGCAAAGCAAAAGAGAATGATATAAGTATTGGTGATAAAGTGTTACTTCAGAATGTTATTTTCCCAAATAAATTAACACCAATATTTGGTGCAGAGGAATACGAAGTGATTGAGCAAAAGGGAAATGAGGCCACAGTAAAGAAGGATTCTAAAATGTTCAGACGTAACGTTAGCCACTTAAAGAAGTTGCCGACAACATTAGAACCGAGCAATGATAATCTTTTGTCAGAGCCAAAGGACTCCCATATAGAGCAAGAATTTTGTAACCCAAAATTGACGCTGAAACTTAAAAACATTGGACGGATGTGGAGATCTGGCAACACTGATATTTGATAGTTTAAATTAATTGACAATTCTGTGGCAAAAAGAATGTTATTTGAAAGAATATATAAAAGCTTATTAAATATATTTCAAGAAATCTAATAAATAATTTGTATTGTAACTTTTCTTATTGTATTGGATTTGATGGGTTATTACAGTAATCAATGCTGATGAACTTGCCTCGTATTGCAATGAGAATCCTGTTATTCATATTTATTGCTATTTTACGACTGGAGTATTATCCACACAACTGGAAACTTGCCAAGGTTAAAATGATTCCAAAGCCGGGCAAAGATATAACCAAGGCTGAGTCATATAGGCCAATAAGTCTACTATCTACAATGTCAAAGCTTTTCGAAAAACTGCTCAAAACAAAATTGTCCCCAATTCTAATTAGTAGTGGGTGCATACCAGACCATCAATTTGGTTTTAGAAGTCAGCATAGCACCATTGAACAAACTCACAGATTGGTTCAATTTATAAGAAGAACTTTTGAGGAAAAAAAGTATTGTTCTGCGCTGTTTATTGACGTTTCCCAGGCATTTGATAAAGTGTGGCATGAAGGCCTAATTTTAAAATTGAAGACTTACTTACCAATAAACATTTTAAATCTTTTGGAAAGTTACATTATTTCCCGTAAGTTCACTGTTGCGGAAGGAGACTTTACAAGTATGCCTGAAACAATTTCATCTGGTGTGCCACAGGGGAGTATACTGGGACCAGTTTTATATTTAATTTATACTTGTGATATGCCTGTGAGCAGTAGTATCCATACTTCCACATTTGCCGACGATACAGCCTGCCTTAGTATGCATGAAAACCCTGATGAGGCATCCCGAAAACTCCAGGAACACATTAGCCAGATGGAGCTTTGGTTAAACTTATGGAGAATCAAGGTAAATGAACAAAAATGTGTTCAAGTAACATTTACTTTACGAAGAGATACATGTTCCCCTATTCGGATTAACAATCAAGTTGTTTCTCAACATTCACATGTGAAATATCTTGGTATACACCTTGATCGACGACTTACATGGAAACACCACATTGACTCTAAGTTGACTCAAATGAAACTTAAATTAACTCAGGTACATTGGCTGATTGGTCGAAATTCTACACTTAGCCTAGACTGTAAACTTTTAATATACAAGTCGCTCTTAAAGCCAATATGGTGTTACGGAATTCAACTATGGGGCACTGCTTCAGCTTCAAATGTAGAGAAAATTCAACGCAGGCAAAACAAAATTTTACGCATGATAACATCGGCTCCATGGTACATCAAAAATTCAAATATACATCGTGATTTGAATATGCCACTAGTGACTGAAGAAATTGCAAAATACGCAGGCAAATATCTAACAAAACTCGAATCACATCCTAATCCGCTTGCTCGTAATATTTTGAACTTTACTGGACACATCCGATTAAAAAAGAGAGATACACGGGCCCTAATATTCAACATTCCAGATGATTAAGCTGCTTGAAACAACTTTTTTCTTTTTTTACTAATCACTACTTATGTATTATTAATAACTACCACTAAACTTATGTCCGACATTGGTCGGGCATAATAAATTTTTTTTTTTTATAGATTTAAGATTTGAACATTTATTGTTAGTTCATATTTGAAGATACAATAAATAAAAACATGCATTAAAAAAAAAAAAAAAAAAAAACATTGTGTTCAGACTCTTATTGTAAACGCTTAGTAAAATAATTTCCATATAAATGCAATTTCGGTATATACAATTTTTGGTATTTTGTTGGTTATTTTCTTCATTATTTCCTAAAATATTAATTTTAGCAAAAAAACGTTCTGTGAGACTAATGTTGTAGACTAGAAGAGCTAAAATATTGCTATACATCATTTTCTTGTAAAATGTTTTTTAAAAAGATAGTCATTTGCATTAAATTGTTTTATAGAAATAAAATATTAATTTGATTTGCATTGAAGTGGAAAATTTCAAAGGAATCATAATGAGTGCGGCTGGTATATCTCCTTTTCTTTGTGACACTATAGATAAAGTTCTTCTTCGGTCTGAATGGGAAAAATGGCTTCGTGCATTTTCCATATATCTGGAGGCCGAAGATATCAGTGACGCCAAGAAAAAGAAAAATAAATTGCTTTATTTGGCTGTGAAATGTAAATTCGGGGAAAATAAGGAAGAAATACTTGGAATTAATCTGAAAGATAAGCTCATTGACATCTGGGCTCCAAATGATCTAAAAAAAGATTATTAGAAAAGGAATATACGCTCGATGAAGCTATTGAAATGTGCCACGTTTACGAACAAATAAATAATCAGTCTGAGACAATGAAGTTACCAAATGTTTCTCTAGAGATCAATAGAATTGAGAATAAGAGACTTGGTTTTGAATGCGGCAGATGTGGAAAACGGGGACATTCCATTACCAGTTTTAGTTGCCCAGCTAGAGGTGCGAAGTGCAACAAATGTGGTTTAGTCGGTCATTTTGCACGCAAATGCAAAACGAAGGGAATTAAGCGCCAAAACACTTTTCACGACAATGCAGATCTGAAAAGACGAAAGGATGGGTTTTCAAACATTCGTTTTGTGTCAGATGATAACAGACCGGGAATTAAATCTCCCCAGAGTAAGTTTGAAGAAAGTAATTGCTTCCAAGTAACGGAAAATTCAAGCAAATGTATGAAAGAAATGATAGATTGTTACATAGGAGGCAGGAAAATTTCCATGTTGATTGATTCTGGCTCTCAACATAACTTGCTGAGTGAGAAAGATTGGGAGTATCTCTGTAAAGAGCATGCCATTGTTTGGAACATCCGAAACGAGTCTACTAATCAATTTTGAGCTTATGCTCGAAAAGATATTCTAAAAATTATAGCCGTTTTCGAGGCAGTAATAGGATTGGATGTTAGCTCGAACATAATTTCCTCTTTCTATGTTATTGAAAACGGGTCTCAATCTCTACTTGGTCGAGATACTGCAATTAAATTAAATGTTCTGAAACTAGGGTTTGGGGTCAACAAAATCGAAAATGTTCAGACATTTCCAAAAGTTAAGGGTATTAAAATTTCCCTTTCAATTGACAAAACCGTGAAACCTGTCCAACAGCCACTACGTAGAATTCCGGCAGCATTAGAGGGGAAAGTAAAAGAAAAGTTGAACGAAGCCAATATAGCAATATTGAGAGAGAACTATCCACTTCCAACTTTCGACTCATTCATGACTAAACTCCAAGGTGCTAAATATTTTTCGAGACTTGACCTTAAGAACGCATACCATCAATTAGAACTTGATGAAGAAAGTCGTGATATAACTACTTTCATTACATCTAAAGGTCTATACAGATACAAGAGACTATTGTTTGGTATCAATTCAGCATCGGAAATTTTTCAAAGAACTATGGAAAATATGTTAGCCGCATGTACCTGTGTTTTGAACTATTTGGATAACATCATTGTAGTTGGGAGCACCGAAAATGAGCATGACATTAATTTAAGACAAGTTTTGGAAATATTCAAGGATTACAATGTATTGCTAAATGATGATAAATGTGTTTTTAAAACGACAAAGTTGAGGTTTTTAGGACATATACTATCTAGCGAAGGAATAAGTCCTGATCCACAGAAAATCGACACTGTCATGAAGTTTCGAAGCCCAGCTAACAAGGAAGAGTTGAGAAATTTCTTGGGATTAGTAACATATCTTGGAAAATTTATATCAGATCTAGCTGACTTGACAGAAACATTTAGGAGTTGCATAAAAAAAGATGCTAAGTTCATCTGGGGTCCATATCAAGATGATGCCTTTCAAACCCTAAAAGAGAAGTTGACCAAGATACCAACGTTGTCTTATTTCAATCCCAAAAGTCGTACTCGATTAATAGCTGATGCCAGTCCAGTAGCTTTAGGTGCTGTTCTACTTCAATTCGACGATAATATTCCAAAAGTGATATCATTTGCCAGTAAGAGTCTTTCTGCAACTGATAGAAGATATTCACAAACGGAGAAGGAAAGTCTTGCACTAGTTTGGGGTGTAGAGCAGTTTTACTATTATTTGACAGGTATTGAGTTTGAGCTTGTTACTGATCATAAGCCTTTGGAAGCAATTTTCAAACCAACTTCTAGGCCGCCGGCGCGTATCGAAAGATGGGTTCTTCGCCTTCAGTCTTACAAATTTAAAATAATTTTTCAAGCTGGTAAATACAATATTGCAGATTCTCTATCTAGATTGTGCAAAATCGAAAATTGTGGTAACTTTGATCAACAATCCGAAAGCACTGTTTGCGCAATAATTGAAGAAATGGTGCCAAGAGCGGTTTCGATTCTTGAAATTGTAAATAGCAACATGTCCGACCCAGAACTTATGGAAGCTGTAGAGAGTTTAAAAAGTAATTCATGGAAATCGTCTTCATCGAATAAATTTTTTCCATTTCGGCTGGAATTATGTACGTTGGGCACTATACTGTTACGTGGAACCAAAATTGTAATACCTAATGCTTTGAGATCAAGAGTTTTAGCCATTGCGCATGAAGGTCATCCGGGTGAGACTGTAATGAAACGCCGTGTACGTTCAAAGGTGTGGTGGCCTTTGATTGACAGAGATGTTGAAAAGTACGTTAAAAACTGTCGTAATTGTCTATTGGTGTCGAGACCGTCCTATCCAGCTCCAATAAGTCGACGTACTTTACCAAACAAACCTTGGGAATCGTTAGCAATGGATTTACTAGGACCATTACCCAACCATGATTTTATATTTGTGCTGATTGATTATTTTTCTCGATACCAAGAGGTAAAATTTCTAAAAAGAATTACCACAGGTGCTATAATTGATTTCTTGGAAGAAGTTTTCTCAAGACTTGGGTTTCCAAAATTAATTACTACAGATAACGGTCGTCAATTTGTTAGTGACGAATTCAAAAGTTTCTGTAGAGATAAAAACATTGCAATTACAACGTCTCCGCCATACTGGCCGCAAGCTAATGGAGAGGTGGAAAACATGAATAGGTCCCTTGTTAAGCGCCTGCGAATAGCACACAGTAATGGTAGGGACTATAAGAAAGAGATTCAAAAATTCCTATTGATGTACAATGTTACCCCACATGGAACGACTGGGAAAGCTCCATCTGAGCTGTTATTCAATTGTGTAATTCGAGATAAAATACCAACTCTACTCGATGTTGATGAAAATATTTTAGATGCAGAAGCAAGAGACATGGATATTATTAATAAAGAAAAAGGAAGGAATAAAGTAGATGAAAGCCGCAAAGCAAAAGAGAATGATATAAGTATTGGTGATAAAGTGTTACTTCAGAATGTTATTTTCCCAAATAAATTAACACCAATATTTGGTGCAGAGGAATACGAAGTGATTGAGCAAAAGGGAAATGAGGCCACAGTAAAGAAGGATTCTAAAATGTTCAGACGTAACGTTAGCCACTTAAAGAAGTTGCCGACAACATTAGAACCGAGCAATGATAATCTTTTGTCAGAGCCAAAGGACTCCCATATAGAGCAAGAATTTTGTAACCCAAAATTGACGCTGAAACTTAAAAACATTGGACGGATGTGGAGATCTGGCAACACTGATATTTGATAGTTTAAATTAATTGACAATTCTGTGGCAAAAAGAATGTTATTTGAAAGAATATATAAAAGCTTATTAAATATATTTCAAGAAATCTAATAAATAATTTGTATTGTAACTTTTCTTATTGTATTGGATTTGATGGGTTATTACAGTAATCAATGCTGATGAACTTGCCTCGTATTGCAATGAGAATCCTGTTATTCATATTTAATGCTATTTTACGACTGGAGTATTATCCACACAACTGGAAACTTGCCAAGGTTAAAATGATTCCAAAGCCGGGCAAAGATATAACCAAGGCTGAGTCATATAGGCCAATAAGTCTACTATCTACAATGTCAAAGCTTTTCGAAAAACTGCTCAAAACAAAATTGTCCCCAATTCTAATTAGTAGTGGGTGCATACCAGACCATCAATTTGGTTTTAGAAGTCAGCATAGCACCATTGAACAAACTCACAGATTGGTTCAATTTATAAGAAGAACTTTTGAGGAAAAAAAGTATTGTTCTGCGCTGTTTATTGACGTTTCCCAGGCATTTGATAAAGTGTGGCATGAAGGCCTAATTTTAAAATTGAAGACTTACTTACCAATAAACATTTTAAATCTTTTGGAAAGTTACATTATTTCCCGTAAGTTCACTGTTGCGGAAGGAGACTTTACAAGTAGGCCTGAAACAATTTCATCTGGTGTGCCACAGGATAGTATACTGGGACCAGTTTTATATTTAATTTATACTTGTGATATGCCTGTGAGCAGTAGTATCCATACTTCCACATTTGCCGACGATACAGCCTGCCTTAGTATGCATGAAAACCCTGATGAGGCATCCCGAAAACTCCAGGAACACATTAGCCAGATGGAGCTTTGGTTAAACTTATGGAGAATCAAGGTAAATGAACAAAAAAGTGTTCAAGTAACATTTACTTTACGAAGAGATACATGTTCCCCCATTCGGATTAACAATCAAGTTGTTTCTCAACATTCACATGTGAAATATCTTGGTATACACCTTGATCGACGACTTACATGGAAACACCACATTGACTCTAAGTTGACTCAAATGAAACTTAAATTAACTCAGGTACATTGGCTGATTGGTCGAAATTCTACACTTAGCCTAGACTGTAAACTTTTAATATACAAGTCGCTCTTAAAACCAATATGGTGCTACGGAATTCAACTATGGGGCACTGCTTCAGCTTCAAAGAAAATTCAACGCAGGCAAAACAAAATTTTACGCATGATAACATCGGCTCCATGGTACATCAAAAATTCAAATATACATCGTGATTTGAATGTGCCACTAGTGACTGAAGAAATTGCAAAATACGCAGGCAAATATCTAACAAAACTCGAATCACATCCTAATCCGCTTGCTCGTAATATTTTGAACTTTACTGGACACATCCGATTAAAAAAGAGAGATACACGGGCCCTAATATTCAACATTCCAGATGATGAAGCTGCTTGAAAACACCTTTTTTCTTTTTTTACTAATCACTACTTATGTATTATTAATAACTACCACTAAACTTATGTCCGACATTGGTCGGGCATAATAAAATTTTTTTTTTTTATAGATTTAAGATTTGAACACTTATTGTTAGTTCATATTTGAAGATACAATAAATAAAAACATGCATTAAAAAAAAAAACATTGTGTTCAGACTCTTATTGTAAACGCTTAGTAAAATAATTTCCATATAAATGCAATTTCGGTATATACAATTTTTGGTATTTTGTTGGTTATTTTCTTCATTATTTCCTAAAATATTAATTTTAGCAAAACACGTTCTGTGAGACTAATGTTGTAGACTAGAAGAGCTAAAATATTGCTGTACATCATTTTCTTGTAAAATGTTTTTTAAAAAGATAGTCATATGCAAAAAATTACATTGAAAAATGCGTTTGAGAGGCGGACGCACCTCCTAAAACACAACTTATCGATATGAAATTTTTTTGTATTTTTTTACTTAAAACTGAAGCGATTTAGGGGGTGAGAATGTAAGAAATCAAAAAAATAAATAAATAACGACCACTCTAATATATGTACATGCATACACATAAGCATACATACTTACATATATTCGACTCATTCAGAATCTTGTTTTTGAAAGCATCCCTATATTTTCTTCTTATTTTTCCTTTTTATATTATTTATAACTTAATTAAATTTATTTATATTAAACTCAGATCTATGTTTTTTTGGTTTGTTTTTATTTGTTTACAAACACACACATATAAAAGTTACAGAAGATACCTATTTTACGTGATTCGCAAGTAGATTCATATTGAATCTACTTGATTCGCTCTCATAATTTTGTATGGCGAAGCAGGTTGATTCGGTCATGATTGGGGTGTGAAGCATGAATAGAGAGCGAAGCATGTAACGTGTACACATACTATTAGGCCGAGTTTACCTGTGTGACATGTGCCCAGAAAAAGCGTAACCACTAAATACTAATGGAAAACTGTTTTTTACGAGAAGTAACACTCAGGCAATGAATGCCTACTACTATTACCAGGTGATACCTTCTTTAGGAAAGATATAGAGGAAGGCTTTATTCATTTACTACTCTGCTTTTTGCACCTTTTTTAATAATGCAGTTTTGCAGCGCCTCTGGTTCTAAATTAGGCGTATTAAATTTCTTTAAAGCTGTGTTTAATAGCCATTTTATTGGTTATTTTACTTCGCCGAAGATTCTGCTACACAACAAAGAAGGGCGCTCTGGTGTTACATTACACAGAAAAAAAGTAAAAACAAGATTCAATTAAAAAAAACAAAGATTCAGTTAAAAAAATTAATTAGTTTTCAACTAATCACGGAAATTGTAGTATTAACTCATCCATTTTAATTGAAAATTTTTTGGATTTTTTCAATTAAAAAAATATTAGATTAACTAAAAATTTAACTGATGGTTTTTTAAATATTGAATTAAAATTTAATTGAAATATTTTTCAAAATTCAATTAAAAAATTAATCGAAATATTTTTTAAGATACAATTAAAAATGTTTAAAGATTCAATTAAAAGAGTAATTGAGATATAGAAAAAAATAAAAAAATTGTGTTATGTTCATAAAAAAATTGAAACATTTGTCTATTGCACCAAAAAAACCTAACTGATGCATCGTATGGCTTTTGAAGTTCGAATGGCGCACCAAAATACAATGGCCGTATTTGGTGTTTGATAGTCCTGCGTAAGTTTAAATGTAGAATATCGTAGCTTTTCTTTGAATTGTGTGTGTACTTTGTGATTGAATTTTAAAGAAATGCTACGATATTTTCCGTGTGTACTTACGGAAGACCATTCGCATCGAACCCCAAATACCGCCAATATACTAACTTTGCCATCCACAATGGTCTATAAGCTTGTATTTCTTATTATTGTTGCCTTGTTATTTCTCAACAAAAGGGAACAAAATGTGTTTCGGTTTTTTTATTTTAATATTTAATTTTTATTCAAAGAATGTCAAAATTACTACGAATGAATCAAAATAAAAAAATTAAGCTGAGTAGTTTTTTCTTCTCCTATATAAAATATCAAAATCAATTAAAAGATTAATTGAGTATTTTACTTGAAAATATTTTTTAAAAACAATGTGGCATACTATAAAAAACAGCTCCATTTTCACATATAAAAACAAGTTACATTATTTACATACAATAAATATTTAATAATTGTTAACCATTTCATAGTATTCTGAGTTAAGCTCTGTTGATAACACTTTTTTGATAGAGCAGTAAGTTCAACTAATATAAACATATATTCAATTAAAATACACTGTACAACAGCCAAAATAGCCTTTAGATGCGTTAAATTCAAATCTGCTGTCAGTTTTTCTCTATCAAGTAGAGATTTTTTTATGGGCGTGGCTAATTTTGGCCCCTAAATTAGTCTGCCATACTAATATATTTTACTATAACTCGAAAACCGCTATTTCGATTTTAATAGATAATAAACCAAAAGACGCGCCACAAAATTTTGTTAAAAAAAATTAATAATCATTTTTTACCTATCTTTTATGGTTTCGGAGTTATTCAGAATTTAAAAGAGAAAAAAGTTTTTTTTTATGCAAAAATCGCGCAATTTTTTTACATGAAAATTGCAATAAAAAATCAGAAACTCAAAAGTTTAATATTTTTTAAATTTTTCTTAAAACCACATATCCTAGGAATAAAACAAGCTATAAAACGTCAAAATCCAGCAATAAATCTTGATTTTATTCACAATTTAAAGTTCTGTTACCTGCCCGCAATGTCCTTTCAATAGCATTACCAGATGTCAGTGATGGGAAATGAGATTTGCATTTCGGTATCAAAAACAAATTTTTTAGTACTTTTTTGATCCCGAGAAATTATAATATTTCTTATTTAAATTTTATTAACAAAAAATTATAAGAAATTCATTTACAAAAAAAAGGAACACATAGGTACAAATATACAAATAGGTGTAGCCTGGATTAGACTTAATACTGTTGGAAGATAAAGCATGCTTCCGTATTCCATAACTCGCTAAAGCTAAAACTAAATTCGACCGCTAAAATGCATAACAAATAGAAAATTTTAAATTTTTGGCGATGACATAAAGCAATAAAATTTCGGCGAATTACATTTTTAAGCCATTACCTCATTTATCAATACTCGTTTGAAAATTGCATTCGTAGCCGAAAATCGACAAATTGATTTTATGGATTTTTAGCGATAGAGATTTAGCTTTATCGAGTTACAGAATACGATGGCTGTTGGTTTATATTTTGTTTTCATGAAATTTTGGTAAGAGAAAATCCTTTCGACATTTACAGAGGAGTGAGGCATGGATAAAATTCCGTAAGCTACTCTCGATATATCAGGAAACATGTATTCATCTAATGCGTTTTTATATAAGCCAATGATCTATATAGGTTGTTAATATTTCAAATTATTTTTCTTTTCTTTTTTTTTCTTTTCCCTGGGAACATTTTAATTAAAAGTGGTATAATGATATTGGTTTAACAGATAAAATACTTTCGGGGGGAAACTTACTAAACCAAACTAACATTTTATTGTCAAAGTCCACTTTTGCCCTTAGAACTTAATATAAACTTTTTAAAATTTTCTTTAAACTGATTTAAAACCGTTGTTTCAATAGATCAACTTCTGTGCCACATAAAATATCATTGAATGAAATATGATTTTCGTTGATATTTAATTGTGGTTACTCTTTTCTAAAAGATCTTTACTAATAAAGCTTCGTTCTATTTGTCGAAAAAACAATTTAATTCTTGGCAAAATATATGCATGCGCGAGTCTTCTGACTGCATTTCTAAGTTGCCCGTGAGAGTATCAAATTTCTTAGGGGAGTACTACGGTACATTTTCATGTCAAATAGTATCAAAAAAAGTACGATCGTACCAACTTTCTCATCACTGCCAGATGTAAATGTGACTGCATTTAATGCATTACACACATTTTTCCATTTTTAGGTACCTGCTTTAAATTGTGAATAAAATCAAGATTTATTGCTGGATTTTCACGTTTTATAGGTTGTTTTATTCCTAGGATATGTGGTTTTAAGAAAAATGTAAAAAATATGAAACTTTTGAGTTTCTGATTTTTTATTGCAATTTTCATGTAAAAAAATTACGCGATTTTTGCATAAAAAAAACTTTTTTCTGTTTTAAATTCTGAATAACTCCGAAACCATAAAAGATAGGTAAAAAACGATTATTAATTTTTTTTAACAAAATTTTGTGGCGCGTCTTTTGGTTTATTATCTATTAAAATCGAAATAGCGGTTTTCGAGTTATAGTAAAATATATTAGTATGGCCGACTAATTTAGGGGCCAAAATTAGCCACGCCCATAAAAAAATCTCTACGTGATAGAGAAAAACTGACAGCAGATTTGAATTTAAAGCATCGAAATCCATATAGTCAGCATAATTTTATCTAAAGGACAGCCAAAAAATTTTATTTTGTTGTACAGTGATATTAATCAAAAATATTATTTTTTCTGAGCAATAACTTAATTGAAATAAATTCAACAATAATTTTTTCTGTGTAGGATTAGTATCTGCTGAAGTCGGTATAATATATACCTTCTGATACAAAGGGACACTAATACAAATCCGAAAAAGTATTGATGGAATTAGTAACAAGATGCTGATGAACTTGCCTCATGTTGCAATAAGAATCCTGCTATTTATTTTTAATGCAATTTCACGAATGCAGTATTTTCCACATAACTGGAAACTTGTCAAGATTAAAATGATTCCGAAGCCGGGCAAAGATCTTACCAAGGCTTAGTCATATAGGCCTATAAGCTTACTATCAACAATCTCAAAGCTTTTTGAAAAGCTGCTCATGACTAAAATGTCCAAAATTTTAGATGATAATGGGTGCATCCCGGACCATCAATTTGGTTTAGAAGTCAGCATAGCACAAGTTATAAGGAGGACATTTGAAGAAAAGATGTATTGTTCTGCTCTTTTTATTGATTGATGTTTCTCAGGCATTTGATAAAGTATGGTACGAAGGCCTATTTTTAAAATTGAAAACATATCTGCCAATAAACATACAAAAACTTTTGGAAAGTTATATTGTTGATAGGAAGTTTTCTGTTGTGGAAGGAGACTTCATGAGTGTGCCCGAATCTATATCATCCGGTGTACCACAGGGTAGTATTATGAGGCCAGTCTTGTGTTTAATATATACTTGTGATATGCGTGTGAGCAATAATATACACACCTCTACATTTGCCGATGATACAGCCTGCATGAGTATACATGAAAACCCTTATGAGGCATCCCGCAATTTCCAGGAACATATTACTTAGCTGGAAACATGGTTGAACTTATGGAGAATTAGAGTAAATGAACAAAAGTGTGTTCATATAACGTTTACTCTAAGAAAAGGTACCTGTTCCCCCATTCGAATCAACAATCAAAATATTCCTCAACATTCTCAAGTGAAATACCTTGGCATACACCTTGATCGAAGGCTTACATGGAAACCCAATATTGATTCAAAGCTAACACAAATGAAACTTAAGTTAACTCAAATACATTGGTTGATTGGCAGAAATTCAACACTCAGCCTAGACTGCAAACTTTTACTATACAAGTCGCTTTTGAAGCCAATATGGTGCTACGGAATTCAGTTATGGCACAGATTCAAATATAGAGAGAATCCAAAGAAGGCAAAATAAAAGTTTACGGTTAATAACATCGGCTCCATGGTACATCAAAAATTCAAATATACATCGTGATTTAAATATGCCACTAGTGACTGAAGAAATTGCAAAATACACAGGCAAATATTTAACTAAACTCGAGTCACATCCTAATCCGCTTGCTCGTAATATTTTGAACTTTACTGGACATATCCGATTAAAAAAGAAGGACACTAAGGCTCTAATTCACAATACCGCAGATGAAACTTTTTGAGAATATTTTTGTACATCATTCTTGTATTACTATTTACTATCACTAAATTTGTGTTCGGCATTGGTCGAGCCCATTAATTATATATAGGCCTAAGATTTGACTACTTATTGTTAGTTCATTTATTTTTGAAGATACAATAAATAAATATTTTGTAGTATAAAAAAAAATTATTGTAATAAGAAAAGTTTCCATATTAATCGACAAAAAGTGACAAAAAAGGAGCGAGAGTGCAACAGTGCCAAAAGTGGCACAATTGTACCACATTACCCAACACTATATACAGTCAAATCCCGATAATTCGTACCCCGATAAATCGTAATTCCCGATAATTCGTAATAAACAGTCGGTCCCTTGAAAAAATCTCGTTAATTCGTAAAATTTCCATACATTTTGGTTCCCTCGATAATTCGTAATTTTTTTCAAAGAAACTCTCCTTTACCTCTTATAAATCGTAATTTTTTGTAACTACCACTTATAATTCGTAATAAAAACAACAGAAACATGGAAAGAATGATTTTTTGTTTAATGCTATTTTTTGGGTTGGTTTTTGCTTTTGCTTGTGTGTGTGTTTATTTTTTTAAGATCAGTGTTTTACATGAATAATAAAGAAAAATGTCAATGCGCACGCATAAAACCTGTCGGTCTTACAAAAACAACAAATTTAGTAAATAAATTGAAAAACCCCGTTAATTCGTATTTATTTTATTTTAACCCCGTTAAATCGAACTCCCGCTAAATCGAAAACCCCTATAATTCGTAAGAAATGGCCGGTCCCTTGCGATTACGAATTATCGGGATTTGACTGTATGTACTATACATAAGTATATGAACTTAATTTGTATGTTTTACCTTTAATTTTTGTATTGTTTTATAGTACATATTTACATCAACTCCCAGCGAAAAAAGGTGCTTCGCTGGAAGCACCTATATAAGTGCTCTTTTGATAGGAAAGCACTTACTCGATGCATGAAATTTTGAATGATTTTTATATGTATGTGATTCTTTCATGCCTGCCGGAGTGACCTGAATTCAGCAAAAATATTCGATTACCTGGAAGCATGTCTTTACTTTATTTTGTTTTTATATTTATGATATATTAAATGTAATTAAATGAAATATCAAATCAAATACTTTTTTTTCGCGCGTTGAATCAGGGGGCTACCGTGTATTTCGATTCGAAAAGTAAAATTTTTTCGAAAGAAATTTCCGTATCGAATGCTCGTTCGAAACGATTACAGAGTTCTATTTAGAAACGAATGGGATATTATATGAAAAGTTGGTAGCAAAGTACCAAAATGGAAAAAAATATCCCATAACAAAAAAAAAAAATCTTTGCCTTGTAAAAAATTTAATGTTATAGTACGTGTTTTGTGTGAAAAATTAAGTGCTTGTTGTAATTTTTATAATGGATTGTATTTACTGTGTTTGGACGAGGATGATTATTATATGATTGGTGTTTAGCATCTGAAACATTTAGATGCCCTCTTGCGAGGTATGGATGCAGAGATATATAGTTTACCACTTCTTCATATTGCTTTTATTTGTGTCATTTTTTTAGTATTCCTGGAATGTTTCAAAATCACAAATATTAAAACATTTATTTATAAAAACAAAAAAATAAGCACTATGTTTTAGCAAATAAAACATTATGTATGATTTGTTTATAACACCTTTTATTTATATTGAAATATTTAAATAATTACATTTTCTATTTTTCTCTCAAGTTGTCACTAACAAAATGTCTTTCGAACGATTTCCGAACGCTTTTTGCATTACTGACACTCGTTTTCGTATTACAGAGTAGCCCTTTCGAAAGGGATTTTTATTGTTCGTAATTCAGAGTTGCTATTTCGAAAGGGATTTTTAGTTTTCGATAGAGTACAAAAACCGTTCGTAAATTCAAAGCAAGTAGTACGAAAATCGTAATACACAGTACAGTTCGATTCGAAAGTTATTTCTTTCGAAACGAAATACGCGGTAGCCCCCTGGAGTCGATCCCAGGATTTCCGTATGTTAGTCTAGAACACTGCCCACTGAAGTATTGAAGCACATATGTATTTATTTTTGTACACAATTCAATTAAAAAATCAAAACTCGAAGTAAAAATTTCATTATCATCCAAATTTGTATACAGATAAGCGAGAGAGGATGATCTATAAAAACTTTGAGTTTGAGTATAACAGCCGACTGACGTCGTAGTGTTTGTGTTAAATTTAGTCATTCGCTTACGTTATTGCATTGTCGTAAGGCAGAAGTAGAAAATTTGCAAATTACAAAAAAAGAAAAATAATACAAATTACTTTAAATAATCGCAAAAAAAAGGCTCATCAAAGAAAATATTTCTTTTAAAAGTCTCATATTTCGGTCAAAAAATTTCAAAAATTAAAAATGCTTCTACATTTGTAAAGTATGTCCCTTTGTGCTTTATTATTTAAAAAAAAAAAAACAAAAATTTTTGAGAAAAAAAATTTTTTTTGGTTGACCTTTTTCTGGAATTACCCATATGCATGCTCAGAATCCTTAGTATTAATATTATAGAGGAGAAACTTGTTGAGACAGGCCGAAGGCCGGCTATACAGAAATCAATTTATTTTGTTATTTCAGTCTATGGACAAAAAATCCTTACAGACTATGATAACAAAAAAAACTTATAAACTAAATAATAATAAAGTATAGATAAACAGCCTTCAATAGGACTAGTAACAGTGAAGAAGGAAAAATAAAGGGAAAAGTTATAGAGAAATAAAATTTTGCAAGCAACATTTGATTAAAATTAACAATTATTTTATTGCATTGAAAAGTAATAGCTTAAATTTTGTTTTATCAGTGCTGAATTCGATAAACGTTTTAAAATCTTTTTGAAGATTAACCCCCTGTTTGTGTAAGACGTTTGAGTTAAAAATCTTGGCGTTTCTGTAATAGATTAAAGAAAAGTTGTACAAAGTTTCGTTTAATCTATTACAAAAACGCCAAGATTTCTAACTCAAACGTCTTACACAAACAGGGGGTAAGATTAATTTAATTAAACTAAGTGAATGCACGAGTTAACCCTTTCAGTGTCAAAAATAATTTGTTCCGAAATAAAAACCGTGACTATTGTACGACAATACTCTCTCAATAATAAGAAAAGGAAGTCAATGCCTACTACAACAACAATTTGAAATAGCAACAGTGTCTCTCTTTCACATAAAACAAAAATATAATTAAATGTACATCTTTATACAGTAAAATGGCGTTAAAGTGCCATTACAAGCATAATTAGTACGATGAAGAGGAACATCAAATAGCTTAGCCAATCTTAGATTTCTATGAGGTATATAAAACGGTATAGAAAAAAGCAAGTCTGGCAATCGATATAACTATTGACTATGTCATATACAAGCATGGCTGATTGAACTTTTCTATACTTTTCCAATGTTTGCAAACCAATAAACAATCATTTCGACTCGTATGGAACACCAGATAAATAAGGAAGCAAGCGCGTAACAAGAGAAGTTTCTCAACTCGCGAGTTAGTAAATTCAGAACAATTTCTCTTCTAAAAACCAAGCATTTTGTAGGCTTTAGGAAGTATGTATTCTACATGAGAGACGAACGATAAAGAACTATCGAATATGACCCCTAAGTCATGTTTTGTATTTGACGTATTCAATCTAAAACCATTAATATTAAATATCACTGCAGTGGGTATCAGTGACCTGCGAAATGAAACATGCAAGAATTTACTAATATTCAATTGGAAAATATTAATTCGACACCAGTCACTTAGATTATTAAGCTCCCTTTGCATAGTTAGGTCATCATTAATAGAATCCAGTTTCAAATAAAATTTTAAATCATTAGCATATAAAAGATAATTCGATCTCAAAAAACAGAAACCAATATCATTAATGAATAAGTTAAATAATAAAGGTCCATGTATACTACCCTGAGGTACACCTGACGTTTGCAAATAAGGTCTAGAGACATGAAATTCTATACTCACCGAGCAGATTCTATTTGATAAGTAGGACTTAATCCATGCCAAAAAATTAGAATGGGAGCCCATAAGGTCCAATTTGGACAAAAGCATGGAGTGAGATAGCTTATCAAATGCCTCAGAAAAGTCTGTATAAATTACCTCCACTTTACCACCATGCTCACTAAAAACGGTGAGATTAGTTACAGTAGATATACCAGAAAAGAACCCATGTTGACTAGGAGATATCCAACGTTTAATTTGGAAAAACAATTTTTTATGGATAATGTGTTCGAAAATTTTTGACACACAGGTTAATTTAGAAATAGGCCTATAGCAGGTTACATCATCTTTCTGACCATCCTTAAAAACCGGAGACACTATAGCAGATTTCCATCTACTAATAAACTCACCCTCTTTGAGTGATAGATTAAAAATAAATGTTAGAGCAGATTTCCATCTACTAATAAACTCACCCTCTTTGAGTGATAGATTAAAAATAAATGTTAGAGCCGGGGTTAGAGATGTAGCAACTTTCTTTAATAGATGAGTGCAGAGACCATCAACATCCGATTTATAGGAGTTTTTTGACTGAACGATTGCTTACAATACAGCATCATCCGAAACAACTATGAAGCCAATATTTAATTTAGTAAGTGACAACATCAGAGCGATATTACCACCACAGGGCTCAAAATTGGTTTTGAAGAAGAATGCAAACATATTGACTGCGTCATAACAAGATTTAGAAGAAACATCATCTAAGCGAACTGTAGGTGGAATATCCTACGATTTTCTCTTAAGCCGAGATCCCACTATCGGCACAATGTACCGATTTTCGTCGGCTCACTGCAATATAGTCCTGAGTAATCAACCAAAATGGCCTTATTTCTCAATTAATTCTGGAATAAGTCTATATGGCTTTATTACCAATGCATTGTGGTGCAATTATGCCCTTATATTTCAATTAGTTGAGAAATAAAGCCAATTTAGCCTATTACTTATGACTTTATTTCAGTGAGCCGACGAAAATCGGCACATTGTGCCGATAGTGGGATCTAGGCTTTAGACTTCACAAAAGACCAAAATGCTTTCGGATTACTTTTGATTTCTTGTTCTTTAGTCATTAAAAACTGGTTATAAAGAAATTTATTTAAAAAATTAAATTCCCGACGATAATGAATAAATTTTGCCTCAGATTCAGGATCAACCATAACTATGAACTTTTTATGAAATTTATTACGCAGATTTTTGAGTTTTTTATGCCACAAGTGTACCAGGGAAGTTTGTAAGGCTTAATATTTTTTGTAGGAATATTATAACATGTATCAATGGCTTTGTTTAGAAATGTTTCATAACATAGATTAATTTGTAAAACAGTGATCGCCAAACTTTATTCATGAGAACCTCAATTTTTCAAAAAGTTTGGCGACCACTGTTTGAAATTTTTTTATTCTTTGTTGATATATGTCTATTAAATTGAACTTTCATCATCCTGGAAGGTTAAATACACCGAAAGCGTATAAATAGAACGCGAAATACATCATAGGTACTAGTAGTTATTTTTAACAAAAAGTCTTCTAATAAAATGGTTAATAACTCTGTAAATTTCTATGAAATTTTTTAAAACAAACCTGCGAATTACTCTTAATCAATCATGTTTTATAAATAAAGATATAAACAGTACGGTCAGTACAAAAATACTGCCTAAGAACGAGTCCAAAGTAGAAGTGTCGATAAAAACCGAAAAAATTATACCTATTTGGTGAAAAAATACAGACATATATCTGAAAGTTATTGAAACAAGATACTTATATATGGTGGAAAAGTTCTTAATGTCTTCTTTCTATATCCGTTTATAAATTTAAAACGGGTTGATATTTAATTTAGATAAAGGTACGTGCCTACGGGTACGAAAACCCGGGTTTTTACCCGTAACTCAAGATTTTGGCGGTGTTTGGAATATTTCAAATACAGTTTTGTTGTACTCGACAATACCTATCAGAAAAATAGTAACACTTCGCAGGTATTTTTTTTTATCATAGATACTGTGTAATTGACGTATCCAAATTGAAAATTAGGTTTGAAGCATACGTTAAAATAAAATTCAAATAATTTATTTTTTAAATACGTCGGTATTTGATTTCTTATATTTAATTTTGTTTATTTATTTATTTTAAAACAAGATTAACCTTTGATCAGTAAATATTTTCCTTTAAATTCAAAACGAACAAAAAAATAAGACAAAATACATCTTTATTTTCCTTGAAAATATGTTTACCATGTAATAATTTTGATAATCTTTCATGATACCCATTTTGTTATACATAATCAGAAACTTAGCACGAAAATGCCAAACGACATTAAAAACTTTGGATGTCCTTAACTCCGTTAATATGCTTTCCGAAAATTTTTGGACGTAACAGTTTTTTCTAAGAATTAAATTTTCTATCATTTAAGATAACTTTTATTTTATTTATTTGGAGCAGCTTCACTAAAGTAGATTTGTTCCCAAATTAGTTTTCCCAAACAAAACAACTATAAATATGTAATATAAACCGTATAGTTTACTACAAACCTGCGTTTACTGTTCATTTTTCCATATGCAATGATCCAAAGAGCTGCCGAGATCCCAGTTAAGCCCACAATGGCATTTTGATTTTCGCGCAGTTTACTTAAAGCAGGGGCCATTTCAACTTCTTTGTGAGTGATAAATCGATAATATTCAAATATTTGCTTTAAGAACTAATAACTAATGATATTAAATTATTACTAATTATTAATTGCGCTTTTGCATATGTAATACAAACTAATTTATGTTTATCGCACAAACACAACAAACTACACTCTTATTCAACAATTAAAATTTCCACTCGTCGTAGCAGTAGCTTTCAGTAATTAAATTGCCACTTTTTATTCATAATTTTTTCCACTCCCCTTTAAAAATTTCTTTTGTTTGATACTTCTTGACTTATTATATACATATATAGTATATGTATATGGTTGATTTGCTGAATGTTAACTTTTTCTCCAACTTTATGCAGTTATTAAAATATTTTCTTATAATTTCTAATTATGACTTATTAGACTCTTTCTTTACTGAGTTTCGTTCGAATGTTGACTTTCTGTTTCTTAATTATTTGTAGCAATATCAATCACGTAGTTGAAAAGAAGGAAAACATTTGCTTTTTTGCACAAAAACAATCAACAAATCACCGTGTCATAAGTTTACCGCACAAACACAAAACAATATGATAGCACAAAGCTAATCTGATAAAATTTCTTTTGATTTCTTTCTTGTTTTTTTTTCAAGTGGATCTAAATTAAAGTTGCCACCCTTCTTGGAAATTTAAACATATGCTTTGATACATACGAAGGCTGAGTATTATTTAAACTTCTTATATTGTAGTAACGGCCATAAGCAAATTCCTTGCAAACAAATGCAGTTTGGTTTTGGCCATGATACAATAATACAGGTAACCGCGAAGCGCCAGCTGTTTTGCTTGTTTCGTGATGTTATCTGCCAAATATTGTTTATGTTTTACCAACACACGAATTATGTGGTTTTTTATTTAAGTGAATCTTAAGACTGACATAAAAATTTTTATTTATATAAACTTAAAGTATATTTATATTACTTAGAATTAAATAAGCAAGGTAAACATAAATGCTGACGATGCTGTCTGGCAAAATGTGGGAACGGAATTTAAAAATGTAATTGGAACTATTAGCTTCCCTACACTTGACCAGCCAATACTATTAGTTTAGGGGATGAGTATGTAACTCCTCACCCCTTTGTTTTAAAACACTCCTGGGTTTTATATGTCCCTTCTTTTTTTTTTTTTTTTATTATATATATTTTTTTTATTTATGTTAAGCCATACTTTTCTTTTATTCTTTTTAGTTCAAGATCTTCCGTTTCTGATTTATTTTTAATTTTTATTCTGTTAACTGTAACATTCTTTCTACCTTTTATTATGACAATTAATATAATTACAATTACACGTACAAATACTATATTTATTCCATAGGAGATATTTTTATGGACTTTTAGTTCATTTATTTCATTAATATTTTTTACATGTTCCAAAACAACGTTTTCAAACTCAAGCCTTGGTGTAGTTACGTTTATAATTTGTGTTGGTGGGAAAAAGAATTTTTCGTGTATTATGTGTTTTTTGTTCTCAAAGCTTTGATTATTAATCGTAATACTACAGTTATTTATGTTTATTAAAGGCCGTTTCACACTATAATACAAGTATTAATACTTTTGTGGAAAATGCAACTCTGACATGTTGAGTTGTTATTGTCTTTTGAAATTTTTGAAACAGAAATTAGATTAGGGATGCATTTTCGTCAAAAGTATTAATACTTGTATTGTGAAACGGCCTTAAGTAATTTCCAGATAATATTAAATTTCTATTGTCACAAGTTTGTGTTAGCTTAATTTTTTTTAGCATTTTTCAATAAAATAGTTTCTTCGTCTAGTTCTATTGTTTCCGTTTTGTTATTAAATATATACTTACAATTAGCTTTAATCGAACAATGGTTGCTTTTTGGGAGATGCCTTAACATAACATTTTCCTTATAGTGCAAAATAACATTATTTATTTAGAAAATATTATCATTAGGTTCATCAATTTCGATATTATTTGCATTTGGCACTGCGGTAAGTAGTCTTAATTGTGTAATTATGAATTTATCAGGAATTTGTATAGCTATTATTAAAGAACTGTCCTTGAAAGTCATCACTCCGATTTTAAGCAGTTTTAGTTTATAAAAATCAATATTAAAGGTTTCGATTTCTGTTTTTGTAAATATACTAGGGTGAATAAAATTGTTTTTTGCAGATGCAATATTGTCCTGAATTTTTTCTATTTCTTGTTCTAATAAATTTAATTTAGAGAATTGGTCTAAGTATAAGTATCGTTTTACTATTTCATTATTATTCTTCCTAACCTGTTCAAAAGCGGATTTTATGTTATTCCTATCCTCCTCTATTGAATTTTTTAAATTAATGAGTGATTTATTAAATGAGTCATTAATGATTATCTGGTTGTTTACTGTATTTATTATGTTTCTATTATTTTCTTCGATTGTAGCGATATGTTCCATAATAAGATATGTTCCATAAGCCACTTTTGTGCTGTGCCAAAGATATTTATTAAACCTCTCTTTCCCCTCTGTTGTTTTGGTTTTATCGTTAGAATTTTTTCATGTATACTTTGCACTTTTTGTAAAAGAATTTGGCGATTATTAAATCTACTGTTTTAATATTTTCCTCCAAAATTTTAAGAGTTTCTAATATTTCTATAACATTTACAATATGTATAACTGTGTTAGTGGTATTGACTATTTCCACATCATTCATCTTTATATCCATGAAACCATTATTGTCTGGTAGTTGGCTAATTTGTAGTGTACCCTTCGTTCCGATTGTGAGAGTTAGCATCACTATTATGACTGTCGAGATCTGTAGGTTTTAAGATTGAAAAATTTTTTTTCTTAATATTTTCTAAACGTTTGGATAAATATTCAAAATCTATATCATCGTCACCACTATTAGGACCTGTCCTGTCCATATTGCTATCTTCAACCGAAAATTTAAAAGGTATTTTAATATTGTCAGTATGGACGTTTTCCAAAGGTCTTTTAATAAACTTTGGTTGTTCTTTATGTCGTAAGCTTTTATAGTTTTTTATGAATCCTTCTTCCCTATTTTCTACATAATTCTCACGAGATTCATTCCGTTTTTGAATTATTTTTGTTTTAGCGTTTTTTAATCTTTCCCTTATTATGTTATGATCGATTAGTTTGTTTTGTACGTCCAAGAGACTGCACTTTATTGTGCTATGGTAAGTACTATTTAGAGATGCTAATCGGGACAGGTTTTTTGAAATCCCGGGCTTCGGGATTTAGTGATGGAGTCTCGAAATCCCGAACCGGGATCCCGGGATTTTCGGGACTTACAAAATCCCGATAAAATTTTCCACAAATGTGCGTCTTTATAGTAATTATAATATTTTAATTTAACAATTATTTTTTTTTGCATATTCTAAAGGCACTTATGTATGTAATTCAGACATTTAATTGCAAATTTTAATTGAAAAGTGCAATGTATGTAAAAATTTTTCCTAGAAAAGAAAACGCCATATATCTATGGCAATAAATAATAATGGCTTAAGTCAAAATGTCTTGTTTCGAGATATTAAGGGTTTTGTCTAAATTGTGTTTAGTTTTTATATAAAATTTTTAGCCACCGAAAAAGATGCACATTTACTTGGAACAAAACTGTTAATTTTATAAAAAAAAGAAAATGTTTTATTAGTTTATTTATATTCGTTGTTATTAGCTAAGATGTTATGAAAAAATCCATTGGCAGAAAAATAAAAACTAAAGTGAACTTAAGCTATTATATTGAAATGCAAAATAATTTTTTTTGATAGTAAGTCGCTTTAGATTAAATTGAAAATTGCGGAAAATCTGAGATAATATATATTTTTTTAAATAAGTTTTTAAATTAAATTAAAGTTAAATATAAGTTTTTTCTTATGAGGAATATTTTGAATGGGCTGTAAGTTATTGAACTTAAATGTATACAAGTTTTAATGCTCAAACATTTCAATATTAATAAAGCTACCTTAAAAAAAGATTAAGTTGAGTTAAGATGTTATGGCTTATGTATTATTTTCCATGAAGACTTAAGCTAAAATATAAATGCGTATAGTTTTAATATTAATGACATTTTAAAATTGAAATTTAGCTGATCTTGAAGAAGAGAATAAGAATATGTAATAAAATGAAAAAGCACTTATGTCAATTTAATCAAAGTAAATTTTTTATTTTAACAAGGAGTTTCTTATAATTTTTAATATAGAAGATGACCGCCAAAAACATTATTTATGCTAAAAACCGGGATTCAGACAATCCCGAAAATCCCGGGCTTTAAAATTAAAAAATCCCGGGCTCCGGGATTTGCTTAGTCCCGAAAATCCCGGGATTTCCGGGCTCGGGATTTCCCGCTTAGCATCTCTAGTACTATTATATAATTTTATTGCTTTAAGGATTTGGCTATTTATTGGAAGTTTTTCCTCCAAATTAAGGACTCTGATTTTTTCTGTTATTGTGTTATTGAATCTTTCAATATCCGAATTACCGGTATGGCTATTCGGTTTTGTGAAATGGTACTGAATTCCTTCTTGGTCAAGGAAATTTCTTACATTCACGTTGCTAAATTCATTGTCTAGCACAAATTTAGTAACATTGCCTTTAATGGCTAAAAATGCCCGAATTTTCCCAACTAGTGTTTGACTGTTTCTGTCAAACAGATGGAAAGAAACTACATGTTTCGAGAATTTGTCGATAAAAATTACAAATGAGTGTTTGCTATTTACATAGGTATCGACATGAATAATTTCATTTGTTGTGAAAGGGGTTTCAGTTAATTTGAATTTATTTTTTATTGGGTTTCTGTCGTACTTCGCCGACGAACAGACATGACAGTTATTTATTATTTTATACTTGATGGTCTCAAAGGTAGCAATAATACCGAGTGTCCGCTTTCGAATTTATGAAACAACGATATCTGTTTATTTAGTTCGTCTTCATCCTCAATATCTCTAGCAAAGTAAGAACATTTCACAAATTTAAAATGTTTCTGTCGGGAAATTCTTCTATCAACTTCAGTTGAACCTTATTATAATCATGATCACGCAACTGTGAATATATTCCTATTTTTCCTTTATTTATTTCTCTCCTAAGAATGTTCGATATGTCTTCTTGCTCAATATCGTTTCCATCTATATAAATTCTTTTACTACCAAAGATTGTTTTAACATTTGTTTCTTTTCTTTCTGTCAAAATTATTTGGGTCTTAAAACGGTTAACCACTGTGTCTAATGTAGGAATATGGTCATTAAGGTCTTCTTGTTGAGAATGTATTGTCGCAGCTGTTGAATCATTGCAGTCATTGTGATCTTCTATATTTTTTATTTCATTAAGGTTCACATCGATACGACTCAAAAAATCGACTATTTTATTCTCTTTGCCTTTTATGTACTCAATCCGCCCGTCGTAGTCACCCAATTGGATAAGCCATCTCTGTAGTCTTGGATTAATATCCTTTGCAGAATTTTTTACTTGCAACCACTTAAGTGGCTGGTGGTCAGTCTGTAGATCGAATTCTCTACCATACAAATATGGTCTGAAGTATTTTACACCCCAAATAACTGCAAGGAGTTCCTTTTCTATGGTCGAATAATTTTTCTCATGATCGTTTAACGTTCTTGAGGCGAAACTGATGGGATGTCCCTCTTGGGAGAGAACTGCACCCAAAGCATAATTGCTAGCATCAGTAGTAAGTTTAAATCGTTTGTCAAAGTCTGGGAACCTTAATATAGGGTGTTCCGTACTCAATTGTTTAAGTTTATTAAATGAATGTATATAACTAGGGTCGAAAATATTTACCACTTTATTTTTTTTATTTTTTATTTTATTATTTTTACCTGCTTTTTCGATAGTAGAGAAGATCTTATTCAAATTGTCTATATGTTCTTGTAGCTATGTACTAAATACCAATATATCGTCCAAATACACTACGCAAATTCTATTAATGTAATCTCTTAACACTGAATTCATCAGCCTTTGAAACGTGGCTGGAGCATTCTTTAAGCCGAATGGCATCCTGACAAATTCATAATGTCCAAAAGGTGTTGAGAAGGCAGTTTTTGGTCTATGTTCTGGCTTCACTAAGATTTGATGAAATCCTTTAGCCAAATCTAAGGTAGAGAAATATTGGGCTTTCCCCAACTTGTCCAATATCGATTCAATATTAGGAATTGGGTACTTGTCTGCTATGGTGTTATCATTCAGACTCCTATAGTCGATAACAATGCGCCACTTTTTGTTCCCGGAATTATCTTCCTTTTTTGGTACAATCCAAAGTGGGCTGTTATAAGGAGAAGAACTTTCGATTATTATTCCCTGTTTTAACATGTCCTTTATTTGACGTTCGATCTCCTGTTCATGCACTTTTGGATATCTGTAAATCTTAGTATATATTTGTCTGTCTGTTTTTGTTACTATTTCGTGCATAATTTGATGAGTGAAAGTCAGATTATCACCTTCCCTATAAAAAAGTTTGTTGTATCGATTCAGTAGTTTTAAAATTTCGCTATTTTCCTCTCTATTTAAGTTTGAATGACCCACAAGATCATAAATTTGAGCTGGTTCTGCTTGAACGCTGCAAACATTCTGTACATCAAAAGGATATATGTTAAAAAATGTTCTTTTTTTATTAACCTCTATAAAGCCTTTTTCAAAATCAATCTTTATTCCCAGTTTTTTTAAAACATCCTGTCCAATTATAGCATTATATCTCTTTCCTTTCAAATCATAAGCCATCCAAGCAAGTTTACCTCTGACCAAAAATTCGTCTGGATATGGGGTCAAAATTTGTTTGTCCATTTCTGTAATTCCGTTTAAAGTTTTAAAATATAACTTGTTTTCTAAATATTTAACTTTAAAGTTAGGTAATGCTTCAGGGCAAACTATGCTAACTGTAGATCCAGTATCAATTAAACAATCAATTTTACGCTCCGCAATAGTAAGTTTTACTATGGGCAATTCTGAACTTGGGCCTCTGTTATAAAATTTACATCATGTTGAAAATCATCGATTTCCCTAGCTCCTGGTGCTTGGTTTTTATGGTAAAGGTTCCTAGTATGGTTAGAATTAGGGAAATTTCTTACATTCGTATTTTGTAACACTGATTTCCTAAATTTTTCTAACTAAAATAGGGTTGCCTGTTATTTGTAAATGTGGCTTCATGTAAGGTATCGACCTCCATACATTTAGAGCCACGAGAATTCTGTGAATTCACGTTAGTATCAACACTCATGTGAGACAAACGTGTTTGTGATGAACTAGGTTTATTATTGTTATGGTTATAAAATTGATTATTCTGTCTGGTTTGGTAATTCCTGCCTGTGTGTTCTGTGTTTAAATGATTGTGATTTTGTTGAGTTTGTTGATTTGGATTTCTGTTAGTATTTTGTGAGTTATTATTGTAATTATTTGAATAATATTTTCGTGTTTGGTGTCCATTCGTTTGATTTCCAGTTATTTTTGCTAAAATTGATGTAGCGTTTGTGTCTACTGTCGATAGCTCTACTATCGTCAAGTAATCTAAGTCTCGTATACCTACTAATTATGTCATTTAAGGTCAAATTTTCGCCTAAATGAACCCTGAGTGGTCCGTCTATTTTCTCTATTAGGATATTTACTAAATCCCTATCAACATTTTCAGAACTATATAGCGTAGATCTGTTATCATCTAATTCATAAATTTGGGTTATCTGATTCTTGGCTTTTTCAAAGAAATCAAATAGTTCTCCTAAATTGTTTACCTTAATATAACGACAACCATTAAATATTTCGACGTATGATGAACTCGGTCTAGCCTGGGCTTTCAATTTGCTTTTCAACTGCTCCCATGAAAGTTCTCCAAGTTGTCTTATGTGTGTGCTGAAGTCTGCAGTGATCTTCTCGTTTATGTTTATTTGGACTCCGAATTTTATTAAAGCTTCGTTGTTCTCGCAGAGACCTATTATCATCTCCACAGACTTTATGAATCCATTAATGTTGCGGTTACTACTCAACGGTCTTATTTGGCAAAATTGCTGAATAATGTCTTTCGGCTTCATAAAAAGGTAATTATGTTGTTGAGCCTGTTGTTGATGTCCCTGCAATTGTTGTTCCTGTAACTGCTGTTGTTGGTGTATTTGTTGTTGTTGCATTTGTAGCCCTTGCTCCTGCAATTGCTGTTGTTGTAAATTTAGTTGTTGTAATTGTTGAAGATGTTGTTCTTTTTGAGCCTGTACTAGTTGTTGCTGTTGTTCTTGCTGTTGCATTTGCAGCTGTTGTTCTTGCAACTGTTGTTGCTGTTGAAGGATTTTTTGTTCTTGCTGCCGCAGAACCGCTTCTCATTCGGCTATCTTTCCTTCCATTTTGTCAGCTTGCTGTAGATCCCTGTTTGCATCGAATCTACTCATTATTCTTTCACTTTAATTATTGTTATAAACCCAATCTAAAATTTTCACTTGAAATCAGACTTAACTCAGACAAAAATATATGCCAGTCACAAATACGAATAATAACGTGTTAAATAGTCTTGTTTTTTTATGTATAATGTATTTTGTAAGATAATAATTTTATTTCAATATATTTCAAATATTGTTTTTCAAAGTTTCAGGATTTACTTAAAATTTTTTTTTTAATAATTCGTTTTTGTTGTTGTTATGGTAACTATTTGCACAGAGTTTTGTTTTGTTATTTTTGTCAGGCAGTTTATTTGTAATCAGTTTTTATTTTATTTTAGCGGTTAAAATAGTTTATATTTTCCATTAAATATTTTAAATTTCGGCTTAAATGAAATTAATTAATTTATCCAGTATTTTGTTTCACCGACTGCGCCAATTATGTGGTTTTTTATTTAAGTGAATCTTAAGACTGACATAAAAATTTTTATTTATATCAACTTAAAGTATATTTATATTACTTAGAATTAAATAAGCAAGGTAAACATAAATGCTGACGATGCTGTCTGGCAAAATGTGGGAACGGAATTTAAAAATGTAATTGGAACTATTAGGTTCCCTACACTTGACCAGCCAATACTATTAGTTTAGGGGATGGGTATGTAACTCACGCGCACAGTGCCTATTCAAACTGTACTAATACACAAGCTTTGCAAATCCAAGAGAAAACACACGTCTATTGTTTTCTCTTGGTTTTTTGACATTTGTCATCACAAAACAGCAATAAAAATCACTGTTGTTTTATTTGTTGTATATTCGCGGCTACCTGTATTATTGTATCATGGTTTTGGCTTTGTAAATTTGTTTGCCTACTTTTATTTGAGAAAAATGTAGAGCACATTATGTCGGACGAAAAATTTTACATGTAAACAATAGCTCGTTTCTTTGCACCAAATTGCGGTCCCGAGGGATACCAATTTGCACGAAATGCGTTTCGGTCAGTGATGCAAAAAGTGACAGGATTGGGCCATTTGTTGCACCTTATGATGTTTGATGTATGATCATAGAATACACAGAAGTGAGGAAAGTGACAGGTAAAAAAAACTCCAATCAGTTTTTTTTAATTCATGAAAAAAAGAGAAAAGTATAGTGTATTTGATACTGTAGTGCATTACTACTTACCAATGAACACTGCTAATAAAAAGCGTTGTAATTTTATTGCACTAGAAAGAAGAATCAAAACAAAAACGCCGACAAAATTTGACGGAATACGAGACAAACAGAAAAATACCCTTATCTTCCGTCTCGTGACACTTCTGATGATGCCAATTATTGGATCATCCAAAGCACTGTGAGCATATAAGTATAGGGTAAAAATTTAAAAAATTGCGGATGAAAAAGCACTAACCTATTATATATATATACATATATATATCATTTATTTATGTTTTATATAAATAAGTCTTTATTTTTTTTGTTTGACTATGACATATTAATTTACTGGTAATTTTCATGAGTAAGAATTAAATTTTTTTTTTCATGTATATATTTATTTATCTTCAAAAATGAACTAACAATAATCAAATCTTAAATCTAAATATAATTATTAGGCCCGACCAGTATCGGACATAAACTTAGTGATAGTTATAATTAATACATAAGTAGTGATAATCAAAAAGGAAAAAAAAGAAGTATTAAGCAGTCCCATCTGGAGTGTTGAGTATAAGAGCCCTTGTGTCCCTCTTTTTTAAGCGGATGTGTCCAGTAAAGCTCAAAATATTACGGGCAATCGGATTAGGATGTGACTCGAGTTTTGTTAAATATTTGCCTGCGTATTTTTCAATTTCTTCACTCACTAGTGGCATATTTAAATCAGCAGATGTTATCAAACGTAAAATTTTGTTTTGCCTTCGTTGGGTTTTCTCAATATTTGAAGCTGAAGCAGTGCCCCATAGCTGAATTCCATAGCACCATATTGGCTTCAAAAGCGACTTGTATATCAAAAGTTTGCAGTCTAGGCTGAGTGTTGAATTTCTGCCAATTAACCAATATATTTGAGTTAATTTAAGTTTCATTTGGGTTAACTTAGAGTCAATATGATATTTCCATGTAAGCCTTCGATCAAGGTGTATTCCAAGGTATTTCACTTGAGAATGTTGAGGAATATTTTGATTGTTGATTCGAATGGGGGAACAGGTATCTTTTCTTAGGGTAAACGTTATATGAACACACTTTTGTTCATTTACTTTTATTCTCCATAAATTCAACCATATTTCAAGCTGGGTAATGTGTGCTTGGAGATTGCGGGATGCCTCATCAGGGTTTTTGTGAATACTCAAACAGGCTGTATCATCGGAAAATGTAGAAGTGTGTATGTTATTGCCCCAGAATACTACCCTGTGGCACACCAGAAGATATAGACTCGGGTACACTCACGAAGTCTCCTTCCACAACGGTAAATTTCCTATCAACAATATAACTTTGCAAAAGCTTTTGTAGGTTTATTGGTAGGTATGTCTTCAATTTTAAAACTAGGCCTTCGTGCCATACTTTGTCAAATGCCTGAGAAACATCAATAAAAAGGGCAGAACAATACTTTTTTTCTTCAAATGTCCTCCTTACAACTTGAACCAATCTATGCGTTTGCTCAATAGTGCTATGCTGACTTCTAAGGCCAAATTGATGGTCCGGGATGCACCCACTATCAGCTAAAATTGTGGACAATTTAGTCATGAGCAGCTTTTCGAAAAGCTTTGAAATTGTTGATAGTAAGCTTATAGGCCTATATGACTCAGCCTTGGTAAGATCTTTGCCTGGCTTTGGAATCATTTTAATCTTGGCAAGTTTCCAGTTATGTGGAAAATACTGCATTCGTAAAATTGCGTTAAAAATAAATAGCAAGATTCTTCTTGCAATATGCGGCAAGTTCATCAGCATCTTGTTACTAATGCCATCAATACCTGGAGCTTTCTTCGGGTCGAGTTCAGCAACTATTTTTTGTAGTTCACGCATCTTAAACCTTAAGGGACGAGGGGTAGAGATACTACACTCGGTAATCCGGCAGCACCCGTACATGAATTGGGAGTGAATACAGATTTTAAATGCTCAGAAAATAAGTTACCTTTCTCACTATCGCTTCTTGCCCAGCCTCCGGTCGAAGTACGCAGTGGTGATTTGAGATCAACGGGTCTTTTGAGATTTCTAGTAGCGCGCCATAAAGAGTAATTAGATGTTGACGTTACATCAAGACCTTCTAAATACTTTTCCAGTAATGCAGTCTTTTCCGACGATAGCAGCTCTTTGAGTCGTTTAGTACATTCTTTAAGTCTGATTTTATTTAGGGGTGATCGGTGTTGTTGCCATTCTCTTCTAGCTCTCCTTTTTTCACATACAAGACGTTCAATTTCCGTAGAATAAATTCTATTAAAGCCAGTCTGCGGATAGGAAGTAGTGGCATGTTCAGCAGCCTGTTTAATATATTCGTTAAGATTGGCAATATTAAATTCAATATCATCAGGTGATCTAAGCTGAATGTTTTCTACGCAGTGACTACTAATATATTTTTTGAACCCTAGCCAGTTGACCCTATTAATCGTTTTCGCATATGAGTTAGTTAAATCACTCCTTAGTGGGTTGAAAATTGTAACTATTGTGGGAGAGTGATCGGAGGACAGATCTAGAGAGCCTTCTACGTGAATCAAGTCCCTATGGATATTTTTCGTGACGCCAAAATCTATAAAATCTGGAATTTTTCTTACGTCAGTAGGCCAATAAGTAGGCTCCCCATTCGAAATGACATCTAAGCCCATTTTTGAAATTGTATTAAACAACGCTCTACCTCTAGGTGTAACAAGACGCGAGCCCCAGTACGTATGTTTTGCATTGTAGTCACCAGCTGCCACGAAACAAAATCCAAGCGATTTGTAGAACTTCTCATACTGATCTTCGGTAACTGAAGATCTGGAAGTTGAGTAAATTGAAGATATCACGAAATTCGCACAAAAATTTTCTACGAAAATATTCGTAGCTTGCATATATTCTTCACTAACGTTCTCAAGGATATAGTGCTTGAGTCTTGACTTAATTAGAATTGCTGATCCACCGCATGCTCTCCCTCCCGGGTCCTTTGAATCATATAGAGTGTAACCATTTATTTTAAAGCAGCTTCTCGAAGTCAAGTGAGTCTCAGACACCAACATTATATCAATATTTTTTTCCATGAGGAAGTGTTCAAGTTCATTTTTATGTTGGCGAATGCTGTTTGCGTTCCAGAAACATAGTTTTAACGTGTTCATGGTTTGTTGACTAATGCTTGAAGAAGAGTATTTTGCATTCTCAGCATTTCTTGCATCATGCTAGTCATATTTGTTGTAAAATTATTTATAGTTTGCACCAGATTATCAATAGTAGCTTCAAGGCGATTGAAATTAAAGTTCGAGTTTGTAATTGTTGAATTATTTGGTGGTGAAACATTTTGTGTATGAATATAATTTGTCTTAGCAGCATCGGCATACAATACACGGCAACTCACTGGTTGGCTCACTTGCGCAATAGTGGCTGATAAAGCGTTTGCTGATTGGGCTGGGGCCAATTTAGGTGTTTGCCTCATAGTCTGTTTGACGAAAGAGTACACAGGACAACCTCTGTAGTTAGCGGTGTCATGTGCACCTGGTGGAAACGCAGCACAGTTCGGCCGATAAAGCAGTACTCACAGCTGATAGCTGGTAAATTTTGCGCCAGCTGTGAGTACATGCAAAAGAAAAAAAAAAACAAACAAATAGCAAAGTAAATAATAAATACATAGTTTTTACCGAGGATCTGCGTGAAGGGAAGGAAGAGAGAGCACCGTATGATGAAAATAAACGGCTCCTATTCCAGGAATGCGGTTTTTCGGATGATGCTGGGTGTGCCAGAAAAATCTGTTGAAGTAAAAATTAATCTGATACTTACGGTGATACGGTGAACAACAAGTGGTGAAAACAAAAAGGTGTTGGTGTTTTTTTTATTTTATTGTATTTAAAAAAAAAACTTGGAGAAACAATTAAAACAACACAAACTATACAGAAAAATTATTTTATTTTATATTTTAAAAACTTGGAGAAACAATAAAAACAACACAAACTATACAAAAAAATAAACACAATAGTTTAACAAGTGATATAGAAAGCAGCATTTGCGGCGTATTATAACGTCAATAATAATAATCATACACAATAATTTAACGAGAAGAAAACTGCAAGCCAGCAGTCAATAAAAGCAGCAATTTTACAAAACGAAAAAAGGGAAATAAAACCCACACCGAATCACACACACCTAAGCCAGCAGTATAAAAACTAACGTTCATAACTTAGGGTAATCTCATCCAGCATCGTCCACAAGCCGGAGGAAGTTTGACCATAAACGCCCAGAAGTCGCCAATAAGCATAAAGAAAAATTGTAAGATCGTTTAGTTTTTTTTATTATTTAAGAGCCAAAGGCAAAATTTAATAATTTAAATTAAACCAAATTGTGCCTTAATTTGCAATATATACATATATATTATTTTTTTTTCTATTAAAATTTGTTCTTAAACCCAAATTTTCAAATTCCACTTTGTCCTAAATAATTATACGAAATTTGTTTCATACGCGAAATTACATATACATTTATATTTATTTTTCTTCTTGGGGGAAAAACATTAACCGTAAAGGTCAGTCCTTTTGCCCAAATTGAAAGTGCGCGTCCAGCAGTCCCGTAGTTTGAGCTCAAAATAGGGTAGCTCCGCGTAAGGGCTCCGTAGCCCGCGGTTTAGGAGTGTTTTTTTCAGCAGAAAATACTTCGATATTTAATGTAAAATTTAAATTATAGTTTTTGTTAACAGTGATTGATTCTTTTAATGAATAATACAATTTGAATTTATATTAAATAAATATGTCACAGACATTTGTATCGAATCGTTTTAATTTCACGCTTCCAAATAATGGAATAAATTTATAAAGAGAGGAGGTGAGTAAGGGGTAATTTGTAGCAATGGACAAGTGTATTGGGACGTCTAATACACAGAATACACAGAAGTGAAGAAAGTGACAGGTCCAAAAAGCTAGGATCAGGTTTTTAAAATTCGTGGGAAAAAGAGACAACTATAGTGCATTTGTTATTAAGAAAGTATGGAAATAAACAAACTGAAAACGAAAATTATAAGAATGTGAAAAAGCAAAAATGATTAGAAAAGTTTTAAAAAATTTAAATTTAATCATTTTTATGTGTTTAAGCAAAAAGAAAAGGTGAAATAAAAGGTTGCGAGTGTTCATTAAGTGTTTCAATGGCAATATTGCTGGCTATAGTGCAGAAAACTTCATCTGGGTGAGAACGAGGAGTCTGTATTGGCCATTAAGGAATTCGCTCAACGTGCCGGAGTTGCATTTGTTCCATATATTGGGGAGTCTTACAATATTGTCTACAAATGATTGATTATCCTCAGGAAGATGTTTGTAAAGTTTATATCGATGCCTTGTTGACATTCATTGCCTTGTACAAGGAGAATGGAATACAATACAATATATACATATGTACAAGGTGTTGGAAATGCCATTACCATACTAATTCCTAAATTGGATCAAATTGTGCGTGACGATAAAAAGGTTTCCCTTGTGCTTGCTGCACTTGAAAGTTTCTCCTATATTTTGAAACACAATTCCCTGCCGGGTGAAAATTGAATGATTGCAATTTTGATGAGCCTGCTGGCGGCAATGACGACGAAAGTGAATACGAAGGTGCTGGTAATTTGCTGCGATTATTGGGACAGGTAATTAAGCAAAAATTCATGTAAATTTATATTTGTAATAATTAGCACTTGCGGGTTTTAAATATATTTGCAGCAAAAAACTAAGAAGGATGAGAAACTGGATTTACAAAGGGCCTTTGTATATAGAGCTTTTGCCGAATGTTCACCGGAAACTATTTGGATACATTCTGCTCGTCAAAATACTGTTTTCGTATTGGGTGAATTGGTTTTTTGTTCCGAGGGAAAATCATTCGAGTAAGTATTAATTTTTTTATTAAATAAATTTACACACAATAACTAAAAAAAACAATTTATATTTTTCAATTGCAGAGCATATATCTATATTTTGATGGCATTGTCTCAGGACATTGCCAATGAATAGGAACAATTGCCCGCCTTACAAACTGTAACTTAATGGAACAAGTATAGAGGGAAAACAACCCCAATTTTATATTAACTAAATTTGAAGTTGTTACAAAAATAAAAAAACAAATCGATTATTTAAAACGAATTTAACAAAATCTTTAATTAACTTAATAACGTGTGGTTACAATATTTTGTTCCTAGACTCCTAGGGCCAGATTGCGCAACGATGAGTTTTGAAATGTTCACCAATTTCAGTGTTCACAATTCAGCATACTTTTTGCAGTGATAAATTTTGACGCTAGTGTTCACTATAACTATCAAAATTATTCATTCTCACCGTTGAGGATGCACAAAGCAACAAGTGTACACTGGAATTGGTGAACACTTCAAAATTCATCGTTGTGGAATCCGGTCCCTACTCGGCATTCGTAACTTGCCATGTAAATGAGGCGCCGTGAGCCTTTTCTGACTCCAATTCTTTCCTGGAACTAGGAAAAGAGTGGCGCCACAACAGCAACAATTTGGGTAATAGTCCCTTCACTTATGGGAGATCCCAGTCATTATGGATCCAATTAACAACCAACCGGCTTGGGTACGATTTAGCGACATGCTACTCGTGTCGCATTAAATACAATTTTACCCTTGATATGTTGCCGCTCAAGCGCAACTGTAACCTGATATGGACTCCGGTGAAGACCGCATTTGCTCGAGGGTATCAACAAAGCTATCGATAAGTGGTGTTATTAGACTTGGCACAGTCTTGGGCTGCTGCACTTGGATGCACCAATACAGCACAAGTCGTATCAATGGCATGCAGAGATTGATCAGCCAGAAGGTTTTGAGGTGTTGTGCCTAATCCTAATACCATAGAGCCCAGTTCTTGCAATGCACACACTAAGAAGTGTTGACTGAACAGTGTTTCCTGATTCAAGTCCTTGACATTTTCGGGATTGAAAGCCGAAAAGTTTGCCAATTTCCCAGAAAAAAGTTTGCCAAATTTCTGAAAGCAAAATATTAATAAATACATATATTTCTTGTAATTTTCCAACTGAGAATTATACTTACATTAAATATTGAGCCAAAGAATGGTTTCCTGAAAATAAACTGAAAATATATCCAACATTAAACACAAATTCATAAAATTAAAAAATTTTTCACCCTTTTACTTACCAATTAACACATGAATAAAAGCACAAAGCATAATCACAAAACAAGCTAAAATTTTGTTGCGCTAGAAGCAAAATCAAAGCAAAATCAACGCCAAAATTCCGGGGAGAGCGAGATAGGTATAAAAACACAAAAATCTTCCGTCTCGTGTCACTTCTGTATGTTTTGTGGTCTAATAAAACATATAAGAGATGTCATGGTAGGGTGGGTATTAGAGCCTGACACAACATCAGCCAGGTCATCTTGCTGAAATGACGGGTATTAAGGAGAGACAGGATAAAAAGTGTTTGCTTCGGGCCTCATACTTTTTGTTTAAATTTTATGTCTAAAAAAGCTGGTATGGTATTTTTTTTTGTTAATGTCGTAGACAGCAGTAAACACTAAAGGGTTGCATTTGTATACTTATAAGTATAGACAAACCACATACACCATGGTATGTACCATGTAATTGTGGTGAGAGCGAGAGAACTTGTATAACAGTTCTTGTGTTTGTTTGCATTTCGAAATGGCAATACAATTAAAACAGATAACAATTGCTTGTTGTATTGCTGCTTAGGAACTGTTTGTATATGTTTTTGCTCACAAAAACATATTGTAACACAGGTATATGAAAATAAACACTGGTACAACAAATAAATGATGAGCAGCAGAAAGCCATAGGAAATTTTACTATGTAAAATGACACTTTTTTGTACACATAATATTTTATATTGTATATGCAAAAAATGGTTCTAATTTTACAAAATATGCATAGAAAATTCAAGTTAATTGGATTTAGTCAGTATTTTTAATAATTTGTGTAATTTGTGCATGTTATTAACACTTGCCAAGTAAATAATTATTACAATTATTTTTGGTTTGTTTTTTTACGCAGATATTTGAAGCTTTTCTTGATTAATTAAGATGTACAACAGTGAAAGGAACACTGAACACAATAGAACCTACTTGACAGTATAGGTTCTATTATACTATCAAAGGTTAATAAAACTATAAACTCAATTAGTGATTTTGGTGACCAACTTTATGGGCCTCCATAGACTTAGAAAATCAGTACACTCTCAAGTTTTTCCCCAACAGTTAATTCAGGCTTGGTGGTAGTACTTATATACATATGTGACTATACATACCATAATGTAGCTAAGAGTTCACTAAAGGCCAAACCCACGATGTCGACAACGTTCGACTTGTCACACATTTACATTCAAAACAAAAACAAATGTAACAAGTCGACCTTGTCGATATCGTGGGTCAGGACCTAAATGTTCATATTTTACAAAAAAAAATAATTTCTATTTCCCTTTTTTTAGAATAACAAACAGGGACTTTTAACGTATTGCTAACAGTATTTGACAAAGTTGTAACTAAGTTAGACCTGAACTAGTTTTGTAAACATATCAATATAACCTGAACGTGTCTAGGCAATTTTGTAATCAATTGCAAGTTTAAAGTTTAAAAAATTGCGAAAAGAATATTTTATTTTTACAACCTATGGATATTTTATATACAACTTATAGATAAGACTGATTCTAACAAAAATTTAATTGAAAAGGAAGTTAATAAATATAAAAATACTACTATACACCTACAGTGTGATTTAAATATTTTGAAATGGTGGGATGATAGAAAAAATTAGTTTCCGCTGTTATATAAGCTCCTTCCGAAAGGATATTTTCTGTAGCTCGGGCACTAATAACAGATAAACGATCACAAATTGGTACTAATGAAAAATCATTCAATGAAATTTTATTTGTGAATATAAATTCAAAGAACTGAATTTCGTTTAAGCCTATCATATACATATGTATATATGTACATACATACCGATACCTTAATGTAGAAAGCTCTAACTCATTTTTGCAAACGAGACTTGAATTTTGCGATTCATTAGATGTTCTTCTATGAAATATGCATACAAGAAACTCGATATAATATATATGTATATGCATATATGTACATATATATTATATGATTATCTTGAATAATTGATTTTTTAATTTAATGATGTACCTATGCCTAAATTCAAAAATTTAATAGTTTTTGTTGCTTAATTTTTTAATTATATCACATTAATTTTTGTTATATTATTATTGAATAATTGATTTTTTACTACATAAAGTATGTTAAAATTCAAAAGACAATATTATTATAATTATTATATATTGTTACCTGAGTTTTTTTTTAAATTCGTATGTACCTGTGTTTATTTATTTTTTATATATGTACATAAGTACAAAAAAGAATAATTTTTGTTACCTTATTTTATTAAATTATTTAAATTTTTTTGTGAAACTCATTCTTGAATGATATATGAGTTTTTTATTTAATGGTTAAATTGAATAACAAAAGCATTTGCTTTTTACTTAAATTAAAAAAAAACACATTATTTTTATTTAAGATATTTGTGTTTAACTTCAAAGCACTCAATTAGTTTTTTTAAACAAATTATATTAAATAAACGTTATGAAAAAAATCAAAGTAGCATAAAGCAGTCTTTCATTCATCAACTATGCCTATTTTTTTGCAACACACCATGTGTTACTTATGTTAAAAGCAGTTTTACGTATTTGATTGGTTTCAAAAAAACAGATCCAAACAAACATGTTATTCTCATTTGCTCATTATACAACCACACAACAACAGTTTTGAAAAAACAACCATACCTACTAGAGACAGAAACGCTAATTAACATAGCTAAACATATCAGAACCAATACACACGCAAAACTGTTGTGAACAGTTCCAACTGTGCAACCCTTTAGTAAACACCAGATTGGCTGGCAAGAATTCCACCCAAGACGGCGAGCCCTAGCCGGTGCATACGCCAGCATACCAGCGCTGCCAACAATCTGGCCACTAAAACATAATGCGTTTTGTTTTTTTTTTATCAAACAGCTGCTCGCTTTACATTTCACCTGACGACATTACAGCGGTGTGATTACCTCCACAATTACTGCATTTTTTGTCACTTTGATCTTTTGGTTTATTGCAACTAGCAGTGCCGTGTAATTCGCCGCACACAACACAAACAGTAGGTAATTTGCAGTAAGTTTTAGTATGTCCATATTCTTAACAATTATGGCACAGTACGAGTCCTGAACGCTTGTGTGTTTCTTCAACGGTTATTTTTCGATATAAGAGATATTTTAAATTAAATAATGGATGGGTCTCCTTTTTTTCAATTTTATATCGTTTGGCTCAAGTTCGACGCGAAATAGAGGTTGAGGGATCTTTTCCCTATTCATTATGTTCGATAAATTTTTTACTTTAAAGCCCTGGAAGACGAGAGCATCTTTTACTTCTTCGGGAGCAACATAGGAATCTATGCCCTTTAACACAATCTGCAGACCTTTAGCACTCTTGAGCTGATATGTGTAGAAATTTGTTTTACTTTTTTCAAATTCAGAATCCATTTTTCGAAAATCTTTTTATTCATAAATTTCATCAATAATAGCAATGACCGAAATTTATTTTTTAATAATTAATTCTTTATTTAATTCTTCTGTTCTCGTTGTAAATTCATAGTGAACAGACGTAATAGCGGAATTTTTCTTACATACAAACTAAACAAAAAAAAAATCATACAAAAAATATTCGTAGTACATATTAACTTTGATAAATAAGCATTTTTTTTTTGCTTTGATAATATTTTTACATATAGAAATAACAAAAAAAAAAAAAAACTGTAAACAAAAAAAACATACAAAGTACCCTTGAGGAATACTCTTTATGAGTACCCCAAAGGAAAAAAATAGTGAAGTGAGTTCTAACGGCAAAAATGCCTATTTTACTGTGAGTTTTGATACTCATAATGATAACAATAAAAAATCTGATAATAGACTTGCTGTGAGTTCTGAAGCTCTGAATAAAAATAAAAAATCTGATAGACTGTTTCTAACGGCAAAACCACAGTTTCGTCAGCGATCAACTTCGCTTTGTCCAATGCCAACTAGTGAATCGTTGACATTATTGCCTAGTACTTCTACATTTAACTCAACGATATCATCCGCTTCGGGCTCGTGGTCATCACTTAAACAAGTTGTCACTGAAGATAACAGTAGTTCAAAACCAAAGGTACAAGTAGGAATGGACAGATATATAACTATTATAAAGCGCGGGCGAAGCCCAAATTCTACTAAAATTGGATCCGCCCCAAAGATGTCTAGGGATAACAGCACATCTTCTATCAATCGTCAAAATCGTTTTTCATTATTGCAAGACAAAAACGACAAGCCAGCTGCATCATCGCAAAAGTCTTTTAAGCCACCACCTATTTATCTGAGGGAAAAAAATTCTAACGCGCTTCTAAAAAATCTACTATCGACCATTGGTGAAAATACTTTTCACATCATTCCAATTAAACGAGGTAATATTGATGAAACTAAAATCCAAATATATGATGAAAAAGATTTCCGAAAAATTGTTAGTGAGTTTGAAAAAAATAAAACAAATTTTTACACATATCAACTTAAGAGTGCTAAAGGCCTATAAATAGTATTAAAGGGCATAGATTCATATGTTGAGCCCGAAGAAGTAAAATGTGCACTTATCGAACAAGGATTTAAGGTAAAAAATGTTACCAATATAATCAATAGAGAGAAGATTCCCCAGCCTCTATTTCGTGTTGAACTGGAGCCGAATGATATACAGTTGAAAAAGAACGAGACACATCCAATTTATAGCCTTAAATACCTTTTATACCGAAAAATTACAGTTGAAGAGCCACATAAGCGTTCAGGTCCCGTACAGTGCCACAATTGCCAAGAATATGGTCATAGAAAAACTTACTGCAATTTACCTACAGTTTGTGTTATCTGCGGTGAATTGCATGGTACTGATAGCTGCACGAAGCCAAAAGATCAAGCAGAAAAAAATGCAGTAATTGTGGAGGTAATCACACCGCTAACTACAGAGGATGCCCTGTATATTCTTTCGTTAAACAGGCTATGGGTTAAAAACCTAAACTAGCTCCACCTCAATCAGCAAACGCTTACTCCGCCACTCTTCCTCAAACAAGCCAACCAGTTAATTCACGTGTATCGTATGCCGATGCTGCTAAGACTAGTACTATTCCCACATAAAATGTCCCACCGCAAAATAAGTCAACGAATGCAAACTCTAGCTTTAACTTTAGTCGTCTTGAAGCTACTATTGAGAATCTGGTGCTAATTATAAATAATTTTACAACAAATATGACTACCATGATGCAAGAAATGCTGAGAATGCTGAATACTCTGCTTCAAGCATTAGTTAACAAGCCATGAACACGTTAAAAATATGTTTCTGGAACGCAAACGCCATTCGCCAACATAAAAATGAACTTGAGCACTTCCTCACGGAAAAAAATATTGACATAATGTTGGTCTCAGAGACTCATTTGACTTCGAGAAGCCTTTTTAAAATTTCTGGCTACACCTTATATGATTCAAAGGACCCGAGAGGAAGAGCATGCGGTGGATCAGCAATTCTAGACTTAAACATTATATTATTGACAACATTTGTGAGGAATATCTACAAGCAACGAATATTTGTGTTGAAAATTTTTGCACAAATTTTGTGATATCATCAATTTACTCCCCTCCCAGATTCGCAATTACTGAGAATCAATACGAGGATTTCTATAAATCTCTTGGCCCTTGTTTCGTAGCAGCTGGCGACTATAATGCCAAACATACGTTCTGGGGTTCTCGTCATATTACACCTAGAGGTCGAGCATTGTTCAACACAATTTCTAAAATGGGGTTGGATGTCATTTCGAGTGGGGAGCCTACTTACTGGCCTACTGACATAAATAAAATTCCGGATGTTATAGATTTTGGCGTCATGAAAAACATTTCTAGAGAATTAATTAACGTTGAAGCTTCTTTAGATCTCTCGTCCGATCACTCTCCCACGATCGTTACAATCTGTAGCCCACAGAGAAGTGATTTACCTCACTCGTATGTGAAGATGATCAGTCGTGTAAATTGGCTGCGATTCAAAAAATATATTAGTAGTCATTGCACGGAAAACATTACGCTAAGAACACCCGAGGATATTGAAGCTAACATCGCCAACATTAACGAAATGATTACACAGGCTGCTGAACATGCTACTACCTCCCATCCGCAGACTGGATTTAATAAAATTTATTCTACCGATATTGAACGTGCCTTATGTGAAAAAAGAAGAGCTAGAAGGGAATGGCAACAGCACAGATCACCACAACTGAAAATCAGATTTAAAGAGTGCACTAAACGACTCCAAGAGTTACTTGCAATTGAAAAAACTGCATCTCTTGAAAATTATCTGGAAGGTCTTGATGTCACACCAGCATCTAATTACTCCTTGTGGCGCGCTACTAGAAAGCTGAAAACCCCCGTTGAGCTTAAACCACCTCTCCGCTCATCTACCGGAGGTTGGGCAAGAAGCGATACTGAAAAATGTAAAATATTTGCTAAACACGTACTGGTGTTGCTGATTTGCCAAGTGTTGTTGCTCTACCCCCGCGACCCATAAAGTTTAAGATGCGCGATGTACAAAAACTAATTGCTGAACTTAATCCGAAGAAAGCTCCAGGTATTGACGGAATTAGTAACAAGATGCTGACGAACTTGCCTCATATTGCAATAAGAATCCTGCTATTTATTTTTAATGCCATTTTGCGAATGCAGTATTTTCCACATAACTGGAAACTTGCTAAGATTAAAATGATTCCGAAGCCGAGCAAAGATCTTACCAAGGCTGAGTCATATAGGCCTATAAGCTTACTATCAACAGTCTCAAAACTTTTCGAAAAGCTGCTCATGACTAAATTGTCCACAATTTTAGCTGATAATGGGTGCATCCCGGACCATCAATTTGGCTTTAGAAGTCAGCATAGCACTATTGAGCAAACGCATAGATTGGTTCAAGTTATAAGGAGGACTTTTGAAGAAAAGAAGTATTGTTCTGCCCTTTTTATTGATGTTTCCCAAGCATTTGACAAAGTATGGCACGAGGGCCTATTTTTAAAATTGAAGACATATTTGCCAATAAATATAGAAAAACTTTTGGAAAGTTATATTTTTGATAGGAAGTTTACTGTTGTGGAAGGAGACTTCAAAATTGTGCCCGAATCTATATCTTCTGGTGTGCTACAGGGTAGTATTCTGGGGCCAGTCTTGTATTTAATATATACTTGTGATATGCCTGTGAGCAATAACATCCACACTTCTACATTTGCCGATGATACAGCCTGTATGAGTATGCACAAAAACCCTGATGAGGCATCTCGCAATCTCCAAGCTCACATTACCCAGCTTGAAAGTTGCATTAAAAAAACTTATGGTGAATTAAAGTAAATGAACAAAAATGTGTTCATATAACGTTTACCCTAAGAAAAGATACCTGTTCCCCCATTCGAATAAATAATCAAAATATTCCTCAACATTCTCAAGTGAAATACCTTGGCATACACCTTGATCGAAGGCTTACATGGCAACATCATATTGACGCTAAACTAATTCAAATGAAACTTAAGTTAACTCAAATACATTGGTTGATTGTCAGAAATTCAACACTCAGTCTAGACTGCAAACTTTTGATATATAAATCGCTTTTGAAGCCAATATGGTGCTACGGAACTCAGCTATGGGGCACTGCTTCAGCTTCAAATGTGGATAGAATCCAACGACGGCAAAATAAAATTTTACGTTTGATAACAGCGGCTCCATGGTACATCAAAAAATCAAATATACATCGAGATTTAAATATGCCACTAGTGACTGAAGAAATCGCAAAATACGCAGGTAAATATTTAACAAAACTCGAGTCACATCCTAATCCGCTTGCTCGTAATATCTTGAACTTTACTGGACACATCCGCTTAAAAAAGAGGGACACAAGGGCCCTAATACTCAGCACCCCAAATGATACTCATTGAAAATAATTATTGTGCTTAATACGAAATTTATGTATTATTAATTACTATCACTAAGTTTATGTCCGATACTGGTCGGGCCTAATAATTATATTTAGTTTTAAGATTTGAATACTTATTGTTAGTTCATATTTGAAGATACAATAAATAAATATATGTATGTGTGTACAAAAAAAAAAAACAAATTTATTTTTAATGCAATTTTACGAATGCAGTATTTTCCACATAACTGGAAACTTGCCAAGATTAAAATGATTCCGAAGCCAGGAAAAGATCTTACCAAGGCTGAGTCATATAGGCATATAAGTTTACTTTGAACAATTTCAAAGCTTTTCGAAAATCTGCTCATGAATAAACTGTCCACAATTTTAGCTGATAGTGGGTGCATCCCGGACCATCAATTTGGCTTCAGAAGTCAGCATAGCACTATTGAGCAAACGCATAGATTGGTTCAAGTTGTAAGGAGGACATTTGAAGAAAAAAAGTATTGTTCTGCCCTTTTTATTGATGTTTCTCAGGCATTTGATAAAGTATGGCACGAAGGCCTAGTTTTAAAATTGAAGACATACCTACCAATAAACATACAAAAGCTTTTGGAAAGTTATATTGTTGATAGGAAATTTACCGTTGTGGAAGGAGACTTCATGAGTGTACCCGAGTCTATATCTTCTGGTGTGCCACAGGGTAGTATTCTGGCGCCAGTCTTGTATCTAATATATACTTGTGATATGCCTGTGAGCAATAACATAAACACTTCTACATTTGCCGATGATACAGCCTGTTTGAGTATTCACAAAAACCCTAATGAGGCATCCCGCAATCTCCAAGCACACATTACCCAGCTTGAAATATGGTTGAATTTATGGAGAATAAAAGTAAATGAACAAAGGTGTGTTCATATAACGTTTACCCTAAGAAAAGATAACTGTTCCCCCATTCGAATCAACAATCAAAATATTCCTCAACATTCTCAAGTGAAATACCTTGGAATACACCTTGATCGAAGGCTTACATGGAAATATCATATTGACTCTAAGTTAACCCAAATGAAACTTAAATTAGCTCAAATATATTGGTTAATTGGCAGAAATTCAACACTCAGCTTAGACTGCAAACTTTTGATATACAAGTCGCTTTTGAAGCCAATATGGTGCTATGGAATTCAGCTATGGGGCACTGCTTCAGCTTGCAATGTCGAGAGAATCCGACGAAGGCAAAACAAAATTGTACGTTTGATAACATCTGCTCCATGGTACATTAAAAATTCAAATATTCATCGTGATTTAAATATGCCACTAGTGAGTGAAGAAATTGAAAAATACGCAGGCAAATATTTAACAAAACTCGAGTCACATCCTAATCCGCTTGCCCGTAATATTTTGAGCTTTACTGGACACATCCGCTTAAAAAAGAGGGACTTAAGGGCTCTTATACTCAACACTCCAGATGGGACTGCTTAATACTTCTTTTTTTCCTTTTTGATTATCACTACTTATGTATTATTTATAACTATCACTAAGTTTATGTCCGATACTGGTCGGGCCTAATAATTATATTTAGATTTAAGATTTGATTACTTATTGTTAGTTCATTTTTGAAGATATAATAAATAAATATATATATGAAAAAAAAATTTTTTTGGCGATTTTTTTTTCATTTAAGCAATTTTTCCGGTAATTCGCGATTGATTTTAGTCTTAGAGATTTTTTTGTTATATGGTGTTTTTTTAATTTTAGCGATTTTTTTTTTGTTTTTGGCGATTTTTTTCGGTTTGGCGATTTTATAATTTTTTGATTTCTTAGTTTTACCGTTTTTGAAAATTTCAAGAGTTTTGCTGTTACGGTTTCCAAGATACAGCAAATTGTCAAAATTGCATTAACTGATGGAACACCCTTTAATTTTAATTTTTTGAAATTTTAGTGTTAATTTTTGTAGTCTGTATAAAAATACACTAGCCTTACAAAATTTCAAGTGTATATACATACATACATACAATTGTATGTATATTACATGGGATTTTAACATTTTTCGTTGCTCGTTTTGGAACACCCTTTAATTTCCAATCCTCATGTATTTGTTGTTGTAGCGGCCAAAGGTCTACACACTGTGTTCAAATTTCAGGTCTGTAGCTCTTATGGTTCTCGAGAAAATACCCTGTGACAGACATAGTTTTAGACACATGTAGTTAACTTTACATAAGACAAAAAGTTAAAGTTTTCCAACCCTGGAAACGTCTTTTTAATTTTTTTATATTTTTTTAATTTAAAATTCCAATTTTAATCATACTGAAGTGTAAAATAAGTTTATTTATAAAAAAAAATAAAAATTTGTTTTCGGTAGTTACTTTTATATGGCAAAATAAAGTTTAAGTTTTCCAGCTTTGCAATCGTCTGCTCGATTTTGCTGAATTTCAATACCAATCTATTTTGGAAAATTTCTGACACACCAGTCCAAGAACGAAGTCTCTAGCTTTTCTGGGAGCTTCGGAAAACCGATTTCACGTACAGACAGACGGACATCGCTTATTCGTCTTCCCTATGCATAAGGATCCAGAATATATATATTTTATGGATCGCTTATTGATATTATAGAAATTACAAACGGAATGTCAAACCTATATATACCCTTTTACCATTTTTTTGGTAAAGAGTATAAAAAGGTTGTTTGTTGTTAGTTAAGCACGTCTAGATGAACTTCTTTACAGGTTAAACAACTCATTAGTATACTTTAACCACAACTCAAAATATTTATTTTACAAGACCTTAGTGCTTACATACAGTTTGTCAAAAAAATTTTTATAATGAAGTAAAAAATAAAAAAATCTTTAACGAAACGCTTGTACTTCAGTGAAACACAAAAATTTTTATATTTTTTTATTTATTTATACATACATTCTTAAAGTTGTTTATAACTATATTACTTGAAAAAATTAATATCACTTCAATAAAAAATTTCTTATTATAGCTTAACAATGTCAAAGCTTTTCGAAAAACTGCTCATGACAAAATTGTCCCCAATTCTAGTTAGTAGTGGGTGCATACCGGACCACCAATTTGGTTTTAGAAGTCAGCATAGCACCATTGAACAAACTCATAGATTGGTTCAATTTATAAGAAAAACTTTTGAAGAAAAAAAGTATTGCTCTGCGCTCTTCATTGACGTTTCTCAGGCATTTGATAAAGTGTGGCATGAAGGCCTAATTTTAAAATTAAGGACTTACCTACCAATAAACATTCTAAATCTGCTGGAAAGTTACATTATTGCCCGGAAATTCACTGTTGTGGAAGGAAACTTTATGAGTACGCCTGAAATAATCTCATCCGGTGTGCCACAGGGGAGTATACTGGGGCCAGTTTTGTATTTGATTTATAATTGTGATATGCCATTGAGCAGTAACATTCACACATCTACATTTGCCGATGATACAGCCTGCCTTAGTATGCATGAAAACCCTCACGAGGCTTCCCGATATCTTCAGCAACATATTACTCAGCTAGAACTATGGTTAAACATGTGGAGAATAAAGAAAGGACACTTGTTCCCCCATTACAATCAATAATCAAATTGTTCCTCAAAACTTACATGTGAAATACCTTGGTATACATCTTGATTGAAGGCTCACATGGAAATACCACATTGACTCTAAGCTAACTCAAATGAAACTTAAACTAACTCAGATACATTGGCTGGTTGGTAGAAATTCAACCCTCACCCTAGATTGTAAACTTTTAATATACAAGTCGCTCTTAAAACCTATATGGTGCTACGGAATTCAGCTTTGGGGTACTGCTTCAGCTTCCAATGTCGAGAGAATCCAACGAAGGCAAAACAAAATTTTACGGTTAATAACATCGGCTCCATGGTATATAAAAAATTCAAATATACATCGTGATTTAAATATGCCACTAGTGACTGAAGAAATTGCAAAATACGCAGGCAAATATTTAACAAAACTCGAGTCACATCCTAATCCGCTTGCCCGTAATATTTTGAATTTTACTGGACACATCCGCCTAAAAAAGAGGGACACAATGGCTCTTATTCACAGCACTCCAGATTGGTCTTCTTGAAATTACTTTTATTTTTTTCCTTTTGATTATCACTACTTACATATGTATTATATATAAATATTACTAAGCTTATGTCCGACACTGGTCGGGCCTAATTATATTTTTAGATTTAAGATTTGAATACTTATTGTTAGTTCATATATGAAGATACAATAAATAAGAATCATGCATTAATAAAAACAAAAATTATAGCTTAAAACAAAATAGTTCAGGTTTCGTACTGTCAAATAAATGTTTAAAAATTTGTATCACATTCAATAAAAAGTGTATTTATTTCCCTAAAACGTAATTTTTCCCTACTTTGTGTGCCCTCCCTTAGCATCAATTACTGCTTGTAAGCGCCTGGACACCGAATGGATTAGCTTGGGTATATCATATTGTTCGGGTATTTTCTCCCACTCCTCCTTTATAAAGCGTATTAATTGTTCTTTATTTTTCAGCGACCTTTTTCCAAAATTTTTCTTAAGGTTAACCCACAAATTTTCGATAGGGCTCAAATCTGGACTCTGTGCTGGAGTGTCAATAACTTTTCTGCAGTTATACAGCAACCATGTCCTACAGAGATATGACATTCATTCATCATACCAATAACTTTTTTATTTACTAGTGGGAAATTATAAATATTGTCTGTAGGATAGTCCGATGTATCAAATTGTTCATGTATGCCATTTTTTATGTCAGCGTACAAGTCGTCAGTCTTTATTGAATATATAAAAGAGTCCGTATCCATATAGTTTAATGAGAGGTTTGTCTTAAACTTAGGTTGCATGTACCCGTAATGGAAATTATACATTGGGCCTTAGTAGAATTTCATTATGAATATGTTGTTCATCGTTTAGTTGTTGCTGATCGTGTTGTTGTGTATGCATTGCAATTAAAATAAATTCAGTAAAATGCGACTTTGACTCGCGATCGAAGGGTTCCGTACATTCGGTTCTGAGCATTTCTTTTAATGTGGCTTTTTTTGCTTTTTTTTGAAGTTTTTTCAGTTTTGTCGCTTTTTTCTCGTTTTTGTTTTTAGGGTTTATTTTTCAATTTCACGATTTTTTTCATTTTGGCGTTTTTTTTCCTGTTTTTGGGTTTTTTCATTTTGGCGATTTTTTTCTGTTTTTGGGTTTTTTTTCATTTTAACGATTTTTACATTTGGCGATTTTTTTTCATTTTGGCGATTTTTATCTTTTTTGGGTTTTTTTCATTTTAGAGATTTTTCATTTTGGCGGTTTTTCGCGATTTATTTTAGTCCGAGATTTTTTTTTAACTTTGGTGCTTTTTTCGGTTTGGCAATTTTATAATTTTTTTATTTTTTAGTTTTACCGTTTTTGAAAATTTCAAGAGTTTTGCTCTTACGGTTTCCAAGATATAGCAAGTTGTCAAAATTGCATTAACTGATGGAACCATTTAATTTAAATTTATTTAAATTTTGGTGGTAATTGTAGTCTGTATAAAAATACACTAACCTTACAAAATTTCAAGTGTGTATACACACAATTGTATGTATATTGCACGGGATTTTAAAATTTTTTAAGTTTAACGTTTATTAACGTACTAATAATTCCAAATTACTATTTTACTTAATTAGTAAAATAACTTTTTTATTAAAAATACATTGAAATTGATTATTGAGGGGTTAAGCTGGATCCTATGCGCATTTCACTGTTGCTAATGCAGATCATCAGGGAACATTTACCCAAAAATCTTAGAACAACTAGAGTTATTATGTTATAAACTTTCATTTAAACAAATGAGAAGTTCAACAAATAACAAAGTTGAAACAAGAACTCAATAATCAACATGTTTTTTATTTTCTTACTTTACTACATTGGCTGACTTTTTTTCAGCTCTACTTGCAGGTGTAAAAGTATAAGAGCTATAGCCGTTTTTTAACTGTACGATATTGACATTACTACCAGTGATGCGAAGAAAAAAAGTGAAATTTCATAATAACATCTCAGGCGAATTTATAAGGCGACCCAACTAAGGCAGGTAACTTTTTGGATTGTGTGGGTATAAGCCCAAAGGCAAAATTTGTTTTTACTTTCTGTTCTGTTACGAATCAGCTGACTTTTTTGGTTTATAGAAATCATATGCAAGCCGTTAGATTTTCTCTCCTTAATTCTGTTTCGGTTCAACTTGTGAAAATAAAAAACTGTTAACTAATTGTAAGTGGCAGCATAAATAAAATAAAAACATTTCGAAATAAACTGTGATTGTGCTTTAAGAATTAAAAAAAAAATTAATTTTTACCAGAAAAACATAAAACTATATTGAAACATAACAATTAGTGTTTTTCATATGGGATTTCCTGGGATCCCGCACATTTTCCGGGAAAGAAATCGCGGGAAATTTGTGCGGGCAACTTTAGTTTGTACACATTCCTCGATGAGTAAGGTGATGACCAGGGAAACCGCAAATATGCAATTGCATGTTTTTTCTAGTGTGACGTATTAATACGAGAATAAGATATTTATACGTTTCAATACTTTTTATGAATTTTGGCATCGATTTGTTAGTGCATATTTTTGCATACTTTACCCTTTAAAGCATGTTTTTGCATATATCAGTCTTACATGCATATTTTCAGCATATTTTCGAATTTTTAGAGCATAATTTACGCTTTTAGGGCATATTTTGATACTTTATAGAATTTTTTATTATTTGAACCTACTTGGCCCAACCGTTCTTTCAAAAGGACACCCTATACCGAAAAAAATATATATAAAATTTTTTCTAGAAACTTATTAAAATTTCATTTTTGAAATAAGAATTAAGTTTTTAAGAAAAAATTCTTCCGGCACTATTTGGGTTAATTGGTCAAAATTTTTATTTCTATTTTTCGCCATCTAAATTTTCAATACAAATGCAATTTTGCTATTCTAGGTCCATATTTTGTTGTTTATGGCAATAAAAATTATAAATAAAAATCTTATCTTACATATAAAAAATACAGTTCCAAAGCCTTAATTCTAAAATCGTAATATTTTGAAATTAAACTTAAATTGTTATGAGAGTATCCAATAAAAATTAATTTGTATTATTTGCTTGTGCCGAAATTTGTATGGAAATTTTGTTTTAACGTCCACTTCAAGCTCAAATTATTTTTTTAGCACGGCAGTTATTCTTTGTTAATTTTTCTATTGCTTCCTTTTTTGTTTCTTTTATTTTTGTCTTATTTTATATGCAAATGTTGTTGAAGTTTTGAATTAAACATAAATTTTCATTGATAAATAAACCAGTTTATTTTATTTTTAAGAGCATATTTTTTAAGTTTTTAGTGCATATTTTCAAGTTTTGACTGCATATTGAATGCGCATAAAACACTTTTTTTAGAGCATATTTCTGGTTTCCCTGGTGATGACAGTAGAACTATAGCTAAAACTTTACAACAATTATGGCCGGGAACTGAAATTGTGTTATTTTTTTGACTAATGTGTTTATAAAACGTTATTATTATTATTATTTAATCATGAATTATAATTTGTTTTTTGTTGAAAAATAAATTAAAATTAAATAAAAAAATATTTTGTATTGTTTTGCACCGGGCAAGAATTCCCGGGAAATAAAAAAGTCCGGGAAAAGAAAAACTCTAACTACATGGACGATGCAAACCTCATCACCTTAGTGGAAAACTGTGACCGTTCTGGTCCGAAACAGCTGATAATTTATTACAGGAAAAGTAACTATTAAAATTTAGAAACACAACTTCACAGCACAGAGCAGCAACAGAAAGTAAAAACTAATGAAGTCTTAAGGAGCTACAGTAGGTTACGTATAACTTAACATAAATAGTTCTTTTGTATTAAATTTCTTAAAGTGACTGATTGTGCATTCGAAATTAATGCAGCAAAAAATATCGATATTTCGAAATATCGATGTTTTCAAAAAATATATATCGATAATGTTCAAAAATATCGATACGATATATATCGATACATTTTTTTCATTTGCCCATCCCTAGTTTCATATGCCTTAGTATGAATGACAATTTCAAAGATGAAGAAGACTTTTAGTTTAGTGTAAAGAATTATAAAATATAACTTAAAAACGCCGCGTGGTCCAATTTGTCTAGTTTCTAAACTACATATGAAGCCGATAAAATAAAAAGTGATAATCAAATAATAACAGAAATCCAATTCATTCCTGTTTGTCTAAAGATATAATTCAGTTGGGATCTTCGGAACTAATAGGAAGAAAAACAAATACACTATGTGTATTTGTTCATCCAGTTGTTCAAAGCAATTATCAAGTTATATAAAACAAACAAAAACCAGCAAATTCATATGTACTTACAATTAGGCTTGCCAGATATTAAATCCTCAAAAAAAGTACATTAAGAAAAAAAAGGCAGTACATTTAAAGAAAAAAAAGTACACTGTGTTTATTTTATTAAGTTCAAATTCAATACATAAAATAAACAATTTATTTAATAAAAACTCAAAATATAAAATTCACTGCATAAGAATAACAATTTATAAAGTAAGGAACACAAAATAAGAGATCATAAATACTATTTATACATAATATTATATAAACTAAAGAATAGTCAAACAAATTTTTGAATTAAAAACCAGACAGTTCTACTAAATCATAACAAATATTTATCATTTTTTTTTGTACTTCATTAACAATGGCATTTTTACCTCTTTCGGTTTTTAAAAAATTAAAAAACTCTTTACATGTGTAATCAAAATTAGTTTTTATTATTAAATCACTTTCTAAAAAAATAGCTTTAGAATTGATAATTCGCAAAAAATGCAAAAACCCGCCACATTAATCTAGTTGCAGATGTTTAATAAAGCAGAAGTATAAATATCACAACAGGGTGCCCTCAAAAAGTTGCGTTTGCGTTTGTTTGGTAAAGCGTATGTAAGATTCGACACAACCGCCAAATATAGCACTCTTACTTGTTTGTACTATACATATGCATAGACATTTTTTTTATTTGTTTGAAAAAAAAGTACAAAAGAAGTACAAGAACTAAAAAACAGTACTTTTGCGTACTTCTTTAGTAGTTATGCAGACAGCAGTACAATTATTTAAAAGAAGTACGCGTACTGCTGAAAACAGTACGTCTGGCAAGCCTACTTACAATATTTTAAATAAGTTTGTATTGCTCAAGGTCTATTTATATAAATATTTTTAATAAATAATCCTTGGTATTGCTTCTTTCAAACATTAATACACTCATACATATGTAGCTTACACCGATTTGATAGCACGGTGTGCATCTTACTCAAAATTTGTGATTGTATTGTAAAAAGATTTTTATCCCCTAGCGTATAGATGTTTACACATCAGTTGAAGAGAATATAGTTAGTGAGAGAGAATGATATGGAAGGGATAGTGATAGGGAAGACAGGTGTTGAAGGAATAGATAGCAGAAAGCTTCATTCTTTTTTACAAATCGGCTTTCTTACAAGTTTTTAATAATGCACTGTTGCAGCGCCTCTTGTATCAATGAGGCGTATTAAATTTAAAACTGCCTTTAGTAGTCATTTTATTGGTTATTTTAATTCGCCGATGATTCTGCTACACAATACCGAAGAAAGAGGTCGCTCTGATGTTACATTAGGATTAGCATCCGCTGAAGCCTGTGTAGTTTAGTGACCAGTGCCTGCAGCTTTAGACCTTTTCCTACAACAACTTATACGAAGGGACGCTAATGCACATCAGACAAATGCGTGCTGTTGTTATTGAAATGACTGTCACCGTGCTAACTACTTCAGCCAACGCCACCCCAATACTCTTAATATTACAGGCTGTACATTTTCCAGTAAAATATTTACCCCCATATTCATAAAATTTGAAACGAATTTGAAATGTATTTTATTTAAAATTTTTCATACAAAATTTTCCTAAAACGAATTTCAAATTCATTATATTTTTTTGAATACGGGGGTTAGAATTTGTGTTTTTTAAAAACTATAGCTATAATGAATTTGTCTTCGTATTTCTTCACATTTTGATATATCAAAATGATACTGATACATATCTCTCCAAGAAGGCTACCAGTCAACTGACTAGTAGCGACGACCACAACTTCGGTCACCGTCCCCAGTTAGTTTATTAGGGGCTTGGTGAAAAAAATTACCAAAACATTTGTGTACGTGTGATTTTCTCTCTCTCTCTAACTTATTAATTTCACTTAATTAAAACACATGTATCTGAACTGCTTACTCTGTTTTGGTCATTTTTTTCACCAAGCCCCTAATAAACTAACTGGGGACGGTGACCGAAGTTGTGGTCGTCGCTACTAGTCAAATGACTAGTCAGTTGACTGGTAGCCTTCTTGTAGGGATATGTATCAGTAACATTTTGATATATCAAAATGTGAAGAAATACGAAGACAAATTCATTATAGCTATAGTTTTTAAAAAACACAAATTCTAACCCCCGTATTCATAAAAAATAAAATGAATTTGAGATTCGTTTCAAATTTTATGAATATGGGGGTAAATATTTTACTGGAAAATGTACATCCTGTAATATTAAGAGTATTGGGGTGGCGTTGGCTGAAGTAGTTAGCACGTTGACAGTCATTTCAATAACAACACCACGCATTTGTCTGCTGTGCATTAGCGTCCCTTCGTATAAGTTATTGTAGGAAAAGTTCTAAAGCTGCAGGCACTGGTTACTAAACTCCACAGGCTTCAACGGATGCTAATCCTAATGTAACATCAGAGCGACCTCTTTCTTCGGTATTGTGTAGCAGAATCATCGGCGAATTAAAATAACCAATAAAATGACTACTAAAGGCAGTTTTAAATTTAATACGCCTCATTGACACAAGAGGCGCTGCAACAGTGCATTATTAAAAACTTGTAAAAAAGCCGATTTGTAAAAAAGAATGAAGCTATCTATTCCTTCAACACCTGTCTTCCCTATCACTATCCCTTCCATATCATTCTCTCTCACTAACTATATTCTTTTCAACTGATGTGTAAACATCTATACGCTAGGGGGTAAAAATCTTTTTACAATACAATCACAAATTTTGAGTAAGATGCACACCGTGCTATCAAATCGGTGTAAGTTACATATGTATGAGTGTATTAGTGTTTGAAAGAAGCAAGGACTATTTATTAAAAATATTTATATAAATAGACCTTAAGCAATACAAACTTATTTAAAATATTGTAAGTACATAGGAATTTGCTGGTTTTTGTTTGTTTTATTTAACTTGATAATTGCTTTATTAGTGTTCCGTACCCCAAAGGTGAAAAGGAACCCTATTGTTTTCGCTACGCTGTCCGTCTGTCTGTCACAAGGTATTTTCTCGGGAACCGTAAGAGCTACGGACCTGAAATTTAGACACAGTGTGTAGATATTTGGCCACTACAACAACAAATACATGAGTGTTAAAAATTTAAGGGTGTTCCAAAACGAGCAACAAAAAATTTTATTTTTGGGAATTGCTACAATTTAAATTTCAAAAATGGGCTTAGATGTCATTTGGAGTGGGGAGCCTACTTATTGGGCTACTGACGTAAGAAAAATTCCAGATGTTATAGATTTTGGCGTCACGAAAAATATTCATATGGACTTAATTCACGTAGAGGGCTCTCTAGATCTGTCCTCCGATCACTCTCCCACAATAGTTACAATTTTCAATCCACTAAGGAGTGATTTAACTAACTCATATGTGAGAAGGATTAATAGGGTCAACTGGCTAGGATTCAAAAAATATATTAGTAGTCATTGCGTAGAAAACATTCAGCTAAGATCATCTGATGATATTGAATTTAATATTGCCAATCTTAACGAAAATATTAAACAGGCTGCTGAACATGCCTCTACCTCCTATCCGCAGACTGGCTTTAATAGAATTTATTCTACGGAAATTGAACGTCTTGTATGCGAAAAAAGGAGAGCTAGAAGAGAATGGCAACAACACAGATCACACCTAAATAAAATCAGACTTAAAGAATCTACTAAACGACTCAAAGAGCTGCTATCGTCGGAAAAGACTGCATTACTGGAAAAGTATTTAGAAGGTCTTGATGTAACGTCAACATCTAATTACTCTCTATGGCGCGATACTAGAAATCTTAAAAGACCCGTTGATCTTAAATCACCACTGCGTACTTCGGCCGGAGGCTAGGCAAGAAGCGATAGTGAAAAAGGTAACTTATTTTCTGAGCATTTAAAATCTGTATTCACTCCCAATTCATGTACGGGTGCTGCCGATTTACCGAGTGTAGTCTCTCTACCCCGTCGCACAGTGAGACAGCCCTATAGTAACCGCGGCAAAAAATGGTTTTTGGCGTGTCGTCCAATTTGGATGAAATTTTCACAGCATATTAACAGATATATGACTAACAATTCCCTGAAATTTCAGCCTCAAAACTTCATTACTTTTTGGTCTAGAGCAAGTCAAAGTTGAGGTATGCCAACGCGCTTGAAATATGTTAGTTCAATATGTAATATTCAAAAGCTTATTAATAAAAAAATACATAATAAATATAACTTTAAAGTATTTTGTTAATTAATTTAGTTGTTGTAGAATGAGTAGATGAAAGAAGAAATTAAAAAAAAAAAACACAAACAAAAAATTTCTTAACAACAGAATTGTGGTGTAAACATTTAACATTTTGCATTTTCAATGGACTAGGAAATATAGAGCAGCCCCTCGCCCTAGGTGCAGACTTATATCAAATGAAAGATTGAAGTCTCAGCTTTAATTTGAAGTAAAGAACATATAGCAAAAGTTTGCAAAAGTAATTTAAACATACAAAATACTACAAAAAATACGCAACGCGCACATTCTGTCGCTATACGTATGTTAGCATGTTTACTTTACTTTTATTTTTTTTTAATTATAAATTATTTTTTTGTTAAACAACATAATAAACATTATTATTAAAAATTATTGACAGAATGAAAAAAATTTTTCTTTTTTCTTTCATTTCAATGGCGTAATAGTGGGAGTGTTATTGTAATTTTTGCATGCAACATTACAGTAAATATCAAATTTGAAGGTTGATTTTTTTTTTAACTGGAATTGTCTCAAAAATAACCGTGCAAAATTTCAAAGCTCTACAATGACTCCTTATATTTAATGCCGGTGTTGTCTCACTGTGCGTCGTCCCTTAAGGTTTAAGATGCGTGAACTACAAAAAATAATTGTTGAACTCGACCGAAAAAAGCTCCAGGTATTGATGGCATTAGTAACAAAATGCTGATGAATTTGCCTCATATTGCAATAAGAATTTTGCTATTTATTTTTAATGCCATTTTACGAATGCAGTATTTTCCACATAACTGGAAACTTGCCAAGATTAAAATGATTCCAAAGCCAGGAAAAGATCTTACCAAGGCTGAGTCATATAGGCATATAAGTTTACTTTGAACAATTTCAAAGCTTTTCGAAAAGCTGCTCATGAATAAACTGTCCAAAACTTTAGCTGATAATGGGTGCATCCCGGACCATCAATTTGGTTTTAGAAGTCAGCATAGCACCATTGAACAAACACATAGATTGGTCCAAGTTGTAAGAAGAACATTTGAAGAAAAGAAGTATTGTTCTGCTCTCTTTATTGATGTTTCTCAGGCATTTGATAAAGTATGGCACGAAGGCCTAGTTTTAAAATTGAAGACATACCTACCAATAAACATACAAAAGCTTATGGAAAGTTATATTATTGATAGGAAGTTCACTGTTGTGGAAGGAGAGTTCACGAGTGTGCCCGAATCTATAATATATACTTGTGATATGCCTGTGAGCAATAACATCCACACTTCTACATTTGCCGATGATACTTTCAAGACATGAGAGATTTTTCAAATGCTTTACTACAGCGAAATATTCTAGAATAAACGCTAAACAACACTGTTGGCAAGACATTTGTTTCAGTTGTTTGTCATGCCAACAGTGCTGTTGCGCACTTCAAGCTTTCGAGTGAATATGATTGCAATAATACAACAATACAACATTGCATTGTCCCACGATGTCACCAGAAATCGTTTGATCGACAAATTGTATTGCAAACAACAATAACATTAAAAAATTTGTTGTTGTTTGCAATACAAGTTGTCAATCGAACGATTTCTGATGACATCGTGGGACAGGCCGTATAAGTCATCATTCAACTCTACTCACTTTTTCACTACTCATTGCTTTTCTCTGGTGTCGAACAGCAGAGAGAAGAGGCATTACTTGAATACTAGCACAGCACTAAAGATTTTGAAAATAATGCTTAATGCTAATTTAGCACTTTCTTAAAACTATTTGGCATTTTTTGCACTTTTTTATTTCATTAAATTTATAAATTTTCCATAGATAATTCATTAATTCATTATCAAATTTATTTATCTTCATTAACGGCCTTATGTATAATCAAAAACTGCACAGAAAAAAATAAGTCTAATTTTTGATAACAAAAATCCCGGTATTCAATCATTTTAATTTTTGAATTTCCTGTGAAAAATAAATCCGCTATATCAATAACAAAAATTGTAAAAGAATAATGTTTTTTTATTTCAATAATATAAATACATATTTGAATTAATAAAATATCTTATCAATAATATGTAATTTTGTCAATAAGTCCTAGTTTAGACGGGCGAACATTTGGAGGGAAAACATCTGGAATTCTCTTTTGTTGTTTCCTTCGCGTTCATACGGACGAAAATTTTGCCGGCGACATTCCAATATTATTGTATATTACCAACCATACATTCATGTATATGTGTGTATATGTAGCAACGAATATGAAAACAAAGCGTGTCCGCGAGTACACGGGTATATAAATATACTGTGTGTATATAAATTCTTATATTTTATTGTATTTAAGTAAAGAAAGTATTTAATAACAGCTTCAAGAGTTTATAAAAAATGTGGGTTTGTTTGAGTATCAGATAAAACACGTAAATTGGTACCTGAGGTGATATATTTGCACATTACATTTTAAGACTGATATAATGGCAAAGGAATACATATTATATACCGTTGAATAGACAATTATATCTACTATTGTAATAACATAGAAAAAATTAAGAAACATTTGCAGTAAAGAAAATAAGATCAATAATTTAGACAAAAATAAAAAATGTAGAAAATTAAAATTTTTAATCAAAATTGGATTTCGAATATTTCAAAAAGTATGAAAGGTAGGAGAATAATTTTTTTTCAGTTTGCAAAGCTAAATGTATACTATTGATAAAAATTAAAATGATTCCCAATTTAGAATTTTATAATACTTTTTTCTTATTGGGAAAAATTGTGTTAGACAAATTTTAGAATTTTTAGAAAATCTTCTCTCCTGCCTACATTTATGTGTAGGATGTCAAGAGTTTCTTACAGGTTACTTACAACAAATTTATTTATAATAAAAAACCAAAAAATTTACAAAAACGACCGTGCAATTTTTTTGCCACATCCGAAAATCGGATTTTTTGAAAAAAAAATTGCTAGTTTTCGACCAATGCTGAATGTAGGGTGCACCAACAACAATCTCCAAAATTTATTTCACAGCCTTTTTCAATGTCTTCTTTCTCAGAAACAATCAAAGTTTTTATCAAATACTTAATAATTTTTTAAAATATTCCAAAAAAATTAAGAATACTTTTTTCACAAAATATACCAAATTTTTTCATAATTTTTAAAAATCCAAATTGCAAAATTATTTCTTGCTACAATTTTTGAGATATCAAAAAAAATTTATATGAATTGTAATGAAGTTTTCTTTCAAAAACATTAAAACATAATGATTTTTGCCAAGTAACAAAGAAGTTATGTACTAACGAATAAAAAAAGTCAGGGCCAAAAATTAAAAAATAAATTTTTCAAGTCAAATAACTTGGAAACTGAAAGAGATAAAATGGTTTTATTTATATTTTTTAACGTAGATAGTCCCGCTGAAAAAATTATTGAAATCGGTCCCTATTTACAAAAGTTACAAGCTCCGAAAGAATTTCGGTACCCGCACTTTCCCACTTTGAGGCTGTTTGGAGCTACCGTGTCTTACAAGAGGGTGCCTCAAAATATGCTTTCTAAAAATTTTAACACTTCTACTTTCCAAAACAGTTGGTTTCATCGAAATCGGTTAACTAGTTCAAAAGTTGCGGACTTTTTACCACTTTTTTTTAATTCACGCCACTGTGCATTGTTATGTTGGTGGTATGGTTACTGCAAAATTAAACGTCAAACACTGCTTATTTGTTAGTGTTTCTTATGTGTATGTTTCTGACAGTGATACCATGGTTATTTCCATGGTACAATAATATGTATAAAGGTACAACCACATTTGACGTATAAAATTAATTTTGACTTTTACCAAAATTGTTTGATTTTTTGTAAAGAGAGAGGAAAACGTTGCCACACGAAATTACGGGGAACTTTTTTTTATGAATGTTTTTGGAAATGTGTAATTTTAAGTTTAGAAATTATGGTTTAATACACATTTTCTTAAATGTTGTATTAATTGGATACGTGGATAACGAAATATGCATGTGTATAATATGATGTAGAATGGATGAGCGTGTTTCATGCATATAATACACATTTACATACACTTCGTGTGCAAATTTATTACAGTAAGAATTAATGCTTTTTTAATGGGCTACATCTGAATAATCTGAACAAAAAAAGACATGCAAAAGAAATAGTTAATGCATGGGTTCTATTGCTAATGAATTGGTTCAATTTAGGTGCAGAACGCATGATTTTAACACAGGCGTGTCATTGACGAGCATGGCCTAACATTTAACAAAACTGCTCATCATTCCAATGAGTGCTTAAAACCCATGATACGTTTATTCGTTTATATATACATACATATGTGCTGTTGTTTCCTTGCAAATTAAGAGGAAGCATTGTTCTCGCCGAGATCTGATTGGGAATTGTGCTCTCGTCGGTGTGAAAGCTCAATAGCTCTTTTAAAAAAGTTTGCACATTGTGCATATGACTTGGACGCACCTGATGTAAAGCAATAAGCCAGAGTAGTACGAAGAGAAAGTCCCATCCTTGATTCAGAGGCTTTTCCGTTGGTAATTTCCCTTGAATTGTTTATGCTGATGTAATTTTTTTTTTATAATTATAATTTAAATACATATTCTTCAATATTTTTCAATAAATAAAAAAGAACGTCAAAAAATTAATCAAAAACTCGGATTTCATAAATTAATAAGGTAGCATTAATTTTGAGAGTAAAAAATTGCCGGCACAAGCGTCAGAAGGTTAATATGGCGACGAAAAGAGAGAACGGTTGTACCTTTATATTATTGTATCGTGGTTATTTCTGTTACGGAGTAAAGAAAAACACGAAATATTGATGTTACACAAGCATTTCAGAAAATCTGCAAATTTCATTTTTATTATTATTTTTATTTTTCAATTAAAATTCACCAATTCACTTTGAAAGACACAATACGACTGATATTACTTAAAAAATTATTTTCATATCAAACCATGAACACTGACTATTTACCTTAAAAAACGCAACATTTTACAATTACCTAAAAAAATTTCTGAGGGTGCTTAAATTTATTTTTTTAATAAATAATTGGGAAAACCCAAAAATGTTTTATTGAGGGTATATTCAGAAATATATTTCCTACATTGCTTTTTATTACAGGTAGTTTTTTAAAGTGGGAAAAACCCTTTAAAAATCTGTGTACATGCAATAAAAAAACAAAGGAAAACATTGGAATGTTACAATTATTTTCTATATTTTTAAGGTTGCAGGCCAAAAAAATAAAAGTTGCTTAAATTTATTTTTCCAGGAATTAAGAAAATGCGAAATCGTTTTATTGAAGTTGTAGTCAAAAATAGTGTTTCAAACATCAAGCGCTTGTAACTTCCACAATAAGATTACAATGACGAAAACGACCTACATTGCAGTTTATTGCAGGAAGTTTTTTAAAGTGTTTTTTCATGACAAAAAGACAAAAAAAACAAACATTGGAATTTTATATTATTGTCTATATTTTTAAGGCTTACAGGTCAACTAGAGAAGTAATTGATACACTTTATAAGGCCACACAAATCAACTTGTTAAACATTAAAACCAAATAAAGTTAATTAAGTCATTTTCTTATAATTCATTATCGAAGTTCACATATAAATTTTAATTATAAAACATTACGAGCAAAGACTGCTTAATATATTTTAAATACCTGCAAAAATTAGGGTGAATGTCACTCAACTGGACGAAATAGGTGAGCAGGTATATGGATTGGAGCTTTATAATAGTCTCTGAGCCCAAAGTTATTTTATGACTCAAAATAACAAAAATTAAACAAAAGTCTCAGCGTGAAATAAAACAACCATAATGGAAATGGTTTGGATATTTATTTGTATTTAATCGGAGGATGAATCTTACCAACTGAAAATTAGTATCTGCCCCTCATGCATGTTTTTGACATTTCGTTAGGCATTAATTTTTTCATAGTGAATTTCATTAAATTAATAATTTTGGCATTAACAATACCTTTTACAAACTATTTTTTTAAGACATTTCGTTTACAAAGATAAGAAAACCCTTTAAAAACATTTGCTTTAAATTGTTTAACGCTCGCACAAAGTAAAACTATTGGCAAAATTTAAAAGCAGCGTTGCCGTGCAAGAAATTCTTTTTCCACCAAAATTATTCAAAAAATCTACCAAAACGCTTTTTTGTCTACGAAATTCGAAATTTTAAAATTTATTTTGTTATTAACAAGAACACTGATCCAATTACACTAGTAAGTAAATATAAAAATATTAATCATACAAAATAAAAATACAGCCCTAAAAATTATTGTGGAATGAATGGATTGGCAACCCTTTCTTAGGGGAATATACGTCATCTAGCGGAAAATCATGCGCATGTCGTAATCTGTTTTTCTATCATTCTTGATGTAAAATTTTTTTGAAAAAGCGCTAAATTGAAAAAATATACATTTAGCGCAAAATAAAGTAAAATTTTTTGAATAAGCGCGAAAAGGAGCTAGTTTTAAAATGTTTCTGTTTTAAATCGAAACATCAAAAAATTTTGTTAAGTAATTTATTAAAAATTAATATGTACCTATCATAAGATCAATACATACATAAGTACATTAGCTCGAGATATTACATTTCATATTACATTTTAATAAGGTAGATATAAATAGTGTACCTACATACATATATACATAATAGAAGTATATATGCATATGTATGTATCAATGTTTACATAAGTACATACATACAAAATTTCAATATTTTGCTCTTTCAAAAACATACATTATCCCTCTATCACTCAAGGACTCCGATTTATCTGATTTTTTGTATAGGGAATGATAGCAACAAAATAAAATGCACGTATTTTTTTATTTATATTTATTTTTATTATTTAAGCAAAAAATGATACAAAAAAGGTATGTTGCTTTTAGGCAACATTGAGGTGAGTAATCAAAAGTTACACAAAAACGTTTGTTGCTTTTAGGCTACACTGAGCTTTCTGGTCAAAACTTATATTATTAAGAAAGGTGAAAGTCTCTGAAACAATTTTTGGTTTTAGTAAAGCATAAGGCTACTCCGCATTTTTCACATACAGTATGGGTAAATCCGACACACTTCGGAAGCTTGCATCTGATTTTTTTATCAGACCATTGCGGCCAGTGCCCAATCTGGTCTTGTCGGACTGCTTTTGGGGGTACATGCTGAGCCGGTCCTTTATGCTTTTTGGCATCAATATCGCTCTGTAACGACCGCCGACCAGAAAAAGTAGCCTTTACATCCATTTTGCAAAGAGTCACAGCAACCTGCTGACGAAAATCTGCTGATGATAAGCGGTTCGATGAAATACCTTTGTACTCAGCAGCTCTTTTATAAAGTATCCATGCGTTGGCCATAGTGACATCCAAATTGTGATAAAAAATTCGCATGGGCCATCTCTTGCTTCGCAAACGTATTTTATATATACCCATGATGCTGTCAAGTAGATCAACGCCACCCATATAACGATTGTACTCTCCTACTACATTAGGCCGCTTTATGCAAACATATTTCGAGTTTTGTTTGTCCCATCTTCGCACATCAGCTTCAAGTTTTTGTCCAGCAAAGGTGGAAGCCAGATTGACAATTCTGTTGTCCTTCCACGCAACAGTGGAGACGTCGATCCCGTTGACATCAGCTACGTATTCTTCCGAATAGCCTCGTTCTTTTTTTAAAATTACTTTCTCCGACGACATTTTACAATCAGGTATTCTACTTCTTCTTATGGTACCGAGACTGAGGATGCCTTCTTTGGCCAGATATTCCATTAGGCGAAGGGAAGTGAAATAGTTGTCGAAATATAGTTTGAAATTCTGGTTTCTCGGAATCATACGCGCTAGCCTCATGACGACATTGGATGAGGCGCCTAAATCTGGCTCCCCTTGTAAGACAATATTTTCTTTGCCTGTTTCAATTTCTGTTCTATAGGCAAAGCCAGAAACACCACTCAACACAAATACTTTGTATCCCCACTTATGTGGTATGTTAGGGTTATACCTCTTCAAAGAGTTCCGTGCTTTAGTGGAGCACATTTGCTCGTCCACACAGAGGTGCTCTTCCATTGGGATTTTGCTAAACGTCTCATTCAAGAAGTCAACCACTGGACGTATTTTGAACAGCCGATCACACTCAGGATTACTCCTAGGAAGGTCTTTGCTATTGTCGTTGAAATGCAAAGTTTGTCGAATCTTTTCAAATTTATTCAGGGACATGGTTTCCTGTATTAGAGGTGTTCCAAGTACTGGACTCCAGTGGTTAGTAACTCTAGGTAGCTGAATGAGAGACATTAGATATGTCACACCTATAAATTGCTTGACATTCTCTTCATGCAGTCGAAATGTGCTATTAGGGTCTTTTTGAACTTGATATAAATTGGTCTCCTCAACAATTTTTTTGATTAGTTGAGTTGGAAAGAGGTAAAAGAAAAACTGCTCGGGAGTTTCTAGCTGAAGAAGATCAGGGCCTAGCACTTTACTTCCCATAAACGTGAGCTGTTCTGCATTCAAATCAAGATTCTTGTTCTTCCAAAGCAAACTCAGTTTAGGTGGCTTCTCTTTAGTATCCTTTCTTGGGTTCTTAACACTGGAAGCGTGAGATGGCCTTTCGCGTGATGGCACAGTTTCGGTGCTACAGGAGGGTGCATCGTCAATGTTTTCAATACTCTCTATTAAGCTTTCAAAATCTATATCTGGGACCTCATCTTCAAAAGTTTCCAAGTCAGCAGTAAAGTCTGGATCTTCAATGCTGTCGTCATCAAAATCTAAGCCATCTTCGCTATCTTCGAGCTCGTTTAGAGTAGCAGTAATGTTTTCGTCAGTTAGTGGCCGTTTACGAGACATACTAAAACACCATAACCAAGAAACAATTAAAATAAAACATAAAAAAACAAAAATCAACGAAACAGCCGTTATCGAAAATTTCGTTCCTTTTTACCTGATGTAGCCTACGAGCAACACTCCTTATTTGCCAGAAAAAACACGTTCAAACGGAAAAATTATACAAGAACACTGTTTCACAATAAAATTTAAGCACGTTACTCTCTAATTTATAAAGATAACACATAAAACACGAGCGTAACACTTGATTATTATATTTTGAAATCGCGGCTAATGGTGACTGTGAGAAAATATCAGCGGTCAGATAGCAAATGTCAATTTTCGGCAAGTAGTGCCAACTAAGTGGTTTTCTTGGTGCAAGTTTGTTAGATCACTTTGTATACCACGAGCTACAATGAGCAATTATATTAAAAAAATTAGGCTATGTTAATTGGGAGGCACCACAAAGGTTTGTTGCCTACAGTCTACAGTATGATACAGAGGGTTATCCTGTTTTTAGGCTATACTGAATATCTTTCAAATCACAAAAAATTCGAAGAAATAGAAGATTATTCTATATTATTCTTCTTATTTAAATTGGTAAACTAACAAAATAAAATGAGTTAAAAGTCGATATTGCTAAATTAAAGGAAGACAAAGTTCACAAAGACTAAAATCTAGCCATATTGAACAAAAAGTAAAAAGGGGCTAAAGGGCTGAAACCAAATTCGATCGAAATAATTTCATTTCCGTAATTAGGTTCTGCAGAAAACGAAAAACGAAGAATTTACTCGATGAATAATACTCGGAATTGTAATTTTTAATTTTTTTACATATTTAGGATATTTTCTCAAGTCTTAAAGAAAAAATGCATCATCATAAAAACTGAAAGATTCTATTCCTTCAAATAAAATTAAATAAAACTTTAACACATACACTACGTTTGGATATGAAAGTGGATCTTAAGCAACTTTTCGGCAAAATCTTGACCGCTCTGAGCATCCAAAATTGCAGTTATTGCAATTGCAGACAATGAATGTACATATAATTTTTTTAATTTGGTTCACTTCAATAAAAAAAATTGATCCTTTGGTATTTTGTTGATCTTCTAATACGAAGATTCGTCTGAACACCAGGGTTCGCAATCGTGGTTCAAAGAGCGAACCAAGTGGTTCATGTTGCCGTCTGAAGATAGCATAATAGTTTTCGATAGAGTACAAAAACCGTTCGTAAATTCGAAACAAGTAGTACGAAAATCGTAATACACAGTACAATTCGTTCGAATTCGTAAGTTATTTCTTTCGAAACGAAATATGCGGTAGCCCCCCTGTGCTGTTGCCATTCCCTTAAATGTTAATTGAAAAAAAAGCTAGCTCATAATAAAGCTGAAAGCTATGCTACAGGTGGGGGACCTTTAAAAAAATTTTGATTTTTCAGCGGGGAAAAAGCAGCAGTTACATAATTTATTAGAAATGCGTGCGGTTATTCCACATAAAGATCTATTTGTAATTAAAAGACCTCAAGTTATTTTCCCAGAACCTGAGTCAAGGAAAAGTAACACTATTAGAAGAACAAGTGAAACTGCAAAATGAGTTTGAAAAAGAAACTGTCGGAAATAGAACGATACACCAGAAAAATTTGTAAGGCTAAGGAAGAGAAATTACTTTTATATAAAGCCGAACTCAAAAAGAAATATGAACATAGAAAATCAGGGCGATCATGAATAAAATTCCTCGTGAAATTTTTCCCAGGGATAAATTGCAACTAATAGCAAATAATGGAAAAGGGAGAAACTTCACGCGGAATTTTATTCATGATTGCCCTGAATGTATTTTATAAATTCGGAAAGAACTCAAAATTAAAAAGAAGAAAATTGAACTGGAGGAGTTAAAATGCGAATTTTATTTTAAAATGATTTCATTTCGCTTTTGATTATGTACATATATAGCTATGGCATAGTGTTATGTGAGAATTCTTAGTAACGAGATTTCGAATTGCAAGAACCCCTCATTTTGTGAGGTTCAGAAAAAAAATATTTGAGCCAAAAAATGGTGTCGGTCAGATGGGGGCAAAGGTCGCCTCTTCGTGCTCAAAGTTGAGGGTAAGCACCCATTATTTTTCTCCGCCCAACATCTTTTTTTAACAAACCGACCGCCTAACTCCTCTACTTAAGGGTCTCCCTTACAAAGGGGAAATTTTTATAAAATTTACTCGCAGGGTTCTAACCTCCCCTAGGGCATACCTATCGAAGACAAATGTATAACCAACCTCAAATATTTTTTCAATACAAAGATTTTCGCTAAATATACTTATGGTATATCTTCAACCATTAAGATGGCCCCATACAAAAAATAGTTTTTTTTAAGAAAGCCACTTGTTCCGATTTTATGGTGCTTCCCAGGGGGGTAAAATGTAGGACCGACCCACAGTAATTTTTCATCTCCAACATTTCCTCCAAACATACCTATACCTTATCTCGACTCCTTAAAGGGGCTCCCATATAAAGCGCAAATTTGTATGAAATTTACTCACAGAGCTCTAACTGCCCTAGGGCGCACCTATCGAAGTCAAATCTATGACCAACCTCCAATATTTTTTCAATGCAAAGATTTTCTCTAAACATACTTATCGTCTATCCTCAACCATTTAGGTGGTCCCCATACAAAAAAAAGAATTTTTTGAATAACTTTTTTTTAAGAAATCCGATTTTTCCTCTTTTATGGTGCCTCCCCGGGGGTAAAATGTAACAGCAACCCATAGTAATTTTTTATCTCCAACATTACCTTGGAACATACCTATGCCCTATCACAACTCCTTAAGGAGGCTCCCATATAAAGGGGAAATTTGTATAAAATTTACTCGCAGGGCTCTAACTGACCCTAGGGCGCACCTATCGAAGTAAAATGTATGATCGACTCTAAATATTTTTGCAATACGATGATTTACTCTTGACGTACTTCAACCATTAAAGTTGTCCACATACAAAAAAATAATTATTTGTTAAATCACTAATTTATTTTTGGCATGTGTTGGATATATCTTTTTATTTTGGGCAACGACTTGAAGTAAAAATATGTTTTCTTCCTTGTCGCGGCACAACGCACTGCTTAATCTTCTTATAATTTTACGCCTTTTTCTACAGCGTTGTTGACAACTTTAGTTTTTGCAATATCTCTAGCGCTTTATTTATTTAGTTAATATTTATTTAGTTAATATGTTTGTAGTATTCTGGGGCCAGTCTTGTATCTAATATATACTTGTGATATGCCTGTGAGCAATAACATCCACACTTCTACATTTGCCGATGATACAGCCTGCAAGAGTATGCACAAAAACCCTGATAAGCCATCCCGCCATCTCCAAGAACACATCCAGCTTGAAATATGGTGGAACTTATGGAGAATTAAAGTAAATGAGCAACAGTGTGTCCATATAACGTTTACGTTAAGAACACATACTTGTTCTCCCATTCGAATCAACAATCAAAATATTCCTCAACATTCTCAAGTGAAATATCTTGGTAGTAGTAGGGGAATACCAAAGCTGGGGAAATTAAATTTTTAAAATTTTAATTACCCAAATTTTAAAATTCTTGGAAATTTGTGAAATTTGATACCTACGAGGGTGGTTCAAGAATTCCGTCCAAATTTTTGTCTACATAAGAAGTTTTTTGTTTACATAAGGAGTTTTGTTTGTTTACTACATACGAGGGTGGTTCAATAAGTCCGATTTCTTATGACCGGGGGAATTTGTATAAATGTATGTTTGTGGGGGCGGGGTGGATTAAGGGGTTTCATAAGATAAAGATTTCATAAGTATATATGATTTTTCCTAGTACCAACGGGAAAATCATGAAATGATTTTTCCTAATACCAATGGGGAAATTGTGAAAATTAATTTTTCCTATTCCTACGGCAATGCGTGAATATTTTTCATAATGCCTACGGCAATGCATGAATATTTTTCCTAAGGCCTACGGCAATGCATAACTATTTTTCCTAAGGCCTACTGCAAAACATGATTATTATTTTTTTCAAATGCCGACGGCAATTCACGATTATTATTTTCTAATACCAAAGGGAAAATTGCCAGTGTTGCCAGACTGTAGAAAGTTGTTATCGTAATACTATATCAGTAATATCAGATAAAATAGATTTGATGACTACTAGGCGATTCTCATATGAATCGTGTGTATGTGTATGTGTGATTTCCTCACGCTAATAAATTGTTTATAAATAAAATAATTAAACAAATTAAATTAATTTATTTAATTATTTTATTTATGTGTTCACATGTATGTGAACACCCCTAATACTTGTGTGTGAGGGTCCAGCTTGATTGTCGCTGGTAATTTAATATTTTGTGTATTTGTTTAATAAATATGTATGTATGTATGTATGTATGTATGTATATGTATGTATATGTATGTATATGTATGTATGTGTATGTATGTATGTGTGTATGTATGAATGCGCCATCGTGGGTACTTGAGCGTGGGATATTTTGTAGAATACATATGTATATATTTTGCAACGTAATCATTTTCTTTGTCTACGATTATTTTAAAGCAGCAAACTAAGTATAGTCAGCAGCAGAGAAACAAAAAGTAAAATTTATGAATGCTGCAAGGATACTGCTTCTAATTTTAGTATAAATACGCCAACTTTTCTAACCATCACATCAGTACTTTATTGTATTTACAAGAAGTGTCATCAGCAATTGTGTTAAAGTGAAATAATAATAAAATAATTAAAAATGAGTTATACAGGTTATCAGTGTAATACATGTAATAAGGTATACAAATACCAAAAGTCTTTTTTGGAGCATGTTAAAAACCATAGTGTGAAGGATCAAGTGGTCGTAAGCCGGGGCATAAATCAAGAGCTACCGCAGACATCTCTTCAAAATCACCAAAATTCATCATCATCATTCATTCATCAACAATATCCTTCTCTACAGTATCCTCAATATCAGTTACCATTAAATTTTCAACAATACGGTATGCCATGGAATAATCAGTTTTTGGGATACAATTATAATCCCAATTTGATGCAATGGCAGCCTCTTAATTATCATCAACAAGAGTACCAGCATCAACAACAAGATCATCAACAACAAGCTCAACAACAAGGTGTGGATATCCTTGGAGGTACTTTATTCGACGATGCTATGGACATAAGCTTACTGGAAAGTGATGGAGAAGTAGAAAGAAGAGAAAAAACTCTGTCGACTCCAATGAATACTTCGCATGCTAGGACAGAAGAAGTCGAAGGGAATGTGCGATATTATAAAATTTCGAAAGCATTCAAAAATCATATTGCCACATTTGCAATTTTAAATAAAAAAGACAAACTTCTCTTGGAAGAATTTGTTGAAGAAAATAAAAATGTTTTTAATTTCTTCAAGTGAATTTAACTAAGCACTCAATAATTAAATTTCATGTGAGTATTGTGGCGGAGTATATCAAAATAGTTGAAGAAGAATTGGAGTTGTGCATAATATCACATGTAGCCAAAATTAGTTTGCTGACGAAGGCAGACAGCATAGAAGGATTATTCCGTAAACAGATTGCTGAGATTTCAACCAAAATGTCCGAATTTGAAGAGCGAGATTCTGGGTGGACTTTGTCACGCATAGTCCGAGCAGATATCAACATCAACAAATCGTCGCTCGTCAAAGGCTCGAATTGGATATCCACACCTAAAAAATTAGAAGGAAGAAAAGCTTGTATCAACATTGAAAATAATGATGACTACTGCTTCAAGTGGCGTCTAATCTAATATTCCGAACATTGCTGCAGAGACGATTGTTACGCGAAATGGTGTAGCGTTAAATTTCAAAAATTTAAGCTTCCCATTAGCATTAAACAAAATAAAAGAGTTTGAGGTGAACAATCCAGCAATAAGTGTTAATGTATTTGGCTATGATGAGGGAACCAATCAGATTATTGGTCCTTATTATGTCACCAAGGACGACAAAATTAACCATGTAAGCTTGGTGCTTTTGGAAAATGGTGAAGTTCATCACTACATTTTGATAAAGGACATATCAAAGTAAGTTAAAAAAATTATACTACACTTTAATTTAATGATACATATACTCGTTTTATATATTTTATAATAGATACATTTTACTTATAATCTTTTATTTTATTTTTTATCATTCACAGACTTTTACGGAATCAGATAACACAGGATGGACATAAATTAATTTTTTTCAATAGCTGTCTCCAGTACACTCATAGGGAGAGTAATCATAAGGCGGAATGTGGAAAAATCGTAACAACTATGCCATCAGGTCCGGATGCCATTCTAAGCTTTAAGGGACATCAAAGAAAAATGGATGTCCCTTTTCTAGTTTACGCGGACTTCGAGTGCATCTTAGAAGATATTAGTGATAATGTAAGTAATAAAACTAATTTAGTAAAAAAGCACACACCTTGTGCCTTTAGTTATTATATTAAGTGTTTCCATAGCAATAATTTAGATAAGTTAAGGATATATAGAGGGGAAGATGCCTCAAAAATTGTTTATCATATTTAATTCAGGATTATGAGGAAATATACAATAACCACTCAGTAAACAATAGACAAATGGATACTTTATCCCCTTCTGATATTTATAATTTTTATAGTGCGGTGAATTGTCATATTTGTCAAAAAAAATCTAGGTAAAGATCGCGTTAGAGATCATTGTCACATTAGTGACAAATTTAGAGGTGCAGCCCACAATAACTGTAATTTAAATTACCAAATTCCCAAGTTTATACCAGTTTACTTTCACAATTATTCAAATTATGACTCACATTTTTTTATTAAAGAGTTAGGTGAAATTTCAATGCAACTGAAAGTACTCCCTCTCAATAAGGAGCTTTATATATCCCTCTCCCAATTCACAGAAATGAGTGATGGCCATAAGCTTGAAATAAGATTTCTTGATACTATACGCTTTATGGCTGAGAGTTTGGAATCATTAGCCTGCAATTTGTCAGATAATGATTTCAGCACTATAAGGCCCTTATTTCAGTCAGAAAAAGAATTTCAGCTTATTAAGAAAAAAGGTATTTTCTCGTATGAGTATCTAAATTCATTCCAAAAATTAGATGAATGTCAGCTGCCTTCACGTAGTGATTTCTTTAATAAGTTGAACAATAAAGAGTGTTCTTTAGAGGAATACTCACATACTGTAGAGGTATGGAATACTTTTGGTTATGAAACAATGAAAGATTACATGGAACTTTACTTAAAAACAGACGTCCTCTTACTGACAGATATTTTCGAGAACTTTAGAAAAGTTTGTAAAGGTATTTATGAGCTCGATCCTTGCCAATATTATTATACTGGACCTGTCCTTTCCTGGGATGCAATGCTCAAATATACAAAAATTGAATTAGAATTATTAACAAACATAGACATGTACAATTTTATGAAAAAAGGTATACGTGGGTAATCGTACAGTTTACGAGGGCGGTTCGGAAACTTCTTAGCCTAGCACAAAAAGCGCGGTATAAACAGAAAAAAGTTAAGTGTTTTGGAAACTTCCATCTCTTCTATGAACATATGTTAAATTTTGTTTCGATCTGGCAACTCCTTCATATAGAAACAGGTGTTCACCAAAGACGCATGCGCGATTTTTTAACAATGGAAAAATTAGAAATGCGTGGTGTCATTAAATATTTACATAAAAAAGGTTTATCGGGACAAGAAATTCATAATGATATGGTGAATGTGTTAGGTGAAAGTGCTCCTTCATATGCAACAGTAAAAAATTGGGTTCATGAATTTAAACGTGGTCGTACAAGCATTGAAGATGAACCACGTAGTGGACGTCCAAAAACAGCAACAACAACAGAAATTGTAGCCAAAGTGCATGATATGGTATTAAATGATCGACGAATAAAAGTGCGTGAAATAGCTAATATCATGGTCATCTCAAATGATCGAGTCCATTTAATTTTGCATGAAGAACTACAGATGAAAAAGCTTTCTGCAAGATGGGTGCCGCATTTGTTAACAGTCAACCAAAAACGCATAAGAATGAACATTTCTCAAGCTTGTTTGGATCGTTTTAAGCGAAATAAAATGGATTTTAAGTGTCGTTTCATAACTGTTGATGAGACATGGATCCACCACTATACTTCAAAGACAAAAGAACAATCCAAACAATGGACTGAAGCTGGAGGAAGTGCCCCAAAGAAGGCAAAAACAATTCAATCGGCTGGTAAGGTTATGGCAACGGTTTTTTGGGACTTCAAAGGTATTTTATTGATTGGCTATCTGCAAAAGGGTAAAACAATAAATTCAGAGTACTACTGCAACCTTTTGTATCAATTGAATGTACAAATTCGAGAAAAACGTCCTGGCTTACAACACAAAAAAATGATTTTTCATCAAGACAACGCACCAGCGCACAAGAGTGTTTTAACAATGGCTAAAATCAACGAATTAAAGTACGAGTTGCTTGAGCACCCACCTTATTCTCCTGATTTGGCTCCCAGTGACTTTTACCTGTTCCCAAATCTAAAAAAATTCCTTGCTGGCAAGCGTTTTACCTCAAATGAAGATGCAATTACAGTTGTAAACCACTATTTTGAAGACCTTGAGGAAAACTATTTTAATCAAGGGATAGAATTGCTAGAAAAGCGTTGGACTAAGTGTATTGAAGTTTCAGGAGATTATATTGAAAAATAAAAACATTTTTGAAAAACTAACTATTCTCTTTCATTGATAGGCTAAGAAGTTTCCGAACCGCCCTCGTAGTCAAAGATATTCGAAAGCAAATAACAAATATTTGCAAGATTTCGATAAAGAGAAGCCCTCAGAATTTTTCGTCTATTTAGACGCTAACAATTTGTATGGATGGGCGATGTCGGAATATCTTCCTCATTGTGGGTTCAGATGGTTATCGCAAGACGAGCTGAATCTGGATCCAAACAGCATAGCTGATAATGGAACAGACGGTTATGTATATGAGGTCACGTTGGATTATCCCTCTCATTTACACGACTTGCATAATGATCTTCCGTTTTGCGCTGAAAATAAGAAACCTATGCAAGCGAAGTATAGCAAGTTGATAACCGATTTCTCTACAAAGCAATCATATGTGTTACACTTTAGAGTTCTCAAACAGTGCTTAGAATAAGGCTTAGTTTTAAAGAAAACTCATCGTATTCTAGCATTTAAGCAATCTCCATGGTAAAAAGGCTATATTGACCTAAATACCAGACATAGAGCCACTGCTAAAAATGCTTTTGAAAAAAAATTTTCAAACTACTTAATAATGCAGTGTATGGGTAAAACCATGGAAAATGTGGATAAGAGGAGAGATGTTAAAATTGTCAATAATTGGGAGAGAACGAATCGGAACCATTTAGGTGCCCAAGATTGGATATCAAAACCAAATTTTCATAGTTTATCTATATTTTCCGAACATCTTGTAGCAATCGAAATGACTAGAGTCAAAACCTGCTACAATAAACCAATTTACTTAGGATTTTGTGTACTCGAGCTGTCTAAATGGAAAATGTATAACTTCCATTACGGGTACATGCAACCTAAGTTTAAGACAAACCTCTCATTAAACTATATGGATACGGACTCTTTTATATATTCAATAAAGACTGACGACTTTTACGCTGACATAAAAAATTACATACATGAACAATTTGATGCATCGGACTATCCTACAGACAATATTTATAATTTCCCACTAGTAAATAAAAAATTATTGGTATGATGAAGGATGAAAATTGCGGTAAGATAATGACAGAGTTTGTTGGGCTGTGATCAAAAATGTACTCATTTAGTGTACAAAACCAAAATGACATTAAAATTCGAAGGGGGTAAAGAGAGCCATATTAGATAAATATAGTTTAGCTATATAAAAAATTGTTTATTCAATAAGACTAATGTATATGATAGTATGTTAACATTCAAATCTAAGCTACATCAATTATATACTAGTGAATTAAATAAGGTAGTCTTAAGCTATGGAGACGATAAGAGAAAAATTAGGTCAAATAACACCTATGCATGGTATCATAATACAAAACAAGGAATATTTTAATAATTCAATTTTATTTTATTTTAGTATTTATACAATTTAATTTCATTTTTATTTATTTTATTTATAATGATGGAAACATTTCATAATATCCAATTATTAGATTTTCTAATATATTTTTTCGTAAAAAATATATTGTACATCTACAAGTATCAGGTCCTTCCTCACACTCAAGATGATACCAAGGACAGCTTTTGAAGTGTCCTTCAGTGTTGTCTTCATCTTCCATGATATCATATTCTTCGTTCTCATCCAGCATATTTTGGAAACATTTTATCATCTCCCAATGATCAAAAAGCCTGAAGGTTTCAAAATCTCTTATAAATTGGTTAAGAGTTCGTCTAATTTGGCTCATTTTATTTGCTGATGAATGAATAATGCTGAATGTTGGAAGTTTCTTTTAAGACTAACTTGTTCTGTAAATTTTTAAAATATCTATATGGTCTTTAAAATATCTATACTATCATCTCTATGCCATATTTCTTTTTAGCACTCTATCTCTCTCTAACCGTTTTCTCTTTATTTCATAATTCTTTTTAGCACTCTATCTCTCTCTAACCCTTTTCTCTCTATAACTATCTCTTTCTGTCTATCACTATCCCCCACTTATTCACTATTTCTCCATAATTATTTTCGATTAGCCTTTTCGAAGCCATCATCGCTACTTTTAGGATCATTTCCAGTTAAACATTCAAAGTGATAAGAAGTAAATAAAAAATAAAAAAATGGACTCCACAACAAATCTAATTGCAAAATTTAATGCTCTAAGCAACAAAACTTTAATCCACATAAAGGAGGTTGAATCTTCAACAAAATATACTATTCGAAATGTGTTACGTGTAACAACTAAATATGGACCAACACTAAAAGTTGAAATGAATAAACACATAATGTTCCTGCCGAAACGATATAATATTTTAACCGATGACGATATCAAAGATCTCTCGAGCGGATCATATTGTCAAAGTAGAGAAGGTGAAGAAAATCTAATTGTTGAGAGTGAGCTGAGTGAATTTCTAATTCAAAATTCCCAATTTCCTGTTTGGCAATAATATATTATGTATTTCAAATTATGAATAAAAAAGACATTAAAGAGTTTTGTAAAATATAAATGTTTGTGTTTTATTTAATATTTTCAGTTATTTCATAAAGAAATTTAAGACATAAATGTCCACAGGTAAATGTATTAAAATTCTGATGTTGATTATAGTTGTATTTTATATTTGCACCAAGATATTTGACTACTTCCCAAGGAGGTTGTAAGTTTCCAAAGCTGTCGAAATATTCTTTTTCATTGTTGTTTTTATAGCATGCTACCCAATGTGTAGCAGGTTCTGTTGATACATCTAAGTTGATTATTCCACATTCAATTTTCTTTGTTCGTTTTGGTAGAGTATTCAACATGAAAACTCCTCTAAAATATGGAATTTTTATAGAGAAAAGATTTAGGTCCACATCAGATAGTGGTCTGTTGGGCAGCAACTCTAAGAGTTTTTTGATTACTCTTTGTGAACTAAACCATAACCTTTTTTATATGGTTTTAAGTAAAGTCCTTTTCCAACTGCTATAGATTCCATGGCTTTATTATGTCTAGTTGCTTCGTCAAGTTGATTTTTTGCATTCTTTGTTGCATTTACAGCTTTAGGTATGGCAGCACCTCCAGTTGTTAGATTACCAATTGCACCCAGAGCAGTTAAAATCGGTATTAGAGGTAAAAAACCAAAAATTTTTGGGACACGTGGTACTACAATTTGAGACTTTCTTCCTTTTAATGATTTGTTGATAGTTTTTCGTGCAATTTTAATGGCTGAGTTAATATCTAATGGTTTTTCCTTCTTTAGTATTTTTGTTGCAGCTCTAATTGACGTTCTAAACAGTTTTTTATCATTTAGTTTGTTCTTTTTAACATTTTTCTTTTTCTCCACACCCATACCAAATTTATTTTTGGCTTTCATTGCGTTGGTAACCATATATGCAAATGATTTTTCTGCAAGACTACTGTCTTTTGATAAAACTCGATTCCAAGCGGAATTTTCAAGTATTTTATCAGCTTTATGTCTAGTACTTAAATCCTTATTTTTTGAATACGCAATATCGTGATTTTTACAAGCAGAGTCCAATAAATTAATACCTTTGTCACCTCGAATTAAACGTTTTTGTAGTTTTGTTCCAGGTCCACAGTACTGTTATCCCGGAAGATGAAGCTCAACAGGTAGAGAGTTTATTATTTTATCTACTATACCTCCTCCAACGAAGGTGTTTTTATGACTAAACGTTTTCTGATATCGTATAACCATATTATCTAATTTTTTCTATAATAAGAGGTAACATTTATAAAATATATTTAGTTACAAAAATGCAGTTAGTGAAACAACATAAAAATATTTTAGTTCGTAATATTGATGATTCAGTGAACATCAGTTCAAAAATAAAGCATAGCCCCCTCTTACCAAATTCTATTCGTGCTCTAATAGTGGGAGCATCAAATTGTGGAAAGACTAATGTTATGATTGGCTTACTAGAAAGTCATAATGGACTCAAGTTTGAAAACATCTATTTATACTAAAAATCTCTATATCAACCCAAATATGAATACCTGAAGAAACTAATTTCACCAATTAAAGGAATGGGATATTATACATTTACAGAGAATTAATCAATTATTCCACCTGACGAAGCTAAAACTAATTCAATTATGATATTTGATGATGTTGCATGTGAGAAGCAGAATAATATACGTACATATTTTTGTATGGGGCGACATAGGAATGTTGATTCATTCTCCTTGTGTCAAACTTATACTAGAATTCCTAAGCATTTAATAAGAGACAATGCCAATGTTATTATAATGTTTAAACAAGATGAGACAAATATGAAGCATATTTATAGAGATCATGTTGGTAGCGATATGCGTTATGAAAAGTTTCATGAAATTTGTCGAGAGTGTTGGAAGGATAAATATGGATTTTTGGTGATTAACAAAGATAATGAATTAAATGATGGACGCTACAGAAAGCAATTTGACTATTTCATAACTATATAAACTACTCTTCATAAACATTTACTTTAGTTATTAATCTAACTTTAGACTTGATACATCTATTTGCTATAACCTCATCTGATACCTGATAAGCTGATCTGAAAACCAGACCAGCTACCTAATAACCTGATTTGATACCTGATAAGCTGTTCTGAAAACCAGACCAGGTCCTGATAAGCTGATCTGAAAACCAGACGAGGTCCTGATAAGCTGATCTCAAAACCAGACCAGGTCCTGATAAGCTGATCTCAAAACCAGACCAGGACCTGATAAGCTGATCTGAAAACCAGACCAGGTCCTGATGAGCTGATCTGAAAACCAGACCAGGTCCTGATAAGCTGATCTGAAAACCAGACCAGGTCCTGATAAGCTGATCTGAAAACCAGACCAGGTCCTGATAAGCTGATCTGAAAACCAGACCAGCTCCTGATAAGCTGATCTATTAGCTGATACCTGATCTAATAGCTGATACCTGATCCAATAGTTGATACCTGATCTAATAGCTGATACCTTTTATTTATTAAACATGGATCAGAAAATTTTAAAACAGTTGGTGTTGACAAGAAATGTCTTGAAGAAAAAGCTTCGTAGTATAAAAACTGGTGAAATAGATACACGTGAACAACTAGGAGATATATTTAAACCTATAACAGAACCACTCAAAGAATTCATAAATAGTCCTAAAAAAATTAAAAGAACTCCCATGAATGCAGAAAATAAAATGAAGACAGAATTTGAAAATAATACAAGTTTAAAGCCTGAAAAACCATCACTCAAGATAGAGACAAGTACACCAATGAAACTAGCAGAAGGAACAATATTTGATAATACCATCTTATTTAATGAAACTAATACTAAAAATGATGATGAAGATGATTTTTACTCACAAGCTTCCAATACAGAAGATACTTATACTGATTTATCAGTCTTGGAAGGAATAAATGAGTTATATACAAACTATGGTCCACATAAAGATTTCAATAATGAATGGAAATTTGGTGATAGTAAACTTACACTTAATGAAGATAAAATACAAGTTGGTGGTCAAACATGGGCTCTAACACCAGGACTATTTTCTCTAATGTTTCATAAAATACCAAAAAATTATGATAAATTTGAACTCGAAATCCATAAAAAGATTTTAATTAGTACTAATGCATATAGAAGAGTCTATAAACTTGATGGTCAAATTAAGGGTACTAGAGGATATAAATATAAACATATTATTAAGAAATTTATTGATGAGAAAAACCAGAAGAATTTAAGTGAATCAACAGGATGTAAGCCAAAAGGTAGCTGTTTAGGTGATGGAATGATGGAATTTAACACTCATAAGCCCAACTATATATACTGGGATGATCCAAATGAGCTAGTAGATCGACTTCGACTACTGCTCGCATCACAAGCTGCAGGTCATAATAATCACAATAACGAGATTATATCAATTATTGAAAAACTACGTGAAGCTAATATAATACATTAACTTTAATAAAGTATATAAAGCATGTCTGTTGATAAATTTGGACATTATTTAAACGATACTAGCAACATAGTTTCTTTGAAAAATGCACCTAAACTGCTGGGGTTCTTTGTGGATACGAACAACAACATTGATGTCTAATGCAAATTGAGGATCTACATCGCGAAATAAAATTAGATACAGAAGAAAATTATAAAATTGAAAAAGATATTCTAAAAATTAAAACATCCTTTGAAGAACAAATTGAACAGGTCAATGAGAAAATTTATAGATTAGAAAATTACATGTTTGTATCAATAGCTGAAAGTGCTTCAACGAGATCACAACACTCTTCAAAAAATCTCTAAAAACAACTTAATTCTTCAAAAAGAAATTTAGTAAACGAACTCCATAAGCGTCGCCTTGTTTCATCTTTTTAATAAATCTTAGCGTATTGAATTTAAGTCTCTGTTTCACATTTAACCATTTCAGGATATTCAGCATTGTATTTATTTCAGTATATCTATCACATTTTAATATTATTCTCATAGCTTTATTTTGAAGTTTCTGCATTCTTGCTAATTGGAGTAAATTGCTAGATGTATATAAAATAGTAGACCCGTACTCGAAATGTGGTTTTATTATGGTATTATATATATTTATCGCTGTAGTTTTTGATATTTTGTTTCTGATTCTTCCAAGAAAAATGATTTTTTTACCGATTTTTTTGCATATTTCAAATGTTTCGTTCGAATTGATGTTAATTTCTATTATCTTCATTTTGTTTTCATTAAGTTTAAGTTCATTCATTTTTAACCAATTATTTATTTTATCTATATTATAAGTTATAATTTCTCGACATTCTTCTTCCTTGTCTGCAATGGTATATATTAAGGTATCATCTGCGTATAGGAATATGTTACATCTTTCTAATATATTTGGCAAGTCGTTAATATAAATAATAACAAGCAGTGCGCCTAGTATTGAGCCTTGTGGAACTCCAAAGTCATTCATTACTTCCTCCGATACTGAATTATTTACCTTAGTTATCTGTGTTCTGTTGTCCATGTACAATTTAAACCAATTCAGCTCTTTTGCTCTTATTCCATACATATATAGCTCTTCTAGCATTATTTCCCTATCAACGGTTTCAAATGCTCTTTTGAAATCAAGAAAAATCGCAATCAATTTCTTATCATTTCCTATCTCTTTCCATTTCCTAGTGACATAGTTAACGGTCGTTTTACATGAGTGTTTTTTACGGAATCCTGATTGATATTTGGATTGTATATTATGTTCCTCTATATATATCTCCAATTGTATTTTTAAAACTGTTTCCAGTATCTTTTCACAAGTTTTTAAGGTGTTAATAGGCCGATATTCTTCGCATCTCTTCGTGTTTGCAATTTGTCTAATTGGCGTTACAATTGTTTTTTTTTTCAATTGTCCGGAAAACAGCCAGTCTGCAATGATGTATTTACTATTTTTAATAATACGCTACCAATTGCGTTCCAGTTGTCCAATATAATCTTATTTGATATTTTATCGAAATCAGTTTTATTTGTCATTTGTTTCACTAGGTTATATAGTTCTAAATTATTTATTATACGAAATGTAAAAAAATCAGTTACATTGCATGTTATTTTGTTTACATATTGCACATTGTCTATCGATTCCCGTATATTACTAATGCTGCGTATAAAATAAGAGTTTAATTTATTAGCGATATTATAACTATCAGTGTATTCTACATTGTCAAATACCACTGATTTGATCATACTTTTGTTATCATGAAGTACTAGGTTTTTGATTTCCTTCCACATTTGTTTCTGGTCCCTTGAGTTACTAACTTTGTTGTTTATATAATTATTTTTACTGTTTTCAATTTGTTGTTTATATTTATTTCTAATTATTTTATAATCTGCCCATGAGTAAATTGATGATATCACGAAATTCGCACAAAAATTTTCTACGAAAATATTCGTTGCTTGCATATAGATATTCTTCGGTAACGTTCTCAAGGATATAGTGCTTGAGTCTTGACTTAATTAGAATTGCTGATCCACCGCATGCTCTCCCTCTCGGGTCTTTTGATTCATATAGAGTGTAACCATTTATTTTAAAGTAGCTTCTCGAAGTCAAGTGAGTTTCAGAAACCAACATTATATCAATATTTTTTCCGTGAGGAAGTGCTCAAGTTCATTTTTATGTTGGCGAATGACGTTTGCGTTCCAGAAACATAGTTTTAACGTGTTCATGGCTTGTTAACTAATGCTTGAAGCAGAGTATTCTGCATTCTCAGCATTTCTCGCATCATGGTAGTTATATTTGTTGTAAAATTATTTATAGTTAGCACCAGATTCTCAATAGTAGCTTCAAGAAGACTAAAGTTAAGGCTAGAGTTTGCATTCGTTGACTTATTTTGCGGCGGAACATTTTGTGTGGGAATAGAACTAGTCTTATACTATGTTTAGACGGTACGTGCTTCGCTCTCTATTCATGCTTCACGCCCCAATCATGACCGAATCCACTTGCTTCGCCATACAAAATTATGAGAGCGAATCAAGTAGATTCAAAATGAATCTACTTGCGAAGCACGTAAAATTGGTATCTTCTCTAACTTTTATCGCAGTTAATCGCCACTTTATCTGAACTAGCTATCAAAACAAAATAGGTATATGTGTATGTGTGTGTTTGTAAACAAATGAAAACAAGCCAAAAAAACATAGATGTGAGTTTAATATAAATAAATTTAATTAAGTTATGAATAATATAAAAAGGAAAAATAAGAAGAAAATATAGAGATGCCTTCAAAAACAAGATTTTGCTTGAATTGAATTTATGTAAGTATATATGCATGTATACACGTGCGTATGATACGTATGAAAGTGTGAATATACATAAAAAAAATGCCACGCGAACAGTGATGCCAACTTCAGAGCAAAAATCACTGTGTGTTCATAAAAAAGCACTAAATGCAATATATTTTTTATTTATATTTTTATATTTACCCTGCAGAAAATGCGAATAGTAAAATTGTAGTGATTTACTAGTGACATTGTCAGTAGTACTACTGACAAGGTGTATCCCAGCCAATGTAATTATCTATTGACATTTAACATTAGCTTGTCATTGAAAATCCACCACTAGACTGTAGCAATATTGACTAAGTAGTTCTTTTGGGACCACATGGAGACATTGGAACCAAAGATTCACTAGTAAATTTTAGGGGCTCCAGTCTACAATATCGATATTTCCTCGCTCCATATCAATAGTAAAATTGTAGTGATTTACTAGTGACATTGTCAATAGTACAACTGAATAGGTGTACCGCAGCCAATATAATTGCCTATTGACATATAACATAGGGTTGTCATTGAAAATCTACCAGTAGACTTTAGCACTATTCATTTACGACCATATGGAGACATTTGAACTAAAGAATCACTAGTACATTTTAGTGACCCTCGTCTACAATTTAATAAGGGTTGGGCCAACAAACTTAAATACATACATACCTACATACATATGTATGTACGTAAGTTTTTAACATTATTGCATAGCATAATAAAAAAGAAAAACAAACTATTGGCAATATCAACAGAAATACATTAGAACTGTTGTCTCTAACGTATCTCTACTCGCGCATAAAAGGAAAATTGTCGACATTTCAACTAGTGCAATTGTCGCTAGAGAAAAGAGTGTTGACATAGAGATATATGGCACTAGGCTGGCTAGAGGGTATCTATTTATTTTCAATACAGAGAAAGCTCACATGGCTAATTATATATGTATTGAATGAGTAGAAATTAAAAATTTAAGTTAACTACAATTTTAAATTTACTACATTTCATAGGTTTTTGTAATAATTTCAATTATTATTCCGATTTTGCTTATAAGTAGAACATGAGTAGGAAAATAATTGAAGTTAATTTCGCAAGACACTGCAATTATGGTGTATTAACAAAAACAATTAGATTTTAGGTATTTCATGAACATAGTTTTGTATGTTACATTCTGTAGCTCGTTTCTGTATTTCTCGCATCGTAAAATTTCCCGGATGAAACAAGGGAATCGTGGAAACAGTGTAAATTAAAACACATAATGGCTTTTCTCACATAAGTGTTTCTGTATCGTTACTTTGTGAGAACTATCTGTCATTTAAACAAATTTCCAGCAATTATTGGAACGATGTGAGAAAAAGTGTTTCTGTAACAATATTTTGTGAATAGTTTCTCGCAAGTCTCGGATTTTAAATTGTACAAAAACATGTGAATTTTTGAATTTGTGTGTGAAAATATGAAAAATAAACTAGTTGAAAAGATATGCAACGAATTGTTGAACTAAAATTATTATTAACGATTCGATATGATTATATTTATTTAGAATTTTTTTGTGGAATTTTCTATAATAGAGACAGTTGCTAGAAAAAACTTATTTCAAGCATTTTACATTCACTTTATATTCATGTTCATTATTCAATTTTATTTTTCTTGAAAATTATTATTTTTTTGTTATTGAAATAATATTTTTGTGACTTTTGTTTTCATTTGACACTCGATTACTGGAAATATTCCAGTAAAAACCGATTCAGTGTTGTCTGTTTTCACATTCAAATACAGAAACACTTTTTTTCACAAATCGAAAAACGATGGAATTTTGTATTTCACACTTCATGTGAGAAATTTTACAATGCGAGAATTACAGAAACGAGTTACTGAACAACATAAGCCTTTTCCTTTTAGACCGCATTTTATATGAATGAAACAATTTGATTTATAAAATCATTATTATATTTTTAACTTACTTTTAAAAAAGTTGTAAGTGCTAAAAGTTATTTCTACTTCAACATTTGAACATGGTAATGTTAATAGTCTTAGACAAAATATTGGCAGTATTAGAAATGGATTATGATTATTTGAATTTCTATAATTATAAACTTCAATCCAAAATTAATCAGTTCTGAGCAAATTTGCCCATTTATGTATCCTTAAATTTCTGATACTTCGTTCTATTTCTTTAATTTCACCATCCCAGCAAAAATTACCGCTTCCCAGAAGAATTTTTGTAAGCCAGCTAGAAGCAATGCATTCAGTTTCCAAAAAGCCATTCATTTTTTGCTTTACTAACTCATTTTACAGAAGTAATAGTGTGTAGTTTTTGTGTACTCAGATGCAAAAGTTACTGGTTTACATTTTTTTACTTTTGTCCACTTTGTTAGAGAGCCTTACGTTAGTACTTTTCAGAAGCATTTTTGAAAGCTTTCGTTATCAAAAAAGCAATACATTGCTTCCCTCAGTGGTTAGTAATTAGATTAATGTTGTAATTAAGTTATTTTATAACTGTAATTTCTAGAAATATATTCTTTTTTCTCACTGTGAAAGATAAAGTTTTTCTTCCTTCGTATTTCACACAGCTGAATTAACATTCTGCAAAGGAAACTTTGCATGTGTAAAAGGGGTGAAAGCAGATAGTTTTTGAAAAGTGAAAATTTCTTATTTGGTGTTTCTTATAAAGCCACCACACTTTCACAAATTAATATTTAGTAGATATGTAAAACGCACTAAAATCAAAGGTGAAAAGCACCAAATTTAGTGCATTTTTTAAGCAACAATTTAAAAAATTCCGCACTGTTATGAATTAAAAAACTCTAAATCTAGTACGAAAACCACTAAATTGGCACGCTGCACACGAAGCACGAATGCATAATCTAAACAACATGATTCATAAACATGATTCAGAGAGCGAAGCAGGTGATTCAACTCGTCGTCTAAACATAGCATTAGCAGCATCGGCATACGATACACGTGAAGTAACTAGTTGGCTAGTTTGAGGAAGAGTGGCGGAGTAAGAATGTACTGATTGAACTGGAGCTAATTTTGGTTTTGACCCTGTTTAGAATGAAAGTATTGTAATGTTTTATTAGTATGAATCAATTCAAACACATAAACTTGAACTGTACTAATTTTCTGTTTTCTTTTGTCTTCAAGCACTTGGAACTTGAAGATTAGAGATTTTTACTTTCAAGCACTTGGAACTTGAACGTAATGTGATCAATAAATAAAAGCGAGTTTTTTACTACTGATACAAACATAATTTTTATTAGAATATTTATACTACAATTATTAACAATTATTTGTTGAGTCAACAAATATGCTTAAAACTAAATTTACGTTAAATTGACCAATCAGATTAAAGTGACAACATTTTCAGTAAATTCAATGTGTAATATGATATCTTTTTATTAACAATTTTTGTTTGTCAGCTAATCGAGTGTAAGTAAACAATATTAATAGAATTCACTATTATCATTAATAATTATTAAGTGGATTCACGGGTTTTTGAACATTCTTGTCCGCGTTGAACGACTGTTCAAAATTGAAGAAAGTTCGAAGTCGTCATGGTCAGGTTAATTTGATTGGTCAGGTTAATTTGATTAAATTTTAAAATATGTTGGAACATAGTGTTGTTATTAAAACTATGTTAGTAAGTGAATTAATTTATTGAGTTTCGTCATCTGCTGCTAAAACATCAAGGGTAAATTTGGAATGCTGGCGTGGCATTGGTATAGGGGTCATCTTGTGTTCTTCGGCGTATTGTTTGAGCTCAATGTCCTTTTCAGTGGATTCGATTGATGTAGTTGGATGTGGGTTTTTTGCATTTTTTCTTGATTTGCATGTTGACATCAAAATGATTAGTACTATGATGCTTACTACGAGTGCTAGGTAGCCAATTATGTAACTGTGAGTCTTGTGTGTTTTCAATTTATTAGGTAACTCAGCAATTTCATGTTGTTCCAGCGACTTTTGTAGAGTTGTTAGGTCCTTAATATTCTTGGCATATACACTCTCTAAATTTGTTGAGGTTGATTCGTTATTGTTTATGAAGACTGTAGTGTTTTTTGGTAGTGATATAGTTCTCAGTTTATTCATGTTGACAAAACCTTGCTTGAGTATACATTCTGGATCAAGCGTCAGCAAACCGGAGCCCTTTAGGGATATAGGAATGATTTCACTGTTGCAAACAGCTGTGGCCCTTGAAAATGGTGACGCTACATATATCCATTGATTGCCTTTGCTGAGGGGTACCCATCTGATATCAGTTTTCTCCAGCACACAATTTGGTTTTGTTTTATTGTGGAATAAATTTATTTCACATGTACAGACATCTGAACCATAGTTGTAACGGATTTGAATGTTGGAACATAGGAAAACGCCTTGTTCAGTTGTGTCGCAAGCACTTAACTCTGAATTTGTAAAAGGAATGTATTGTTCCCGCAAAGTAGATATAGCCAAGAAAACAGTACATGGTTTAATGGCTACCACGGTATTGTTCATTATATTGGGTACAGGAATCAAATGAAACAGCTTGAGTATTTCACGTTCAACCAATGGTAAGGTTATTTTGAAAACAGCGTGGTGGTGTGTTAGTCTGCCCTTAACCTTCATGAGTCTGAATAATTGTAGCAAGTCAGTTTTTTCTGTCACTGGAAGTTTCACTGATGGTGGTGAATGGAGGATGGTCTGATTAATTTCACTTTGTAGCTGTTCTGGAGTAAGTAGCCATGGACTGATTTTTCCATGATGAGTATCCATTAGAGTGTCAAGGATTGATGATTGTATCTTTCTTATATTGTTTGTGATTAGAGTTGATTCCAGAACAGCTGAATGAAATAGTTGATTTAGTTGTACTTGTATTAATGCATTGTTGATATTATTTATATCATCTGAATAGATTTTAATTTCTTTCTCCAATCGTTCAAATCTTGACTTAGCTGTTATTTGATTCTGCCGGATGATATTAATTGTAGAATCAACAATTGATGTTTGATTCTTCAATAATTTTAGCAAATATGATTGATTGTCGTTGACTTGTTTTATTGTTTCTGACATCTGTTCGGCGTATTCAGAGTCCAGGACGCCAAATAATGAATGGGCAACGTTACCAACGATATTCAGCGCCCCTTTTTAACTCGTAGTAGTCGGTTATCTAGTTGTAATTCACTTTCCATGTGTTGAAAGTGCTCAAAGATACTGAGACAAGATGAATTTGTTTCTAAAATTTTACACAAGGTTTGTAATAACCATTGAAAAGAATTGATGTTTCTGACCAATAAGGTGCTAAATCCTAGTATACAAATAGATTCCATTCCGTAGTTGAAATAGCTGTAGTTCCAATTTGCTCAAAATGGATTCCTACCTTTGATCCAAACTTCTTATTCTCGGCTGGAGTTCCAAGAGCAAGTGGTACCAGCAATAATAACGTGATTAATGCCATGGTTAGATAATTTGTTGGTATTTTGACCTTTTTCTGCCTTTTAGCCTCAGGCTCTTCACTTGACGTAGATGTGAAATCACTTGTTGCCTTACTATTGCCATCAATTATTGCTTTAAAGTCTTGGTCGATAGGTAGTAACGCGATTCGATGTATTGGACGTTTGAACTGCCCATTAGCTGTTTTTGCTTCGACGACCCTGACAATACCATCGTCACCAGGATGAGTGTTTGTTACTCTCGCCAATGGCCATTTCATGACTGGCAGGTTGTCGTCTTTTATAATTACCATGTCCCCAATTTTAAGGTTAGGGGTTGCTTGTTCCACTTATGACGTTGCTGAAGTTGATTTAGATATTCAGAAGACCATCTTTTCCAAAATTCTTGTTTGAGGTGTGCTACAAGTTTCCAATGCTGAAGTCTCGAATTATTGATTGGAATGGCCCTACTATCTATTTGTGAAATAAGGGGTTCGCCTATGAGAAAGTGGCCAGGAGTCAGTGCTTCAAGGTTGTTTGGATCATTTGACATAGGGGTTAGTGGGCGTGAATTCAGTATTGCTTCAATTTCTATTATGACTGTTTCCAATTCTTCTTGTGTCAAAGATGCCGTTGCAACACTACGGAGTAGCAAATACTTTGCTGATTTTACAGCAGCTTCCCAGAGTCCCCCAAAGTGCGGTGCTCTTGGTGGAATAAAATAGAATTGTATTCCTCTTGAGCTGGCGGTGGAGATAACCAATTCTCGTCCCTTGTCAGAGTAAATGGTGTCAGCTAGTTCTGATAACTGATTCCTAGCTCCTACGAAATTAGTAGCGTTATCTGAATAGATATTTTGACACCGACCGCGGTGACCTATAAAGCGCTTTAATGCAGCAATAAAAGCTTCGGTTGTTAAATCGGAGACCAGTTCAAGATGGATAGCCTTCGTTGCAAAACAACAAAATACCGCTATATATGCCTTTGTCTGTTTTTTGCCGCGGACCCTGTAATGAATCCTGAATGGTCCACAATAGTCGACTCCGGCATTAACGAATGGACGTGCCGGAGTTATCCGAGTATGAGGTAAATTGCCCATGAGTTGTTGGCACAGTTGCGGATGTGCCTTAGCACATCTTAAACATTTTTGAACTGTGGATCTTGCCATTATTTTGCCTTTTATTGGCCAATATCTTTGTCTTATTATATTCAATAATGCTTGCGGTCCGCAATGATTATTTTCTTCATGGACCATCTTAAATAGAAGCTTTATAAGATGATCATTATATGGAATCAGCATTGGATGTTTCACGTCGTACGGTAACGTAGAAGCCTCCAATCGTCCTCCAACTCTCAGAACACCTTGCTGGTCAAGAAATGGCGTCAAACTAATAATTGAACTTTTCCTATCAATCTCCTTACTTTTCTTAAGTTGTTCAATTTCCGGTAAAAAATCAGATTTCTGAATGGCCTTTACAATCACACACAAGGAATTATGCAGTTCGCTTGGAGTAAGTGCTCTATGTGTTGCTCGCTCTTCGTTTTTCATTCTTGCATGTTGGATGAATCTGAGACCATAACCTATTATCCTCTGTAATCTTCCGAAGGAATTTTTGTGTTAAATTTTATATATGTAATCGTCAGAGGCAACTGTATTAAGTGCAACTGAACGTGTTTTCTTTATTTCGATGTCGCTGCTGATTTGTAACCGATGAGAGAAATTAGGTGGCCACATTTCTTTTTTTCCATGTTATAATATTATTTGCCAGGATAAACTCATTTGTTACCAGGATAACGTGATAAATAAAAAAATCTCTATTTTGTCCTTTCAATTCAAAAAAAAATATTACTATATTTATTAATATACTAGCTGACCACGGTCCGCGTTGCTGCCCTAAGCAAACATTAGTGTTGTATATGGCATTGGTGGTACAATATGAAAATTGGATTTTGCCCACGAATAAACTAAATATTGCGCCATCTGCCGGACGAACTTCAAACTACAGAGAAACACTCCTCACGCGCCATAAAGCATGTATATAAAGTTTGGTCTAAATCGGTGCAGTAGTTCTTTCGTTACGGTGCAAAATCACAAAATAAACTAAATATGGCGCCATCTGTCGGACGAACTTTAAACTCCACAGAAACACTCCTCACGCCCCATAGAGCATGTATATAAAGTTTGGTCTAAATCGGTGCAGTAGTTCTTGAGTTACGGTGCAAAATCACAAAAAAAAACTAAATATGAAAAACTAAATATGGCGCCATCTGTCGGACGAACTTCAAACTACACAGAAACACACCTCGCGCCCCATAGAGCATGTATATAAAGTTTTGTCAACATCGGTGCAGTAGTTCTTGAGTTATGATTGTCCCCTTTGTTAGTTTGTGCGTAGAAAAAATGAGAAGTGAATAGTTTTTTTTTTATTTTTTTTTCTTTACAAACCATGTCCTGAAAATTTCTAATCGAATAAAAAAAATCAGCAAAATCGCTCCAGCCGTTCTTATGTTATGCGATTACATACATGGACCGTTTCATTTTTATATATATAGATTTATAATTACAAAAATTATAATTTATTTTGTATCCTTGCTCTTCAACTAATATTTAAATATATATAATCTCACGGCAACCGACCAGTATCACGTTCGAACGATGACCAAAGAAAAACAGCTCCTCTCGAGGTCGTCTTCGTGTTTTATATTGGAGGTTTTTGTGGTGATTAGTGTGCTAGTGACTACCACGCCTGAGACCTATGGCCATTAGTGTCTCTGTGCACTACAACTAAATACATGTACCTGGGATCTATGGCTATTGGACACCAGTAGAAACCCTGTGCACCACTACATGAATTGGGTTTAATGTGTCTGTTTATGGCTGCTGACAAAGCTAATACATACTTATGCCAACTGTCCAGTCACAAGCACAGCTAAATCCCAACTAAAATAGTATTGATTACTACAAACGTGGTTCACTATTACTTCTTATCAATCTCCATAACAAAGACATTTAACGTATGGGAGAGTATTGATTAGTCCTCTCACACTCTTAACATATCATGAATTCTTAAGTATTGGTGATAAATTTAGTTAGTGATGATGATAAACATCCACACTCTCAACGAAAACAAATAATCTTTCATGTATGCGTGAGTAATGGCCGTTTCTCTTATACTGTTAAGATATAAGATAACATAACAATTTTTGCATACATGCTAATATTCTCAAAATGTAATAAAATAATTAGGTTTCACTTTTTATTTAATGTAATCTACAAGGCAATAAGTAATAATTGAAATCATTATGCAAAATGTACTTGATAAAAAAAATATTTAAATAAATAACATTCTTTTGCTAATATATATACATATATAAATAAATATATATGTAACGAAGCTTCGTTACATCTTCCTCGTTGTTTCGTTTTTTTTTTAAACTTTGGTGTTGTTGTCTTCAAGGCATTCCATATGGATGTCACTTCTGGGTTTGGGGTATATAATCTTTTCGTCCCCTATGATGAGCCAGACAGCTAAAGAACATCTTACCACAGTAACGGAATTGTAGACTCGTTTGAAACGTGCGCGTTTTCCCCGGCTCAACTGGTTGGATGGATGAAAGAGCTGCATGAATAACTTGTTACGGAATTGACGAGACATAAATCTGGAAATATAAAATGCTAGGAATTGTTAAAATTTTACTCTAACAACATAGTAGAATCAATGCTTTAACATATTTCTTAGCATTACAAACATAGGGTTCTGTCAATTCGCGCACCCTGCATTATTCTTGTAGTTGGCCACAATTCCTAAATATCGTCTGGCAACACGTCACTGATCTTAAAATTTTTACATTCCTTTTTGTTTCTCTCATTCATCTGCATGACCAGATTGTACCGTTATTTGATTGACCAATAGCAGCATGCTACGTGGCAGTGACTACGTGACGAAAATAGAGAAGAAAAAATTAGAAAACGATTTAAGGCTACATGCATAGTGATAGAAATGGAAAAGGACAGTCTGGTGTTAGCTCTAGAAATGAAGACACGGATCAAAAAGTTGTGGTGGAAAAAATAAAAGTGTGATGTGCAAAAAAAAGGGTGTTTTAAAGAAACAAAAAAGTAAGAAACGATTTAAAATACAAAAAAGACTAATTAAAACGGGTAGCAAAATTTGTAGAATATAAAAGCGGAAATTTTAAAGGAAAAATACAAGACAAATAAAACATTTTCAGTCGTACCGAAAAATTTTCGCATTGTTTAAATTAAATTTTCGCTCAAATAACCCTCACTTTTTTTTAATACCCAGACGTACACCCGTACGTGTAATAAAAGTAAAGATAGGAAAATTCAAAGCATTAAGCTTTAAGATTTGACAAAGTTAATGTGCAAGTTATCTAAGTTTAAGCTTAGTATTGTCAGTATAGGCATATAAATGTTATATACCTATTTATGTACATATATACGTGTGTATGTTAACAGTAGAGCCTTTATAGATGACAACGTACGTTATGTACAGTATGTAAACGAAATTAAAAAAAAAATAAGATTAAAATAGAAATTTGATCGGTACAAAGAAAAAGGAAAACTTAAATAATTCAAAACTGTGAATTAGAATTTTAAACTAAAATTAAACATTGGCCGCATTTTCGTGTTCGTACGGAAGGTTGTCCAAGTGTAACGTCGTCGTCAAGGGCATACCGGACAAAAGTAACAAAAAAAAAAGAAATTGAAAAAAAAATTATAAAGGAAAAATGAAGCAAAATTTTGAGAAAGAAAACCGTTAAGAGCATAAAACTAAAATCCCCGTGCACACAAACATAAAATAATGGCAGTAACTGTACAGAACAAACAATACAGCAACATTCAAAGCTAACGTAAAATAATAATTAAGAGAGAACAAATATATGTAAGTGCAACAAGAGAAATCAAATGAAATTATAAAAAAAAATGACAAAGACAACAAATTTTCCAAAATCCACAACATTATATTAAAAACAAAAAAAGAAACTTATTGAATGAAATATTTTTTATTAATTAATGTGAGTATCTAAAGAAGAGAAGAAAAATTAAACTAGACTTTATAGCTGGGGGAAATACCGATATTTTTCTGTGCAGCCACGCACTTCATCAGCACCCATGTCTATCTACTGGGGTAGAGATTATTATTAACATCAGCTATTTAACTTAAATTTCTATGAAATGGAATATGAGAATCGATTGTGTATACAATTATTGATTTGCCTTTGGCAAACACATTTGTAAGTAAGTATCACTATGTTTGCCAAAGGCAAATCAATAATTGTATACACAATCGATTCTCATATTCCATTTCATAGAAATTTAAGTTAAAAAGCTGATGTTAATAATAATCTCTACCCCAGTAGATAGACATGGGTGCTGATGAAGTGCGTGGCTGCACAGAAAAATATCGGTATTTCCCCCAGCTATAAAGTCTAGTTTAATTTTTCTTCTCTTCTTTAGATACTCACATTAATTAATAAAAAATATTTCATTCAATAAGAATTGAAATTACTGAACTCAAGCCTGATTAAGAAATTATTTCTGATTAAAAAATTCACTACAGTTCAATTAATTCTAAGAATGTCTCATTTAATTCATCATGGGCACGTGACAAAAATATGTTCACTTAGCGATCACTGTTCACTTGGCTATCACTGCTTCAGAATGCTGGAAAGCGAAGTCAACTGTAGAAAGCAAAAACAAAGTAACATAAAGCCACTACAATAATACTTATATGTATGCACCGATGGTGTATCGAAGAAGTAAAAATAATTAATGTGATGATCGTAAAAGATAACTAAGAATAGTTAAACATACATAGGTAGAGTGATATAACTTCGTGCTAACCTAAATAGAAAATGGAAAAACAGAAAATGAATAGTGATACTTACAAATGTGTCTGCCAAAGGCAAATCAATAATTGTATACACAATCGATTCTCATATTCCATTTCATAGAAATTTAAGTTAAATAGCTGATGTTAATAATAATCTCTACCCCACTAGATAGACATGGGTGCTGATGAAGTGCGTGGCTGCACAGAAAAATATCGGTATTTCCCCCAGCTATAAAGTCTAGTTTAATTTTTCTTCTCTTCTTTAGATACTCACATTAATTAATAAAAAATATTTCATTCAATAAGAATTGAAATTACTGAACTCAAGCCTGATTAAGAAATTATTTCTGATTAAAAAATTCACTACAGTTCAATTAATTCTAAAAATGTCTCATAAAAAAAGAAACGTTAAAACCAACAAAAATCATAAATGAGAGCAATTAATTAGGGTTGTGTAGTTCATGAACGAACTAGTTCAGTTGAACGATTCAGTAAATTGAACGATTCTGACTTTATACTATGTTTAGACGGTACGTGTTTCGCTCTCTATTCATGCTTCACGCCCCAATCATGACCGAATCCACTTGCTTCGCCATACAAAATTATGAGAGCGAATCAAGTAGATTCAATATGAATCTACTTGCGAAGCACGTAAAATTGGTATCTTCTCTAACTTTTATCGCAGTTAATCGCCACTTTATCTGAACTAGCTATCAAAACAAAATAGGTATATGTGTATGTGTGTGTTTGTAAACAAATAAAAACAAACCAAAAACATAGATGTGAGTTTAATATAAATAAATTTAATTAAGTTATGAATAATATAAAATGGAAAAATAAGAAGAAAATATAGAGATGCCTTCAAAAACAAGATTTCGCATGAGTGGAATTTATGTAAAGTATGTATGCTTATGTGTATGCATGTATAGACGTGCGTATGATACGTATGTTTGTGTGAATATACATAAAAAAAATGCCACGCGAACAGTGATGCCAACTTTTTCAGAGCAAAAACCACTGTGTATTCATAAAAAAGCAGTAAATGAAATAAGTACTCGTATATATGTACATATGTATGTACATAAATATATTTTTATTTATTTTTTTATATTTATCTATTTATTTGCAATACAGAGAAAGCCCATATGGCTAATTATAAATGTATTGAATTAGTAAAAATTACAATTTTAAATTTACTACATTTCATAGGTTTTTGTAATACCCCCCTGTTCTGAAAATCACGGTGATTTCAAATCACGTGATTTCAAAAGTAAACTATTAATAGTTGCCTTGGTAATGAGATTTTATTGCGTTTTAACTTTTTTTCATTTATAATAGCATATTTCTTCCAACTTCCAAAGCTATAAAACGTAAAATTTACAAAAGCAATGATTTAGCTTTTATTAATTTTTAGAAATCACCGTGATTTGGCATGTCGTGATTTGCAGAACAGGCCCGATAATTTCAATTATATCGAGCCATAGTTCGATTTTGCTTATAAGTGAAATATGAGTAGGAAAATAATTGCAAGTTCATTTGGGAAGACACTCCAATTATGGTGTACTATTTTAACAAGAGATGATCAACGAGAATTATACTCCTCGTTTCAAGAAATGCAATTTCATCTTTTTCCTCTGGCCATAAAACTGTTTTAATAAAACAATTAGATTTTTACATGAACATGGTTCAGTATGTTACATTCTGAACAACATAAGCCTTTTCTTTTTAGACCGTATTTTATATGAATGAAACAATTTGATTTATAAAATCATTATTGTATTTCTAACTTACTTTTAAAATATTTATAAGCGCTAAAAGTCATTTCTACTACAACATTTGAACATGGTAATGTTAATAGTCTTAGAGAAGATATTGACAGTATTAGAAATGGATTATGATTAGTTGAATTTCTATAATTATAAACTTCACTCCAAAATTTATCAGTTTTGAGCAAATTTTTCCATTTATGTATCCTTAAATTTCTGATACTTCGTTCTATTTCTTCAATTTCACCATCCCAGCAAAAATTGCCGCTTCCCAGAAGAGTTTTTGTAAGCCAGCTAGAAGCAATCCATTCAGTTTCCAAAAAGCCGTTAATTTTTTGCTTTACTAATTCGTTTTGCAGAAGCAATAATGTGTAGTTTTTGTGTACTCAGATGCAAAAGTTACTGGTGTAAATTTTTTTACTTTTGTCCACTTTGTTAGAGAGCCTTACGTTAGTATTTTTCAGAAGCATTTTTGGAAGCTTTCGTTATCAAGAAAGCAATACATTGCTTCCCTCAGTGGTTAGTAATTAGATTATTGTAATTAAGTTATTTTATAACGTGTATGGTATCCTCTGTAATTTCTAGAAATATATTCTTTTTTTTCACTATGAAAGATAAAGTTTTTCTTCCTTCATATTTCACCAAGCTGAATTAACATTCTGCAAAGGAAACTTTGCATGTCTAAAAGGGGTGAAAGCAGATAGTTTTTGAAAGTGAAAATAAGGCTACCACACTTTAACAAATTAATATTTAGTAGATTTGTAAAACGCACTAAAATCAAAGGTGAAAAGCACCAAAAAAAGGCAATAATTTCTTTTTAAAGCAACAATTTGAAAAATTCCGCACTGTTATGAATTAAAAAACTCTAAATCTAGTACGAAAAACACTAAATTGGCACGATGCACACGAAGCACGAATGCGTAGTCTAAACAGCATGATTCATAAACATGATTCAGAGAGCGAAGCAGGTGTTTCAACTCGTCGTCTAAACATAGCATTAGGATTGTTGTCTTTTTTATCGTTCATAGGTCTTTGCGTAAGGTTGGTAAACGTCAGAAACCATATTAAAATTTACACCAATGTATAAGCAAAATTTAAGTGCGACGTCTGACGTATAAAACTGAAAAAACAAAATTGTTAATTTTTTACATCATAGATCTTTTTTGTCGTTAAGTTCGTTATTTTCAGGGATGCAATTAATCTAATTACCAGATTCTGATATGATTTTATATATCTTTAACAATTTAATTGGGAATATTTATGTTTTCATGCCTTAAATTTAATTTCATTGATATTGGGAAGTATATTAAAGTGTGTTTTTTAATATTTCATCCATTTTAATACTATACCAGTCAAAATTGAAGTATTAAACATTTTAAGTTAGCTATTCAGTGGCAACATTGTTTTCCATGACTTGTTTGAAAAATAACGACTGGAAATTTACTTTCATTAAAACAGTTAAATAGTTAAGTGATTGAAATTTTATTTTATATATAATCCAAATTGTTAGCAAGAAAAAGAAAACAAAGTGAATTCGATTTTCATTTGGTCTATTTTTTACAAATAAACAAAATACCAAAGCAAGAACAACGACAAAAAGAAAATAAATCTGATCTTTCATTCAATCACCGTTCGTTCAGAGTAAATAAAGAACTATGAACGAAATGAACGAACTAGTTCATTTCATCGTTCGGATCAATCTGAACGATTCAGTAAAATGAACTATTATGCACAACTCTACAATTAATAGTACAGAAGTGAAAAAAACAACGCAAAGCACGTCGCCGAAATTTATTTGCCGCCGTCATCAGTTTCCTGTCGCCAGCATTTAGAAACGTCGTTCCATGCAGAGGGCGATTATTTGATAAATTGTATCCTTTTAAGCTAAGTACAATTATTACATACATTCTTTTGTAATATTTTTAGAACATATTATATCGTTATACACAGAAATTTTTTTTTTTGCTTTTGTGAGTCTTGAGTCGATTTAAGTTTCACTATTGTCGTTACGCACATGTGTACAAATATTGATGTATATTCATTTGACATATACATATACATGTATATATTTACATATATAGTGCATTTCGGTGGTAAACTACTTGATTTTGGATTTGGACATTCAATACTGATAAAACATAAAAATTATTTCTGTGTAAGGTATTTAAACTTTATTTTATTCTAAATATAAAAAAAAAAAACAAATGAGATATACACAAATAGTGTATTTTAAAATTTGTACTTATGTACATTTCGTGTACAAATGGCCATTTTAATTTAATTTAAATTAATGTATAAGTTTATATGCACAAATGAATTATACTAGCTTATTTCCTATTATTATTTTAGTTGTGCTGTAAATAAAGCTATGAAAATTTAAAAATGAATTGCTAAAGGATTAACTAAGGTATGATGGATGATAGATATGGTAAGGTGAGACGGACAATATCGTGGGAGAGTGACATAAGGGTACTCACACTGTCAAAGGCATAAGGGAGGGCTAAGTGTACCTGGTATGGCAAAACATTTGATCATACAAAGTACATGCATTGTACTATAGTAATGTTTTTTTTTTTATTTTACATACTAAGCTCTTGGGTTGAAGCGGCATGGAGGGTTTAGTTATTATGTGCTTACACGCGCAACAAATTAATACGGGTCAATGAATTTCCCTGCCCTGAGAAAGCTAGTCGGGGCGTATATCTGACCATGCCAACTTGACGATGTATTTTTTTTTTGTGTCCACTAGATCTTTATTTTCACAGAAGAGAACTTCTTCCAAAATATAAGGGGCGTGTAACAAACTTGGCTTTTAAAATCGATCTCTTCTTGATCTATCCTCAGATCTTTCACCAGATTCGCCAGAACATCGGACTTTGGTGTTAACGCAACTCTTGCCTGCTTTAACTGCAACCTGGGAAGAGTTATGACTGACGTTATTTTCACTTTATCGTCAGGAGATTGGAGATATATGGTTTTTCGGCGTTTCTTATTTTCTTCTTTAATGGCTTGTCTAAAACGTAAACAGCTCTTCTTAAACTTGTTATCGGTCATTTTGCAGCTCGGTCTGATATGTTTTTATGTCTTTTAAATGTGCGGTAAATTTTTTATTTTTATTTTCCGGATCAACTGTGTGATCAGGTAAGGTCCGTTGAAGCGGGGTGCAAGTTTGGCTGCAAAATATTCAGAAGCTTTAGATAAAACATGTTTTCTTACCAACACAAGATCACCCCTTTTTGGGGTTCATTCTCGACGAATTAGGTTATAGTGAAATGCTTGTGTGTCCGATGCTTTTTTTAGGTTACGGCGTACTATTTCGAACACTTCTTGCAAATGGTTATGTTTTTCCTCTGGACTCGTATCAATAACAGAACCCTTCTAATCAGTTTTTTTGTCAAACAAGGTATTTGGTAGACGCAGTTCTCTACCGAGAGTTAAAAAAGCGGGGCTGTATTTAGTTGACACTTGTTTACTTGAATTTAAGGCCAAAGTTAGATCTGGCAGATTTTCGTCCCACTTCCTCTGGTTTTTTTCCGTATACTGTGCTATCATTGTTTTTATAGTCCTGTTAGTTCTTTCAGTGGGGCTTTCATGTGGCGAATAAGATGCCGTGAATTGTTGTCTTACCCCTAATGTTTTAAAATACTTTTGACAATCACGACTTGTAAATTGAGCACCATTGTCCGTCACAAGAACATGTGGTACACCAAAATGAGACAAAATTCTCTCATGAAAAGCCTTTAGAAAAGTTTGAGTTGTTGCCTTTCGAACTGCGTCAAATTCGGACCATTTGGTAAATTTATCATGAAAACAAATAAGTGTTGTGTTACCGTGAATAGACCGCGGCAAAGGACCAACAAAATCTGCAGTTATGGTGTGTCCAGGAGCGAGAGCGAAAGATGTGTACATTTTTCCGGCTGGGGCCTGTTGGAGTGGTTTGAAACGCTGACACGCCTCACATTTCCTCACGTATTTTGTTACGTCGCGAAAGAAGCCTGGCCAATAATAGTATCTAGTTACTCGTGCTATAGTCTTATTTATACCAAGGTGTCCTGCAGTAGTATTGTCATGACATTCCCTAAGGACATCGTTCCTATCCGCTTTTGACACTACTAGCTTCCATGGGACAGGATCATTATCGTTATAATTAGAAAAATCGAAAATATGCCTACGTAAATTACCTTGATCGTCTATTTGGTAATTGGGTAGTTTTTCTGGATATGTCTTCACTGTTTGAAACTTCTTTTGATACCATGGATCGCTGCTATCATCGACCTTTTTGAGAGTTTGTATAGTCGGAATTTGACTTTCAACGGCAATCGGTGCTCGAGAAAGTGCGTCTGCAATGACATTAAGCTTTCCTTTACGATATCGGATTTCATAGCTAAACTGCATTAATTCTAGTGCCCAGCGTGCAATTCTTCCAGCCGGAGATTGAGTTGAATTGAGACACTTTAGTGACTGGTGGTCGGTGACAATAATAAAGTGATACCCTTCGTAATGCCTCATTTTTCTAATGCCCCATATAATGGCGAGACATTCTTTCTCCGTAACGGTATAGTTTCGTTCCGCCGTCAATAGTGTACGACTAGCATAAGCAATTACTTTTTCACCATCATCATACTCCTGTGTTAATACAGCCCCCAAGCCGACATCACTAGCGTCTGTTTGTAAAATGAAAGGGCGGGGAAAATCTGGACAGGTTAGGGCTGGCGCTTCTATTAATTTCTGTTTTTACTTCTTCAAATGCTGCCTTTTGTCGTGCTCCCCAGGCCCATTTTTGCTTTTTTTTTTAACAGTTCATTCAGAGGACCAGTTAAGGTAGAAAAATTTGGTACAAACCGTCTATACCAAGCTGCAGTATTTAAAAATGACCTTAGTTCTTTCAGCGTAGTGGGTTCAGGGAGGACAGATATTGCCTTCACCTTTTCCGGGTCGGTATGTATTCCGTTTTCGCTTACCATATGACCCAAATAGCGTATTAGCGGCAATTAGTCGATCAAAAACTGTTCTCAAATTACGAAGATGTTCCTCTAATGTTCGTCCTAGAACAATGATATCGTCGAGATAAGCGAAAGCAATGGAGTCCAACTCAGTGCCGATGACGGAATCTAATGCACGTTGAAATGTAGCCGAGGCGGAATGCAGGCCGAACGGCATTACTCGCCATTGAAATAAACCACGACCGGGAACCGTAAAAGCGGTGTATATTTTACTGCCTGGTGCCATAGGAATTTGCCAGTATCCATTACGAAGGTCGATAGTGCTAAAATATTTGCTGTTCCTTAATTTTTCTAGAATCGAATTTATCTGGGGAATAGGATACGCATCTCGAAAATCTATGCAAAGCCTCCACTCATCATTTTTCTTACGTACCAGTACGATTGGTGAACTGTATGGGCTTTTGGAGGGTTCAGTCTTGCCCTCCTTCAATAGTTCGTCTATCTGCTTGTTGATAATTTCTTGCATGGCGGGGTTTCGTGGGTAGTAACGTTGGCGAAGTGGTCGAGCATGTTTCATGGAAATTACGTGTTGTGTTATATCCGAAGGGCCGCTAATGGCTTCGAAACGTTTCAATTCGTTTTCTAAAAATGCTTCAACCTGTTCTTCGCATTTAACCTCTGCGGGGTTTAGAGACGCCGTTCTCTGTAACGAGCTTATAATACTATTATTTATACTATTAAATGTGTTCAAACTCATAACTTTTGATCGGGGAATAATATGCAATTCATGACCTGTTTCTTTAAAAAAGTTTATTCCTAGTATAATTGGATCTAGACTAGTTTTAAGAACTAGGAAATTATGACGGTATACTACGCCATTCATTACAAACCAAAGACTTACCGCCCCTTCAACACTAATTCTAGATCGGTCTGCTAAGTGAAGCGCATCGCAATCGGCTGCAGCCAAGGGAATTTGTAATACTTCTATAAGTGACCGCTGAATACAAGAATGAGTGGCACCTGTATCCACAATTGCTGACATCGTTTTATTTTTTATCGTTAGCCATTTTCGCGATCGAAAGTCGTTATCGAAAGTCGTTATCGAGATAAAGTTTGATTGGAAAGGCCGTAGGTTTTAAAGGTCTTCTGCCCTTTCCTTTACAAGAGGACCTCTTCTTAAGTTTTCCGCATTTATTCGGCAGCACTCCACCGTTTTCACACCTCTCCTACCACAGTCTCAGCAAATAGTATTTGGGGTTTTGTACAGCCAGCTCGGCTGTGGCCGTTTTCACCGCACCGGTAACACACATATTGGGAATTGTTGGTAGTAACTGCAGTCTGTACATGTCGGGCGACTTTGATTTGTTTGTTCTCCTCTTCACGTATATTTTCAAGTTCTTGGGCCTGTATAATGAGCTCAAGTAATTGTGTAAAATCTCCTCTTTTAATGTAAAGTTTGTGCTCTGCTCTACAATTTTTGTATATCCGTTCTAACTGCTCACTCGCTGTTAAACTCGTCCATCTCATCATCGATTGTATTTCGGTTACGTACAAGACGAAGCTTTCGTTTGTTTTTTGATGTCGATTTCTAATGGCATCATCTAAATTTTCAAAAAAACGGCTAGGTAAAAAAAACAATTTAAAATATTCTACGAAATCTTGGTAGCCATTCCAGTTAATTTTATTATTGCGATACCAAGCCAAAGCATGGCCCTTTAGCAGTTCTGGCATATAGCTTAATAAATTATTTTGAGGTATGGAGTAACACGTGGCCAATTCTTCAATTCTTTCCAAAAAGCATAATGGATCACTACCACCATCGTACTTAACACCCCATTTACGCACCTTATCGCACATCTCCGAAATATTAGACGTACCATCTTCAGACTCAGTAGACAACCGTACAGGAGAAGGATTATTACTAGGAACTTTTAACTCTCTGATACCGCCATAATTTGACCTTAAATTATTTATGTAAAGCTCGTGATCAGGGGGAATATCGTCACTATCCAAATACGGTACCATCGACGTTCATTCCAAGATCTTTTAATCAAGTCGATAGAGCGTCCTTTTTCAGGAAATTTATGAAAGATCTACTCATTTTGTGTTAGTAGATATTTTATTGTTATTTTAATTTAAAGCACGTTTCTTTTTTTTTAATTTAATGTTTTAATTATTTATCTATTTGTTTTTGTTTTAAAGTCCCTGCTCGGGCGCCATTTATAATATTATTTGCCAGGATAAACTCATTTGTTACCAGGATAACGTGATAAATAAAAAAATCTCTATTTTGTCCTTTCAATTAAAAAAAAATATTACTATATTTATTAATATATTTATAATTACAAAAATTATAATTTATTTTGTATCCTTGCTCTTCAACTAATATTTAAATATATATAATCTCACGGGAACCGACCAGTATCACGTTCGAACGATGACCAAAGAAAAACAGCTCCTCTCGAGGTCGACTTCGTGTTTTATATTGGAGGTTTTTGTGGTGATTAGTGTGTTAGTGACTACCACGCCTGAGACCTATGGCCATTAGTGTCTCTGTGCACTACAACTAAATACATGTACCTGGGATCTATGGCTATTGGACACCAGTAGAAACCCTGTGCACCACTACATGAATTGGGTTTAATGTGTCTGTTTATGGCTGCTGACAAGGCTAATACATACTTATGCCAGCTGTCCAGTCACAAGCACAGCTAAATCCCAACTAAAATAGTATTGATTACTACAAACGTGGTTCACTATTACTTCTTATCAATCTCCATAACAAAGACATTTAACGTATGGGAGAGTATTGATTAGTCCTCTCACACTCTTAACATATCATGAATTCTTAAGTATTGGTGATAAATTTAGTTAGTGATGATGATAAACATCCACACTCTCAACGAAAACAAATAATCTTTCATGTATGCGTGAGTAATGGCCGTTTCTCTTATACTGTTAAGATATAAGATAACATAACAATTTTTACATACATGCTAATATTCTCAAAATGCAATAAAATAATTAGGTTTCACTTTTTATATAATGTAATCTATAAGGCAATAAGTAATAATTGAAATCATTATGCAAAATGTACTTGATAAAAAAAATATTTAAATTAATAACATTCTTTTGGTAATATTTATATATATAAATATGTATATATGTAACGAAGCTTCGTTACAATGTAGAAACAGTGGTCCGTAGAACCACAACATGGATGAGCGAAGTTTTGGCGCTGGCAAGCCCCTGGATAATATGTCAGCTGGATTATCTTTTGAAGAGACGTGACGCCATTGATTTGCCAGTGTTAATGACTGAGGCTACTCGGTTGGCCACAAATGTTTGATACAAAGTCGACTGTGTATTTATCCAGGACAGCACAATTTCGGAATCAGTCCATAGGAATATTGGTAGGTTCTTAGTCTGCAGATCTGCTTTAATTCTGTCAGCGAGTTGTGCAGCTATAACTGCAGCGCATAGTTCAAGACGTGGCAACGTTTGTTCTTTCAATGGAGCAACCCGACTTTTTGCGCAGAGCAATTGTACTATGATTCGTCCATCTTTTAGCTTCGCACGCACGTATGCGACTGCACCAAATGCTCTCTCGGATGCATCTGCGAATATATGTATATTATTTAAATCCTTTAAGTCTTCCCTGAAGGTATTCCATGCAGTACGGAGATTTTCTGGAAGTTGTTCATCCCAATCTAATTTTTGTTGCCATAATTGTTGAATGAATATTTTTGCCCTCACAACTACTGGCGCCAGCAGTCCGAGGGGATCAAACAATTTTGCGATGTCTGAAGCTGCAGTTCGTTTAGATGCACTCTTGATATTGTCTAATTTTACCTTGATGCAAAATCCATCAGATTTAGGTACCCCCATTAATCCAAGCGTTTTTACTGTATTGGCCTTGTTATTGTTAAAGTCCAAGTCCACCTCTTGATCTCCTACTGGAATATTTTTAAGTAGCTGGGGGTGATTTGCACACCATTTTTTTAAAATGAAGCCATGGGCTCTCAAAAGTGTAATCAATTGCCTTTGTGTCTCAATCGCAATATTTAAATTATCCGAACCACCCAGGCCGTCATCGACATAAAAATTGTGTTTCAACATTTGGGAACCTTCTGGAAAGTCCACCATATTTTCATCAGCAATCCTCTGTAAGCATTTTGTTGCCAGGTACGGTGCTGCCCGTGTTCCATATGTTACAGTGTTGAACTTGTAATAATTTATGGGTGCCGCTGGGTTTTCCCTCCACATAATTAATTGGTATTATTGGTCATCAGGATGAATTAGAATTTGCCGATACATTTTCTCGATATCGGTAGTGAAAACATATTTTGTAGTTCGAAAACGCAGTAAGATTGAAAATAATTCGCTCTGAACAGTTGGCCCAGTGTACATCAAATCATTCAATGAATAGCCCGAAGTAGTTTTTGCCGATGCATCAAAAACCACTCTAAGCTTAGTTGTAGAGCTATCTGGTTTCAATACACTGTGATGGGGTATAAAGTATTTAGGCCCACACAAGGAATCGATATCGACTTCCTGCATATGGCCTAATTGTTTATATTGTTGCATGAACTGCACATACTGTGTACGAATGGGCTAATTTTTTTGAAGTTTCCGTTCTAGCCCCAAAAACCTGTTGTACGTCATCGCATGTGAATCTCCCAGAGCCTCTGGACGGAATTCTAACTACAAAACGACCTTCTTAGTTAGTGCGTACATGCTGACCAAAATGTAGTTCACATTGTTTGTCTGAAGGTGACAATGGTTTTTTGTTCTCTTGAATTTCGTCCAGTTTCCAAAGTTGCTCTATAGTTTCTTCCAATGATGTAGCCTTGTCAAATATTGCACATATTGTATGTGGGTTGCTGGCAATCGACTTTTGTTCCACAGGTCCAGCAACAATCCATCCAAGTGATGTATTTTGAAGAATTGGAAGATCATTAGACAACTTAATTGTACCTGATTGAGTCAAACTGAAGAAGAACTCCGCTCCAAGTGGTATGTCGATTTTTTCTGGTTTGTAAAAATGGGGATCTGCTAAATGAATATGTTTTGGAATGTTCCAGGATGAAACATTGATATGTTGACTGGGCTGTGCTGGAATTATGTCTGGAAGAATATAGGCTTCCAAATTAGTCACGAAACTGTGGTCGCGGGATTTCATGATGACATTAATTCGTTGTGATGATCGCTTTTGTACTTTGCCCACACCGTCAATACATAGCGATGCTTCTGTTGGTGAAATTCCCAATTTTTTTATCAAACGTTCAGACACAGTACTCACCTGTGAACCTGAGTCTATTACAGCCCGAAATTCATTAGAGATTCCATTTGGAGCCACAATTACAACCCTTGCTGTAGCCAATAACACAACGCCCTGGCGGCCCATGACTGTTTTTGTTGCTGTCGTTGCAACCGCTGCTTCATTTTTGAACGATTCTGTTGCATTATTGTCTGTCTCCGAACTATTTCTCTTTTCTGAGTTTTTCCGCTTCGGTAAATGTACCAACGTGTTATGCTTTTGTGCACACAATTTGCAGCTACTCGAATTACATGCCTTTGCATTGTGGTCGGCTTTGAAGCAATTTACGCATAATTTTTGTTGTTGTACCCATCGCAACCGTTGTGATTCTGATAATTGTTTAAATTTACTACAAAAGTAGAGCTTATGGTTTCCGTTGTTGCACAATTTGCAGGTACCACTATATTTTAAGTTGGACGCTGCACTTACGTTCGAAGCTGCAATAGATGAAACAACTTTGTAATGAGTTGTTTTTTCTTTTTGAGCAATTGCTTCCATTGATTGAAACTGTAGTTCCAGAAATGTGAGAAATTCTGAAATTATTGGTACTTCTTTAGGGTTGCTTAACGATTGCATATATCTGACGTGTGTATTTTTGTCAAGTTTTTTTATTAATAGTTGTATGAAAATTGCGTCCCAGTCTGCCGTTGCAATCCCTAAATTATTGAGAGCTAATAAAGATTCCTTAGTGATATCATGCAGGGCCTTAATTGATGATATAGATGATGACACAGCAGGTTGGCTGATTATTCTTTCTACGAGGGTAGCAACAAGAACCCTTTTGTTATTGTGTCTGTCTTGTAATGTTTGCCAAGCGGTGTTATAATTTTCTTGTGTTAGTGTAAACTGGCGAATTAAATGTTCGGCTTCTCCGGAAACATTCGATTTCAAATACCACATTTTTTGTATTGCAGGGATAGCTTCTTTGTCTACCATTTCAGAAAACAAATCATGAAATTGTCGCCATTTAAGGTAATCTCCATTGAAATGTGGGATTGTAACCTTTGGCAATGGTAGAGAGCTTTGTACAAAAGAATTTGATGATGTAGTTTGTGGGCTTACAGTACTTGTTTGATGCTTTGAAGCCATTATGGAAAGATTGACCAACTGCTCTTGAACCTTGTCGTTTAATTCATAAAATTTGTCAATGTCAAAACCAGAAATCAATGGATCGTCAAAGATCTCACATATATTGTCGTATAAGACCAAGATCTGGTCCCAAAGTTTGTTGATAGTTGCCAATTTGATGTCGTAGAATGGACGTGGTTGTATTTCATCGGTAATGGTTAATCCATTTAAAAACCTACTTAAGGCTGTCATTCTAGCTTGTGCCTTGAGAATCAGGCCCTGGTTTTCATTGGACTCTTGATGAGCCACTGAAGCAACAGTGCTTTTAGTTGCTGGTAGCGTTTGATGGTTTAATGCCATTAGACGATTGGCCTCTGTTGTGAATAAATTTATGTATGAGTTTGTTAGCTCACTAATTTTGGCATAATAATCTGACGTAAAATATTCATGCGCTGTTTTTAGTGTTTCAACATCGTCACGCATACGCAATTCTGTATCCTTGGCTTCAAATATATCCCAGGACTCCGAAATTTGCCTTTTACGCGCCTCAAAGTACTCTGTGGTTGTTTTTCTGTCCGCAGAATCCTTTTTGAAGTTACGCACTATCGTTTGAATTGCTTCGCCTGTTTTCAACAGTGAATCCAAAATATTTGCCGTCGCCATTGTGTATGATCAGGAACTGCCACAAACGTTTGGTGAAGGAAAGAATTCAATGGTTGTCGGGATCACCCAAATGTTACCCAAAATGTTATCTTGGTGAATTATGTTGGACCGGATGATAACCTCTGCCTTTGTTGCGCTGTTGCGTGTTTTTCAAACTACTTAAAGTTTGAAAGCTAGGGGTCACCAAAATGTTTAGAATGAAAGTATTGTAATGTTTTATTAGTATGAATCAATTCAAACACATAAACTTGAACTGTACTAATTTTCTCTGTTTTCTTTTGTCCTCAAGCACTTGGAACTTGAAGATTAGAGATTTTTACTTTCAAGCACTTGGAACTTGAACGTAATGTGATCAATAAATAAAAGCGAGTTTTTACTACTGATACAAACATAATTTTTATTGGAATATTTATACTACAATTATTAACAATTAATTGTTGAGTCAACAAATATGCTTAAAACTAAATTTACGTTAAATTGACCAATCAGATTAAAGTGACAATATTTTCAGTAAATTCAATGTGTAATATGATATCTTTTTATTAACAATTTTTGTTTGTCAGCTAATCGAGTGTAAGTAAACAATATTAATAGAATTCACTATTATCATTAATAATTATTAAGTGGATTCACGGGTTTTTGAGCAGACCCATAGCCTGTTTAACGAAAGAATATACAGGGCATCCTCTGTAGTTAGCGGTGTGATTACCTCCACAATTGCTGCATTTTTTTCAGCTTGATCTTTTGGCTTAGTACAGGTAGCATTACCATGCAATTCACCGCAAATAACACAAACTGCAGGCAATTTTCAGTAAGGTTTTGTGTGGCCATATTCTTGGCAATTATGGCACTGTACGGGACCTGAACGCTTACGTGGCTCTTCAACTGTGATTTTTCGGTATAAGAGGTATTTTAGACTATAAATTGGGTGCGTCGTCGTTTTTTTTCAACTGTATATCATTCGGCTCCAGTTCAACACGAAATAAAGGCTGGGCAATCTTCTCTCTATTGATTATATTGGTAACATTTTTTACCTTAAATCCTTGGTCGATAAGTGCACATTTTACTTCTTCGGGCTCAACATATGAATCTATGCCCTTTAACACTATCTGCAGGCCTTTAGCACTCTTAAGTTGGTAAGTGTAAAAATTTGTTTTATTTTTTTTCAAACTCACTAACAATTTTTCGGAAATCTTTTTCATCATGTATTTTCATCTATATTACCTCGTTTAATTGGAATGATGTGAAAAGTATTTTTACCAATAGTCGACAGTAGTTTTTTTAGAAGCGCGTTAGAATTTTTTTCTCTCAGATAAATAGGTGGTGGCTTAAGACTTTTGCGATGATGCAGCGGGCTTGTCGGTTTTGTCTTGCAATAGTGAAAAACGATTTTGACGATTGATAGAAGATGCGCTGTTATCCCTAGACACCTTTGGGGCAGATCCAATTTTATGAAATAAATGCACGTTTGTAGCTATCAAATCTATGGATATAAGTTGAAACGTTAAGACTCACCACTAATGTTCGTGTGCAATTGCAAAATAGTCAATCAGCTTTAAAGCAAGCCACAGACCTTGCGACCGTTGGTACAACATGAGCAGGTTGTATATGAGATTGTAAGGTGTGTGAGGTCGTCAGATGAAGTTGTGTCTCGGTTGTATGAAAGATTAAAAAGATTTGATTTTTTTGCAAGTTGTATACCTGTCTATAAAATTTAGGACTTGGTTGTACAACTTCAAATTAATTTTCTTCGTATTTTTGTTGTGGTCATATAAAAAACGTTGCGCACGAATTCAAACTTGCTTTTGTGAATGCATCGGAACTTTTCATAAAGGTAATTAAATACTTCGTCTAACATCCACTTGTAATTTTTGTTCTCACTTTCTTTTAATATTTTCAAAAGTTTGTTGTTAGAATACATTTCTTTTTATATAAACCACTACTTTAACCAAATTCTTTTTTTCCGTCCTTTTTTACGTTCTTCTTCTTATGTTTTCACCAAAAAAATATTCCACTACAAATACGCGACATAGTACCCGATGTCGTTTAGTCAAAAAAAAAAATTAAGAAATGAAGTTGTACTCCAATGTTGTACACGTTGTTATATAGTTTGTGCGCAAAACACATCACTTGGTAATCCAACATGATGTACCAACGGTAGCAAGGTCTGTGGGTTGCATAACATTTTCAAAGCAATTGCTTTTAATGGGTGATGTAAAAATTCCAATTGATAATGATGGTTTCATTACAATTCCGAGAGATTTTTGCATATTCACTAGGGTGATCGATTATTCGACTTTTTCCAAAACCCGGTTCGAATAGTTCGAATATTTGAAATTATGAAAAACCCGGTTTCGGTTTTTACAATTCAGGAAAAACCGGTCAATCGGTTTTTTTTTAAGAAAGAAAATTATACAAAAGTTTTGGTTTTACATTGCTTTATTCAAAAAAAATAGTTAAGAGTTCATGTAAATTCTATAAAACAATACAAAAATTATAGTAAAACATTAAAATTAACTTCATATACTTATGTAAGTATGTAACTTGGGGGCCACACGTTCAATTTTTGCCTTTCAATTCCTTTCAATTTTCAATACACTCGCACTTTTTTTACTTACACACTCAAACTTTTTAAATTGAAAACTAGATTGCTATCAATTTCACCTATCCATTTAAATGGCAATTAAATTTTCAATTTGAACGGCTGGTCACAGCACACATTGATTGAAGCTACAAATTTGAGTTGTTTCTTCGTCGGTGGCATTTAAAAAATGAAATTGACTATCAATTTGTGCAACAGCTATTAATTTAAAGGAATTTTGACAAACAGTATATGTGATGAAATTGAAAGCTATTTATTGAACGTGTGGCTGCAGCGTAAAGTACATACTAGGGGTGGAAATTTTTTTTTTGTGACTACCGATGTTTTAATTCTGCCATCGATTAATACTAAAAAGCAATCGATATTTTTTGGTCACTATCGATAATAAATGATATACCACAAAAAACAAAAAATGTAAAATCCATAAACAAAAATAACTTAATGACGGGAAAATTTCTTCCGCTTATCTCACTTAATTTTCATACAATTATATTATTTTTGTTATTTATTGAACTGACAAATCAATTTACATATATTTAACTTAGTTTTGTTTTGTGTATATATATTTTGGTTCGAATTTTTAAATAAATGTGTACATTATACGAGAACCATACATCTTCGATACTTTCACGGTAGTATCGTCGATATATCAATAATTTTTATAATTTTTGATAGTCTTGAATCGATATATCGATAAAGTTTTTTAAACTATTGCAAACCTTCAATAGTGACACTATCGATGGATGTCTACCTCTATACAAAATATGAAGCAAAATGTCAACAAAACTAAAACCCACTTTTTGCAAATGGATTTTGACATCCATTGCACACCATAAGGTCAATTTAATAGCCTCTGCTACCACCTCATAAAATAATTTCGCATTTATTTCATGTTTCAGTAAGTGTTGCCATGCTCAAAAAATGCTTAGAACCTTTACACTGAAAAAAATACTTATGAAAATCAACAGAACACGTTGGTCTAAGTTTTAACATAGTAAAAACTAATTTTATTGCAAAATATACAAATCGAAAAGTATTCGACTCAGCCGGTTTTTATATTGTAAAAAAACTGGACTATTCGACTTTCGAAAAATCAACGTTTTAAACAACCGACAACCGTAATGTGAAAAAACCGGGTTTTAAAACCGGTTGAAAAACCCAGTCGATCACCCTAATATTCACACAATCAAAAGAAGAACTAATTGAAAAAGTCTTCCCAAATATACAACAGCAATACAAAAATCATGCTTTGTTGAGTGAAAGAGCTATATTGGCAGGAAAAAATAAGGATGTCAAACGAGTACATACGTTGGAAAGGTCTATTTTCACTGATAGTTTATAAAAAAAAACATCAAAAATTTTTTACGAATGTGCGTTATACGCATATGATAGTGTGTTTTCCTTATATAAAATGTATTTTTTTCTTATGAAAATTACATTTTGTCGGTATAAGGAACTGCTTGCTCGCGTCATTTGATTTATTTAATTTCTGTGTGTTTATTGCCACCAAATACAACTTTAACCGCATTTTTTTTAAATTGCGCCAAGAAGATTCATTTGCAAGAGCATTGCTTTATGCTCAGGTTCCATCATATTATACTTGGAATGAACCAAAAAAGGCATTTCAACGTCTGTTCAAGGTCATCCAAATGTGTTTGAAACTGATGCTTTAGGTCGAATTTATACAGTTCACCCAAATAATGATGAATGGTTTTATTTACGTTTGCTTTTGATAAATGTTTATGGTCCAACATCATTTAGTTATTTGAGAACACTTTATGGACAATTATGCGCCACTTACCGTGAAGCATGTCAAAAACTAGGATTGCTGCAGCACGATACACATTGGGAAAATACATTAACTGATACATCGGTATCAGCATATCCACAACAAATTAGAATTTTATTTTCTATCATTATCTCAACGTGCAACCCGGCTAATCCATCTGCTTTATGGATGAAATTTCGAGATTACATTACAGAAGATACTTTAAATCGAATACGCACCTTAAATATTAATGCTCAATTGAATTATACAGAGGAAATGTATTATGAGGCATTGATATTGATTGAGGATATCTGTTTAGGAATGGCGAGTAAAGCTTTGGCTCAGTTATGTATGCCATCACCAAATCGTTCAAGAAATGATATTTTTAATCAAGATTTGCTTCGAGAAAAGAATTATGATCCAAATGTGCTGACAAATTATGTTTAAGAAAATATTCCTAAATTAAATCAACAGCAAAAATTAGCTTATGAAAAAATTATGCAAGAAATTGATAATGATAATGGTGGGATGTACTTCTTGGATGAACCTTTAATTTTAGCAACTGTACGAGCACGAGGTAGAATTGCTTTGGCTCTTGCATCTTCTGGAATTGCAGCAACTTTATTGAATGGTGGTAGGACAGCGCATTCAGCGCTAAAATTGCATTTGAATATGACGATAAATGAAGCACCATCATGCACTTTATCAAAAACTTCTGGCATGGCTAGAGTTTTGAAACAATTTGATATTTTGTTGTGGGATGAATGCTCAATGGCACACAAGAAATCAATTGAAGCTTTGGATCGAACAATGAGAGATTTCCGTGGAAATCAAAAGTTATTTGGTGGTGCCTTAATATTGTTAGCAGGAGACCTTAGACAAACACTACCTTTTATCTCAAAATCAACACCAGCTGATGAAATTTATTTTTTTTCATATATATATATTTATTTATTGTATCTTCAAAAATGAGCTAACAATAAGTAATCAAATCTTAAATCTAAATATAATTATTACACCTAATTCACACGTTGATTTTTCAATGATTTTTTAAAACACGATTTTTGTAGTTTGTAGGCGAACGGTATAGAAAAGCAAAGGGGGTAGAAAAAAAATCACATTTTCCGTTTTCTGAGTTTTTTTTTAAATTTTCTTTACACATATTTTAATTTTTGGTATGTTGCTTTATTTTATTTTTTCATTCAATGCGACAACAGCTTTTTATAATAGAAAACAGTGTTACCTGTAGGTTATTTTGTCGCTAATATAGGAGTATAGGGAATATCGGAAAAATATTTTATTTTTGTTGTGGTCATATAAAAAACGTTGCGCACGAATTCAAACTTGCTTTTGTGAATGCATCGGAACTTTTCATAAAGGTAATTAAATACTTCGTCTAACATCCACTTGTAATTTTTGTTCTCACTTTCTTTTAATATTTTCAAAAGTTTGTTGTTAGAATACATTTCTTTTTATATAAACCACTACTTTAACCAAATTCTTTTTTTCCGTCCTTTTTTACGTTCTTCTTCTTATGTTTTCACCAAAAAAATATTCCACTACAAATACGCGACATAGTACCCGATGTCGTTTAGTCAAAAAAAAAATTAAGAAATGAAGTTGTACTCCAATGTTGTACACGTTGTTATATAGTTTGTGCGCAAAACACATCACTTGGTAATCCAACATGATGTACCAACGGTAGCAAGGTCTGTGGGTTGCATAACATTTTCAAAGCAATTGCTTTTAATGGGTGATGTAAAAATTCCAATTGATAATGATGGTTTCATTACAATTCCGAGAGATTTTTGCATATTCACTAGGGTGATCGATTATTCGACTTTTTCCAAAACCCGGTTTTCGAATAGTTCGAATATTTGAAATTATGAAAAACCCGGTTTCGGTTTTTACAATTCAGGAAAAACCGGTCAATCGGTTTTTTTTAAGAAAGAAAATTATACAAAAGTTTTGGTTTTACATTGCTTTATTCAAAAAAAATAGTTAAGAGTTCATGTAAATTCTATAAAACAATACAAAAATTATAGTAAAACATTAAAATTAACTTCATATACTTATGTAAGTATGTAACTTGGGGGCCACACGTTCAATTTTTGCCTTTCAATTCCTTTCAATTTTCAATACACTCGCACTTTTTTTACTTACACACTCAAACTTTTTAAATTGAAAACTAGATTGCTATCAATTTCACCTATCCATTTAAATGGCAATTAAATTTTCAATTTGAACGGCTGGTCACAGCACACATTGATTGAAGCTACAAATTTGAGTTGTTTCTTCGTCGGTGGCATTTAAAAAATGAAATTGACTATCAATTTGTGCAACAGCTATTAATTTAAAGGAATTTTGACAAACAGTATATGTGATGAAATTGAAAGCTATTTATTGAACGTGTGGCTGCAGCGTAAAGTACATACTAGGGGTGGAAATTTTTTTTTTGTGACTACCGATGTTTTAATTCTGCCATCGATTAATACTAAAAAGCAATCGATATTTTTTGGTCACTATCGATAATAAATGATATACCACAAAAAACAAAAAATGTAAAATCCATAAACAAAAATAACTTAATGACGGGAAAATTTCTTCCGCTTATCTCACTTAATTTTCATACAATTATATTATTTTTGTTATTTATTGAACTGACAAATCAATTTACATATATTTAACTTAGTTTTGTTTTGTGTATATATATTTTGGTTCGAATTTTTAAATAAATATGTACATTATACGAGAACCATACATCTTCGATACTTTCACGGTAGTATCGTCGATATATCAATAATTTTTATAATTTTTGATAGTCTTGAATCGATATATCGATAAAGTTTTTTAAACTATTGCAAACCTTCAATAGTGACACTATCGATGGATGTCTACCTCTATACAAAATATGAAGCAAAATGTCAACAAAACTAAAACCCACTTTTTGCAAATGGATTTTGACATCCATTGCACACCATAAGGTCAATTTAATAGCCTCTGCTACCACCTCATAAAATAATTTCGCATTTATTTCATGTTTCAGTAAGTGTTGCCATGCTCAAAAAATGCTTAGAACCTTTACACTGAAAAAAATACTTATGAAAATCAACAGAACACGTTGGTCTAAGTTTTAACATAGTAAAAACTAATTTTATTGCAAAATATACAAATCGAAAAGTATTCGACTCAGCCGGTTTTTATATTGTAAAAAAACTGGACTATTCGACTTTCGAAAAATCAACGTTTTAAACAACCGACAACCGTAATGTGAAAAAACCGGGTTTTAAAACCGGTTGAAAAACCGAGTCGATCACCCTAATATTCACACAATCAAAAGAAGAACTAATTGAAAAAGTCTTCCCAAATATACAACAGCAATACAAAAATCATGCTTTGTTGAGTGAAAGAGCTATATTGGCAGGAAAAAATAAGGATGTCAAACGAGTACATACGTTGGAAAGGTCTATTTTCACTGATAGTTTATAAAAAAAAACATCAAAAATTTTTTACGAATGTGCGTTATACGCATATGATAGTGTGTTTTCCTTATATAAAATGTATTTTTTTCTTATGAAAATTACATTTTGTCGGTATAAGGAACTGCTTGCTCGCGTCATTTGATTTATTTAATTTCTGTGTGTTTATTGCCACCAAATACAACTTTAACCGCATTTTTTTTAAATTGCGCCAAGAAGATTCATTTGCAAGAGCATTGCTTTATGCTCAGGTTCCATCATATTATACTTGGAATGAACCAAAAAAGGCATTTCAACGTCGAAAGCAAGGCAAATCTGTTCAAGGTCATCCAAATGTGTTTGAAACTGATGCTTTAGGTCGAATTTATACAGTTCACCCAAATAATGATGAATGGTTTTATTTACGTTTGCTTTTGATAAATGTTTATGGTCCAACATCATTTAGTTATTTGAGAACACTTTATGGACAATTATGCGCCACTTACCGTGAAGCATGTCAAAAACTAGGATTGCTGCAGCACGATACACATTGGGAAAATACATTAACTGATACATCGGTATCAGCATATCCACAACAAATTAGAATTTTATTTTCTATCATTATCTCAACGTGCAACCCGGCTAATCCATCTGCTTTATGGATGAAATTTCGAGATTACATTACAGAAGATACTTTAAATCGAATACGCACCTTAAATATTAATGCTCAATTGAATTATACAGAGGAAATGTATTATGAGGCATTGATATTGATTGAGGATATCTGTTTAGGAATGGCGAGTAAAGCTTTGGCTCAGTTATGTATGCCATCACCAAATCGTTCAAGAAATGATATTTTTAATCAAGATTTGCTTCGAGAAAAGAATTATGATCTAAATGTGCTGACAAATTATGTTTAAGAAAATATTCCTAAATTAAATCAACAGCAAAAATTAGCTTATGAAAAAATTATGCAAGAAATTGATAATGATAATGGTGGGATGTACTTCTTGGATGAACCTTTAATTTTAGCAACTGTACGAGCACGAGGTAGAATTGCTTTGGCTCTTGCATCTTCTGGAATTGCAGCAACTTTATTGAATGGTGGTAGGACAGCGCATTCAGCGCTAAAATTGCATTTGAATATGACGATAAATGAAGCACCATCATGCACTTTATCAAAAACTTCTGGCATGGCTAGAGTTTTGAAACAATTTGATATTTTGTTGTGGGATGAATGCTCAATGGCACACAAGAAATCAATTGAAGCTTTGGATCGAACAATGAGAGATTTCCGTGGAAATCAAAAGTTATTTGGTGGTGCCTTAATATTGTTAGCAGGAGACCTTAGACAAACACTACCTTTTATCTCAAAATCAACACCAGCTGATGAAATTTATTTTTTTTCATATATATATATTTATTTATTGTATCTTCAAAAATGAGCTAACAATAAGTAATCAAATCTTAAATCTAAATATAATTATTACACCTAATTCACACGTTGATTTTTCAATGATTTTTTAAAACACGATTTTTGTAGTTTGTAGGCGAACGGTATAGAAAAGCAAAGGGGGTAGAAAAAAAATCACATTTTCCGTTTTCTGAGTTTTTTTTTAAATTTTCTTTACACATATTTTAATTTTTGGTATGTTGCTTTATTTTATTTTTTCATTCAATGCGACAACAGCTTTTTATAATAGAAAACAGTGTTACCTGTAGGTTATTTTGTCGCTAATATAGGAGTATAGGGAATATCGGAAAAATATTTTATTTTGGCCAAAACGCTTTTTTTATTTATAAGTATCAATAATACTTTGACAAAACGTAGGTATTTTTTATACTCAGATTGCATTTTTTATATATAAATAAAAAAAGAACTATAATTAAAATATAATTTTGCTCATAAACCGTTTCAAAATTTGTTTCTGCTCGAAATTACACAGACTTTTATTTAATGGCAGGCACCTCAGGAAATATAATATGGGCATCAATTAAACAATGATTTAATAATTAAAGAAATTACACTTACATCTATCTATCTTAAATCTTAATAAACTCCATTAATGGAGAAATCTCAAATGCAGCTTTATGTTAAATTTGTATTATATATAAGATAATTTCTGAAAATCTGTAGAGAAGTATGCATTAATTTTTTCCCCATCGGGATAACTACCTTGTCGTGGTGTGGTGGCTTAACTACAGACTGTGCTCTATGTCTTCAACCCAGAACCATAGCTGACCTTTAAGGGTCCCATATGGTACTGGGTGAAGACAACTGACTCTAAAGGTCTGTGAACCAAAGGTTATCCAACCCTAAACCGGGGTGTGGTGCGACCCGTGCCCATCGGATTTTTGCAGTCAGGGTCAATAGACTGTATTAGAACGGAGCCTTGCTGATACCTGGGCACCTCAGCAAGTAGACGACGCCCTCACCACGTTATCGGGGGCTATGACGTGGTGGCCTTCAAATCCCCCATACTCGTGGGACCAAAATATGAAAAAAAAATGCAAATATAAATAACAACAAAACAAAAAACAATACTGGGACCGGTGAACTGACGGTGCTCTCCAGAGCGGAACGACAGGGGACCGGTTTCACGCAATCGTCTGGCACGAGAAAACTCGTTCAGACGAAGGCTGCCGAGAATACTAGGCAGATAGTCGGTACATGCAGCAGTGCGAGCTCGGCCACGCCGGCTTCGACCAAGCATGTCCGACCATCTAAAATGAGGCATAACCAAAAAAGGTTATGCCTACGCATTGTAAAGACGTTGGGCACTCAAGACCCATCCAAACTGTCCGAGGAACAGAAATCATCCCTTGGATGGGCAAAAGGTGTCCTTGAAAACATGGACACTCCTGATCCTCATAGTAGCGGTGCTAGCACGTCGTCAAAACCGTCTGGTAAAAGACTGCGATCGCCGGACGACAAACCATTGCCTAAGCGGCCTAAGGCTAATAGTAATATTGGCGTTAGGTCGTTTAGTGAGGTTGCGAATGATATGGATGGAACCATCCCCAAGGGCAAATGGAGTACTGTGGAAGCTAAGCTTGCAACCACGTACTACCAGGTCCTTGCGGAGAATCCAGGCATACCTCCTGTCTGTCGCGACGCAGGCTGGTATCAAGGCAGGGTCAAGCTGATGGCCTTTGGAGATCAGAGATCGGCGGACCTGTACAAGGTAGCTATCAGCAGGATGGGAGAGCCGTGGCCGGGGGCGAAGATCGATCTTGTCAACAAGAGCGACATTTAATACCGACCACGTGCGCGTGCGTGGATTCCGGCATTCCCAGACACTGCTGAAGCGGCGATAAAGTTGTTAAAGGATTGTAATCCCTCACTTCCAACCAGCAATTGGAAGATGGGGAGGTTCGGTGAGGCTGAGGGGGACAGACGTGGTATAATTATTATACTAAACGCTGAAACCCTCCCTCACTTGGCCAAGTCCAATAACATTATATCGTATGCCTTTGGACAGGTTACGCTGAAGGTGTACAAAGGTGATCAGCCTCCAGTGACGGATAATTCCAAAACAGTGTGTGGAAACGCTGTGGAGGAAGAATCTGTAGAGGAGGAGAAGAAGGCCAGCTTGCGAGAATCTTCGGAAAAGGATGGCTACATTACATCCGACTCTGAAATTCTCGGAGGCGCCTCAGGCCTGTTCGACGCTGATTACGGCGAGACTGACGACGAGTCAGATAAAACGGTCGTGGAGATGGATTTCGTAGCGGATGTTGAACCTGCTGCAGATAAATCTCCACCACTCTAAAGCAGCCTCAGCTGCTCTTCAGCTTCGCATGATGACATGCGAAGTTGACATAGTCCTGGTCCAAGAACCCTGGATTAGTGGTGGAAGGGTTTGCGGACTAAGGACCAAGGATTTTAAGATGCTAGCCGTCAAGAATGAAGGTAACAATAGAACCTGCATCTTGGCAAGGAACCACCTTAATACATTTTTATTATCTAACTTCAGCGGCAGAGACATAACGGCGGTTAGCGTGGAAGTCGGCAATACATGCTACTGGCTGGCGTCGGTATACTGCGCTCACGACGATCAAGGCCCTCTACCGTCGATAGTGGTGAGACACTTTGTGGATGCGGCGGTAAACGCTGGACACCATATCATCCTGTGCTGTGATGCCAACGCACATCATACTATCTCGGGAAGTACGGATACTAATGAAAGAGGTGAGGAACTTTTAGAATTTGTAGTTAGTACTAACCTTAACATTTGTAATAGAGGTCAAGAACCTACTTTTATAACAAGGAACAGACAGGAAGTCCTGGATGTTACCTTTTCTTCTGATTCGGTAGCTGATAGGATCATGAATTGGCGTGTGCTTCAGGAACATTCCTTTTCTGATCATAGGTTTATTGAGTTTGGTATCAGGGAGCGGGCACCAGAGGTAGAAATCTCCCGGAATATTAGGCAGACAAACTGGCGTCTGTACAGGTCTATTTTTTCTAGACAATTAGGAGCGATTGGAGACATCATCACTTCTAGAAACTTCTGACTTAGATTGTGAGGTTGATAATATTACTACAATCTTTAGATATGCAAGGGAGTCGTCTTGCCCTTTGAATAAGCCAAGGGGGAAAAAGAAACCGATAAGAATTGCTAAAAATACAACATGGAAGAAGTTTTGTGAAAATATTGATAATATTTCAGAAGCCTCTCGCATGAGAAAAATCTTGTCCGCTACTCCCTGCACCCTGGGATATTTGAAGAATCCCAATTGGACGTGGACTACATCCAGCGAGGAGTCGTTAAGAACCCTGCTGGACACTCACTTTCCGGGTAACTCAGTGTCTGAGATTCAGACATCTGATCCTTACCCCATACCTGCGGAAAATATATCTGACATAGTCAATATGCAGACATTAAATTGGGCTCTGAGAAGTTTCAAGCCTTACAAGTCACCAGGACCCGACGGTATCATACCGGTCGAGATATGGAAAGTATCGAATCTCATAGCCCCAAGGCTACTGAGAATTTACACCAGTTGTCTAAGACTGGGTTATCTTCCTGACAAGTGGAGGGAAGCGAGAGTGGTCTTTATACCGAAGGCCGGTAAAAGCTCTCACACCACACCGAAGGACTTCAGACCTATAAGTCTATCATCCTTTCTTCTGAAAGCATTAGAAAGGATGGTTGATCATTATATCCGCAAAACCATCAATGATAAACTACTTTCCCCGCATCAACATGCAAATCAAACGGGAAAGTCAACAGAATCGGCTCTACATGAGCTGGTTGGCACAATAGATAAATCTCTTTCTGTAGGTGAATACGCCTTTGTGGCCTTCGTGGATATTAAGGGGGCTTTTAATAATATTTCTCCAGATGCGATAATTGATGCATTGTCGAATTTGGGGGTTGGTGCGGGATTGTGTAAGTGGGTTCAGAATCTACTAACTCACCGCAGGATAAATGCGGCTCTAGGAGCTTCTAGACAGACCCGCTTTGTAAATAGGGGTACAAAACAGGGAGGAGTTCTTTTGCCACTTTTGTGGAATCTAGCTCTAAATCCTGTGCTACTAGCTCTAGAATCGCGGGGTTGCAGAATCGTGGCTTATGCTGATGATGTGGCAATAGCTGTAAGAGGAAAATTCCTCACAACTCTAAGGGACATCCTACAGGATGGTCTTTTACATTTAACAAGATGGGCGGAGAAACGAGCGCTCGCCGTTAATCCTAATAAAACAGAACCAGTCCTTTTCTCTAGGAAGTATAAGATACCTGATTTCCGACCTATCACACTTAATAGTACGGAGATAAAAGTGTCCAACACTGCAAAGTATCTTGGTGTTATTCTTGATTCAAAACTGAGTTTCAAAGCAAATATTCTAGAGAGAGTGAGGAAAGCAACAATATCACTGTATCTATGCAAAAAATCCATTGGAAAGAATTGGTGTCTTACCCCAAAAATTGTTCACTGGATCTATACTGCAGTAGTACGTCCAATTCTCATGTATGGCATAATCATGTGGTGGCCGCATCCTTGTATGTAACCAGTGCTATTCGCACCACTCCTACGGATGCACTGGGGATGCTTCTTCATCTACTACCATTAGATCTAGTAGGGAAGGAGATGGCAACGTCCTCGGCAATCCGTCTTCGATGTACCTCTCTGTGGAACGGAAATGGAACCGGCCACTGCAGAATACTCGATGATGAAGTTAAGGGATGGAGGATTGACCAAACCTCCCCTGCTCTACTACACGAACGTCTTTATAAAACCTGGATACCATCCACAGAAATGTGGATGAATGGAACTCCAGGTAGAAGAAAAAGTGTTGATTTTTATACGGACGGCTCCAAAACACAGGAAGGTGTGGGTTATGGGGTCTTTTCGAGGGCTTAAGGCTTCGTATTGCACTGCGACTTCCGGATCACTGCAGTGTCTTTCAGGCAGACATCCTTGCTATAAGAGAAGTTGCGAATTGGTTGAGAGTGAATGTCACTTCAACGACTTTGATATGGCCCTAGAATCCCCGCTTCTAAGAACAACAACAGCCCTCGACTGCCGATCATCTCTAAATGAGATGGCAGAGCAGTTTGATATTAGGATCATTTGGATCCCGGGGCATAGAGGCTTTCAGGGGAACTCTAGGGCTGACGAGCTTGCTAGAATTGGGACAACCTTACAGGTTCCACCGGATTTGGAACGTGTAGGTCTACCCCTACTCTCTTGCAAACTCAGACTTAGGCGCAAGACAGAAGAAGAAACGAATAGAAGGTGGGTCACTAGAAATGAATGCGTGATCACAAGGCAGTTATGGACTCACCTAAATAGAGAAGGTACGGATTACCTAATTTCGAAGAATAGGAGACAACGGCTTAGGGTTGAACACAACGACTTTTGCCGCAGCTACCAAAACATCGATGAAGAGGAAAGCATAGAACATTTTCTTTGTCACTGCCCTGGACTTGCAGGAAAGAGAATGGCCACAATGGGCGCTCTTGAATTCAGGGAACTTTCTGACGTTGCTAGTGTTGCACTTCAACGTATTAGTAGCTTTATACTGAGCTCTGGATGGTTCGACGGTGGGGACTCTGCATAAGCAGTCTCCGTGGCATCACAATGGACCAAAACGGTCTAAGTGAGTCCGGCTTTCTGACTGCCACCTCTACCTAACCTAACCTAACCATGCATTAATTTCGAACGCAGAAGTAGTCACTTTAAATATATTAATAAACAAGAACTACATATGTATGTCAAAATGAGGACTTAAATGTTTTTAATTAATCTTTTTTTAAATTAAAATTAATGAAATTTGTAGATTTTCGTATGGGAACATTTTTTAACATGTAGGGGAAATGGATTTTTTAAAATCTACTGGCAACACTGATAGCATCTTTGAAGGCAAAAAAATCAAACCTAGAAACATGGAAAAAATCATCGTATGAATGTACAATGTTTTTTGGAAGCAACTTTTAAAGAGAATTTAAAATAAAACAAGATTTTTAAAACCTCGTATGAATTGGGCCTAAGGCCCAACCAGTAACGGACATAAGTTTAGTGATATTTATAAATAATACATAAGTAGTGATAATCAAAAAGGAAAAAAAGAAGTATTAAGCAGTCCCATCTGGAGTGTTGAGTATAAGAGCCCTTGTGTTCCTCTTTTTTAAGCGGATGTGTCCAGTAAAGCTCAAAATATTACGGGCAAGCGGATTAGGATGTGACTCGAGTTTTGTTAAATATTTGCCTGCGTATTTTTCAATTTCTTCACTCACTAGTGGCATATTTAAATCACGATGAATATTTGAATTTTTAATGTACCATGGAGCAGATGTTATCAAACGTAAAATTTTGTTTTGCCTTCGTTGGATTTTCTCAATATTTGAAGCTGAAGCAGTGCCCCATAGCTGAATTCCATAGCACCATATTGGCTTCAAAAGCGACTTGTATATCAAAAGTTTGCAGTCTAGGCTGAGTGTTGAATTTCTGCCAATTAACCAATATATTTGAGTTAATTTAAGTTTCATTTGGGTTAACTTAGAGTCAATATGATATATCCATGTAAGCCTTCGATCAAGGTGTATACCAAGGTATTTCACTTGAGAATGTTGAGGAATATTTTGATTGTTGTTTCGAATGGGAGAACAAGTATCTGTTCTTAACGTAAACGTTATATGGACACACTTTTGCTCATTTACTTTAATTCTCCATAAATTCAACCATATTTCAAGCTGGATGTGTTCTTGGAGATGGCGGGATGCCTTATCAGGTTTTTTGTGCATACTCTTGCAGGCTGTATCATCGGCAAATGTAGAAGTGTGGATGTTATTGCTCACAGGCATATCACAAGTATATATTAAATACAAAACAGGCCCCAGAATACTACCCTGTGGCACACCGGAAGATATAGATTCGGGCACACTCGTGAACTCTCCTTCCACAACAGTGAACTTCCTATCAATAATAGTTTTCCAAAAGCTTTTGTATGTTTATTGGTAGGTATGTCTTCAATTTTAAAACTAGGCCTTCGTGCCATACTTTATCAAATGCCTGAGAAACTTCAATAAAGAGAGCAGAACAATACTTCTTCTCTTCAAATGTTCTTCTTACAACTTGGACCAATCTATGTGTTTGTTCAATGGTGCTATGCTGACTTCTAAAATAAAATTGATGGTCCGGGATGTACCCATTATCAGCTAAAGTTTTGGACAGTTTATTCATGAGCAGCTTTTCGAAAAGCTTTGAAATTGTTGAAAGTAAGCTTATAGGCCTATATGACTCAGCCTTGGTAAGATCTTTTCCTGGCTTTGGAATCATTTTAATCTTGGCAAGTTTCCAGTTATGTGGAAAATACTGCATTCGTAAAATGGCATAAAAAATAAATAGCAAAATTCTTATTGCAATATGAGGCAAATTCATCAGCATCTTGTTACTAATGCCATCAATACCTGGGTATTCGGGTCGAGTTCAACAATTATTTTTTGTAGTTCACGCATCTTAAACCTTAAGGGACGAGGAGGTAGAGAGACTACACTCGGTAAATCGGCAGCACTCGAACATGAATTGGGAGTGAATACAGATTTTAAATGCTCAGAAAATATGTTAACTTTTTCACTATCGCTTCTTGCCTAGCCTCCGGTCGAAGTACGCAGTGGTCAACGGGTCTCTTAAGATTTCTAGTATCGCGCCATAGAGAGTAATTAGATGTTGACGTTACATCAAGACCTTCTAAATACTTTTCCAGTAATGCAGTCTTTTCCGACGATAGCAGCTCTTTGAGTCGTTTAGTGCATTCTTTAAGTCTGATTTTATTTAGGGTTATCTGTGTTGTTGCCATTCTCTTCTAGCTCTCCTTTTTTCACATACAAGACGTTCAATTTCCGTAGAATAAATTCTATTAAAGCCAGTCTGCGGATAGGAAGTAGTGGCATGTTCAGCAGCCTGTTTAATATATTCGTTAAGATTGGCAATATTAAATTCAATATCATCAGGTGATCTAAGCTGAATGTTTTCTACGCAGTGACTACTAATATATTTTTTGAACCCTAGCCAGTTGACCCTATTAATCCTTTTCACATATGAGTTAGTTAAATCACTCCTTAGTGGGTTGAAAATTTTAACTATTGTGGGAGAGTGATCGGAGGACAGATCTAGAGATCCCTCTACGTGAATTAAGTCCATATGAATATTTTTTGTGACGCCAAAATCTATAACATCTGGAATTTTTCTTACGTCATTAGGCCAATAAGTAGGCTCCCCACTCGAAATGACATCTAAGCCCATTTTTGAAATTGTATTAAACAACGCTCTACCTCTAGGTGTAACAAGACGCGAGCCCCAGTACGTATGTTTTGCATTGTAGTCACCAGCTGCCACGAAGCAAGAACCAAGAGATTTGTAGAACTTCTCAAACTGATCTACGGTAACTGAAAATCTGGGAGGTGAGTAAATTGATGATATCACGAAATTCGCACAAAAATTTTCTACGAAAATATTCGTTGCTTGCATATATTCTTCGGTAACGTTCTCAAGGATATAGTGCTTGAGTCTTGACTTAATTAGAATTGCTGATCCACCGCATGCTCTCCCTCTCGGGTCTTTTGATTCATATAGAGTGTATCCATTTATTTTTAAAGCAGCTTCTCGAAGTCAAGTGAGTCTCAGAAACAAATATTATATCAATATTTTTTTCCGTGAGGAAGTGCTCAAGTTCATTTTTATGTTGGCGAATGCCGTTTGCGTTCCAAAAACATAGTTTTAACGTGTTCATGGCTTGTTAACTATGGTAGTCATATTTGTTGTAAAATTATTTATAGTTAGCACCAGATTCTCAATAGTAGCTTCAAGAAGACTAAAGTTAAGGCTAGAGTTTTCATTCGTTGACTTATTTTGCGGCGGAACATTTTGTGTGGGAAAAGAACTAGTCTTAGCAGCATCGGCATACGATACACGTGAAGTAACTAGTTGGCTAGTTTGAGGAAGAGTGGCGGAGTAAGAATGTGCTGATTGAACTGGAGCTAATTTTGGTTTTTGACCCATAGCCTGTTTAACGAAAGAATATACAGGGCATCCTCTGTAGTTAGCGTTGTGATTACCTACACAATTGCTGCATTTTTTTTTTCAGCTTGATCTTTTGAAATTAAAAAATGAGCTCCTGCAGCTGGAGATTGACGAAAGGAAAGTGCAGTATAGTTTATAAATGTTTTGTTGACATTAAATTTGCTTTTTTAATTATTAATTTAGACGTTTTATTTTTGTTATTACTACTTAATACTTTTTATTTCAATATTTTGGTTTAATTTTGTTTATTTTAAAAAAAAACTTGCGTCATTATGTATAATGGAAAATTAGAATGAAGCTGGCATAAGTAGCAAAGCTGAACATGGTCTTAAGGAGTTCCTCCATACAATTTGACATTAAATATTACGTTAAAATTTAACTTAAAATTGTTTGGCAAAACTCGTTGAGAATGTCCAATTTTGCCACTTATGCCAGCTTCATGCGAATTTTCCATTATACATAATGCCGCAAGTTTCAAATTATAACTAGTCATCTAATGAATTTTGTAAAATACTGTAATTAGAAAGAAAGAAATATACATATGTATATGTATATATATATATATATATATATTTATATATATATATATATATATATTTATATATATATATATATATATATATAAATATATACATATATATATTTATGTTAATAAAAAGTAACGTTTAAACTTACTCCGAAAAGTAGTTTTCTATTAAACTTGTTCTAGCCATTGAATTTGCATTGCTTAAAACGTTATGTGAACTAATGCTGTCATTTATGACAAATTGTGATGGAGATTCTTCTATTGATAAATTATGTGTTGATGGAAGTGGGTCTTTTGCAGTAATACAAATATTGTGAAGAACTCCACATGCAACAATGACCACCATTTTAGTATCGTTAATTAATCGTAAGCCAATTGATAATACTGGAAAACGTCTTTTCCAAAGTCCAAAACATCTCTCAATCGTGTTACGAGTACGAATTTGTGATTCATTGTAAAGATTCTCAGCTCTTGTAGTTGGATTTTGCAAAGGGGTCATCATATATTTGCACTGTTTGTAACCAGAATCACCTAAACTAATGTATTCTTGAAAATGACCCTAGTCCATACGAAATTTTAAATGGCTGTTTTTAAATATATTACTGCCGTGTGCTGATACAGGCCACCTGGCTACCAAATCTTGGATCATTAACTTGGCGTTGCACACTACTTGGACGTTAAAGGAAAAATAACCTTTTCTGTTACGGAAAATTTCTCCTGTGTTTCCACCAGGAGATTGAATTATATATATATATATATTCTTTCGATAAGCCAGCCAAAGCAAAACATCTTTGACTATACGGCTTGCCGTAGAGATACTAACACCACAAAAGTCAGCTACTGTAATCAAGAAACTGCCACTTGCATAAAATCTTAGTGCTATTAAAAATTTTAGTCTGAGGTGGTATGGAATAATGCCTGGAATAAAGTTTAATAATCGTTGCACAGTTAATGGAATGTAAATATTTGCACAAACCACTGACTCCTCGTTTGTAAAGAGTGGCGAAATTTTTCCAAAATATAGTAAAAAGTATGCTTTGATATTCGAAATCTTTGCACAAATTCTCTTTCGTCGTAATATTCAAGATAATCTACTTTTTCCAGAAATTTGTTTGGTTCTCTACTTTCTGTGTCAGTGTTTTCAAAAATATTTTCCAGTTCATTAATATAAAACAATCGTTTTCTGCTTTCCATTTTATTTATTATTTATTTTTTCAAAACAAACGTCAAATTACTTGATTTTATCTTTAAAATATGGCAACTTGAAATACTTAAACCAAACGATAAAAGTTAAAGGTAGGATGGTCCTCCCTTTAATTTATTGGTCAGTTTTAGCTTAATGTACACTCATAATAACGAAAAACAAATTATCTGCCCGATAACATCTTAACTTTAGTTATTGGCAAGTTGTAATAATAGCCCTCAGAAAATTAAGATTTTACATAACGATAAAACATCTACTACAAAAACCACTTCCAATTATGAAATTTTCGGAGCAACACCGACGAAAATAGTTAAAACCAGACAGCATTATAAGAAGAGAAAAAATTTGCGTAAAGAAATCTCCGCAGCAAGATTAGTTCAGAAAGCAGACAGTCGTATTTACACTTCGATCATAATAAACGGAATCGAGATTCAAGGTTTGCTCGATAGTGGAGCCACAGTGATCCTTCCCTAGGCACGACACGGTCGCTCCCACGGAATAGTAGTAGTAGTTAGTAGTGTATGCTTTTTAGGTGTAGATTTCATGAAAAAGTTCGATATAATTCGCTTTGAAGTCAATAGTTTATCCACTGATGATAAAGTTGTTGAAATGATTTCGGATGTGCCGAGAATGCACTTATTAACGCCAGAGCAACAGATAATCCTAGATGAAGTAATTGCAAATTTTCCATCATTCAGTAGTAAAGGGCTAGGAAAGAGTATAGTATTGAGTATCTTCGTTTGCACTTTGTGTTCTCATTCGTTGTATGCTTTAAGTAAATAAAAGGTAAAAACTAATATTTTTGAACGAACATTTTTAAGATGAAATCCGAATCAGTTTAAAATAAATTTTATTCACTTTTTTAATCCAAATAATCTTTTTCACAATCTGTTTTTAAAATCAATACTACAAGTTATTTCTTTTAATTTTGTAAAACTCACTTCGTCGGTTGGTTTCTGGGTTGCGACACAGTATATTCAAAATACATTATGTCAGCAGCAAACCAGAAACCAACCGACGACTTGTATATTTCACTAAATTTGTCTTTACACGGTAATACAAAGTATTAGACTTTGTAGAATCAAAATTTAAAAAAAAGAGAACAAAAGTCTGTTGTAGGTATTTTTCATGTTTACACTAAAGCTATGTACAGATGATTGTCAGATCTTACAATATTGTCAGATCTGGCAATGTGCTGACAATGTACTGGCAATGATAAATTGCCAGCAAAAGGTAGATTGCCAGTTCACACCGTTGTATCAAATTTATCAGAAAGTCTAAAGCTATGTACACACGGTTGTCAGATCTTACAATATTGTTAGATCTGGCAATGTGCTGACATTGTACTGACAATCAAAAATTGCAAGTGTATGGCAGATTGACAGTTCACACGGTTGTATCAAATTTGTCAGGAAATCTTACAATTTATTGCTAGATGATTGTATGACAATAAAATCAGCTGACAAAATCGTCAGCAAAAAAATTGTAAGTTCACACGGTTGTCATATGCAAAAATTGCCAGACATTATTATGCGTTGCCAGACTCAAAGCGCTTGTTAGAAATTGTTAAATATCAATCGTTTGTGGTGGTGTTAAATGTAAAAAGTGAAAATATTAATTATTATGGACCATAAAGAAGCAACTGCAATGATTTTGGCTGCATATATTTTATTAAATATATTTTCTTTAAAATCAAGCGTGTACAGTGTTGCCCATAGAAATAATTCTCTTACAATGACGCCATTGTCAGATGCACGAACTTCACGCATCTGACAATATTAAAATGTCTGACAAATAGCTGGCAATAATTTTACAATGTGTTCACACGATTGTAAGATGTCTGACAATTTGTTGTCAGCTGCTAGTCTTGCAATGGACTGACAATGATTTTTCTGGCAACGACGTCTGACAAAAATTGCCAGTTCACACGGTTGTAAGAAATTTTGAGCACATTTTACTGGCAATATTGTAAGATCTGACAACCGTCTGTACATAGCTTAACAATTTATTGCCAGACGGTTGTATGACAACAAATTCATGTGACAAAATCGCCAGCGGAAAAATTGTCAGTTCACACGGTTGTCATATGCAAAAATTGTCAGACATGTTGTTATGCGTTGCCAGACTCAAAGCACTTGTTAGGAATTGTTAAATATCAATCGTTTGTGGTATTGTTAAATGTAAAAGTAAAGAAAGTATAAATTATTATGGACCATAAAAAACCAACTGCAATGATTTTGGCTGCATATATTTTATTATATATTTTTTCTTTTAAATCAAGCGTGTACAATGTTGCCCATAGAAATAATTCTCTTACAATGACGCCATTTTCAGATGCATAATAATGCATATCTGGCTATAATTTTGCAATGTGTTCACACGATTTTAAGATGTCTGACATTTTGTTGTCAGCTGCTAGTCTAGCAATGGACTCGCAATGCTTTTTCTGGCAACGATGTCTGACAAAAATTGCCAGTTCACACGGTTGTAAGAAATTTTGAACACATTTTACTGGCAACATTGTAAAATCTGAAAACCGTCTATACATAGCTTAATACTATAAGTAAAATGCAAGCAAAGATATTGAACTGTTGAGCTCAAGGCACATCAATCAGGTACCCTCATTTCAACAACAAATATTACAAAAGCAATAACCACATGTACTTTGTTGCTATAAATTACCATCTTACTTTTCAAAACAGGGTAGCATCGTTAGATTGTATGTTTATTATAAAAAATGTCAAACACCATACAAAACTGAATATTCGTTAGGTGTTTATGGATACCCAAATAAAAGCATGTTTTTAGGCTTATACCTACACAATCCAGATTTGACATTTAGCTTGGTATAATGACATTAGACACATGGTGTAGTGCTGCCACCTAATAAATGCGCCTTGGTTGAGCTCATAATAAAAATTGGAAAATTCCAAAAAAAAAATGTGTACTAATAAAACTGAAAATTTGAGAAAACATTTTATTATTTCAATGTAATTTTACTACAAAATATTATTTTTTTATGTTTGTTTGGTTTTGCTATACCATCAGCTACTTGATGGTTGCATTTTACAATGTTTACAAAAACAACATGAACATTTCCTGAGTTGATTTCGGTTGCTACCTCAAAAGTGTTAACACCTTCAATAGGTACAATTAGTACTGCCAATGTTTACTTCGAAATACACCTCTGGTGTGATGAGAATACCTAAGTTTCTAAAATGGTTTAGAAATCAAAATATTTACCAACCGGTATTCTCTCCTACTCGATACATTTTACGTTTACATGATAAAATGTTGTACATTCTACAGCGTTTTTTGACATGTCGTAATACATTGTATTACCATGTAAAGACACCTTAAGTATAAATTTTCTGTTGTTTGTTTTAATTAATAGGCACACTACATTTGTCTCTTTTTAACAGTATTAAAATCAGCAACTATAATCTTTTAATTGAAATGTTTTGAATGTGTATCAGACCTGGCATTGAGAATTTTGATATTGTACCATCTTGCAAAAAGCGTACTTTTTACCTTAATTGTACTAAAATATTTTTTAGTTCAAATTACATATTAGGTTTCACCGAAAACTGTTCCCGTACTCAAAGTTTGGGCAAGTAAGGGAGCTTTTGAGAGAGTAATGTTCTTCTTCTTGCAAGAAACAGCCCGTAATTTTTTTTGGACTACTTTGGGCAAGCCGAAAAACAATCAGCTGTTTGAAAAATAACGAATAACAAAGTAAAATTAATTTGTCCTAAACACTAGAAACATTGAAAAGTCACATCAAAAAGGTTTATAAAAAAATGCTGAATTAAGTTTTATGAGTTTTTATATAAAATTAAGAAACAAAACATTCTAGATATACAACAGCATGTAAGTAAACGGATGCGCGTGTACATATATAAGTATGTATTTACTTGTGCTTTGGCTTTTGATAAAATTTTTGGTTTTTCCAAAAAGTACTGGATCAAACCTATTTTTATTTGTTTTTATTAAAACAATCGACTCTGTTCTGGTACCGAATCTTTTTCACAAATTTGCTTCTAAGTTCGGATGTGAAATTTAAAATATACAAATAATACACGTAGCATATGCTTATCATCCGAATTCAGAAGAAAAATGATTTGGAAATGGACGACTTCACATTTTTTTGATTTTCTCGGTGCATTTTACTTTCACAAGACGTATGTACTAAACCAGTCATTGGTGTAATACTGTACTTGCGAGTTTGAATGTTACCAAAAAAAAGTACGCTTGTACCAACTTTGCCAACACTGATGTGTATTCACCAGGAACCAGGGCTGCCAGATAAAATTATCGAAAAATCGTCGAAATACCGATAAAATATAAAATAATCGTCATTTCATACTTGAAAAATCGGACACATCAAAATGTAAAATATGTTAAGGCCGTGATACACTATCATACACAGTCGTACGATTCATTCACTGGAAAATCATATTGAATTCTGTCACACTCCAAAAAAATAACAACAAAATCTCTCATAATTGCCACACTATTACCCAAAAAAGATGCAAAAACATTTAAAATAATTTTTATGTTTAATTATTTTGCATTTCTAAAGAAATAATAACGCAAAATGTAATTTTCAAAATGTTTCTCTCTATCTTTAAATAAATGAAACAGAATTTGCTGTTTTCTTATCAACTGCCTTACAAAATGCATGTCTGATGTAATAGAAATTATCATTTTATGAAAATTTTTATAAACTATTGGAAATCGGACAGACTTGTAAAAAATCTGTCACACATATCAAATTTTAATCCACACTATCTTACTTTTTGAGCACACATGATTTTTTTGACAGATCGAAGGACTGTGTATGATAGTGTATCACAGCCTTTAGCATGTATACAAGGCCTATTTATCAGGTCAATGCAATCGTCCTGATGATATTCTGTGTTTTCGTGTTTAAGCTGTCAAAAGTTGTTTGCACCATATAGTTTAGTTCATGTTTGTGTGTGTTTCTGACAACTTAAACATAAAGTTGTTTTTTGTATTGCTGTGTTTTTGTAGAGTTGCATAGACCCATTATACAATTATACAGGTAACCGCGAAGCGCCAGCTGTTTTGCTTGTTTCGTGGTGCCATCTGCCAAATGTTGTTTATCTTTCATTTCAATCACTTGCTCTATGACAGTTGGCACCAGAAACTAGCAACAAAAAGCCCTGTTGTTTTATTTGCTGTAAATTTGTTGTCGATTTGCGGCTACCTGTATAATTGTATCATGCATAGACCTAATAAATAGGCCTTGGCTAGTGGAAACGTAGGGTTAAGAATGTGCAGATTTTTCAGCAGAATCTTCTGGCAGCCTTACTAGTAACGCCATATTGATTTTCAGACGAAAAGTTCCGAACCTGCGACTCTTGAGCAATCGCTGCTGTGAAGAATATTAAGAATTTTTAAAGAAGGAAAACATTTAAAAGGTATGCAAAACACTGCCACTCTGGAATAATAATATATACTGAAAATCAAAAAGAGTAAGAATAAATTTTCTATGAAATAAATGGTTTCAAGTGTTGGACATATACATAATTTTTATTGCAAGTGAAAAAAGGGGTGAGACAAGAAAAAGTAAAATTACATAACGAGAATTTTAGAGCATTGTAGTTTTAAGAGATTTAATACATATATCAAAACTATTTTAAATGCATAAAGTATTTAAAAAAAATTATATTCTCGTTTTGTCAGAAAGAACGAAGAAATAACCATTACAGAAAAGGAAATAAGTATCTTTGAAAAAATTTATTTAGAAAATTTTATAATTTCTAAAAAAAATTATGCACAAGTCTTTAAAGGAAAACATAAAATATTCATGCGTTCAAGTTCATTTTTTATGCAGGATTTACGAAAATCTTTAATTTCTACGCTAAATAAAAATATACAGGACTACACGTATCATCTGCGGAAGCAGCATCCGGTCTATCCACAACAGCAGTCTAAGCGTTTGCAACAACAATATTTGGAAAAAAACGATTGCAGCATTTACAAACTAAAAGACCGTAGTGGTTGTTACACAAAATATTTGTGTGAGAGTGTGTATCTGGATTCAAACAAGAAGCTCCTGTTATAAGAACAAGTAATGTTTCTAATTTCTATTTCATAAAATAAATTAACAAATCAATTTTAAGAAAAAAACTTACTCGTAATATAGAGGATAAAATATTTTCTTGTTAAAATATTTTTAAATTTCTATATTAAGTAAACTAAATTGCACTGTTTGATTAATAATGGTTTTTATGTCTATTTAAAATTTATACACACCTACAAAAACTGGAATTTTAGAGTTGATGCAGAATTAATCCTCACATTGTTCATGTTGTGAAACAATTTCATACAAATAACTTGTTTACTCAACTCTTAAAAAACATTTTCTTTTTCCATTACATATCGTCTACAAAGGCAGATTACGGCACTCGTTATCGAATGAAATTACAAAATATTTCAATAGAGTATATGGAAATATGTATTTTAAAATTACGAATCGTATCGAATGCCGTAATTTGCCCCTGCTGATATACATAATCAGGGGTGTTCTATAAACCGCGCGTTTTGAAATCGTACGATTTTCAAAATCGAAAACAGTGTTTCGCTGATCGGACAATTTAGTGCATTCAGAGTTAAGTGCGTTTAAAATCTGCCTTATCGTGGTTGGCGTATTTCAAATACGACTACGACTGTTTGGTAATAGATTAAAGAAGACCAACAGTTTTTCTTTAATCTATTACCAAACAGTCGTAGTCGTATTTGAAATACGCCAACCACGATAAGGCAGAATGTCTTAAGCATCTGAAATATTAAAACCAATTAAAAAGCTGCAATAAGTCACCTTTTCAATTGAGCTCTTTTCTGTAAATTGGGCGATTTCAAATCGCACTATTTACAGAACACCCCTTAATATCAAATATATTTCTATCAGCAAACGTCAAATTTCATAGCAAAGAGAATTATATTACGTGTGGACTGCGATTTAGTATTATATTAATATTATATCAGATATAATATTGTTTTCTTACGGCCCTATGTAAATTTGAATGAAATTAGGTTAAGTGACGAACTTAAATTAGGTTTTTACGAGTTCCTCCATACAAATTGGTGCATTACGTAGTTTTAACTAGAGATGTGTCACGCGTGTTTCGTGATTAAATATTATAACTAATCACGGATGAGTACGTGAGCGTGACTGAAAAAAAATTAATCGTGCGTGAGCTTTTTTACATGATCACGCACGAATTCTCACGCTCTCACGAGATAAAATTCCTGCATAGGTACATACAGTACTGTGCAAAACAAAGCAACAAACTCTGCAAAAATAAATGGGGACGATTATTTCAGAATATACATACATCAAATGCAACAAAAGCTCTGAGCATAATTTATTTGTATTTATATGCCCTATGTATCGTATTGAATAAAATCTTTCTTTAAAAAAATGGGGTTTCGAAAGGGGGTTTAAAAAAATTGTTGTTGTGGCTCAAACAACAATAACAATATGTGGAGGATTATTGAGAAAAGGTGTTTTATTGGGTGAGGCCACACTGATGGATGGCCTTGATGTTGACGATATTAATAAATATTTTGCTGATATGTCTCAATCTTGCAATGAGGAAGTTATTGATTTTGATGCGATGTCTGGCCCCTTTTCTTTTCGCAATATTACTGAAGATGAATTATTTTTAGCAATTTGTAAAGTAAAGTCTAAATCTGTTGGTGTGGATAATATTCCTATCAATTTTATCAAAATTATATACAACCATATATCGCATCTTCTACACCATTTTAATACGATATTAACCACATCCAACTTTCCCTCTGCTTGGAAACTGGCTCGTATCGTCCCTATTCCGAAGACCAGTAATGTAAACAGCACTGACGATTTGAGGCCTATCTCTATCCTTCCTGCACTTTCTAAGATATTTGAGCATATCTTGAAAGATCAGATTCTTTTGTCTCCGACTGTATGTATTTCTCCCTCTCAATATGCTTTCCGTAAAGGTCACAGTACTGTCTCATTACTTATCGGGTTGACGGATGTTATACGCAATAATATTAACGATAACATAGGGTCTGTCTTAGTGTCCCTGGATTTGAGCAAAGCTTTTAACTCAATTGATTACGGTATTTTAATTAAAAAACTGGCACAAATTTTTGGTTTCTCTTCGTCTGCTTGTAGACTTAACTACTCGTACCTATCGGGGAGGCGACAGTTTGTTGAAATTAATAATGTCCGCTCGGGTGATCTTTCATTGAACTCGGGTGTGCTTCAAGGATCAGTTTTTGGGACCACTTCTCTTTATTTTATACGTTAATGACCTTTCCAATTACATTGATAGCAGGATATGCTCGTTGTTTATGTTTGCCGATGATTTTTTCTTTTGTTTATTGCTGGATGTGATACTATTAAAACATTTGTGATGGGTATAAACCGTTCTCTTGAATTTTTTTCGCGTTGGGCATTCTTAAATTGTTTAACTATAAATCCTTCAATGTCGAAGGCTATGTCGTTTGGAGCTTCTTTAAGTATTTCTCCGCTACTTGATATTTCTATCGGTAGAAACAAGATTTCATTCGTTGATAGCATGAAATGTCTAGGCATCTATATCGATGAGGGGCTGATGTTTGAGACTCATGTAAATCAGGTTTATCGTAGAGTTTTTGGGACACTTCGTAGGATCTATTCTAACAATATCTTTCTTCAATCCTTTGTAAAAGCAAGGATAGCTCATGCATTATTAATACCGCATTTATGCTATGGTTTAGAGGTTGTATCTGGATGTTTTGGGTACACACTTGATAGGTTAAAACGTTTGGTAAATTCTATAGCTCGCTTTGTATATAATGTAGGTAGAAGTATGCATATATCTGGGTATGTGATATTGCTTCTTGGTTGCTCTTTCCATAATTACATAAGATATCGGATTTTATTTCAGCTTTTTAGAGTTGTTAAGAGTGGACAGCCCGTTCAACTCTGCTCGAGGTTTGTTTTTTCTCGTTCTACTAGAAATCCTCAATTAATTATTCCTAGAATACGTTGTGGGTTATTTGAGCGTTCGTTTCTGATTAGGATTGCTAGATGCTGGAACTACTTGCCTATTGACCTTCGTTTATTCTCTTGCTCTAATAATGCTTTTCGTGTGAAAATATTTAAACATGTTTCAGATTACTTGACATTCCCTTGAACTTGTCTAGCTACCTACATTGATTGATTGAGAGATTTTAGGGATAGATTTCATTGATTCGACTTACTTTATTTTATCTATTCTTTATTCTTTTTTCTTGGTACTGATTCACCTTTTTGGGTTTCAAATTTTTTAAATTATTTCTAGTTAATCTTTTCTGGCTGGGGAGCCACTGTTGCAACTTTTTTCTTTTCTTTTTTCTTTTTCGAACTATTCTCATGATTTTTTTTTTGCATTTTGGTTTGATTTTTTATTAATGAATTAAATAGTTATTTTTTTATTATTAAGTATAGCTTAATTATATTTCATTTAAATTCAGGAATTATCTTTGTAATATACTTTAATTGGCCGATAGGCTTCCATATTACTTTCTTGAAAAATAAATAAATAAATAAATAAATAAACTAGTCCAGACTTTGATATGAATCTGTGCATAACAAAAGCAACAAATTAATCCTTTTTGTATAATCTTTAGTTTTTTCATAATACGTGGATATCAACGTGAATAAATTCTCAAATATTATTTATTATGCATTAAGGAATACATTTTGGCTAAGTTAATGGAATTTTGAAGTATTCGTTGCAATTTAGGATCCATTTTCCGGATTCTTGCAAAGAGGTTTGCAATGGCGATCAAGAAAGATGCGTTTGTCGGTAAAGCAAGGATGGGAATTAAATTAATGTTCCTGACTTTTTTTCCAACCTCCAAGTATGTTATGGAATACTACCGCATTGAAACACCCATAAAAGAGTCATATTCCACTCGAAATGCCAAATAATTTTTATTTCAAGGATATTTTTTTTATAAATTTTTGGGAATGGTCTAACTTTGTACGTCGGAAAATAAGACATCACCATCACCTAACCTCTGTTATGCTTAAAACTCATTTTAATATTTCATAGCTAAAACGGTTGGTAGGCAAGCGCCGCATTGAAGAGATGATATACCAATTCCATATATGGAACTTGAATTCTTCAATAAGAACATGGGTTTCCCATTTTATTAGGATTCAATTACGGTGTTTACTACTGAACTCGAGGGTGGCGTTGGCTGAAGTAGTTAGCACGTTGACTACAAAACCGAAGGTCCTGGGTTCAATCCCTGTATCGAACAGTCATTAAATAACAACACCACACATTTTTCTGATGTGCATTAGTGTTCCTTGTATCAGTTGTTGTAGGAAAGTTCAAGTGATGAAGGCATAGTCACTGGTCACTGAACTATACCGACTTCAGGAGATACTAATCCTAATGTAACATCAGAGCGCCCTCCTTCGTTGTGTAGCAGAATCATCGGCGAAGTAAAATAATCAATGAAATGGCTACAAAACACAGCTTCAAAAAAAATTAATACGCCTCATTTAACATCAGGGAGGCGCTGCAACACTGCATTATTAAAAACGTGCAAGAAGCAGAGTTGTAAAAGAATGAAGCTTTCCTCTATCTCTCCCTTCACCACCTGTCTTCTCTACCACTATCCCTTTCCTAAAGAAGGTAACACGTAGTAATAGTAGTAGGCATTAATTGCCTGAGTGTTACTTCTCTTTATAAAAAAAAATAAAAAAAAAAAGCAAAAAAACAATAAAGTTGTATGAACTAAATACAAGATTTACCTGGTTTTTTTTTAAGTATCTATCTCTTGGTCAACTATAGTATTTTCTTAGTATGTAACTTTCAATTGCCTTCTCTGGCACGGTTTTGAGTTGTACCATAATGCACACTAAAATTTCGAGATATTATAACCTCACTAGGAAGAGAAAACGAGCTTTTGGATTATTTGAAATGCATTTAGCTATGATAAGCTGCGGAAGTTTTTCGTGGTGGTACCCAAAACTGCTCAATACGTAATTATTATGCCGACCTATCCATCAGCAAACTAGTAATATATTTTTATTACACTTTTAAATAAGTAACAGCCGCTTATCTAATGTTTTTAGATTAATTTTTTCAATATTAGAAAGTTCAGCAATACCTACTCTTCCCCATTCTTGCTAAATCAAGCAGCACCAATAACATTGAGAAATGCATTTTAATATTTAATATAAGGACTAATAAGTACTGTTAAGCCTGTTGGACTTTGGAATTATGGGGATATATCAAAGAGTTTTTTGGTAATTATGAAATTTTCCATTTTGTTGCTATTGTTCTGCACAATCTCGATGCATGGATTTCATTTCATTTCATTTATTATTTATTGTTTCAACCGAGCCCATGGGGCCATGTACGATTGAAGTAGTGGTACAAAAGAATAGATGTATGAAACATATATGCTAATAATATATATACAAAATGTAAGGTTGATAAGTGTGATAAACAAAAATATAACAATGTTAATAAAAAAGAAAAATATTTACAGATGCTATGCTAAATATCCTTAAATAATTAATTGAAAACAACAGTGAGTAACATGTGTTTAAAATTGCTCATTGAAAGTTCAAAATTTCTAAGGTTAATGGGTAATTCATTAAATAACCTACATGCTCTAACTGTAAACGATCTTTCAAAAACTGAATTGTTAATTTGTGGAATGATTAACTGTAAATTGCGAGTAGATCTTGAAAAACGTAACAGTTGATGTAAACAGGGGTTTGTGTTGTATTTGATAACATGGAAAAGTGTGCATAAGATTCGAATTTTGATAAAGTCCTGGAAGGAACAATTTAGAAATTTTTTAGCGAATTCAGAAACATGATCATAAATTCTAAGGTTAAAAATGAATCTAATAATACGATTGAAAATAAGTTGAATTCTACGGAGATTGGAAGACAGGCAGCCACTAAAAATTTCAAGGCAGTAGTATATATGGGTCATAAGAAGAGAGCGGGCCAGATTGGATTTAATTATTAATGGCAAAGAGCAGTTAAAACTATACAACGATCTAAGTGTGCTATTAACTTTAGCTGAAACTTTGGAGATGTGATTTTCAAACGAGAGATGTTTGTCGATAGAAAGTCCTAAACAGTTTAAAGTGTCCACAAATGGTACGTGAATTCCGTTGAAAAAGACTGAGATTGAAGAGCTGTCGTAGTTACTTGGGCCAATACTGATTGCATTACATTTAGATGGGTTAAAGTTTAGTTTATTAGTAACTGACCAATTAGATGCTAGAGACAGAACATGGTTGATCATAGCTTCGTGATAATCTAAGAGGGTCGTCTCTCCAGTAAATAACAAATTAATGTCATCCGCAAAAAGGTAAGTTTTGCAAGAGGACCCAATATAACTCACAAAATCGTTCATGTATATAAGAAACATCAAAGGACCGAGAATTGAACCTTGCGGTACACCACTCGAACACATCAAAGTCGAAGAATTGCTATGACCCACACTGACAAATTGCTTTCTATTGTTGAAGTAGGAAAATAACAGTTTACAAGCTGTTGCTGAAAATTTAAATTCAAGATAAAGTTTATTAATAAGGATAAAATGATTCACCGTATCGAAGGCCTTGCTCAGATCGAGCGAAATTAATGTTGAAACTTTTTTAACATTAAGATTTTGACGTATGTTGTCAGTTAAGTTTATTAAAAGAGAGGAAGTGCTACCACCAGGTCGAAAGCCATAGTGGCAATTACTGAGAATGTTATTGGCCTTTAAATAGCACATAATCTGGTCCTTTAAAATAGCTTCAAAGATTTTAGACAAGCAAGGTAAAATACTAATGGGTCTAAAACTATCTAAACTACCAGCAGTCCCCTTCTTCGCAATAGGAATTATACGTGATGTCTTCCAAATGTTCAGTGAGAAGTCATGATAATTGTATTAAAAATGTGGAGAAGTAGCTTGCTAATGAGAGGAAAAAAAATTTTTATGAACTTCAGGGGAATGTTGTCAGAACCAATTGCGTTTGATTTCATCTTAGAAAGGGCGAGTGCTACATCATCGACATTGATGTAACTGAATTTAAAACCTGATTGAGTAAATTCATTGAAATGAGGTGCAGGGTCATTAGACTGTGCTTGGGTTGAAATAAAGTGACTATTGAATACTTTGAGAATATTAGTTATTTTATTTTTCAGGAAATATCAATATTAAAAAATTAAAATGCGAATTCGTTTTCTAGTATGAATGCCTACAAAAGTTTGTTAAAAGAGCTGCTTGAAATAATCAATTGTCTAAAATATTTAAATTTTAAGTCAAATAGAGTTTTTGTTGCTTTTGCTCTGCACATTACTGTATGTAACTGTATTCAATCATTTGAAATAAATTATTTTATAATAATAAATGCATATCGTCAGCTAAAATGCAAAAAGGCGTAACTAACAAAAAATTCAAAATTGAATTTTTGATTGACTATTATGAATGCCATTAAACTATATGTCTTGACAAATTATTACACTTTTGCCATCAGAAATGAGGCTTTTATTAAAAAAAAAACAAGGAGATGTAACTACAAGTTTGTTTAGTTTTTGTTTCAGTTTTTTTGTTTCTATAAAATTGTATTTTTGTTAGTTACGCCCTTTTGCATTTAAGCTAACGATATACATATGTATAGTAAACACTACAATCTATGTATGGTAGTATGAGCTTACAAACATAATGAATATGAATATTGTTCAGAAAAACTACCGAAATTTCTTAACGAGTTCGGTACGAAAAGTCTGAGTTCAGACAAACTATCGAAATGTGTTAACGAATCCGGTACAACGAGTCTGACTTCAGAAGAAGTCGAACCATATGTAGACATTGACTCACTAGCATATTTTAGTAACTCCAGTCTACAATTTTGCTAATGAAACTGCATATTTTGTTAACATTTGTGTTTTATTAAATGAAAAGCACTAGTCCAAAAAAATATGTATATAGGGATATATACATACAGCTGTATGCAAAATAATACTAGCACTACACAAAAAAAATTACATTCGTTAAAACAGCTATTTTTTTATTCATGTTAAGAAAATTTTATTCATTTATTTCTTTATTTTCACATCGCATTTTGAAAGAAAAAATAATAACTCAAAAAAAATAGTTTACTTCAGAAAACAAAACATAAATTTATTAGGTAAGTTAGATATTTACTGTGCGAAAAAATAGTAGGAGCCAAAGAAAACATCCGTAAAAATAAAATTATGTAATTAATGGTATTACTTTTGGACATGTTTTGCTGTATACCTTTATATTTTGTGGAATATCCTTTATTTGCTAAAACAGCGGCGCAACGGTGTGGCATATAGTCAACTAAAGATCTACACCTCTTAATGGGAATATTTTCCCATGCTGACTTCAGTGACGCCTACAATTCCTGTACGTTTCCAGGCTTATCTTGAAAAACAGACTTTTCGACATCGCCCCAAAGATTTTCAATGGGGTTCAGATATGGAGATTGCGCTGGACATTCTAAAACCTCAACATTATTGTCGGAAAACCATTTATTTGCCAATTTACTAGTATGATTGGGGTCATTGTCCTGTTGGAACACACATTTGAGCGGCATATTGTAATCTGCGTAAGGTAGCATGACTGTTCTTAAAATTCCCACATACATAAGGGAGTCCATGTTGACTTTTATGCAATATATGGGTCCTGTACCATTGTATGAAAAGCACCCCCAAACATTGATTTTTGCACCACCGTGCTTGACAGTCTTTAAAAAAAAAATTTAGGATCGTATTCCTTATTCTTGGGTCTTCTAACAAATGTCCTTGTTCCAGGTGTACCAAAAAGAACCACTTTGGACTCATCTGTCCAGAGAATGTTGCGCCATTTAGTCTGAGACCAATCACAGTGGTTTCTTGCCAACATAATTCGATTGCGCACCTGTCTTGAATTGAGCAATGGAACTTTTCCTTGACTTCTACCATATAAGTCTTGTTTAATGAGATTTCGACGAATAGTTGATGTGTGAACTTGAAGCTCTAAGTCCTGCTTTATCTTTGTAGATGTCACAAAAGGGTTAGAGTTCACCATGCGTTTAATACGTATAGAGTCATTTTAACAAATTTTTGGCTTGCGTCCACGTGCTTCATGCTTTGGTTTCCATTTTTTACAATTTGCAATAACTGTTGGTGAACATCCCACTGCATTTTGAATAAATCTATATGATTTACCTTCCTATAGAAGTTTTTTAATTAAATTTCTGGTACTTTCAGTACAGTGTTTACCACGGGCCATTTTAAATATTTAAAACAAAAAAATTCCACCAATAATAAAATCAACGAATTTGTACTTTAACCAGCAAATGAAATAACAGCAAACTAATATAAAATATTTCAATTTCAATTTATTTATTTTCATTGTAATACAAATAGCCATACGGCCAATAAATATATATTACAGGTAATTTTAAATTTTCTATGAGATAAAGATATCAGTATGCCTGCATACTAATAAAAAATAATAAAATACAATTTATTTAAATATAAATCAAATATAGGTGTGTATATTACATTTTTATCAATAAAAAAACAATTTATAAAACATTTATCAATATCTGTGTATACCAAATACCAATATCATAGCACCACAAACTACTCCCACATATCTCAGAATTTATTTTGCAGTTGTAATAAAATAACTAACTTCCAAAAATGCATAGAAGACAAATATATTTCGTCATAGTCAAATTACATTTTTAGTAATGCCATATAAATATTTTGTTTTAAGTTTACACACTACGAAATTAAAAAAAAAATGAATCCATGTGGCAGCGCTAATATTAATTTTCACAAAACTGTACATAATACATATGGGTCAAGTAGAAGAACATGAAATAATACATGCGGATGTACCCGCCCACTTTTTTATATGCAAGAACGTACCACTACACGTACAACTAAGGGTGCGTGGCAAGTTTTGCAAAAATCGGTTTTAACAGTAATAGGGTTTGTTTGCGTGTATAGATGGAGGAAAATAAAAAAAAATTGTTTAAAAAATGTTAAATAAAGGATACTTTATTTTCGCTATTTTACCTTTAAAAATAGATCGCTTTGCGGGAAGACGTGATAAATCTTGTTCAAGGCTCATAACAAAACTGATTTAATAAGCACAAAAAAAAAAACATATCAAAGTACCGAACGAACGAATAAACTAAACCGATATATATTTTACTAGTCAAAGTCCAAGAAAACACTCCGAAAAATCAAGAATGATTAAAGGAGGAATAAATTTAGACTTTGACTGAGTACTATTCAATTGAATAGGGGAAATTTTACATACTATCAAATATCTATATAATTAATAGGCGAGCACGTTTTTTGTAATCCCTTTTACGCCGGAACTACTGCACCGATTTTGGAGCGATTTATATCATTTTAAAGGAATTTCCGCACAGATGTGCAGAATCTATATATTATTGAAATCGGTTTAGTATTTTGGGAGCTATAAGCGTTTAAAGTTGCTGCTACTACATGGAAACATAGTACACACGCATTTGTAAGCTTACACTGTGTGTGTGTGTATATTTGTGTACTATTTTTCTTGCTATTCCAATTTTTTTTTCTTATTTTTTATTGTATGAGAGCCATAAAATCAGGGTGACCGATGACATTTTTCAAAAAGTTGCACCCATTAGGGGATTTATAAAAAAAAGGGGCAAAATTAAAAAAAGACGTGAAAACTACACTAAATTTTTATTTTTAATGTATTATTATATAATTCACTCTAAAAAAGGGGAAAAAAGTGGCAAGGCAGTCGAAAAAGTGGCAATTTGCCACTTTAGTCGGTCAAACGGTCACGCTGCATAGAACTTATAGGACGAGAGTTCAATAAATTGAATTAGGTTTAATAGAATACGGACGATTGTTTGGTCCGTTTGGTATATCTAGTATATAAAAATAGCGTTTTGGTTTAAACAGGGTTATTAATATATAGGTGATCCGTTGACAATGTTGCCAGAAAGTCAACAAAATAGACCACAAAAGTGACACTTGGAGATAGTTAACCCCAACCTTCGTGCAGGGTAAATATAATTGCCAAATGTGCAGATATCTATTGTTAGCAGTTTTTTGAATTGTTGACCAGGCGTACATTTTTTTGTTTCAAAAATCAGTTTCAGTTCATACAGTTTTTAGCTTTTGCCTCTTTTACTTTTTACTAAATTTATGAATTCCAAAACCCCTGATACAGGATCATATGACAAATTCATAACTACGCTCATTCATGTCCTGAATGAAACCGAAAAACAATAAGAGTTAAATGCAAAGCAATGTCTGAATTTCTATTTCATTAAAGAATTTTTATGAAAAATGCAAAAAATGTTTTAAAGTTTTGATATAACTACTCCTTATATTTTCTATATGAATAGTTTTCACTACGATTAGGTTCTTAATGATCTCGTTTTTGCAGCACTAGTTATAGGCCCAATCTATAAAAATTATTAAGGTTTAATAGATTTCCACAAAAAAAAATTTAATCAGAAATAATTTCTTAATCAGTGCCTCGTTTCTGTAAGGAATGTGAGAACTTTTCCAGTCGAAAAAATTCTTATCATCCTGTGAAACACAGAGGGATTAAGAAAAAAAACTGTATTTGTTGATATTTTTTTAAGTTTATATAAGTTTTTATGTGAGTAACCCTGCTTAAAACAGGACAACCAATATAATTATTTAATTTTTCTCGATGCGAGAACTTCTCACAAGTTACAGAAATGGGGTACAGGCTTGAGTTCAGTAATTTCAATTCTTATTGAATGAAATATTTTTATTAATTAATAAAGGTATTCATTTCAGTTTTTTTTTTGGTTGGAAAAATGTAATTTTTTTTTACAACAAACACAGGAAAAAAATTCACCAAAAGTTGAATTTATAAATTCAACTTTTGGTGAAATAGTTTTTCCTGTGTTTTTTGCAAAAAAAAAAATACATTTTTCCATTTTTCCAACAGAAAAAACTGAAATGAATACCTTTAATGTGATTATCTAAAGAAGAGAAGAAAAATTAAACTAGACTTTATTAGCTGGGGGAAATACCGATATTTTTCTGGAAATTATGGAAAAGGGAGACATTTCTTGCGAAAATTTATTCATAATTGCAGTGTATAACTGTATATCGACTCCTCAACCCTTATCCACTTTTCGGTAACAATTGAGTACTACTGACAGCTCCTTACAATTGAAGTAGAAAATAAAAAGTCGGGTTGACGTAAAAGCGAGAAATATTTACAGAATAATGCGCACTATTTTGTCTAAAAAATTGCTCTAGTGTGAATGTATGTTTTTTACATTGCAGTTCAAAATTATTTTCGTTAGACCGTTTAGGTCGTTTTTGACACAAACCTATGACCTATTTAAATTACATGGGTTTGATGAAAGGTTTGTGTCAAAAATTACCGACTGAATGACTTCGACTCAATTATAGTTTTATTCGAGTTGCAGAGTAGAAGGACAGCACACTAATAAACCATACTCCTCTTAGCGAACTTAGGACTACATATGTATCTGTTGAACTTGCAGAAAACAACTTATGTATGAATTTAAAATTTTTCAGTAGAACAAAAATACTGTTCAAGTGCTCAGGCAAACTTTTAGTGGCATATTCATAAAAAATATTTTAGGCTTATTAAGCGCTTATTTGACGTATTTCTTTGGGAAATTTGTCAAATAAACCTGTAATAAACCTAAATTTTTTTATGAATACGGCGGTTAAGGTATGTGCTTACAAAAATGTGATCATTAGACGTAATTTATAGAATTTGATTAAAGTTGTGTATACATTTCTTTTAATTTTTCGACATGTTCAGCCTTATTATCGTTGTCATAGTAGTGACGAAATCGATTAAAAAAATAGGTATATGGTATATGTAACAAGCGTAATGGCTACTTGTTGGTCAATCGCAATTAAAAAAACGTTAATAGATATATTTAAAAAAACAATAATGTTTTTGCAGCTTATTTGTATGAATGTGCATCTAAAATTTTCGTAAATCAACTTAAGCGATAGTGCTTAAATTCCACAGATATGTACATTCGTTTTGATTTAGATTATAGAAAAACATTTATATTGAAAGCAAAAACAAGTTTTCATATTTAGTTATTGTTTTCAGTATAAATTCTCTAACATCAACTTAAAAATAGATGACAAAAATTCTTTCGATTTTTGTTTCATACTAGTATTAAAATATTGTTAACTTTAAAGACAAATGTTTAATGATATATTATCAACATGAAAACTTTTAAAATGCATAAAATTTGTTATTAAAGTAATATTTATTAAAAAAAATTATTTATTTTACCAAAAAAGTTTAGATCCCGAAATCTCGAAAATCCCGGAATCCCGAAAAATCCCGGGATCCCGAAAATCCCGGGATTTTCGGGATCGGGATTTATAAATCCCGAATCCCGGTATTTCTAAAAATCGATCCCGATTGGCATCCCTAGTAGAGATACGTCGCTTCTTAGCGGGTTATGCTATGTTTAGACGACGAGTTGAATCACCTGCTTCGCTCTCTGAATCATGTTTATGAATCATGCTGTTTAGACTACGCATTCGTGCTTCGTGTGCATCGTGCCAATTTAGTGCTTTTCGTACTAGATTTAGAGTTTTTTAATTCATAACAGTGCGGAATTTTTCAAATTGTTGCTTTAAAAAGAAATTAGTGCCTTTTTGTTGGCGCTTTTCACCTTTGATTTTAGTGCGTTTTACAAATCTGCTAAATATTAATTTGTTAAAGTGTGGTGGCTTTATTTTCATTTTCAAAAACTATCTGCTTTCACCCCTTTTAGACATGCAAAGTTTCCTTTGCAGAATGTTAATTCAGCTTGGTGAAATATGAAGGAAGAAAAACTTTATCTTTCATAGTGAGAAAAATAATATATTTCTAGAAATTACAGAGGATACCCTACACGTTATAAAATAACTTAATTACAATAATATAATCTAATAACCACTGAGGGAAGCAATATAGTGCTTTCTTGATAACGAAAGCTTTTAAAAATTCTTCTGAAAAGTACTAACCTAAGGCTCTCTAAGAAAGTGGACAAAAGTAAAAAAAATTTAAACCAATAAAGTTACATCTGAGTACACAAAAACTATACATTGTTACTTCTGTGAAACGAATTAGTAAGTCAAAAAATTAATGGCTTTCTGGAAACTGAATGCATTGCTGGAAAAATTTGCTCAAAACTGATCAATTTTGGGTTGAAGTTTATAATTATAGAAATTCAACTAATGATAATCCGTTTCTAATACTGTCAATATTTGCTATAGGACTATTAACATTACCATGGTCCAATGTTAAAGTAGAAAAAACTTTTAGCGCTAATAACTATTTTAAAAGTAAGTTAGAAATACAATAATGATTTTATAAATCAAATTGTTTCATTCATATAAAATACGGTCTAAAAAGAAAAGGCTTATGTTATTCAGAATGTAACATACTGAACCATGTTCATGTAAAAATTAATTCAGACGAAACACCTAAAAATCTAATTGTTTTATTAAAACAGTTTTATGGCCAGAGGAAAAAGATGAAACTGCATTTCTTGAAACGAGGAGTATAATTCTCGTTGATCATCTTTTGTTAAAATAGTACACCATAATTGGAGTGTCTTCCCAAATGAACTTCAATTATTTTCCTACTCATATTCTACTTATAAGCAAAATCGAAATATGGCTCGATATAATTGAAATTATTACAAAAACCTATGAAATGTAGTAAATTTAAAATTGTAGTTAACTTAAATTTTTAATTTTTACTAATTCAATACATTTATAATTAGCCATATGGGCTTTCTCTGTATTGCAAATAAATAGATAAATATAAAAAAATAAATAAAAATATATTTATGTACATACATACATATGTACATATGTATATACGAGTACTTATTTCATTTAGTGCTTTTTTATGAACACACAGTGGTTTTTGCTCTGAAAAAGTTGGCATCACTGTTCGCGTGGCATTTTTTTTATGTATATTCACACAAACATACGTATCATACGCACGTATATACATGCATACACATAAGCATATATACTTTACATAAATTCCACTCATGCGAAATCTTGTTTTTGAAGGCATTTCTATATTTTCTTCTTATTTTTCCTTTTTATATTATTCATAACTTAATTAAATTTATTTATATTAAACTCACATCTATGTTTTTTGGTTTGTTTTTATTTGTTTACAAACACACACATACACATATACCTATTTTGTTTTGATAGCTAGTTCAGATAAAGTGGCGATTAACTGCTATAAAAGTTAGAGAAGATACCAATTTTACGTGCTTCGCAAGTAGATTCATATTGAATCTACTTGATTCGCTCTCATAATTTTGTATGGCGAAGCAAGTGGATTCGGTCATGATTGGGACGTGAAACATGAATAGAGAGCGAAGCACGTACCGTCTAAACATAGTATTAGTTGCTATTCGTAATGTTAACGAAGGCTGGTAACGTGCACTTCGTAAGCTGGTCGTTTAATTACGGGTCAGAGATACCTGGAACAATATAGTGCTTCGGATATTGTTCGGCTAACTACGGTTTAAATATGTTATGAACAATATAATGATTCGGATGTTGTTTGGCTAACTACGGTTTAAATATGGTACGAACAATGTAATTCTTCGGATATTGTTCGGCTAACTACGGTTTAAATATATTACGATCAATATAATGCTTCGGATATTGTTAGGCTAACTACGATTTAAACATGGTACGAACAATATAATTCTTCGGATATTGTTCGGCTAACTACGGTTTAAATATATTACGAACAATATAATTCTTCGGATATTGTTCGGCTAACTACGGTTTAAATATATTACGAACAATATAATTCTTCGGATATTGTTCGGCTAATTGCGGTTTAAATATATTACGAACAATATAATTCTTCGGATATTGTTCGGGTAATTACGGTTTAAATATATTACGAACAATATAATTCTTCGGATATTGTTCGACTAATTACGGTTTAAATATATTTCGAACAATATAATTCTTCGGATATTGTTCTGCTAACTACGGTTTAAATATATCACGAACAATACAATTCTTCGGATATTGTTCGACTAATTACGGTTTAAATATATTACGAACAATATAATTCTTCGGATATTGTGAGGCTAACTATTGTTTTAAATATATTACGAACAATATAATTCTTCGGATATTGTTCGTCTAATTACGGTTTAACAGCCTGTTTTTCGAAAATGAATAAGTGTATACGTTCGTTAAAATAACGAATGAAATCATGTTTACGTTTTGGTAGCATTTATTAATTTTCATGTGAGTCACAACAAAAGAGCTTTCAGTTTTACACACTCATAAAATTTCTTATGTAAAATTAATTAATAATCGGTCTACATATTTTTTTCTTTAAGTTACAAAAAAATTAAATTAACGAGAAAATCTGAATGACTTTTTCATAAAATTTAAAAGAAATTTAAAATGAATTTTATTTAAAATGTTTCATCGAATTTTTTTAATAGTTTTTTTTTTCACTGTAATAATTTTTTGAGTTTATATTTTGGTTATAACTAAAAAGCTCTTTTTATGTCAAAACTAAAGCTTTAGAAAATGTTTTATAAAAATCAAATTTTAAACGTTATCGTTTATAAATGAAACATAAAAACGAAAGGGCTTATGTTTTCGAAAAACAGGCTGTAAATACACATAGACCATAAAGTGTGCGTTCACGTTAAATGTTTTTTTTACGGATTTAAAAATAACGTACAAAAATGTACCTAACACAAATGTTTTTTATGTATTTTCTACTTTTAAGCTACATATAGCTAATAATAACCAAAAACAAAACCTACATTCACCCCTTAAGTTTTCCTATAACGGGACTTCAGCTTAACATAATAAATAGCATAATAAATAGATATCGTAAAGTTAAAGCATTTTCGCAAGATTTTTGTCGCCGATGGAAGGAAGAATATTTGCAAAATTTACACAAAAGTTATAAATGGAAATTCCCTGAAAGGGATATACAAATTGACGACTTGGCAGCTATTTGCCATGAACAGCTTTCTCCGACTTCCTGGAAATTAGGGCGAGTCATTAAGACTTATTCAGGAAGTGATGAGTCGCGGACATACCCACTGCAAACGGAGTTTTAAAGCGACCAATCACTAAATTGGTAATTTTAACCAAATAAAATGTATCACTTATTAACCTTTATTGTCGCCCAGTAAAATGGGACGCTTTATCTAATTTATTCGATGACGCCATGCTCGATAAATACGAGGAAGCAATTAATGGTAGCCGGGCCGTATGTGGCATCACCTACTCCCAAATCAGAACCTCCAGCACTAATGGCAGCACCAACTTCAGTTGATGGATTTGTTGTAAAAACCATTCGCAATTCACACCACTTCTGTTTTTTGTAACGTAACGCCAGATCATATTTTGTGTATATCTTGAAATCCTTAGGTTTGATTGTTTGCATTTATAAATGTAAGAAAAAAATGTTTCAAACATGATTTTAATTTTTTTTTCAACATTTTGTCCTAGAAAACAATGTACCATATATACATATTTATATGAGGTCAAGGCATATTTATTTCTATTTGACTATTAAAATGAATAACGGACAAAAAGTACTTCGAACAATGGAATAAAATATAAACAAAACAACTATTTTTTCTGATTAGAGAAAACTTTAAAATTGGAAAATAATATAAAAAAATATAATTATTAATCAAACAGTTGCTCAAGTACATAAATACATTCCACCAAATTTAATTAAATACATACACACAAAAAAATTCATAGGTTATATATCCTAAAATTATGGAATAATTTTAACTAAGTGATATTTACAAAGTTTTTTTTTAGATAATTTAACAAAAATTTAGTTGAAGAAACATCAAATAAAATTTTAGTTAAAACTCCTTTAACGACTATGTAAATTGATATTTTTATTTTTTTGTGAATTATCTAAATAGCAAAGTAAATTTATACATATACCATAATACTCCAAATTATCATGGTTTTTAGTTAAATTAACTATTTATAATTCGATAATTGTCATGGATTTTAGGTATCTTCGTGATATCAAATAATAATTAGAGAATTTGTGTATTTGTTAATAATTTATTAGAAAGTATTGTAATATTTATTCCATATGTAGTATCAGAATGAATACACTCGCGTTTTTTGCATATCATAAATTCATTGCTTTTGCATTGCCTTTAATCGACAACAACAAAAATATGCAATACTATGTATGTAAAATCATTTATTTTATTATTGATTGTCTTCTTTACATTTTCTCTTTGTGATGAAATAACATAATGTCGCATGCAAGCACATAAAATATTCGCAACATTCGTTCAGTATTCGCTGCTATTTCTGTGTTAATCTTGCAAACAACCAGCAAAAGAAATTTGTCGACCAGTATAATTTCTTAAAATATTTATAATTCTGTAATTGTCGTAAAAAATAACGATTTTAATCATTTCACTTAAGATTTTATCCAAACTAGCGCCAAAACTATGTTGGTAAATTTTTTCCCATACAAGCTATAAACATGAACAGACATTTATTCAATCGTCATTAAAACGATTCATACCATTCGTTAACTATTCGCTGCTTTTCGGAGTGTTAGTTTACATTTGTATATGACATGCAATACATGCCACACATTTCGTTACGATTTGTTTTTGAATAATGTGATGCATTGCTATACTGAAGTGATTATTATTGTCGACACGAGGCTATAATTTTGTGACTGTATTCAAAACCATCAAAAATACCAATCAAGCCGTTCTCTGGTAGGTATGTAAATTAGCTATGGCATAGTGTTATATGAGAATAGTTAGTAACGAGATTTCGACTTGCAAGGACGTCTCATTCTCATTTGGAATAAAATTATTTGACCCAAAAATGGTGGCGGTCAGATGGGGGCAAAGGTCGCCTCAACGTGCTCAAAGTTGAGGGTAAAAGCAAAAAAATTTTACAAAAAATCATAACTTTCCCGTGGTCACCGCTACAAGGGTCAAATGTATACCCAGCCCCCCTTAATTTTCCCCGCCCAACATCTTTTCTGAATACACCGACCGCCATACTCCTCTTTTTTTTCCTTGCAAAGGGAAAATTTTTATAAAATTTACTCGAAGGACTTCACTGCGCCTAGGGCGTACCTATCGAAGTCAAATGTATGACCGACCTCCAATATTTTTAACCGACTTCAAAAAAAGAAGGAGGTTAACAATTCGTCCCTATTTTTTTTTTTTTTTTTAGGTGTGTAGGTCCATAACTCGGTGCATTTTAGACCGATTGTAAAAATTTTTTTGTTGTCTGAGAGGGTATAGCTTCCCATTGGTCCCATTTGAAAAAAGTGGGCGGGGTCACGCCCACAATTTTTTAAATTTGATTTTGTGATCTTCTACTCATTTAATTGCTGCGAAACCTAGCAAACATCTTTGGTTCTTGTAATTACAAAATTTTTAAGTTGAAAAAATGGGCGGGGCTACGCCCATTAAAATGTATTATAGCAATACACGTGGTTCTACTTAACTGATTCTTACAAAACTTAGCACACACCTTGAACTTTTAAAAATACACAATCGTGTTTTAAAAAAATGGGCGGGGTCACGCCCATTAAAATTTTATATTATATTTCACAGGGTTCTATTTAACCGCTTTTTACGAAACTTGGCACACACCCTAAGCTTTAATAAAGCCACAAAATTCCGTAAAAAAAAGTGGGCGGGGTCATGCCTACAATTTTTTAAATTTGATTTTGTAATCTTGTACTCATTTGATTGCTGCGAAACCTAACAAACATCTTTGGTTTTTGTAATTACAAAATTTTTAAGTTGAAAAAATGGGTGGGGCTACGCCCATTAAAATGTATTATAACATTACACGTGGTTCTACTTAACCGATTTTTACGAAACTTAGCACACACCTTGAACTCTTTAAAATACACAATCTTGTTTTTAGAAAAGGGGCGTAGCCACGCCCCATAAAATTTAACACTTGATTTCACGTGATTTTACTTCATCGATTTTTACGAAACTGGACTATATTTCTAAATAAAGAAAGATACTCACAAATAAATTCTTTTTGAATTGACTAGAGCTCAAAAGTATGCACTAAAAAGGTAAAAATAAAACTTAAAAAAAAAAAATTAAACCGACTTCAAAAATAAGCACTAAAAAGCAACAAATAATATAGATCTAGTTAAATAAAAGATTTTTATATATGTTACCTACAGTGCCGTTTGAAGTTGGTGCCAGTAATACTGGTACTAAGCACATAGGAACATGCCCGGTAAAAAAACTGCAAGTAATTTTTATGTACATATTGTTACGTTTTTATTCTCTGTTAAAAACGCTTTTCCGTAGATTCGTAGATTTGCAATAAATAAAAGACCCCAGTGTACTAATTAGGGTTAAGAATGATACACTCTTTATTAATCAATAAATACACTAATCTAAATTCAATTCAAGAGCTTAAATACAAATACAAAGATTACTTCAATTTACCACACTGGTTACCACTACGCCTTCCACGCTGTTGTATATACACGTCTTAGACCACTGGCTGCGCTGCGCTAGTGTTGACACAATTCTTATTTCTCTGTTGCACGTCACACACAAGACTCTCTCTGCCGACACTTCCAGTTGATACACCAATAACAACTCTATGGCAGACTCTCACAGTTGATACACTAATCAGGACTCGCTGGCTTCACTTACACGTCTATCAGCTTCGCTGCTCCCTTACTCTTTACTCAAGGGACTCCACAATAAACTCAAATCACGACAGACTCTAACTGTCACTATAGACTGTACTATAGTCTCTTCAATTTCCAACTCACGTATTGTAAAGCACAGACTCAAATATCAACTCACTGTTGTATCACAAATCACGGACTGCGCACAACTTAATTGTCAACTCACTTGATTAACAACAGACTTCTTATTAGCAACTGAGCTTCTTCGCAACTGATTTATTCCCAACTAACTTTTGATCGCGACTGAACTCTTAATCACAACTGAACTGCTGTTGGATGCGTCAACCCCTTTTTATACTTCGCACAACAACCACTAGAATTTTCATGCAAAGTCTAGACCTAATCATCATTATCTTCAATGTTGTTTATAAAGCGCGTAATTAAGTTCTTGTGGTAACTATGTACATACGTGTGTATATGCATACATCATTAAGTGGTTGTTTACTTATTTCTATCTTTCGTTGGAATTGCCAGGCATGTATGTATGTATGCATGTAGCTATGTCTATCTTCACAACAAGCAGAAGCTTGTAGTTGTTGTTGGTTGTTTACGTTTAATCACGTATGTATGTACTAGGCATGCGTATATAGTTATTTGTTATAGTGCTTGCATGTATGTATGTACGTGTGTACGTTTACTTCTTCTGGATGTTTCTTTGTTATTATTCCAGATACTTCTTTAATTGCCCTGTAGGAATATTTTCGCACTATTAACCCTGTTGGAATTTATTTGCATAATGATGCATTAATCTTGTCGACGGCCATTTCCGTAACACTGCCGCCCACTTAAGCCTATTCGTCCCGAATAGGCACATCATCGCCTTTCTTATTCTTCGTTTTCTATACGCCTTGTAGTTACGTTGGAGACGACTACCTCTTCCATATTTGTTGGCTTTAGTTCTGGCTATGCCTCGTCTTTCAACTGGGACTTGTGTTACCATACGCTGGATATTAGTTCTTCGATATTTGCGAGCCCTGACTCTGCTTAGTATTTCCACTACAGCTGGCCTTGTTTTACGCTTTAGGTGACAACTTCTTCCACATTTGTGGTATTTGGCTCTGACTCTATTTTGTCTCTCAACTAGAGCTTGCCTTGCCATACTCTGGAGATGACTACTCCTTTCCCATTTGTGGCCGTTGGCTCTGACTCTACCTTGTCCCTTGACTAGAGCTTGCCTTGCCATTCCACATTTATGGCCTTTGGCTCCGACGCTAGATTGTTCCTCGACTAGAGTTTGCCTTACCACACGCTTGAAGATCTGCACAGAAGTTGTCTTTTTCTTCCCGACTGCTTTTATGCTGCTCGCTTTGTATACTGTAGCAGTTTCTTTACACTGAGCAAACGAGTCCATTTCAAAGATAGCTATTCCCGCTATGTCACACACCACTTGACTATCATCTAGGACACGAGCTTCATTTACTTTGCTGGAAACTTCTGGAAAACTTGGATCACGTTCAACTTGTTGACACTGACCACTGTTGATTTCATCTTCTGTCTTCAGTTTTTCGTCAGCGTCTTCCTCTGTGACAGAAATGTCTGCATTGACACTGTTTCCCAAGTCAGAAATCTCTTCGTCTGATTTACTGACTTGCATTTCTTCACCATGTGCCCTTTTGTTTATGGACTCAGACATTTCTACAAATCTCGCATCCATTTTATCAAACCAAATTTCCATTTTCTCACTGTTAGCCCTAGAAGACTCTTGAAACTTCTCATTCATTTGCACTAGAAGTTTTTCGTTGTTTGTCTCCATTTTTTCCATCATTGCGGCTAGCATTGCGCTGATGTCTGTACTGTTTGCTGCTGCACGAGTACATACCTCAATTTCATCGAACTCATAACTTTCTATGTCGATGTTGCGCCGCTGGAAATCTTGCAGTAGTCGCTCCTGTAGCTGTACCTTGGCACCAGTTGTCGACAGTTTCCGCTTACTCAACTCTTCCTTGAGTTGCTCCACATTAAGCTCTTGATATTTCATTTTCCTCAAAACCAATTGCTCCTACGTTTAACCTTTTCAAACGTATGTGGTTTTATTCACGTTTAACCTTTTCAAACGTGTGAGGTTCTCCTTTTCGTATCACTCTTACTTTACGTTTAACCTTTTTTTTTTTTTTTTTAAACGTGCCGCTTTTATTTGCAAATCCCACTTCTGACACCAAATGTTACGTTTTTATTCTCTGTTAAAAACGCTTTTCCGTAGATTCGTAGATTTGCAATAAATAAAAGACCCCAGTGTACTAATTAGGGTTAAGAATGATACACTCTTTATTAATCAATAAATACACTAATCTAAATTCAATTCAAGAGCTTAAATACAAATACAAAGATTACTTCAATTTACCACACTGGTTACCACTACGCCTTCCACGCTGTTGTATATACACGTCTTAGACCACTGGCTGCGCTGCGCTAGTGTTGACACAATTCTTATTTCTCTGTTGCACGTCACACACAAGACTCTCTCTGCCGACACTTCCAGTTGATACACCAATAACAACTCTATGGCAGACTCTCACAGTTGATACACTAATCAGGACTCGCTGGCTTCACTTACACGTCTATCAGCTTCGCTGCTCCCTTACTCTTTACTCAAGGGACTCCACAATAAACTCAAATCACGACAGACTCTAACTGTCACTATAGACTGTACTATAGTCTCTTCAATTTCCAACTCACGTATTGTAAAGCACAGACTCAAATATCAACTCACTGTTGTATCACAAATCACGGACTACGCACAACTTAATTGTCAACTCACTTGATTAACAACAGACTTCTTATTAGCAACTGAGCTTCTTCGCAACTGATTTATTCCCAACTAACTTTTGATCGCGACTGAACTCTTAATCACAACTGAACTGCTGTTGGATGCGTCAACCCCTTTTTATACTTCGCACAACAACCACTAGAATTTTCATGCAAAGTCTAGACCTAATCATCATTATCTTCAATGTTGTTTATAAAGCGCGTAATTAAGTTCTTGTGGTAACTATGTACATACGTGTGTATATGCATACATCATTAAGTGGTTGTTTACTTATTTCTATCTTTCGTTGGAATTGCCAGGCATGTATGTATGTATGCATGTAGCTATGTCTATCTTCACAACAAGCAGAAGCTTGTAGTTGTTGTTGGTTGTTTACGTTTAATCACGTATGTATGTACTAGGCATGCGTATATAGTTATTTGTTATAGTGCTTGCATGTATGTATTTACGTGTGTACGTTTACTTCTTCTGGATGTTTCTTTGTTATTATTCCAGATACTTCTTTAATTGCCCTGTAGGAATATTTTCGCACTATTAACCCTGTTGGAATTTATTTGCATAATGATGCATTAATCTTGTCGACGGCCATTTCCGTAACAATATGTATCTGCTTAGTTACCAATGTTGCTGGCACCAACTTCAAACGGCACTGTAGGTAACATATATAAAAATCTTTTATTTAACTAGATCTATATTATTTGTTGCTTTTTAGTGCTTATTTTTGAAGTCGGTTTAATTTTTTTTTAAAAAGTTTTATTTCAATACTGAGATTTTCTTTAAACATACTTATCGTCTATCTTCGACTATTAAGGTTGTCCCCATACAAAAAAATATTTTTTGAATCATTTTTTTGATGTGAAAACATCTATACGCGGGGGGTAAAAATATTTTTCACAATACAATCACAAATTTCGAGTGAGATGGGATGCACACCGCGTTATGAAATCGGTGTGAGCTATGTATGAGTGTATTAGTGTTTGAAAAAAGCAATACAAACTTATTTAAAAACCTGATCAATCACCTGACTTAAACCCTATAGAGAGCTTGTGGGGTATGGTCGACAGAAAGATAAACCGGGACCAAAGGTCGAAGAAACGAAATTTTTTCCTAGAAAGAAAAGAAGCCCAGGAAAGCATTTCTAAAAGCAAAATTGATAAATTAATTACCTCAATGCCCAGAAGGTGCGTTGCTGTTTTGAAAAATAACAGATAACCCATTAATTATTAAAATAGATTTAAAAATTTTAATAAAATAATGCGAGTTGCTTTAGTTTCTGCCATGCACTTATGAGTTATTTTTATTTTCGGGTTATTTTTTTTCGAACTAAATTAAATTTAAAAAAATGGTGGTAAAAGTTAATATAGCGCTAAAAGTTTGTAATAAGAACTGCTAAACCTATTTAAATACTTTTTTTTACAATACTGGTATGGAATTGTAATAATACTAGCTCAGTTGCTTTAGTTTTTGCCACTAGTGTACATAAATAAATAAATACATACATAAATACATGTCTGAATCAAAGAGTTTTTCATTTGTAATTAGTGGTTACGCTTTTTTTACGCTTGTGTGGCATTTGGCACACCGATGTAAACCCGGCCTAACTTACCAGGAAGAATACATTTGCCTTTACCTTAGCGCTTACTTTAGGTTAAGCTAAAATTGTACTGATGGAAAACTTTTTATACGTCCGATAAAATCCTACTTTTAACTAACTTTAAGTTGTAATAATGGCCCTCAGAGTTGGCATCGACACAATTCAGTTGTCAATTCTGAAGCATCTTTTCACAAGGCGTTTTATTTGCAGGTGGTACTATTACAACAATTATAACAATACAAAACAAATGCAACATTGTTGCTTTTGCCTTGGGAGATTGTGTTGTCAAGTCCTTGTCCAGACTTGCAATTTTTTAAAATTCTACTTTGTAATTGCATAAGTGTCCACATTAGGAAATTATAGTTTTGCAGTTACGCATTAAAAAATTTTATTTCACTACAAATTTGTCTGAAAAATTAACAATTATTTTTACATATTGTTACATTTTGTATTTTTCATACAACTGAACAAATAAAATAAACCTCACATGAAACTCTGTACCCCTCCCCAATCTTCTCACCCCACTCACCAATACACTTAAGAATTGCTGCAACAAAAATTGCAAGTATGGGCGAGAACCAACATAAGCACGTACGTACGTGCTTCTAACTAGCAAGAATTGAGTGAGCCTGAACTAGTAACACCACCTGTAAATAGATACATACAGCTGTGGTCAACTAATTAGAAACGATATGCAATTTTCATAAAAAGCTATGGCTTTTATTATTTTCTCATAGAAGTTTCTATATTTTTCCTTCAATACATTAAATATTTAGCAAACTAACAAAAACAACTTAAAGACCTTTTCTATATGAATATATTTTAGAAATAAACAACATTTTCTTTAAAAGTCTGTGACACATAGTTAGAAACGATATTAACGTTACAAGTAAAAATCGTTATAGGTTTTCTAATTTTTAGTCCTTTGTTCCAAATTCTTTTTATTTCATCACTTCCTCACACCCACCACGTATTGATGCGATGAGATGCTAACATCGGCCCACTGGTATTGCATACCACGTTTGCTTCACTTCCTCAAAAAGTCTTTTCATATTTCTAATATTTTTAAGCCATACGGCGTTCTTTTCGTCACCCTACACACATTCCCTATAGGGATTAAATCCGGACTAAATGATAGCCAATCCAAAATGTTGACAGAATTGCTTGCAAAATATTTTTTCGTTACTTTTGCCATGCGCTACGGATCGTTATCCTGTTAGAATTGTCATACAGCGGGCGATTTCTCCTCAACCCATGGCATTATTACATCATTTAATATTGACACTTGTTTTTCCTTGTTAAAAATTCTACAAATTTTATAGATTGGACCAACAAAATTAACAAGATACACCAATAGAAATTTGTAGATGCTGTAAAACATCGTCACTAATACCAAAGGCCAGAGCATTAGTTTTTGATAAATTAACAGTCAAAAAATTATTAGAAGACCATGTTAAAAAGCGTAGCAAAATATCATTTATATTTGATTGTAATATGTTAATTTCAGACTGCTTACCACAAAATAATAGAACAACATCATCTGCAAATAAAAAAGATTTACAAAAGCTACAATCCATATTGTTTGGAAGATCATTAATATAAAGAATAAAAAGAATTTGGCCTAGGACAGATCTCTGTGGAACACCAGAAAAGAGACAAAGCTGATTGGAATAATTATTATTCAAATCAACAAACTGAACACGCCCAGATAGATAGAGAATAGGTGTGTTCATTTACTTTACTAGTAAAAATTAGTAACGAGAGAGTAACAAGAAATTTTTCAAAACTACTCTCAAAAATGTGAAAAAGTAAATGAACACTTTACCAGCTAAAATTTGCAAGTTAAAGTAGTGTTGTAATGTATAGGTATATATGAGTACTCAATAACTACCCCTATGTTTTCTGGACATATTATACATATGTATGTATATGTATATTATTATAAAAATGATGTGATTATGGTCATTTATATTCACCATTGTCGTGACTAATAAATTATGTGTTAATTCAAATTTATTTTCGAATATATATCTGAGTTATTTGCCTGCTTAGTGTCTATTCAAATTATGCCTTTTTAGCCTGCCTTGCTTCGACAATTTTCTTTTAATCCCCCTTCGAAAAGTCACGCACATTTACATTAAGACTTTTTTCTTCAAGACTTTTTGACGTTAATATACATGCTTAATGCTGAGAGTACGAAAAAACAAAGATAAATGTCAAAAATTCGAATCGAATTTTCATTTCGTACCTTTTGTTTTACTCCGCTTGCTTCTCAACACCTCTCACCAACAAACTTAAAAAGCCTGCCTGCACAGATAACCAGAAAAGGCCCAGTGTAAATATCGTCTTAGTGTAAATTACCGAGTAGCTAGGTACTCATAATATTTACAACACTAAAAATAACAGCAGGTCTGTGAAAATTAAAGAAAAACAAAAACATTTCAGAGGCTGTAGAAAAATATTAATGCATATATGTACATATATATTAGTTCAATTTCATTAGACATATTATTTTGCTTCTGTTGTTGCTAGTTACACAAAAATAATTTTTTTATCTTTTTAATACTTTTTATCGTCTTAAAAGTTAACATTTACTTACAATTTCCAAAATATTTTTATTTTCAACTTAATTTAGAAAATTGTTTTGCAAACACAATCATAAAACAGCTGTTTGAAAAATTATTACAAGTAAAAATTTTACTTGTAAAAACTTGCAAGAATTTTTCTGTCTCTCAATTTTTACGCTCTTTCGACGCTCTCTCGTTGCAAATTTTTTGGGTTAATGAACACTTTCCAGTAACAATTGTTACAAATTCGTAAAAATTTTTAGTAAATGAACACAACTAATATTAACTTGCAAGCAGTTGCAGAGAACCGAAACATTTCCCTCAATTTGCTGATCATTACCCTATAATTAACCGAATGAAATATTGGAGGTCGATCATACATTTGACTTCAATAGGTACGCCCTAGGCAGTTAGAGGCCTGCGAGTAAATTTTATAAAAATTTCCCTTTAATATGGGAGCCCGTTTAAGGAGTCGAGATAGGTCATAGGTATGTATGGAGGAAATGTTTGAAATAAAAAATTACTGTGTGTCAGTCTTACAATTTAGCCCCCCCCCCCAAACAACGGGTGGCACCATAAAAGCGGAAGATGTTGGGCGGTGAAAATTAATGGGGGCTGGGTATACATTTGACCCTTGTAGCGGTGTTCCGGGAAAGTTATATGATTTTTTGTAAATTTTTTTTCTTTTACCCCCCCAACTTTGAGCACGATGAGGCGACCTTTGCCTCCATCTGACCGCCAACATTTTTGGCTAAAATATTTTTTTTTCCAAACCACACAAAATGAGTTGTCCTTGCATGTAGAAGTCGAAAAGTCGTCCACTATGCCATACCTAATGTACATACATGTATTCATTGGAAACAAATGTCTCCGGATTTATAAAAAAAAATATTAATATATTTATTTCCATAACTTTTTAAGAGATATATTCGGCCCTGTTCGTATGATCTCAAATTGGTTTGATTTGTAGAACAGGGTGTATTCTTTTCGGAATCCTGCTGCATAACTTAGCCACATCCATTTCAAATTCTTCTTGTGTAACATGAACACGCCTCTCACGCAATGCATAAATACCGGCTTATGTCTATACACCCGTGACCTCAGCGCATGTTCTCGAGCCATAACGAAAAAAAACTCACGTACCATATGAGAACCATCACCAAAGAATTTCTGTACCAATTCCGCTCCAGAAACTGTTATAAACTTACATTCAGTGTGGTGAGCTAACAAATTTAAAAATTTTGAAAATTTCATATATACATACCTTCTTGCTCAAAAATTTTCTTTTGACAATAAAATAGAAATTAAATGATCAAACAGAATTGCGGCATAAACACATTTTCCATACAAATTGACACAAAAAATCAGCACCAGAAAGCAGTCGATAGATAGAATCTATTTTAGGTCTGTTCCAGATGCATAACAAAACAGTCCGAACTTGTACAAAGTAATCCAAAAGTGTTCCAGATAGCAATTTTTGTGCAATTTTGAGAGCGAATGAGAGTAATTTTTTTCATTTCCTGTACAAACTAGTACGAACTTTTTCTTCTGGGTAAGTTCGGACAAGAATTGAATAATCAGCTGTTTTTTGTTTACATATGAAACTGAAATATTAATCAGAAAATTTGCAAATATAGAAAAAAAGTTTATACACACAGATTTATTAAAAAGCAAAATGGAAGGTTTTTGAAATAAAGCTGAAGTTGTAAGTACATTTGTGCTTATTTTTCCATTTCTTTAATATAAAAAAAAATTATTTTTATGATTTTTTAAATAATTCACGTAACTTCTACTTTTTTTGGAGATTTTTATCATTTACTTTTTGCAGCTGTTGTCAATGATGCAAATTTTATGTTTTTATAATGTTATGCGTTTTAAGGATTAAAATCACTAAAATAAAATTTAATTTAAAAAGTAAGCAGCACTAGAACATCTTGAAGTTCAATTATTGTTTTGCGCGTTCCAGCAATTTTGGATTACTTTTGCACATTCAGAGAGTAATTTTGTTTTTACTCTCATTAGTCCGAACTTCAACAAAATCTTGTGGAACACACCTTTTATTTTGACAACGTTTTTTCTTATGCTCTCATATATAAATACTCATTCTCTCAAGAATGCTACCATACTTTCAATAAATTTCATACATTTTGTGAACAAAACTACAAAGAAAAATAATAAAAGAAAATAAAACTAAAATTATAGAGCATTTGAAGTTACTGCCGTAGATTTTATTATGGGCTTTGTTAATTTGACAACTATTTTTCCTGAAGTTGCGGACATATTCTGTTTGATCATTAATTCAATAAAAATTATTTCGAAAAATATACCTTAATGTAATATGTAGTTATTTTAACATGGATTTTATGTAAAGTGTAATGTACAAATTACTTAAATGCATAGTTAATAAAACTCAAGTTTTTTACTTTGATATATAAAAAAAGTTACCTATGTAAGCTTAGTTAATATTAATTACCTCTTATATTTTTTTGTGTGTACACCACAAAAATTAAATAAAACAAGAAAATATGACAAAATACCGTTTTTGTATAAAACAGTATAGTATTGACGTGATAAAAAAGAATAAAACTACAATTCTAATTAAGAAGATGATTTGATTTACAGATTTATCATTACACACTGAGGAAAATTGAGAGGAAGTGCGAGTAAACATCATGTCCTCAAATCGTCGTATACGACGTGATGATTTTGATATAGAATCAGTTGAAACATTTAATGACCGTGCCAGTTACAAGTCTCGGTCTTCGGGATCTAGAACTCGTAGTCGTTCACGCAAAAGATCATACAGTCGTCGTCTGGATAATGGTTCACGGTCTCGAAGTCGATCTATAGAACGAAAAACGCAACGACGCGGACGTGACTCATATTCTCGCAGCCGTTCCAAAAGCCTCGGCCGCGGCTATTCTCGACGTTCAGACAGACGCAATCAGGTGTCGAGAAAATATCGCGATTCCAGATCAAGATCAGATTCCAGATCTCGGTCCAGATCTCAGTCGTACTCATCTAGGCATCAAAGTGACCGTTCTCATTACAGACGCGATGATAGTAGAGAAAGATTCAGAAAGAACTCACGTTCACGTTCTCGATCAAGGAGTTCGTCACAATTGCGAGATTTTGTCAAAAAGAAAACCAAGAGCCAATCTCAATCTTCCGAAAAGCCTTCAACATCTTCAAAGACGACGTTGCCAAGGGTAGATAAAGAAAATACTGATACAGAGAATACATGCGACAATTTAGAAGATTTGCCTTTACCGCAACAAAAATCGGACGGTATTTATCAGTTTGGTGAAAACGAACCTATTGATAGGGAACGTATACACCGTGAAATGGAAGAAAAACTGCGGACCGCTCTAGCAAAAGAAGGGAAAGTTTATCCACCACCCAAACCGGAAGCATCGCATCCTGTATTCGCTAATGATGGTTCCTTTTTAGAGATTTTCAAAAAAATGCAACAGGCTCAAGCCTCGACATCTACAGCAACCGGTGCTTCATCTAACATTTCCACAAAACCAACAATACCAGTTGTTCCCCCAATAGCAGCTACTGCGAATCCTTCCACAGCTCCCTATTTAGCGGCCGCAGCTGCTGGAAAAAGTGCACCCCCACCTCCCATTGTGGGTCGTCGTAGAGGTGGCAAGATTTTGAAAACCGGCGTTGTTGCTAAACCCAAAATTCAGACAGATGCCAATGCTGATCCAAAAGATTTTTGGTCTCTGTACTTAGCCGAAGTCAATAAATATAAAAATACAGCTTGTGAGTCGGAACAAGGCAATAGGCCGTTGGTCAAATAAATGCTACTTGGATATATAAATCTTTAACTAAATCAAATGAACTTGAACAATTAAAAAAAAAAAAGAAAAAAATGGGACTTCATTCTTGTTTCGAAAACTGTGCATATTTTTTATATTTACATTTATTTTTTTACACATTAGGAGTGTCCATTTACTTTTCTACCATATACTAGCAATGAGAGAGTAAGGCAGAAATTTACAAAATTACTTTGGCCAGATACCAAAAAGTAAATGAACGCCTTACTAGCAAAAACTTGCAAGACAATTTTAGTTATCATGATAAAAATTTTCTTTTTCTATGTATTTTGAACATTCTTGTTTGATAATCATGATTATTTCCCAGGGAACATAATTTTCTCGACTAAAAATTTCTCGTTGAAGAAAAAAGTGTAATAAGTGGCTCTTTGTTTCGCTTGTTTGTTGACATTTTGTTCTTTCTTTTTTTTTGGTGCAAGCATAAACAAAATTGTTTATGGCTCGATTATGGATGGCAACCGAACTTCAGTTGCGTAGTTAACTAGCAACGCAACTGAAATTAAAATTATTACTATGTATGGCAACTTCCTCCAGTTGCCAAAAAGTTATCGAATATACGATTATGACAGATTGGCAACTAAAAATAATGTAAACATAAATTCAAAATACAAGAAATACAAGTGTTAAAAAGAAAATTATTAGTTAAGTGGAATTAATTTTTTATGAAGAGAAGGAAGTACAAAAGGTTGAATCTATTAGACGGCTCTTCAGAATTACCGCCTCTACTGTGAGTATATGTTATTGCCTAAATAAGTTTTAGCTATAAAGCATATTTTCTTTAAATATGCGTAGAAGAAATTCAAAAATAAAAATAATATTTTTCCAATTTTTTGCTTTTAAAACTATGCCAATATTTCAAGTGAAATTACCAGATATTAGTTGCCAGTTGAAATCCGTAGTACCATTTCGGCTACTAACAACTCAACCAAAGTTCGGTTGCGATCCATAATCGAGCCATTAAATTCAATACCTTGAAAAATATAAACAAAACTGCTTACATATTATGTATTTGGGCATTATTTGTGTTTTTCGAAATATAAGTACTAAAAAATATTAGCGGAACTCACGGTTGGCCTTGTAGATCTTTACATATTGTAGCTTTTGTAAATCTTGTTAAATTTAAAGCAAAGTAACAACAATTTACCAAAGCTACAAGATGTAAAATATATACAAGGGCAACCGTGAATTCCGCTGTTACTTCATTTATTTTATGTAAACTACTTCTGTTTTTTGATTCGTCGTATTACTACTTTTTCCGGCGAGTTTTTTTATTCCCACATTTGGTAAAAAGGGGAAATAACAGGTTCAAAATAGGACAAAAGGAAAAGTGAAAAACTAGCGCGGAATTTTTGTTCATGATTTTGCTGAAGATTTTAAATTACAAATTTTTTAAAAATCGACATTTAATATAAATTACTTTACATAGTTTCATGTATTATTTACTATTTTTAAGCAATTTAAATATATTTTAATTCTACTCTAATAGCAAGAACAAAAAAGCAATTTTACATCCCTGATCAGATATGATAAACAAGTCTTCAACAATTTTACTTCCTTGACCATGTAATTGTATTTATGTGACTTAATCAAAGAAAAACAATATATAAACAAAATATGCCTTTTTTATAAAAAAATAATTTGTAAGCAAAACACTGAACGTCTGTTTGGATAATTCTTGCAAGTAAAAATTTGCAAGGATTTTTTCGTCTCTCAAAACAAGGCCGACTTCCTAAACGCAAGTTCCAATGCATACACTTCGTAAACGCATATGTAAACTTTCCGGCAACGTCCAATGTACCTAATCATTTGGCAACTCATTTTAATGAGTATCGGTTGTCAAAATCGCGCAACATTTTTGTTTTGTATGCAAACAAACATATGTATGAGTTGCATAGCGACGGTCCTAAATGCAGATAAAATGCAAAAAAATCTCTGCAACGCAAGCTTGCACTTATGACATGTTTAGTATTGCATACGCATTTTTTTAAATTACGCGTTGCAACTTGCGTTTAGGAAGTCGGCCCGATTATTACAAATGCGTAAAAAAATTTAGAAAATGAACACACCTATTATTTCTTTTTCTCTTTAGATTGTCATTAAATCAAAAGCCATTTAGTTTTAGGCGCTCAATTGTATCTTTTCCGTTTTTTCTTTCTTCCTATTTCCCCGATTTATATACTTATATATGTATATTTATTAATAATTTATATATATATAATTTAATACAATAAAGTATAAAAAGTATGTACCTACATACATACATAGATTTTAGCAACGTAAGCTTTAATTGGAACTAATAATATGTAAAACAAACAAAAAAGACTATAATATTCGGGTATGTTCTGTATTCCGCGTGAAATTAAAAGGTGTGGAATTGATATAGAGTTGTTGTTGGAAATATGTATTTATAATAACAGTTCTACATACAGAACATACCCGATTAACAATTTTTTTAAAAATACATTCGGGTAACAGAAATACTGCGCCTTTACCCGTTCTTGATTTGACAAAATAATTTCGGAGTTGCAAGTGATACACATTTTGTGTCCTGTAGTTAATTAAGCTTGTAGCTAACAATTTTCTTTCAAAGGGTTTCAATCAAAAAATACAATTAAATTATGTAACATTAACAAGTAATCCATATATAAACATTTATTCTTACTCTTTTTGGAAATATAAATTCATAGTTGAGATAAACCAGAGATCGAACAAATGTAAGAGACAACAAAATTAATTTAATTTTATCAAAAAACATAACTTACAAAATTTACGTACGTAAATATGCATACATACATACATAACCAGGCAGAAATTGCCAACCGTACAATAATTGTGGCACTGGGAAGGCACTTTTACTCAAGAATTCAAAACGGTTTGCCAACGTTACGGTTTACAATCTGAAAAATTCTTTGCCATTGCTTTTTAATAAAATTTTATTATTATATATTATCGTTTTTAACCCCCGACCAAAAAAAAGGGGTGTTATAAGTTTGTAGTGTGTGTCTGTCCGTGTCCAGCCATTTAGAAGATATCACATCTTTTCTAGATATATCGGGGGGTTTTTAAAATTTTTAATTTTTGTTATTATTTATTTTATATTAATGTACAGTACATTAAGTTCTTTATGTAAAAGAGTAATAGCAACTGTTTCATTTTGGCATTTGGTAAGAATACACTTAACATCTACCATGCTTAGCTCTATTTAAATTTTTTTCTGGTCTAAATCTTTAACTACATATAATCCTACGACCCTGGATGGCAATGGATACGTAAAAAAATCAAGAGTTTCGTTAAATTGCCTTTTAAGTAAATATCACATTTGTGTACAGAAAGTTTGCTAGTAAAAATTTCTGATATAACCATCACATTTCCATTACTTATGGCCTAATTTTGTAAAACATATCGAAATGTTTCAAACAGAAATTTTTGGTTTGTTTTTAATTTTGAATTTTGTAAAACATTTGAAAACGAAAATTCTATCTTACGTAAAATAAATGTATTTTATAAAACAGTTGTTAACGTTTTCAAACGACTTAAATGTCATATGAAAACGTTTATTAAATTGTATTCGTTTTAAAAGTTTTAACTACATTATTGCATTAGTTTTGCTGCAATAATGAGTAAATTAGTATCTAGGTCAGACATAAGCAAAAGGCCGCCCGTGGGTACTTCGTTATGATATTTTTTATACGCACATTCGTACAAGCATGCATTTTACTCTCTTTTTTTATATATATATGCGTTTGCCTAACTTTGATCTCGGTGCACGATAGAGCTCCAGGCCAGCTCGGCCTATGGACTTATGCCTATATTTACACATACATTCGCTTTGACACCCTCATAACTACTTTGTTCCTGTCAATGATAAAATGATAAAATTTAATGCGAAGTTTGAAAGTGTGTAATGAAAGTTTCCTGATAAATGGAGATGCAAAAAGTGCGTTTCTAAGACATAATAACTGATACAGAGCTAGTTTTTCACATAAAGATAAACTCTACTTGTCAGTTAACTGTAGTTTAAACTTAAAATTTTGTTTTTCAGATAAAGGTTATCTGGTTAATAATCTAGGTTTAACCGAGCAACATTGCTCAGTTAACTCAAGTTAGAACTGTCAAATGATAAATATACATACATAAAACAGTTTTACTGACAAGTTTAATAAATAAATACAACCATACATAAATAAAATGGATGTTTCTTATGGCGACGAAGATTTTAGTGATAGGATAATTGTTGGTAAAATAAGGAAGATAAAAACACGCCACAATTATTTTTATGTGTGTAATGAACTGGAATTCTTTCAAATATTTCATTGGATTTAAAATTTGATGTTCTTTTGTATGTTATTTTTGGAGCGTCACTATTTTTAAGTCCATATTATTTTTTTAAATTCTAAAAATTTCAGAAAACACTTATTGAAGTTATTTTAATATAAATTTTAAGAATTGTCATATCGCTTTTTAAGTGTTGCCCTATTTATATAAAATATTTTCAAGAATGCCATATCTATATTGAAAACAAAGTATGGCATTTCTAGCTAAATTAGTCCATCACTGAAAAACAGCATGGGCGGTAAAAACCCGTTTAACTTTGTTTCTTGGTTAAGTCAAACGTATGTTAAACTAGGTTTAACTAACTAGTAAAAAACTAGCCCACAGTCATCAAATTGATGAAGCACTTGAGCTCTAACTACAGAGCTATATTTTGTTACACAAGTAGGCCTAGGTGAGTTACGAACAAGAAAAATTCGAAAGCATCGATTGTTAAACCAGGGAGACAGGGCCTTGGTCATAAAATTTAACGTGATGTTATACTATTATGTATCTCTCTGTAACCCATTTTATTATTTAACTATTCCCTTTAAAACTGGCGCCGTGATCACTAATAGAAATATAACAGACTAGAAATCTTTAATTTGCAATTTTTTATTAAAGAAAACAAAAAGTAGTCAGATCTTCAGAAAAATATAAATGTGAAAAAAGGCCAAGTTCCTATTCAAAATTTCGGCCATCAAAAGTAGTGAGATAATTTTTTGTATAAAGTTCTTGTTTGGCACAATGCTTATCACAATATTACATACATATGTGTATTAATTTATAATCGTTAGGGGGTCATGTTATTTCTATGCAACCTGCATACTTGGCAATATTTTTACCTTTATAATACAGAAGATAATAGCGGATATCTCTTTATTTCTTTATGTGGGGAAAAATGTTATGAAGTAAGCATATTGCCTAGAAATGATATGAGACCTTGTCGATTGCACTTGTGAGATTTTGGATAGGAACTTGACTGAATCCATGTGTATGATGAAAAACATATCCATATACATTAACATTTTACTCCAGCATTGAAATATTGAACGTTTCAAAGTTTCACAAACATCCAATAAGTATTTATGGGCCCTTAAAGCTTAAGTTAGACGTGACATAACCATAACGTCATAGCCATAACCAAACCAAAATTCAATTGGTTTCTATGGTGAGAGTGAGAGAGACTCGCCATAACGCCATAACTCTCACCATAGAAACCAATTGAATTTGGTTTGGTTATGGCTATGGCGTTATGGTTATGTCACGTCTAATTTAGCTTTAACTAACGCCGCTGATTTAGAATTTCTTGTTTCGTTGGTGCTCATTCCATAATTTAATTAAATTTGACTTTGAAAATATTTTTATATTCAGCTTTTTATAATGAATAATATATTTTTTATATATAACATTTTGACAAGAAAAGAAAACAACGTAGCGTTTTAAGGGGCCCATAGACACATACTGCTTGCAGCTACTGCCGATGAACACTTGGTATACGTGTGTGATTGATATTTTACCACAAACTTATCAATCATCATTTAAAATAAAAATTTATTAAATAAACATGCATTTGAGAACAAAAAAAATATTGGTAAAACTCAAGAAATTAAGAGAAAACGTATTTTCTTTACACATTTTATTTCTAAAATTATTTTTTGTTTGTTTTACTTTCTTTTTTTTTTCAGAAAAAAGTCAAATTTAAAAAAATACATATCAGAAAAATGAATAAATTCATTTTTTGTTCATTTGAAAAACTGTCAGCAGTATGAGTTCATTTTAAAATCAAAACTATTTTGATTTTTCATACTGCATTGTCTGTGTGACGAATACATTGACAAAAATTGAAAATCTACCAACACATTCTTATTGCATGAGCATGAGCAGTATGTGTATATGGGCCCCTTTACAAAATTTAAAATGTTTTTGTTTTCGCTCCAACCAGAAACGAAAACGAAAATTCGTTTAGTTTTACAAAATTAGGCCATTAGTAAACAGGCATTATCAGGAGAAACGGTTGTAATTTTATAGCCATAAATGTCGACAAAAGAAAATAGTGTTTTCGATTCAACTGTGTATAATTTTTCCCAGTAAATATTTTCTATTTTTAACAAGAGGGAAATACTAATGGTATATAATTTGAGAAACAGTTGGTATGGAAAATGTACAATTTAATTTGAATTTGCGATATTGGATTTGTAGTTGATTTAACAATTGACTTTAAATATCCCATAATATTTTCAAAGTCAAAAGCTGAAAATTGTGATAAAGGAGCTCCTATGTTAATTACATCATCTGTTATATGAATTAGATTATGTATATTCATAGTTTGCGAATTAGGGCCGTAATATCGGTTCATGAGTTCAACAAATGATTTTAGTAATTCTTGAACGTATTTTGATTTAAATGTGCCAAACTTGGTTAACGACAAAATACGACAAGTAAATAGAATTATAAAATGTTTGTACATTTGAACATCCAATACATTTTTTAAAGTAATTGCGCCAGCGTATAACAAGAAGAAACGGAATTAAAGCACACAATTTTTAAAAAACCAGTTTTTTCACATATTAACATTAAGATATCTCTTGCGTTGTTCAAACATCAAACTATCCAAAATTATGCATCTTATCGCCGTCAAAATACAATTACAATCAGTCAGTCAGTGGAAAACTTTGTAAGTAACTAATAAAATCATGTGAACGAAATTGTTGGAAATAATTGATAAATGTAGAAGAGATATAAAAAGAAAAGTTAATTCTAGTTATCATTATTTTCGATAAGCTAAAAAAATTTAAACGAAATAAACAATCTTGCTTTAAAATACGTTTTTTGGCTCTCCTGAAAAATTATTATTTTGTCACTTAAAACGTTATTCGCGGCTAACTTTAAATTATGTAGCTTTACAGTTTGCTAAATTCATTAAATCGTATGATTTTCTTTGAAACTCAAAATGTTTATTTTTAGTTACCATTAGTAGGTTTGAAGCGCTGATACATTTTCTTGTGAAATATAAGAAAATGAATTCTTTACAATTAGCTTTTGAAGTATTGGGAGTATATTATACTTCAAAAATTATGTTGGGAAAGCATTTAAATTGTGGTTTTCGTAGTGTTGAGCCAACGACGTAAAAATAGTTGGCCAACCCCATCATGAGGTTATCATTTTTGTGTTGGCACAACACTAGAGTGGTTCGATTTTCGACTTTTTTCGAATTCAATGCTCTACCACACCATAACCTCTGGAGGACATATAATAGAACCCAAAAAAACCATAGAAACAGTAATATTAGCGCAATTTCACTTTTCGCCAGAGCCTCAAAGTTTTTCAAAAATGTCCAAAAATAGGCAAAATGTATATGATTTTAATGTCACGTTTTCTGAATGGGCAAGGGATATACAATATTAAAACAAGTATAAAACTACATAAAATTCATATTTTAAACAAAATAAATCTTTATTTTAGTCGAAACCTGCCGACAAGCCATAAAAATTCTTTACAAAAAAGTGGTAAAAAAATATTATTTTCAGTGAAAAATTTAATGATGTTTGTTCGATTTCAATCAATCTCATGTATTTATCGTAATCTTTTTTGCTGTTTGCTTTTGGTAAAAGAGCTCTCGATGCTATTGTTGAATAGATTTTTTGATTACGGTTAGTTTCACCAACAACTTGTGAAGATACTGAGCTGACTAATTTAATTGATCTCTCGACGGCTTGTGTGTGATTTGGAATGCCTTTTACTGCATTATTTAGCCAATTATCTACATTCTCAATGCAATTTTTCGGCTGTTCCGTCGATAAAAACTGTGCGATGGGTGGAACTGTATTCCGTATATCAACCATTTCAAAGTATGCTGCTGCTTTGGAGTCAATTTTTGGTTTCGTGAATTTGCGAATTTCATGTGCGTTTTTTGCGGAATCTTTTGTTTGTAAAATGGATTCAACAGCATTTTTTCTAATATTTAAATCATCATCCGTTAACATCGACAAGAGAATATTTTCGGCATGTGCAAAATATCCATTTCTTGCGACAACATTGAAGATTTTCTCACGCAGTTTGGACTCGACATTGTTACGAACTAATTCAATGAATTTTAAAATATGCTTTGGCCCTATTTGGAATGATTCATTTGGTTTGATAGTAAACCACATCGGCGCATAAACTTTAATTATGAAATTTACTAACGTAGTGAGCTTCACCGAAGCAGTAATGACAGATAGATAGTATCGAAGAATTCGATTAGCCGTAGTTAGGAATCTCGAATGAACCATAGTTCCAGGGTTCTTCATAGCCAAAGATGAATCGACGATACCTGTTTGAATTGAATGACACATCTGATACAAGTAGCGTTGATCCACACTTAAATCATTCACTGCATTTTGCGGCCAAACTGGCAAATCATCCGAAAACACCTTTTTAAATGTTTTGACCGGCCTTTCCTCACAACTTGTAGAAAAAATTTGCATTAAAATCTCGCACAAACATCATTAAATTTTTCACTGAAAATCATCTTTTTTAACCACTTTTTTGTAAAGAATTTTTATGGCTTGTCAGCAGGTTTCGACTAAAATAAAGATTTCTTTTGTTTAAAATATGAATTTTATGTAGTTTTATACTTGTTTTAAGATTGTATATCGCTTGCCCATTCAGAAAACGTGACATTAAAATCATCGAAATTTTGCCTATTTTTGAAAAACTTTCGAGGCTCTGGCGAAAAATGAAATTGCGCTAATATTACTGTTTCTATGGTTTTTTGGGCTCTATTACACTATGCAACAAATTAAAAAAAAATTCGTGGCATTGACTCAAAAATAGATTTTTAGTATGCACTGAGGCATACAGTTTCCTAAAATCAAAATCAAAAATTTTTTTATGGATAAGTTTTTTTTAATTTTTATTTAAAATTTTAATTTTCGTCAGTGGTAAATTCATTAATTTGATTATAGTTGTCGAACTAGACATCCAAACAGTACATATAATACACCAAATTAAACGCAATTACATGATCTACAAATATTTATCACAGCATTTTTGAGTGGAAATAGTAACTTAGGAATAGTAGATAAAATTCAAAAAAAAAATTTTTTTTTTGTTGAAAAATTAGTTTCTGTTGATACATTTTTTTTTTAAATTGAAGAAAAAAGCATTTGTTAATTTTTTTTAGTTTGTTACTACATACAAGCGCACTGATGAAACTAAAATATATTTGAAGAAAATCTATGGATAAATGTAGAAATTATAGTAATTTTTGTAGAAGTACCACAATTTTAAAAAAATTGTCTATGTAGCTAATTTTTTTTTTCAATATAACGATTTTATTTTTGCTCTTATTTTTTGGTAAACATTTTTGCTAATTTACACGAAAAAAGTAATTATGGCTTCTATTTTGACGTTTGTTGCTTTCGGATTCAGTTTCTCTAATGAGGAACCAAATATAATCTCCCATCATTCTTTCATCCCAATGGCCTTGATACCGTCGTTCAATGGACTTCATTTCTTGGTGAAACCTTTCGCCATGTTCATCACTTACGTCGCCGAGATTGTCAGGGAAGAAATCTAAATGGGAGTGCAAAAAATGAATTTTGAGAGACATATGTACACCTGTTGAAATATATAAAACAAAAAATTTGTTAGAGAAATAAATAATGTATAAAATTTTTTTAATTCTTACCAACTTTTTCATAATTGTTTATCAAGTCTTCAACAATTGTTTTATAAATCGGACTTTTATTGCATCCAAGAAAGTTAGAAACTACAAGCTTAAACGACAGGATTCGAAATATTCATCCTTTATCAGTTTCCTTATTTGTGGTCCATCAAAAACGCCTTCTTTGATTTTTTGGGCAGAAAGGCTTTTAAATCTGTTTCTTAAATAAGAAAAGGAGTTACCGTCTGTACTCAAAGCTTTGGCAAAATTTTTGAAGAGTCCTAGCTTTATATGTAGAGGTGGTAAAATTATGTCTTTTGTCTGTACGAGAGGCATATATTTAATATTGTTTTCACCCTATACATTGTGCTCTCTTTTTGGCCATTCCTTCCTTTTATAATGATCTTCGCGTGCACGGCTATCCCAGAGACATAAAAACAGCAATATTTGGTATATCCGCCTTGCATTCCACATAACATGGCAACAACTTTTAAATCGAAACAAATTTTGCAATGATGCTCTTCATACTTGATGTATTTCAATAATTTCGCCATTGTTTCGTAGGATTCTTTAGTGTTAACAGCATGTGCGATAGGAATCGATGGTTTCTCATTTCCGTTATGCAAAAGTACTCCTTTTAAACTCTCTTTGCTGCTGTCAACAAAAAGCCGCCATTCCTTTGAGATATATGGCTGATTAAGTTCCTTGAACAATTCTGGAATATCCTTGCAATAGCATATGTTATCGATAGTCGTATAAAATTTTGTATAGGCCATATCGCGCACTCTGTAACACGAAACATTAACATCTGGAGCCAAGTAGTTGTATTATTTCATCCGATATGCAAGTAATTCTGATTTATCTTTGGTCAGTTCCAAATCTCTCACCAAATCGTTAAGTTGAGCCTGAGTTAGATGATGTTGGGTTTGATTCGAACTTAAATAGCTGCGTGTAGAGTATTCCGATGAACTTGATGATGTTTCTTTATTTGAGTTGATATTTAAACTTGGACATTTAGGTATTGGTAGTTTTTACGAATGTACAATTGGAAAGGTGACAGATTTTACTTCAGCGTACTCCTTCCTATTCCAATTTGTTTAGTTACACATAAATAGCAATCCCTAGCATGATGGAATGGTTGTCTCCAAATCATTGGTATTCCAAATTTCATGTGATGCCTAAAATTAAAATACGTTATTTCACGCAACAGTACAATAAATTTATCTCAAAGAACTTACCACTTCCACTTCCCCATCGAGTAAGATTATCGTGACATAATCTACACAAAATACTAGGTGTCCAAGGTTCGTTTAGATTTTCAACTCGTATACCAAAATATTGAAGATAATTTTCTTCCATTTGCTTATTAAAAGTTTGTCGATCTTTTGCAATAATATATTTTCCACAAACATAACAAAAGTTGTCTGGGTCATTTGCACATTTAAATGTCCTCTGTCGCTTACTTATATTTTAAGAAATTAATTTGATAACACTATAACTGAATCAAATTTAGAAAAATTAAGAATTACTTATCAATTATTTTATACTTTCGTTATTGCGTCACTATGTTTTGTCGTTATTCACTTTTAAAAACCGCAGAAAAATTCACTTGTACTTTTCGCGTTCGTCGACACTTGTTGAATGACAAACATCGATCAATGAATACCTATAAATACTACGTACTTTTTAATATTTTACTGACAGGTACTTATGAATGGACGCATCCAAAACATCTGCACTCAACAATGCGGGTGGAATTTCTGTAAAAAATCATCCGTTACAGGTATTCAACGGAAAAAACAGACATCATTAAAAAAGTGCAAGGCCCTTTTTTCCCTTTAATTGAGTACCTGCCATAAAAAGAGCAAGCACTGGAATTCAGCGTCCACCCACATTTATAAGCGTTTATTAGTTTGCTAACGCAAACATAAAAATTAAATAACCTTTTGTTTATTACTTTTTTTTTAATTCAGAGAATCATAAAAAAGTCATCAACGTTTTTTCCAAAGAATTTTGTAAATATCTCGAGCCTATTAAAAAGGAGGAAAAATCACAAAAACATGTTTTCTTGAATTTGTGGCACTTCTACCAAAAGCGTCATAACTATATCATTTATCCATGTATTTTCTGGAAATAGATCTTGTTATCTTCGTTAGGAAAATAAAATAAAATAATTTTTATCGATTTGATTTCGATTTTTTTTTTCGTGCAAACAAAAAAATTTTTTTTTTTTAATATTTTTTAAGGTTTTTTACCCATTGTTCTAAAACCGACACAGCTACGTAAACACAATGTTTGTAAGATTAGTAGCTCTTGTAATTACCTTTTATTTAAGGTACATCATATATAGATTGGATGTTTCCTTCTAGTAATATATTTAAAATATTAAAATTAAAACGGACAAAAACTGAAATTAAAAAAAAAAAGATTTAAAAAAAATTTATCCATAGAATTTTTTTAAACCTTTTTTCCGTAATTAAGACCCCGAAACACGTTATAAAAAATATATACATGCCTTCGACAAAATGGCTGTTGCATAGTGTTAGATGTATAGAGGTTATGGTGTGGTAGATCATTGAATTCGATAAAAGTCGAAAATCGAACCACTCTACACAACACTCCAAAAATTGAACTTGTGATGTTTTGCCAACGTTTGAACCACATTAGGAAAGGCTTTGCCAACGTTAACCCGATTGTATTTTTCTTCGTGGGTACATATTAACAGTAGAGTGCAAAATAAAAGAAGCAACCTCAGCAAAATTGTACATATACATAATTACATATTTATTTCCGACTATACGTCATCATTTTCTTCTCTCCTCTGACATCTTTAATGTCTGACGATATACTCCATCGAACTACCGAAATGATTTAACGAATTCGGTACGGCAAATCTGTGTTCTAATCGTCACTTTAGATAACGAACTGATTCGATCACGTTTTTTAGTTTGAGATTAAACCATATTTGAAATTTATTTGTGCGTTATCTGCTTCAGTGAAACAGTTTAGGACATATAAAATTCCATTTGCAGCGCAGTGATGCATTTACGAACACAACCCAGCTGTAAAAGTAGGCATTAATTACATAAATAAGTGGAGAAATGATATATTATTTTCCAAAGCAAGAAAATGCATTCCCTTGGAAACGAGAGACTAATTTGATCAAACACATTGATTACCGCGTGCATTACCACATCTGCAGAAGAAGAATGGATAGTTTTTGCTTGTGACGAGTGATATGAATTATAAAAAAATAATTATTAATTATATATATAATAAAATTAATTAATAAAAAAAAATCATTCCTTTCCTAGGACATGTTCTGTGTTAAAAGTAATGAATTCTGGAATGAAAGATTATACATGCTTGTGCATTACCTTCTCCTTTACTATTCATTACCTTTTCCCACTGGGAACCTATTTGCTGTTTTGTGCGTTTTAGAGAGCCATAAATTGATTTTACTTTTCAAATAAGTAAATGAAATCAATCAGCTGTTCTTTGAATGTATTAGTTGGCATTTAGTTACACCTTTAACCATAATTAAGTGCAAGCTTTTGCTGCTGAAAGTAATCAACTATGAGTAACTTAAATAGGTACTTTAAAAAGTTAACACTTAAGGTAGAAACACATAACACGCGTTTGTTCGTCGACGAATATCGTGCGCTTGAAAACTTTACCGCATGAAAAATGGCAAGTTACACAACACGCGTTACAAACGCCTTTTCTTTCAGCTTTTTTATTTATTTTTACATTGAAGAATGGACTTGGAACATTTTCAATTGCTGTTTTATGAAATACTGTATGTTTTTCAAACTCTTTAACACGTTTTTACTACATGATTCTAATTTTTTCTTATTTATTGTCGGCTGATTAGCTGTCAAAACAATACAACGTGTTAAAAAGTTGAAAGTTAACCAGCTTTCTGCGGCAAACGCGTCAGAGTTTCGTATGTAACTTGTATGCAAAAACACTATTTCAACTTTTTTTTGACAGATGCCTACAGCTGGCACGCGCACTAACGCGTGTTATGTACTTTCACCTTTAAGGCCATGTCAGATGAAACTTTTGCTTCGAGTTGCGTTGAAGATTCGCTTTGACATTTAAGATGAAATGTACATGCTTATATGAAACATGTCCCATAAAGTACTTTTAACGCAAAGCGAAGCGAAAAGTTAGGCAACTCTCAACTTTTTGCGTGCTTTGACAATCATTTGGTATACTTTTCTTAATTTGTTTGACCAAACTCGCATGTAAATATGAAGTTTTATTACAATTTTGGTAAATTTACATAAAAAACGAGATAGTGGCATCAGAGTAATCGAATTGTGATGTATTTTATGCATTAAACAAAGCAGTTAAACAAAAAGTGAGTGTTGTCAAAGTTTTCATTGCGTCATACACATTTTCGTCACGCTTTTTTCCCAAAGTTAAGGCAGAATTAGCCGAACGTCCACGTAAGCTAACAAAACAGCTGATCGTTTGTGTTGTTGAAAACAATGCAAACGCTTACGGAAATCTGCTGTAACGTTGACGGCACGTCTCAACCTGTATAAAATAGACTTTCCTAAAATTGTTAGGTGGCGTTTGTAAACCAGTGATGGTTATATTGTGTGTTAAATCGAATGGGGGTAGTTTCCCTGTTTTGCCGTACTTTTATTAATAATAATATCTGTGGGAAAAACAAAATAATACATAAATATATGCATGTGTATATATATACTAGTGGATATAAATATATTGATATTTATATGTAAATATGTATGTACATATATAATGAAGCACTTCCTCAAAAGCGTAACAACTCAAAATTTTAAAATTTTCACTTTTTGCAAAAATCCAAACAACAGAGGTCATATCTACCCACTGCAAAAATCTTAGTTGTTTGCAAGTGCTTGAGCAAAACAGATCAAAGTTTTTTCATACAAAGAGCGACATTTCGAGTTGTTGTTGTTTTAGACATTAACATGTTTATGTGATCCAGAGTGAATTTTCAGTTAAACTGGGTCAACTCGAAATAACACCACTAGTTAACAAACAAATTTCAGAAAAAGAATAACTCAAAAAGAAGTTTTTTTTTTTAAATCACTTAAGCAATAAAAAGAATCAAAACGTTATATTCTTTTTTAATGGTATTTTCTTACAATGACATCATTTTTTGATGTAATATATCGTTAGAATCAACAGAAACAGTTTTTGGCCTCTACTGAAAATTCATAAATTTTGAGTTGTTACGCTTTTGAGGAACAAGTGCGATATGCATATGTAAATATGGCTGGGTGAGATGTATACAAAATTTAAATGGTATTAAAACCTCTCATTGTGTATGCACTAAAGTCCTGCACAAGACTAATTATAACACCTTTCAAGACATGCGACATTTTTCAAACGCTTTTCTACAGCGAAATATTCCAAAGCAAACGCTAAACAACACTTTTGGCAAGACAAACAACCAAGGCAAATTCATAACAGGTAAAGTTAATACTACAACAAATTACAAACAATAAAAACAATATGGCATTTTGTTGTTGCTTTGGAGGCTCATGTGTCAAAACCAGCTGATTAAAGATACTAAAGCAGAAACCTACGCCATCATGGCTAACAACCGTCTGAGCCGAGCCGCTGATATTTATAGTGAGCTCCACCGTCGACGTAAAAAGTTTGGCTTATGTCGCCTGAAAAACAGCCCCGATTCTCTCGACACAATCACCCTTATTCTGCATTTCGATTACGTTCCGCATTCAATTACGCACGAATCGAAAAATGTATTCTGGAAAAAAACTTAATCGAAAGAAAAAGGAGAAGAGAATAGTATGTTTAAGCCAGTTGCTTGGCTATGAAACGTGGGAAATATGGACAGAAAAAATAAACAATTTTGCAAAAAAAATTATCAAAAAGTTAAATTTAGTAAAAGAAACAGTTATTTAACAATTAAAACAAATGTATTAAATGTTGTGAAAATTTATACTAAATAAATTATTTCAATTTTAAGTACAGAGAGATTTAAAAAACGAGATAAGAAAAAGGTATTTATGGCCAAATTTATCCAGTGTGAAGAATTCTGTCACGCCGGAGGTAATATTTTCATTTTGTATACATATTTGTAACACAAGAATTAAGTTTGTTTGTTTTAATATAATTAAATATGCCGACAATATCGTTTTGTTTTTATTAAATATGCCAACTTTTCACACTGTTCTATCGCATTTCAGTACAAAAAAAAATACAAAACAAATTCTGTAGTTCATTAATTAAACCTTATTTTGCATTTAATACTTACATTATTTTTTGAATCAATTACTTTTTGAAGCTAAACTAACCAAAATTGAAAACGCTTCGCCACTGAAATAACAACTTGCAAAAACTTAGTTACGATCGAAATGCAGAATATATAGAATCGTAATCGTAAAATTGCCAAACGGATAAAATTTCGATTCGTATCGAAATGCAGAATAGGGGTGAATATAAATTAAAATTATTTAATTTATGCCCCTATCACGGTTTTCAACTTTTAAAATAGTTTGGTTGGGATTGATAAATTTGCATTGCCATTCTCCACTAAATTAACAGTTGACTTTTCAGTTGTGTTTTGGTATCGTCATTTACAACTCAGTGTAAGTTTGGTTGAGAAAACGTTGAGTATAAACAACTGCTTTTTAGTAGTTGGGTCTGTGGTTGTGATTTTCTAATTATAAGTTGGTGCGAGATAAAAAGCAGAAAAAATGGAAAATTTTCAACTAGAAATATTTACTATGCTTAATAACAATTTTTTTAACAGTTTCACTACCGGGCACATACAAACATTTCTTTAAATGTGATTTTAGGTGATCCAACATGTAATAAAACGTTTCTTTGTTCTGCAGAAATAAAACTTCCAAAATATTTTTTAAGGAATTCGTTCCCTATTTTGATTATTCCTTACCTTGTTGGGTTGGAATCACCACTAATTTTTCTTTTGATACGTAGCACATCTATATTTGCGACTTCGTTTTTCGTCCTCATAAAATAAATTTACACATATTTTTATCTATTTGGCTTGATTTCTTTGAACTAAAACACAAAAAAATATATTTTCTAAAACTTTGTGTTTTTTAAATTTACACAAATTATTAATTCTTTTCTGTCAAACTTGATATTTTAAGTTGGCAACACGATGATAATTTCAACTAAAAGACAGTTGTGGTTTATGATACTAAAACAAAGTTTGGTCGTGTGTAAGTTTGGTCTACTCTTAGACAACCAAACTGAATTTAGTTGAGAACCGTGATAGGGGCATTAGTTTAAAGCTTAAATTTGATTTTTTAGTTATTTGCTGTCAGCTGGCTGAAGCCGAATGTGAGATTCCGCCAACGATTTTTACAAGAGCTGCCGCCGCCGACAAAATCGCTTGGCACAGGTCTCTGTACATAAACAACTTTTGACATACGAGCCACCAATTATGTGAATTCGCCTTAAATTAGGCAGAAAAAAAGTAGATCAGATGCGTTTTCAACTTGACCTTATTAAAGGGCCACTCAGACTATTATACATGTATAAAGACTTTCATCACACTTTACGAAAAAGAAATCTAAACACATTTGTTTCGACTATCAAAATATCTAACGTAAATTGACATTTTATATTCGCACCATCACACCTCATATTACATTTAAAACAAGTATAAAGCAAACAGCTGTTGAGGATTAACATGCCTACATTAATCTTTGACTTTCGGCGGCAAAGCAGTTTCATGTACGCTGTGGTCGTGCCGGCCTCTGAAAATAGACGGCGGTTAAAGTAGTTGATTTAAATAAGATAAATAAAAAGAAAATACGATAGTTTCGTTAACTTTCAGACATGTCTTACACGAAAAATTATTCAATACGATAAGCACATTCAATTTTTATATCTGTTTTAATACAAAGACATATAACATAAACGACGGCACGGCATCGGCGTCGAAACAAACGGCTTGTTAGTTTGGATTTTGTAATAATGCAACCCTGATCAGATGAAAAGTATTATCGTTTAGAAAATTTTCAAAAAATGGTCAAGTATTATGGTATGTCAAATTTTTATCGTATTATTTACCATTCGTTATGACATTTTGCATTCACAATATCGCACTTGCACGTATTATTTGAATTTTTGACATATATTAATACAAAGTATAATAGTCTGAGTGGCCCTTAATCGGCCTGGTTTCAGCTATTGCAGGTATAGGAATAAAGAAGAAAATACTTCGTGACTGACAAATTTGTGATGCTTGCTTCTTTCTACGCATGGGCGCGTATACAAGCGTCATGCATGTACATCATTGATGTCAGTCAGTTTCATGTGCGAAAAACATTCTATGATCGCCAATGCTTTTCGCGATATTCAATGTGTTTGATGTTGTAAAACGTTTAAGGAAAGAAATTAATATGTATTTAAAAGATATTTTGACTTTTCTTGGAGCATTTTCAGTAAACTGCACTTTCTATTTAAACTTTAAAGACCAATAACTCGGGAAATATGGGCTGCAGCTAATTTTTTTCCTTAAGTTTTTTTTTCTTATTTTTCACCTTACTACCTGTTAAGCTATTTAAAAATTTTTTTTGTGAGTTTTTTTTCAGAGTTTCCTCTGAAAAGTTCAGATCCCGATAACTTGAAAAATATGGGTCGCCGCCAACTTCATTTAATTTTTTCATCTTATTTTTTAATTTTCTATCACATAGGCACCTTTTTATTTAATTTTATCTGCTTTAATAAACTGCATTTTTTCCAAATATTTATTTTTTCCTATGTACTTCAGAGACGAAAGAGACAACTTTTCTCACACATACAACTATAGTTTTATTTTTGACACCACTGATGTACATACATACACGCGTTGTGTGTATGCTCTCTTATTTTTCTGTGCACACACAAACGCACACATGCATTGACATTAGTTATGTGCACTTGCTTTAAAAAAACCTCCCTTAAACACATAATAGCTTCCCTGCAGATAAAAGGAGTAGTATGTGGTCAGAAACATACTAGTTGCTTTTGAATTCAGACTGGTTGCACATCTGTTTTTTTCATACAACGAACTATCGACTTTACATTGGGTTGTCATAGGAGCACAACTAGTTGTTTTGTGTAGAGTTGCATACTAGTTGAAGGATTAGTTGCTGTTATACTAGTTTATATCAATGCCTGTTATGGATAGTTTTGTACTATTATTTTATAAAATAGTTTTATACCAGTATTCCATAAAATAGTTTAATACTAGTTACGCCCAATGCGGTTGTATACTACTCCAATATATACCGAATTCGGGAAATTATTTTCTACTAAACAATATAATTTTTAAATAAATTTTAAAATTTAATTAAAAATCTCAACTAAAAAGAGAATTAATTTAAAACATAAAAACTCAACAATGAAAAACACTTACTGCGTATTTAAATTTAAATGAAACTTATCCGCCGCCAAAATAAAATATTGTTGAGAGTTAAAACACTGATCGATTTGTAATGACGCAGAAGACATTCAAATTCCTTTACAAAATATTTTACCACATACATACACACACACACTTGCTGCATTCCATTTTACAATGGAAATATTGCACAGGCAAAAATTCTTTTTTTCCATGTTTACATGACAAAAAAAAAGGGAGAGAAAGAGACAGCGCGTCGCTTGTAGAGAAGTTCAGCCGATATTTCATCAAGCTTCTTAGTTCTGTCTCTTTATAACTAGTATAGGACTGTTCCAAAACGTAACTACTCCAAAAATTAGCAACAGGGTTACCATATACAAATTACACACACCCTCAAACGTACAATATGGAAAATAACAATCATACACGTATGAACACTACTTTGTTGATTGTTTGTTCTAACAACCCAGCTAGCATTTTGTATCATAATCGAATCTGTTCCGAATCAGCTTGACGGGAAAAATAACCGCATATGAGCTGATTTATCGATCATAAATGATACTCCCGTTGTGAGAAAATGGTACCCTACAGATGAATCATACCAAGGAATCATTTATGATACGATTTGCTGATTAATTTTTGAGTAATTTTCTGGTGGTATTAAATCATTAAATCACCTTTTTGCGGTTTCCTTGCATTTTGTTCCTCTTTTTTCAATAAATCAAAATTTGCTCATGTAGATGAACCATAACTGAACCCTTTTTCAATCACACAAGTGATAAATCAGTTGTTAATCATCAAAAGTGATCTAAGGAGAAGCATATAAGAGATTTCTGCAAAAAATTATCACCCAAATGCTAGCTGGGAGGAAGACTTCACGACAGTGCTTGTTAAGGCCGTTTCACACAATAATACAAGTATTAATACTTTTGACGAAAATGCATCCCTAATCTAATTTCTGTTTCAAAAATTTCAAAAGACAATAACAACTCAACATGTCAGAGTTGCATTTTCCACAAAAGTATTAATACTTGTATTATAGTGTGAAACGGCCTTTAGCACTCATATACACATACACCATCTATCGTGCTTTGCTTATAATACGACAGCATTTATTATTGGTTTAGCATTCTACAGCCACGAGAATACATTTAAAAAACGACGCATTTACATATCAAGACTATTTACGCAGGTCTCTACTACATATACGCACTTTGGTGAAGGGTATATAAGATTCGGCACAGCTGAATATATCACTCTTACTTGTTTTTTTTAAGAGAAGTAACACTCAAGCAATTAATGTCTACTACTATTACTAGGTGATAGAGAAGACAGGTGGCGAAGGAAGAGATAGAGGAAAGTAAAGTTACAATTATTTATATGTATGTATGTATGTATGTACTTATGTTCTAATCAAATAAGTATCTACACGACAACAACAAAACACTCATGGCAGATAATTTCTTTTCAAATGCAGAAAATTTTATATGAATTTAATTACATTTTACTACATATAAAATCTCTGTTTTTTCTTTTTATATTTTTTGGGTGTCTCTATTACATATGTATGTATGTATATTGAAAACACAATAAACATCTATTGTCTGCCCACATCTACCTTATTTGATTGCGTCAACAAATTGGCATAAACCATATCCTACATGCATTAAATCATTCTACTTATTTATAATTTATCGCTAACCAACATAATGAATTAAATTAAAAGATTTACATTAATACTTAATTCATTTGAATTCCATGTCAACTAAAGGAGATCAAACAATGACTATCAAATTGGAAACTGTTCCCTTCGATCCACGTTTCCCCAACCAAAACCAGACCCGTCATTGCTATCAATCGTACTTGGATTACCATCGGTGCCAGAAGAAACGTGGTGCAGACTACGAACCCTGCAATTACTTCAAGAAGGCCTTCAAATCGCTCTGTCCCAATGCCTGGGTTGAAAAGTGGGACGAACAACGAGAAAATGGCACTTTCGCTGGCAGAATATAAATTAGCGCGTACTTTTTGAAATTCTTTAAAATAGTTTTAATAATTTGTTATTCCAACATCTTTTCAACAAAATTTATAAATAATAATGAATTCTAAATTCTAAATAAATGTATTAAAAGAGTTTTAAATAAAAACCATAATAATTATGCTATTCACATGAGTATTCTCTGCTTATAAAAGTTATTACAAAACTCAAATTAGTAATAAAAACAAAACATGGGATAATGTTTTAAAAACTCAATGTATTGTATTAAGTCAAGTCCTCTACCACGTTTTTTTTCTAAAGGGCCAGCCACATAGAATCCATAATACTGTTGCGGGCGAGCACTACCACTCGTACGCTAAGCTAATTTGCCTCGTTCAGAAACTGAACAGTACTAATGAAAAAAAATAATAAAGCATTTTTGCAACAATTTCTTTTGTCCCGATTGTTTATTTGTTTACTATTTGTCTTAGGTATGTGCGTCTGCGACATGCTTAAACAAGCAATAGAGCATGAGACCGTTGGTGCACCATGAGCAGATTGGTATGAGGTCACAAAGTGTGACATGAGTAAGGCAGAGTACACATCTGAGCGTTCTTATGTTGTCATTTTAGAATGTGTGCAACGCCGTTCACATTCACCCTTATCGGGGATGAGAGTTCACGTGAAATATGTTCCCTTTCCCTATGTTTGCGTTGTTGTTGTTAGTATACGATTTTCTAATTTTGTTTACCATTTTTTTGTGTTCATGGGGCATACTTCACGTGAACAAAAGGTTCGCCTTTTGGTGGCCGATAAGGGCGATTGTTTCTATACGCAAGAAAATGCCACGCAACGGAAACTATCAGAAATGGCAAACGTGTCCCTTGTACACACCATTACGATGTCACAACATGGCATAGGTGTACTCGGCATAACAAGGCCAAAGAATTGTGCTTCTCGGTAGGGCTTATTCGGTATCGTAATATCACGAAAAAAAAGAGCTGATATGATATAATAGGGAGGGGCGTTTGCATATTGGAGACACTTACTCATGCCCATGTCCCAGTGTTTTCATCTAAACCATTTGGTTACCAATATCTGTAATATAAGAGAATGTGGAAAATTGTATTAATAAGGGAAGGCAAATACGAAATTAGAACGACACAGATATTTACGTGCAGAGTCCTATATGTAGTTATTTAGTCCTTAAGCTGAAATTATCCTGGAAAGAAAAGAAAAAACCATATTTTATCAAAAATGTATGTATACTTACATGTGCGCTGTTTGACAGATAATAAATGCATGTGCAATGTAGTTGAAATGTTGGTGTGTGTGTGATTTTTAGTACTGACAAATCATAGTACTGCCAACACAAACAAATAAGAAATATTACAGAGTTGTACTTTCATTCACTAAAAAAACGTAAACATAAAAGTTGTAAATGATATTTAGGAACAAATAAGCCGTTACTAAAATGGCTGATTGCCTGGTAGAATTAGGGAAAGGATAAAGTATAAAGGACTACGCGGCGAAATAGGGACGATATATATATATATATATATATATATAGGAGTAGGCATACAAGAAATAAAAGAAATGCGTTACATATTCATATACATACAGAGAAATATCTGTAAATCATATATTTATTATATAAAACAGTTGTTCCATACATATTAAGGATTGGAATAGTGAAAAAAGAGATACTGCTGTCTTTATCTAATGCAAATCGCTATATATATATATGAAATGACTATATCATGTCAATTGTATAGAATTTGTATTCCTTGATAAATAAATCGGTTTCCTATTGCTATTTTTCCTGTACGATTTTATACATTGTGGCCATATTTAATAAATCAAATAATGAAAAGAGTAATTCAGCCAGTCCTAATAAAATCATTAATCGTTAATTTATACCGTTTGCAATTTATGTTTCGATATACATAAATAAAGAATATAAATATTTTCAGATTCGGAGTGTGCACTTCAACTTCAAATCTAAGTCAACATTTGCGAAACTTTCACGGTATAAATATAAAATCAAAAACAACAGAGTTATCATGTAAAAAAACAAAATCAATTCTTTTTGGAAATAATAATTTGCTGAATAAATCAGAAACACAAAAATATGCAAATGCTCGCCTTCTCGTTCAAATGTGTTGCAAAGACCTTCGACCTTTCAATATAGTTGAACAGGCTGGATTTATAAATTATATGCGAGCGATCAAACCCAATATTCAAATGCCATCGGCCACAACTCTTAGTCGATCAGCTTTAAATGATGTGTACGTAACATATCAAAATACCATTAAAGAGTACATTATAAAAAAACCCGAAAAACGTTTCGCTTGTACTGGATATGTGGACGGACTCCTTCAAAAGACGAAGCTATATAAATATTCGTGCCATTTTCTGCCATCAATTTCAGCCAATTTACATTACTTTGAAAACGGAAATATTTCCTCACCCGCATAATAAATATCCAATATCTCAAAACATATGTAATACCTTACGAAATTTTAAACTTGATAAAAAAGAAATTGTTGTGATAAGTGATGGTGCAAGCAATATAATTGCGGCTATGAATCTTGTTAACATGAAAAGACTTGGTTATTCCAGTCATAGCTTGCACAGACTAATTGTGCATGATATTTTACAAAACAGAGAATTCGGTGTCTTCCATGGTATTGTAAATAAATTAAAACGTATTTTTAAATGTCTAAACTACAATACAGAAATTGTATTGAAAATTCAAAGTGCTTTTGAGGATGATATTGTATTCCGTACACTAAACAAGGTTACGGAGCTGTACAATGTAATAGAGACTGAGGAGCAGTTTAAACTTTACGATGATCAGCACGATGATATTGATTGTGATTTGGCAAAGAAATCTTGGGAACCCTAAAAAACTCGAATGACACTAGGTGGAACACTTTGTGTTACATGTTTCGCAGTTTTTCCACTAATGAAAAAGTCTTAAACATTGCATTGGTTGAAATTGGAAAGACAGAGCTTGCCCTTAATAAGATGGAGAAGTTATTATTGGCCGAATTTTTAAAGTTCTTAGAAATTTTTGAAAATGCGACAAAACACCTTCAAGAAAGAAAATATCCAACTATTAGCTGCAATATTGTTTTTCATGAACATATTTTAGACTGCCTAACAGAAAATTATAAAACTGCAAGTTTTGAAGAAAGCATAAATATAAATAACTATTCAATGATTGCTTTTGCAAAAAGATTAAAAATATGCAAAATTCATGTTGTTGCTGCCTTGCTAGACCCCATACAAAAAAATAGGCAAAGAATAGATAAGTGGCTTAAAAAAATTCCCGCCAAACATAAGTTTGATTTGTACGAAGAGTTAAAAGATGATGACCCCGATGGAGGAATAACGCAAACGGAATTTATTCTTAAGGAAATACAAGAAATGTATGACAACGGTGACGTTTTAAATATTCCAACATCCTCATATATGGCGAAACGACAAGTAATAAGCTTAAAAATAAATTGCTACAATAAATTTTAACGATAAAATTTTTTCAGAAACAAGACAAAAATACATTTAACTGGACCATTGCGTCGTTTGTTTCTGCTATATCAAATAATGAAGAAAATTATCCACTTAAACTTGAAGTTTTGAAATACTTTGCAATGACAGATCATGACAAAGACACTTACAACTTTTGAAAAAAAAAAAATTAAAAAGTAATTGTCTTTATGATCTAGATAAATTGCACCAAATTTGCTTACAATAAAATTTTTGTATTTTAGGAGTACCCACAAACGGCTAAGCAGAAGAAGCCTTTTCTAGCGCTGGATCGCTAGTAACGGCCAAAAGGTCAAATTTGAACCCCTTAACTATGAAGCAAGTTCTTTTTGTTCACGACAATTATGATTTAGTCAACGATATTCTCAAAAAATAAGGAGATTATATATCGGTCTTGTGTACATTGATGTATGTACAATTATTTGCTTATATTCAAAACTTTTTTGACAAACAAAAGAAACGAAGGTTGGAATGGAACATACAAATGAGTTTGTATGTTTGCATTTATGTTTATTTCCACTTATTTCAAGTATGTATTTGAACTCCAATTTTTTAGTACTTATAACAATATTATATTATATTTTTAGTATAGCTATTTCGCAGTTTAATGCATTTAATACAATAAATCAGGGCCTATTTATCACGTCAATGCAATCGTCCTGATGATATTCTGTGTTTTCGTGTTTAAACTGTCAAAAGTTGTTTGCACCACATACTTTATTTCATATTTGTGTATATTTCTGACAACTTAAGCATAAAGTTGTTTTTGTATTGCTGTGTTTTTTAAGAATTGCATAGAGCTAATAAATAGAATTTCACTAAATTTCACTCCCACTCACTTTGGAATTTAAAACCACTTATACGCGCTAAATACGTAATATATTTTCTAAATCCTTTTTCAATCGTCATAGTTATTGTTATTATATGTACATATATCGTCTACTTCTAATAATAAACATTTATAATAAAACAAACCTAATTACTTAACAGTTTTTATTTATGTGATACATATTTAAATTTAATTGAGCTAGAAACTAATCTTGATTAAAGTTTTTATTTGTTTATTTTTATTTGAGACAGTATAGAGCAACCGCTTAAGCTGAATGAAAGGAATTTCAGATTTAATACTGTTTTGTGTCTTTGTCTTTGTATAAACTAGCTTTGATGTCAATGTAAAGGAAAATGCTTTTCATATTTCCAAATTTTAGAGACTTCAGTACAAAAGTAACGGCCAAATTATAAACGATAATAGAACTGGGTTACTCCATTCACTCCCAATTATTTCATTTGGTGTTTCCTTTCACTATTTATGCCATTTATCAACATATATACATATTTTTAGTTAAAATTGCTAAATAATCAAAAACTAACTATACCGTAAGTAAATTTTAATATCTGGATTTAAGCCGGCTTAGCCGTCTTTTTGTAAGAGCCGTGCAAAAAGCGGCTAGCCGATATATTTGTCGGCTGACAGCCGAATTTGAGCCGCGGCCGATGATTTTCATGCCAGCCGCCGCCGCCGATGAAAATCCTTCGGCGCAGGTCTCTGCTGGGAACCTCGTCAGGTGATTACATAGGAGAAACAAACAATCATAATGATACAATTTAGTTATTGTCATAAATAGTAATGATAATAAAAGTTGTAAAATAAAAGCATGTTTTGATATCTACACATGTGGTAATAGCCCAATAGATAATTTTTCAATAGACCAAAATGATGATAGAAAAACTAAAGGAACTATTTGTAGCCTTTGCGACAAATACTCCTAGAAGCAATCGACTGTAACTGCTAGTTTGCTGTTTAACATGTTCAATGCACAGTGTTTGTTTCATTTTTTTGTTCTTATTAGTAAATTGTAAAGTTCGTTTATGTAAAATAGGTCTTCGTGAATCGGAAAAGTAAATAGCCGTCTTTATGAATGTCATAAAGAATGTTGTATTTAATACTTACCAGTTATCATAATCTCGTGTCTTAACGTAAAAAAGGGTTGTTGAACGACGTATGATAGCACAAGGACTTATAAAACACATAAATACATTTGTTTACGTAAATCGATTTCATATCACATTCGCATTGAAAATTAGCCAAAGAACCGCTACGACCTCCACGTCCGTCCATTATTACCAAGCTGAAAGAAGAATATATATAGAGATTAAAACAAAGCGAAAATTAAGCAATCATAAAAGCAAATATTTTATTAATACAATTAGTTTTTCTAAATTTGTTGTAGCGTTTGATTTGTATTTTTCAAAATACTTTTACATTATTTTAGCATTTTTTTATTTGTTTAATTTTTCATCTAAGCCAGATAGTTACTTTTATTTAACAAATATTTAAGTCCTTAATTATTATATTTTTTTATTAATTATTTTTACCCAATGTTTATCCTTTTTATTTATTTTTATTCGGGATTTCCGGTAAAAATTTTTGCGTTTACGATTATTATTATTTATTTATTTATTTACTTGATATTAAAATTATATAAAATATAACTCTAATATATACATTGATAGCACTGGCTGCTAAGGCCATCGGCTAAATTTTTCTAAAACATATTTCTATTTCAATTAATTTAAAAAAAAGAATTCTTGTAGGCGAATAGAACCCGTACATATTGTTTAAGTCGATAGATACCCGTTCCTTATGAACATTGAAAGTAGGGCAAAAGCAAACGACAGGAAAAGGAAAACTCCTACGAATCTCAACACTAGTAAACCTCAAGTCTTGCCAAAAATTAGAAAACCCAATTGAGGAACAGCCACAATGTCTAACCCAGTCGATCACATGCGAATCAGTTTATAGATCTTTCCAAGACTATACATGCGGGAAATCAGATGGAGAACGCCCAAGCGAGTACATCCAATAGCGCTCCACCACGTCAGGGGGAAGATATAGCCACTGGAGTTAGAGATTTAGTTGTAGATGAAGCGTTAGTAGTTCAAAGGTCCTTAGAAGATAAAGTTAAAGAAATGGTTTCGTCACAAATGTCTGAGGTTAGGGAGACTATCGAAGAGCTCTCTAAGCACGTAATAGAATTGTCCAGGTCTACAGCAGGTAATCAGAGTACGCTATTGTAAATGCGGCTGGTACATATCCATCTAACAGTGCAAGTTCGTCTCAGGCAGGAGGTGAGGTTAATATAAGGCCAGCATCAGAAAATAGCTCCGGTAGCAGCTCAACAAACATTGGAGGAAATATTGCGTTGCCTATTATCAACACCACAGGTATACCGCCGAATATTGAAATAGCTAGAATACGAATAGACAAACTAGGAATAATATTCGATGACAATCCAACACATATAAGTGTTGATGATTTTGTATTTCGGCTGGAGCACCTTCAAGCTCATTATCAAATACCATGATCGGAAGTGTTGAGAGATTTCCATTTGCTTGTGTCTGGACCACGGATGGAAATCATGGTACAATTGTACTTTTTATGGTACATTTTCGACCTCGTTGGTACCGTGGTACTACCGCGAATTACTTGGTACAATTTAAAAATGCCCATGTTTCACTATATGCTAACATTAATTTTGCCTATGTTGTTTTTAAATTTTTTGTGTGTGTTTTATTTAGAATAACCGATCTCTAACAAGTCTAATCTAAGAATGTACCATTATGAATGTAATATATAATATTTTTCTATGTTATTTTTCATTTTATATACTGAATTTTTATACACATTTTTGTTAAGTTTCTGTTTTTTATTGTTTACTTCTGAATTATTACACATTTTTTTACGTTTCCGCTCTTATTAATAAATATTTAAAAAAATGGTACCGTCATGGTCCAAAAAGTACATTTTGTTTTCACAGTTGGTACAAAATCCAAGAAGTCATTTTCCTTCCCTGGTCTGGACCAGCCAGAGAATGGTATTGGTTGTTTGTTAAGACCCATGGCATGGTAAATTGGCTGGGGTTGAAACACGCTCTGTTGGCTCAGTATCAAATAAAGCGATCCAACTTTGAGATTATGAGGGAATTGGTAAAGCGGAAGCAATTAAGCGGAGAATCAGTAGACAGTTTCTTCCACACGATGTGTCAAATAAGGTCACGTTTAATACAAACCATTCCTGAGTACGACCTCATAAAAATTTTGAAAAGAAACGTTAAAGAAAGTAAATGGAGAATTGTCTATCCAATAGCGGCTTCATCAGTGGAACAACTTAGACAACTAAGCTGAGAAAATCTTTCAAATGAGAGATGTACGGAATTTGCAGCCTATCATGCGGCCCATAAGGTACGTGAATGAATTTTATCTGGAAAATCAAGAGGATGAAATTGAATGCATGAGTCCTTCAGAAAATTATGAAGAAGTAGCGGCAATAAAAGTAAACCAGCAACAAAGAAATCAAGTAATTACTTGTTGGAATTGCAAGCATATTGGATATGTCTTCATGGAGTGTACGTCCCTAGAAAGGTCTCTATTTTGCTACAAATGTGGTCATCCAAATATGATAACCCCCAGATGCCCGAAATATCAGCAGGGAAACCAGAATCGGAGCCTGGGAACAATGGGGAACCCACGAGCGTCCGGAAGTCAATCCCCAAAGAAAAACAACGCTTCTCACGACAAAAACATCGAGAACATGCCGTTTATGAGACATTATTTACCCAGAGATATTAGGCAGGAAAATTATGATAAAGTACGCGAACGTATATTCAATGAAGAGAGATCTAGTAGAGTTTCCAATCGAATTATGAAGGTTAGAGAAAAATTCAGAGAACACAAGAAAAACAGGCAGTTGGTAGTAGAATCAATAAATAGGGCTAATGAAGGACGGCAGGATAACAGAGTTTTTGCTGAGGTGATGATTGAGGGTAAAATAATTAAGGGATTATTAGATACAGCAGCATCCGTTAGTATTTTAGGAAAAGGCTGTAGGGAATTAGTACAAGAATTAGACTTAGATATCCAAACTATATTGACCAGTGCTAGGATACTTGGCAAAGTAAATACATCCATAAGGTACAAATATCAAGAGAAAACAATACTTTTGTATCTTTGTCCAGATTTGGAACAACAACTATGTTTAGGAATAGATTTTTGGAGATTGTTTAATTTGGCTCCGGGAATAGTCAGAGTAGAAGCCGTAGATATCAAATATTAGAAAATGTTCTAAAGGAATTCGATACTTTTGAAGAGAAAGGCTTAGGAGCAACTCCATTAGAGAAACACACAATAAAGTTGATAAGGGGAGCACAGCCAATAAAAGATCATTTTTATTCTATTTCACCTGCTATTCAGGAAATTACATAGTATAAAGAAATAGATACTATGCTCGACTTAAAAGTAATTGAATTAAGTGAGAGTCCGTGGTCTAACAGAACCACAATTGTGAGAATACCAGGAAAAAATCGCTTTTGTTTAGATGCTCACGGTGAAAGACGCGTACCTGTTCCAAAATATTGACGGAATTTTAAGTAGGATTGATGAAACTCACTTTATTAGTAATATCGACCTAAAATACGTATTTTGGCAAATCGAAATGGATGAAGAAAGCAAAGCCTATACAGCATTTACTGTGGCAGGAAGGCCATTATATCAGTTTAGAGTAATGCCATTCGGCCTCTGTAACGCGGCACAAAGACTATGCCGACTTATGGATAAAGTCATACCAAATCGTTTGAAGGGAAAAGTATTTACCTACTTAGATGACTTGTTAGTCATATCAAGTACGTTTGAGGAGCACGTTGAGTTATTGAGGGAAGTAGCTACATGTTTGAAGGAGGCAAATCTAACGATAGGCCTTAAAAAGTCACAATTTTGCTTCCAGAAATTGAAATATTTAAGGTTCATTATCGGAGGATGTATCCTTAAAACAGACCCGGATAAAGTGCAAGCGATACGCAATATAAGATTACCTAAAACGGTCAGAGAAGTAAGAAGCTTTCTTGGTACTGCAGGGTGGTATCGAAGATTTATCAAAGACTTCGCAACGATATCAGCGCCCTTAACAGATACCCTAAAAAAGAGTAAAAAATTTGTGTTAACACCAGCAGCAGGAGATGCTTTTGAGAAACTGAAGAGGGCTCTAACTTCCGCACCAGTCTCGCGACATGCCGATTTTTTCTAAACATTTCTACATCAAATGAGACGCATCGGATTATGGAATTGGAGCCGTATTGTATCAACTCAATGAGAAAAACGAAGAGCACCCTATTGCGTTTTACTCTCAAAAGCTCAATCCATGTCAACGAAACTACTCTGTAACGGAGAAAGAATGCTTATTAGCAGTAATGGCAATACGTAAATTCCGACCATATGTATTGCCATAACCGACCATGCTAGTCTAAAATGGTTGATGACGCTCAAAGACCTGAGTGGAAGACTGGCTAGGTGGTCGTTGCAACTCCAATCGTTTGATTTTTAAATCGAGCATCGTAAAGGAGCGGATAACGTGATTGCCGATATGCTTTCGCGAATTCCACAGGAAAATATTGAGGCAATACAAACTGAAGATTTATTGGATTTCGAGACAACTGAGTTTGAATCTGAGGAATACACTGACCTAGTTAAGCAAATACAAGACAATAAAAACAGTCTACCAGTTCTCAAAGTAGTGGATAGGAAAGTTTTCAAGCGAACTAATTGTGAATCAAGTGTGGAAGTTGAAGAGCCACGTAAGCGTTCAGGTCCCGTACAGTGCCATAATTGCCAAGAATATGGCCACATAAAAACTTACTGCAAATTACCTACAGTTTGTGTTATTTGCGGTGAATTGCATGGTACTGCTAGCTGTACTAAGCCAAAAGATCAAGCAGAAAAAAATGCAGTAATTGTGGAGGTAATCACACCGCTAACTACAGAGGATGCCCTGTATATTCTTTCGTCAAACAGGCTATGGGTCAAAAACCTAAATTAGCTCCAGTTCAATCCGCAAATGCTTACTCCGCCACTCTTCCTCAAACTAGCCAACTAGTTACTTCACGTGTATCGTATGCCGATGCTGCTAAGACTAGTTCTATTCCCACACAAAATGTTCCACAGCAAAATAAGTCAACGAATGCAAACTCTAGCTTGAAGCTACTATTGAGAATCTGGTGCTAACTATAAATAATTTTACAACAAATATGACTACCATCAAAGAATATAAATCATGTAGAATGCGCATCTCATACAAGCTAAAATTTTCTATGCGGGTATTTCCAGTACTACAAGTCCAGCATACGCACTCTCATTTCTTTCTGCAGTGAGAGAGCGAAAGCATGTTTGTATTTATGTTTGATTTTTATTATTTTGCTTTTTTACAGTCTCGTAGACAGCGTATGCTATGATAAGCGTTGCCGTTTTGGTTACTTGTAACCAAAATTGGTTACTTTTTTTCCAATGTGTACTTGTGTACTTTTTTCCATATTGGTTACTTTTTTTAACACAAAATTAACAATTTTTATATGGTATTTAAATTAGAAGAGACGATTATTTGTATAATATTCAAATTTGTTTTACATAATTAATTTTCGCTTACGATAAAATTTTACAGCCCGTATCTTAGGTTAGGTTAGGTTAGCAGGCTGCTAGTGAAGAATGAAAATATAGGAGTCTAGCTCACTTGGGTCCCATACGATGATCCCTTTGTGCTGCCTGTAAGTTGAAAGTATAAGAATAAGGGGGGAAACCGGAAGTATAGGGAGAATATAGATGGAGAGTAGAGTAGAGAAGAAGTGAAAAAGTGGGACAAGGAGAGGGTCTAGTACATACACATGCCGTGAAGGCTAGCGGCCATACCAGCCGCTGCTCCTAATGTATAGACTTAGGTTTCTAAGTCCTATTTCCGATAACTCGGACAAGCTATTGAAGGATATTCTGCCAAGGAAGTGCAGACGGAGATCCTCCAAAGCAGGACAGAAGCAGAGAAGATGCGAAATGCTTTCCTCCTCTTCCTCATCATTGCAGCTGTAACAGTAGTCATTATACGGGAGACCCATACGTTTAGCGTGGGTTCCGAAAGTGCAGTGGCCTGTAAGTGTGGCCAGGAGATTCCTCAGATGCTTTCTGGTAAAGCTAATAAGGTTTCTGGTTCTTTTAGTATCTAGACGAGGCCAAAGGGTTCTCGATATAACGCAGGTAGGCTCATTATGCCATCTTTCCTGAGCTGAATTAAGAAAGGCAGTATCGAAGCGTATCCAGCAAGACGACAGAGGGATCCCACAGAGATTGTCATCGACTTCCCCGAGTAGGGTTCCTCTCTTTGCTAGTTCATCCGCAACTATATTGCCTGAAGTAGTTCCGTGTCCACGCACCCAGTATAGTGTGATGGTTGCGTGCTGCGCCAGTTCATCCAGGACTGTGCGGCATTCTTGGACAAGTAATGATGTAGAATATACACCTGCAAGGGTTTTGATTGCGGGTTGGCTGTCCGTTATTATCTGGATATTACTATTGTGTATCCGATAATAACTCAACCAGTGTGTTGCTCTTTTTATGGCGGATATTTCTGCCTGTAATATGCTACATTCGTCCGGGAGTCTGAAGGATATTTCAATTCCAAAATCTGGAATATATATCCCCCCTCCAACTCTTCCCCTCCGTATAGAGCCGTCCGTGAAAACCGGCACGGCTCTGTCCACTGGGGAGAACCCTTCTGTCAAAGAGATATTGAAATTCCTATTGAAGTAGGGTTTGGGAGTGCAGTAGTCAATGGGTTTAGGTATATTGTTTGCTGTATTTAGGATGCTAGCGTGACCCCATGGTCTATAGTTCCATACGCCTATTGCGTTCAGCCTAACGGCCGTATGTAGGGCCAGTTTTCTAGCCATTAAGTCCACAGGAAGCCAACAAAGCATAGCGAAGAGTGCCTTTGTCGGCGTGGATCTAAGGGCACCTGTTATCATAAGTGCCGCTTTGCGTAGAATACCTTCTATACGGGTCTGGTTTCCCGCTGATTCTAGTGGTTTCCACCAGACCGAGACCCCATAAAATAGGATAGGTTTTATGACCATCTCTAGTATCCAACCGACTCCTTTGGGGTTAATTCCCCAAGTAGAGCCAATTGCTTTCCTACAGATGTACATTGCCATAGCGGCTTTCTCTATCCTCACCTGAAGATTTTCCCTCCAGGAGAGTTTACTATCTAGAACAACACCTAGATATTTGGCACTTTTCGACATGGTAAGTACAGTACCATTCAATGCCGGGGGAATGAATTGTGGAACTTTGTATCTCCTGGTGAAGAGTACTAGTTCCGTTTTGGTCGGGTTGACACTCAGGCCGCAACTAGAGCATCAAGCATTAACCTCATTTAGTGCTGTTTCTAGCCTTTGCGATATCGTATCTAAGTGAAATCCTGATATTGCTATCGCTACATCATCTGCGTATGCAACGGTTTTAATCCTCAAGGATTCCAATTTTCTAAGCAGATTGTTGATTGTCACATTCCACAGTAGTGGTGACATCACACCACCCTGAGGTGTACCTCTGTGGGCCTGCCTTGTGATGGTGGCTGCTCCCATGGTGGAAGTGATGGTTCTGCATAGAAGCAGATTTTCAATGAGCCGATAAATCCCTCGGTCAATCCCCAGCTCCCTGAGAGACTGAATGATTACCGTTGGATCAATGTTATTAAAGGCACCTTCAATGTCCATGAAGGCTGCCAAGGTGTAGTTTTTATGCTCGAGTGATTTCTCTATGTAACCTACAAGCGAATGTAAAGCGGTCTCACCGATTTGCCCTTAGTGTAAGCGTGTTGAGAGACTGAGATTAGAGAGCTGTTTATGGAAGTTCTAATGTGTACATCCAACACTCTCTCAAGAGTTTTTAGAAGGAAGGAAGTTAAGCTTATGGGTCTAAAATCCTTCGCTTTAGTATGTGATGCTTTTCCTCCTTTGGGAATAAATATCACTTTACTTATAGTCCATACAATTGGAATATATGACCATACGAAGCAGGCCTTTTATATGGTAAGTAACCATGGGATTACAAGTTCTACGTTATGTTGTAGATCCGCTGGAATAATACCTTCCGTTCCTGGTGATTTGAACGGATGGAAGCTTTTAATTGCCCATTTAACTTTCTCCACCGTTAAGTCGATGGATATTTGTGATTGAGCATGAAAGGGATACGCCCGTGGCATATCGCTACAAGGTTGACATCCCGGAAAATGGGTGTCCATTAGAATCTTAAGGGAATCAATACTGTTAGTGGTCCAGTTTCCATCATTATTTTGGATGTAGCTGGGTATCGGTGGCTTTTTCGCAAGGATTTTACGCATTATGCTAGTCTCGGAGTAAGTTTTTTCATTACTGCAGAATTCTCTCCAAGTTTTGCGTTTTGCGTTCCTGACTTCATTCTTGAATTTATTTAATGCAGCTTTGTAGAGTGACCAATTTCCTGTCCTTTTTGCTTCATTGAAAAGTCTCCTGCAGTTTTTTCTAGTTTCTACTATGTCTCCAGACCACCAAGATAGCCTTCTTATCGGGCGCTGTACAGATGCCCTACAGGATGTGCCTGTGGCTGCTTTGAACGCATTTGTTAGCATGTCCACGGCTAACTCAATATCTGCAGCCCCCTCTATATTTGGTGGGCGTGCAATTAAGTCGGTTAGGATTTGGTTTTGCATCACCCAGTCCGTCTTCCATCTATTAACATATAATGTCGAATGCCTATTTGATATGCTGACTGTGAATAGCAAATAGCGATGATCAGAGAATGAGCAGTCTGAAGAGACCCTCCATTCACGTATCAGATGAGCGTGTCTCGCACTGACTAGAGTTATGTCTAACACCTCCTGTCTGTTGGAGACTATGAAAGTGGGTTCTGAACCCTGATTGGATACTACTAAGTTATTTTCCATAATAAAATCAAAAATACACTCACCCCTTTCATTATTACCTGAGCTTCCCCAGATTCGATGATGTGCGTTGGCGTCGGCACCTATTATTAGAGGCGTGCCGCGTCTATTGGCCTCTTTGGCTAAATCCCGGACCATTGTACCAGGAGGTGGGTCTGTGCCGCCGTGAGCCATGTAGCAGGAAATAATCCATATAGTGGATTCCCCTGTCTCCCACGCCGCCGCTACCGTATCTTCATTGCTAAAATTAGATAGAATGAAGATATTTAAGTTGGTTTTAACCATAATACAGGATCTAATGTTTTTGTCATTGTTACCTGAACTGTTTACATACAATAATTTGTAACCTTTTGCGCCAAGTCCAAGTATTTTGCCGTTGACAGTCCACGGCTCTTGGATAAGCGCCATATCCACTCCTCCCTCAACGAGTCGGTTGGTTAATGCCGCTGAGGCTGATTTCGAATGATGAAGATTAATTTGTATTATCTTCGCCATCCTCAGATATCTGGGTCATAATTGATAACGATGTCTGCGTCTTCTGGATTTGGGTCTAGGAGAGCGTTTTCATCGTCCACGAAGTCGAGTCTGTCCAGGAGGTCCCCAATCAGACAAGAGTCTGTTTGGGAACATCCCGAAGCGACTGAGTTCGCCGGTTCAACTATGGCCTTCGAATTGGCATTGGCCTCTTTACCAATCTCTAGCCCTTGCGACCCCTCTACTGCAGCAGGGGTTTCGGGATCGGGTTTGTCGTCACCCCGGTAGATGCGTAGTCTGATGCCCATAAAACCGTAGTACACCAGACCTTGCTTCTCCCGGAGTAGGGACAACGTCTCCTTATTAAGGACCACGATCGCCTTCCTACGGGCACCAACCGGTTCGTAAACCTTTACTACCTTCCAGTCATTGGTTGGTAGGTCCGGGTTTCCTTTCCGGAAGATGTCCAGGATCTTCGCTGGGTCATGTGGTTCCGCCGGAATGGTAGCAATTGCTCTCGGTCTGCGAGGTATCTCACTGACCGCGACCAATTCCAGTCTCGCGCCTGGCCACACTTCCCCTAGGGATAGGATGATATCCTTTAATTTGGACGCTAATAGCTCGTCCATGCAGGAGACCAGTTTCACGTGTCCTTGAAACCAGCCTGAGTCCATGAATAGTGGCGAATGCCCTTTACTCATGTCAGTATCTTGCAGGTAAACATCCAATAACTTTTGACAGATCAATCCCCATTTTTCATTGTTGACTGCTCCGTCGAAGTTACTACGGTCAAGAACAGCCCTTATCAGTGTGTTTCTTGCAACCTCACTGTAAGGTCTGTTTATGACTCCAGAATCCACCTGCTTTTGTCGCTTGCTGGATGGCTGTGCCCTTGGCAGCGATGATGGCTCCTCCCCTGAGCGTTGCCTTTTAGGCGCAATGGCTGCAGGTGTTTTTGCAGCCGCTTCAGGGTTGGAGCCATCATGTGCCGCCAAGTGAGCCTTTGCCCATGCCAGCGAGGATTTCTCCTTACTGCTTAGGTCCTTAGACGGCTTTTTGCCCAACTGCTCGATATAGCGTCGAGCAGCCCGTAATTCACCGGTGGCTTTGCGCGTCAGGAAGCTACGTTCTTGTGTATTCCGTTCACTCGATCTAGATGCAGTTGGCACTGTCGGCTTTACGCTGACTGGCGCATCCTTCTCGAGCTCGGTATTAATAGGTGCAATTGGAACGGCTGGTTTACCTCCAGCTGGCGCACCTTTCAGTTGTTTATTGGGTGCAGTTGGCACTACCGAGGATTTCCCGGTTGGCACACCCAGAGTTTTCTTGGCTGATTTCTCAGCTCTAATTTTTGCTGTAGCAGATGTGCTTGGACTACAGTCCAAGAACACGCTACGAGTTAACCTTGCCTTTCCTAGTGGAATGGCAAGGTTTGGTTTTTGTTGTTTTTTATTTTTATATTAAATTTTGTTCCCACGAGTATGCGCATAAGGGGTTGGACCACCCATGCAGGGACGGCGTACATGGGCTAGGCAATCACGTTTTAACCGACCCGTGCCCTGGCGTCGGCGTGAAGATGTTAACGACTAGTCTTCTTTAACCCCTAACTAGCCATTCAGGTTCTCGGCACTGCTACCATCCACCTTAACCTTACAAGTGATTTAGTTTTGGTCCGCGGGCTCCATGCATAGAGAAACTGCACCATAAAGAGGAGCCACAACTTGAAAACTAAGCTGGCCTCATGACCTCTTATGGGAGTATCATGTGACCCTCTTAGATTTCATTAGGAGTAACTGCCCAACACGATTCCCTTCAAAGTTGGAAGGTCAATTCATGTTGGATAGCATCTCCCCATCATGATAACAAACATGGGTGGAATATTTCTCATGATCGGGAGTCTCCACTTGCGGTTTCCTCCCCCATGGTACAGCCAACCTTGGCGCCTCTTTTCCAGGGTACGCCATTGTCGGTGAGATACCAGAGGTGCATTTCGCCAGCACACAGCCTGGCCATGACAACGATCCTACGCATTCCTAAAAAGAAAAATCCGCAGATTCGTGCCAGACCCGAGACATGACAGAAACACAGATGACCACTTGTGCAGTGTGCCAGGAGGGTTACTGATAATGTCTCTCCCCTATCCGCCGCCTGGGGACGCGCCCGACAGGAGACTACTACTCCTACATAATAGCTAGGTGCTAAACTAGCGCTGTTGTTCGGGAGCCCGTATCTTAAAAGTTATAAAATATTTGGAATTTTGATAATTCTTAACTATGGATAGGCCCATACAATTTTAATTTAAATAAAAAGGTATATTTTCAATTAAATCTCACTTACGATAAATATCGAAAATAGGGCTCAATACAAATATGAAACTGAATTACAAATTTAAATGCAATAGCTTAAAAATGTGTGTATTTCTCACTATCAAACATAAATTTGTCTAATCATCTTCCCGTTTTTTACATTCACTGCGAATCAATAGCGGGAACAAACGTTCCCATGAAATTCCCGATAGCAAATTTCCCCTCATGGGGAATGAAAATTTTATGGGTTCAAAATTTTCACATTTTATTCACGATAGGGGTGAATGTTTACAACGTCAAGCACTGGTGCCAGAACATTTTACAAAAAATCTGGAAAAATTGGCTAACAAATCTGAAAAATAATTTAACAAAATCGGAAAAAATATGCAACAATTAAAACACCTATATTTTGAACTGTTTTTCATTTTGTTTTCGAATTATTAACCGACTTCAATTAAGGAGGAGGTTATATGTTCGTCATGTATGCATTTTTTATTTAATTTGCGAGTTAACATAAATTATCTTGCTGTACAAAAACATATGCCGATATTACAAATTCTTTAAAATAATGGGACATATACATACAAATCTGTGCAAAATATCGCACACTAAATCATGAACAGTCACTTCTCAAAAAATCGCAGTTGTTTAGGAGTGGCAAAAAACTGTTAACGAAGATTTTGCTGCAAAAGAAATTTTTTCGGCCCATGAAAAAATAACACAATTTTCATAGTTTTGAGTTGTGACTGTTTATGATTTAGTGTGTGATATGTATATATGTATGTATATACATTCATCTTTGCACAGATTAGCTAGTTTCTTTTTACCATTGTTATGTTGGTGGTTTGGTTACTGCAAAATTAATCGTTAAACACTACTTATTTGTTAGTGTTTATTATGTGTATTTTTCTGACAGTGACACCATGGTTATTACGGAGTAAAGAAAAACACGAAATATTGATGTTACACAAGCATTTCAGAAAATCTGCAAATTTCATTTTATAATTTTTTCAATGAAAAATCAGCAAAATGCAGAGAAATCTGCAAAACTGGCAACAGTGACGACAAGCTGTAGCAAGAACTCGAAGCTCTGTCGCTGTAGCGTACAGTGTGACCGTCTGATCGACTAAAGTAGCAAATTGCCACTTTTTCGATTGCCTTGCCTCTTTTTGTTTCCCTTTTTCTAAAGTGAATAATATAATAATACATTAATAATAAGAACTTTAATGTAGTTGTGTCGATTTTGTTGATGCTGCCCTTTTTTTTCGATAAATCCTCCCCTATTTGGTGCCACTTTTTGAAAAATGTCATCGGTCACCCTTGAAGGGAATGCTCTCACTGCGTGTTTGCTTGCGCTTTATACTTTCCCCCCGCATCTGAAGCGTAAACAAAAAATGTTTCATTTTTTAGCTCAGATGCGCATTCTATATAATTTATATTCTTTGATAAGGATCCAGAATATATATATTTTATGGGTTGATTATTGATATTATAGAAATTACAAACGGAATGACAAACTTATATGTACCCTTTTACCATTTTTTTGGTAAAGGGTATAATGACACGTGAACAGTGATGCCAACTTTTTCAAAGCAAAAAGCACTGTGCGTTCATAAAAAAACACTAAATGCAATAAGTATATTTGTATGTACATACATAAATATATTTTTTATATGTTGTAGTAAGGACTTGTTGTTTAATTTAAATTTACAAGGGAATAATATATTGTAATAGGCTTTGAAAAAATAATATAAAATATGTAATTTGATAATAGAAATAAAAAGGATTAGTGAGAAAATAGAGAAGAAGCTAACAACATCATGAAGCAGATGCTAAGATTAGGGGTTCACAGGAGTATAATGAGAAACGGCTTGGGGCGAAAGCAAAGAGTGTGAATTCATTTGAAAAAGGCGATTTCGTGGTTATCAGAAACATAGATACAACTGCTGGTAGTAACAAAAAACTACTTCCTAAATTTAAAGGTCCATACATTGTGCATAAAGTATTGCCGAATGACAGATACGTAATAAGGGATATCGAATATTGTCAAATTACTCAGATTCCCTACAATGGTGTAATCGAAGCATGCAACATTAAGCCCTGGAAGTCTAGGGATTTCATTGTATAAAAGGCAACTCTTAATAGCTACATGTTATATATATTTAACCCTTCTGTGACATCCTTCCTCACAAACCTTTTACTTACATCCTTGGTACAGCTGTACCAATATGTACTTTACGTTGAATATATAGTCCTTTACATTGAAAACATAAGTTTTTACATGCTTTGCATCACAAGCCTTTAATTGTTGTCGAAATGAATAAAACTATTAATTGAGTGAAATCTCGGACGTGTCATAGTAGCTCGAAATATAGGAAACCAATCGTTTTCCATAGCTCAGCAGTGTGCAGAAGTCCAAAGAACGCGTAAATGTCATTGACTGTAGCAGTCGTCCACTTCCTCGGCTGAGCGAGAGTTTTCATTTCGTTCAGGTTTTTAAAAAACCTCTTCAGCTTTTCTATTTGTCTATCTGACAATTATGTCTACAATTTCTTCGGTGCTTATCCGTTTGATGATTTCTATTAAAGAAAAGCTTTCTAGACGTTTCGATGGACCGCCTTGTTGACGAACGATGTTATGTAACCCTATTTTTGTTGATGGTGGAGGCTTCTTGCACCATTTTGTTCCATCTTTGGCTGTGAAGAATTCAGCATTATCTTCTTCAAGTTGAATAGTATTGGATTCAATGTCTTCCTCTTCATCATAATCTACCTGTGCGTTATATTCGATACGGATTTCCGCTTCTTCATCTGAAGCTTCTTTCCTCGTTTGGGATATAATCAGGATCTTCATGTGAATTTCCCTGAAATAGGTCATCGTTATCACATCAACCGCTTCTCCAGCCTCGCCAAGCATTTTATTTTGTTGTGAATCCATCCCAAGCCAAGAATAAAAACGCAGTTTTTTTAATCCAATACATACTGGCGGAATTCGATGTTTGATGCAAATTGCCTTGCGTAAGTGCAAATGCTAAATATCGTAGCTTTCTTTGGATTGTGTGTGTATTTTGTTGTTGGATTTGAAAGAAAAGCTACGATATTTTGCATTTGCACTTACGCAAGACAATTTGCATCAAATATCGAATACCACCACTGTTTATTGAAAGAAGCACTTTGTGACAGTTCCGATTTTGCAATAGAAAAAAAAACAAACAAATAAGTAAAATTAACGGCATCTCAAAAAACGCAAAAGAAAGATCACAAAAACAAAAATTTTTCATACAAAAATGTTCATTGGTACAATTGTACCAAGGATCGCAATGACGCATAAACATAAGTTTGAACCTCCCCGCCGATGTTTGGGACATATACATACAAAATAAAATCAATTATTTTATTCTTAGATATATAGTTGAGGCATTCCTAAAGGGTTAGCTCTGAAAGTTCATTAATAATATCAAACATTCACTTTCAAAATCCGAATTGGTACAGATGTACCAACGATGTAACAGAAGGGTTAAAAAAAAATAAGTTCTATGTATGTGTTCTGATATGGCTTCCTGATGATCGGGTCGATCATATTGCCAGGTTGGCCGACTGTAGTAATGACTTGTTGTTTAATTTAAATTTACAAGGGAATAATATATTGTAATAGGGTTTGAAAAATTAATATAAAATATGTAATTTGATAAGAGAAATAAAAAAGCATTAGTGAGAAAATAGAGAAGAAGCTAACAATATGTACATAAATATATTTTTTATTTGGCAAGACACTCCAATTATGGTGTATTATTTTAACAAAAGAGTGGCCATAAAACTGTTTTAATAAAACAATTAGATTTTTAAGCGTTTCATCTGAATTAATTTTTACACGAACATGGTTCAGTATGTTACATTCTGAACAAAATAAGTATTTTCTTTTAGACCGTATTTTATATGAATTAAACAATTTGATGTAAAAAAATCATTGTGTTTCTAACTTACTTTTAAAATAGTTATTAGCGCTAAAAGTTATTTCTACTTCAACATTTGAACATGGTAATGTTAATAGTCCTAGAGCAAATATTGACAATATTAGAAATGGATTATGATTAGTTGAATTTCTATAATTATAAACTTCAATCCAAAATTTATCAGTTCTGAGCAAATTTTTCCAATTATGTATCCTTAAATTTCTGATACTTTGTTCTATTTCTTCAATTTCACAATCCCAGCAAAAATTACCGCTTCTTATTCACGGTTCGCGGTCGAATCTTGATTGAATCAACATGGTTCGCCATACAAATTTTTGAGAGCGAACCAACTTGGTTCATTTTGAACCTTGCTGCGAACCATGAAGAAATTGCTATCATCGCTAGTTTTGATAACATATTATCGCTAATTTATCTGAACTAGCTATCAAAACAAAATGAGTACACACGTACACATACACATGTATACATTTGTAAACAAAAAAACAAACCAAAAAAATGGATGCTTGTATGAATTAATAATATTAGAACACATTTTATTAATTATTTTTGCTTAATTTGTTTATCTACTGTAAAAAAGCAAATAACACAGAATATAAAACGCGTATCAACCAAGTATCAACTATTCATGTATGTATGTATGCATGTATGTATATACATGAAAACAGTGATGCCAACTTTTGATACTCAAAGCGCGTAAACATTTTTTGAAAAAAGGGCTAAAATGAAAAATATACCTTTAGCGCAAAATAAAGTCAAATTTGTTGAATAAGCGCGAAAAGGGGCTAGTTTTAAAATGTTTCTATTTTAAATCAAAACATCAAAAATTTTTAGAAAATAAATATGTGAAATTTATTTAATTTAATTTATTAGAAAATAAATATGTGACTATCATAAGATCAACACATACATAAGAACATCAGCTCGAGATTATAATAACCCCTAAGAAAATCATAATTTAATAACTATTTAATGTTTTCTTAAGTGAAGAATGTTTGTTCACTTTATTGTATACATACAAACATTTAATATACAAATATACAAACATAAATATATAAACATACTTACACATAAACATACATATTTACTTTGTATTTAAAACTAGTTTAGTATAAATATATAAATATACATACTTACGTTGTACTTGAAATTAATTGTTCTTTCCATTTCTTTGCTGATATGCATTTTTGTCCACAAGCACTGTGCACAAACATGCATACTTAAATATAAATTAACTTCAACTTTATTGCCCTAGATTTTATTGCAGAAATATGATTTTCCAAAGAACCCCAAAATCAATAAACTTGAAGTAGATCAATGAATTTCAATCATGAGAAATTACGAAATGGAATATAATGTTAAGCATTTTTGATACTTGATTTTGTATTTAATATTAGGAATTTTTAGTTTTAAGTCAGTCTTAAGAAAGATTCAAAATAAAGAAGTTCAATTGAGAAAAATAAAATTTATTTTTTTGTTTTACTTAAATATTAAACACAAAAGTGGCGCAGTCGGTAGGATACCACAAAAAGGATTTTTTTTTAAAGATTAAGAATTCCTTTTATTTATTTTTATAAATTGAGTGGTATTCTGCGTAAAACAAAATTCAACAAAGAAGTTGAAAAAGTGAAGTAAATTACAAAATTCAACAAAGAAGTTGAAAAAGTGAACTAAATTACAAAATTCAACAAAGAAGTTGAAAAAGTGAGTTAAATTATTCAACAAAGAAGTTGAAAAAAGTGAACTAAACTACTAAACTTAAGAAAAATTGAAAATTCAACAGAGGAGTCACTTCTCCTATGAAAATATTTTTTTCCTTTTTTAAATTAACAATTGCAAAAAGTGGCTGATCAAAATAATATGCAAATCAAAAACTGTTAAAAAAAAAGAAGTTACACTACAAGAGACATTAACAATTGCAAAAAGTGACTGATCAAAATAATATGCAAATTAAAAACTGTTAAAAAGAAGTTACACTACAAGAGACGTTAACAAATTGCAAGAGGCCGATCAAACTCACACCAACAAATATCGATCTGAAGGACGAAATTTTTCGAAGCAAACTACACCAAGAAGACTCTCATCCATATCAACAAGTAAAATTAGACGTAAGATTTCTTTTAAAATCATTTGTTTTTTTATAAATATACATACATATATATACAAATATAAATTATTGATACCTATCAAAATGGCTAACCCGCAAGAAAATATTGTTACAATTAACCCCCTAAAATATTTGAATAATCTACCTGATTTTAACGGAGAAAGACGAGACTTACAAAATTTTTTGACATTAGTAGATAGAATACACCCTCTTTTACAGACATATGACCAGTTGTCGCAATTGCTTTTTTCGGACATAATTAAGAGTAAGTTTAAAGGAAAAGCTAGGCAAGCCATTGAGATTAATTGCCACGCCACATCCTGGCTAGAGATAAAAGGTGTTCTCCTTAATAATTTCGAGGACAGGTCATCTCTTGATGAAATTTATGACGAACTTAGGGCCGTAACATTTAGAGTAAACACGTTAGAATTTTATAACGACATCAAAGAAAAATTGCATAGACTTAATAATAAAACACTTAATATTCTTGGCGAGGGCCAAGCTACAAATCAAAGTGCAGAAAACAATAAACGCACGGCCTTGAATCTTTTTAAAAGTAAGATTCCCGAGCCCATGAAAACAATTTTGTTTTGTAGAAATCCTGACAGTTTAGAAAGCGCCATGGAAATTTTGTTCCAAGCAGGTCATGCATACACGGGATACGACAACACTTTGGGAAATCATAAAAGAAACCCAACAAGACACAATAATATACAAGAGGCACAACACTGGGGTTACAACCAACCTAAATCTATGAAAAATTCAAAACAAAATTTACAAAGCCTTCCACAAAATTCACGGTTTCAAAACCCTCAATATCAACAAGACAATTCACGATACTCACTACAACGTTTTCATAACTCACGATACCAACAACAGGACAATTTTCAACAAAATCCACGATACTCACCTCAACGTTTTCAAAATTCACAACAACAATTACAAAATTCACGACAACGGTTCCAAGCTTCGCAGAATCAACAGCTAAGGTTTCCGCAACAAACACAAAATACAGGAAATTTTTCACAAAACACACGATACCCGACCCAACAACAGTACCAACATTTCCAAAACCCACAACAACGGCAACCACCTCTTGAGCCAATGGACATAAACAAACACGAATTAACGGTAGAAAATTTTCCGCCATCAGCCTCGGATACCTTCCACATATAGAAATTAAAACTAAGTTAGGACATATAAAACTAATTATCGACACAGGTGCAAAAAACTCAATTCTGAATCCAGGCATTTGTCACCCTAAATGGTTGTACAAAACAAACCCTTTCCTTGTAAAAACTCTACTAAATACAACGCAATTAAATCAAAAAGCTAGATTAAAAACTTTTCATGAATTCGGTAAAAAACTTGACTTTATTGAATTTTTTATATTAAAATTTCACGGTTATTATGATGGATTAGTGGGAAATGACCTACTAATACCACTAGAAGCCTGTATAAACTATAAAAATAAAACTATCCAGTTTGGGGACATGACTACCTCTCTTGGAAGGAAATTATAAAAACAAACAAAATGAACATCAGGAACATAAAAACAAAAGAGAAGACGATGTTGTCGATGAAAGTAAGGAAGAAGAAAACCAAAACTTGGAAACTATCTATTTTCAAGAATTATTAAAAGATAAAGAAATACCATTAGAAAAACAAATACGAATTGATCACTTGAACTGCGAAGAAAGAGTCTGTCTGCTAAAACTTATAAAAAAATATTCAGATATATTTTACCAAGAAAATTCAAAACTTACCTTTACATCCGCTATAAAACATAATATACGTACTGTTAATGATGTCCCAATATTTACCAAATCTTATCGATATCCATATATACATAAGGAAGAAGTAAAAGAACAAATTCAACAAATGCTTAAAGATAAAATAATTAGACCCAGCAAATCTCCCTACTCAGTACCTATATGGATCGTACCTAAGAAGGCCGATGCCAGTAACAAAGCCAAGTGGAGACTTGTCATAGATTACCGCAAACTAAACGAAGTAACGATAGATGACAAATATCCAATTCCGAACATTGATGAGATATTAGATAAACTGGGCAGATGCCAGTATTTCACTACCCTTGATTTAGCCAAGGGATTTCATCAAATTGAAATTGCGGAAGAGGACATTCACAAAACTGCTTTCAATGTGGAAAGCGGACACTATGAGTTTTTACGAATGCCGTTTGGACTGAAGACAGCTCCAGCAACATTCCAGAGGCTTATGAATACAGTCCTAAGTGAATATATAAACAAGATATGTCTAGTTTATTTAGACGATATCATAATCTTTTCTACGTCATTGCAAGAACATTTTAATTCCATTAGTCTGGTTTTTAATAGGTTGAGGGTGGCTAATTTGAAAATCCAACTTGATAAATCCGAATTTTTAAAAAGAGAAACAGAATTTCTGGGACATATTGTGACTCGAGACGGGATAAAACCAAACCCTAAAAAATTTGAATGTGTAAAAAACTTTCCCATTCCGAAGACCCCAAAAAAAGATAAAACAATTCCTTGGCCTAACTGGGTATTATAGAAAATTTATCAGGGACTATTCTCTGATAGCGAACCCAATGACTAGGTACTTGAAAAAAGACGCTAAAATAAACACATCTGATCCGCAATACCAAGAAAGTTTTAATACACTTAACCCTCTAATGCCAATTTTTAAACTAGTTGCCTAATACGTTGGGAATAATTTTTTTCTGGATAAATATAGGTATATGATTTCAAAAAAATCATTTGCAAGTTAGTGCGATGCTTGGCTTACTTGGCAGGTGGACAAAAATAAATGAGTGCCTTAAGGCACGCTTAGACCATTAGTGATAAATAAATAGTCGGCTTTTAGTGAAAATATTTTGTCAATATTTATTAAAAACACTTTACATTAATTAAAAAAAATTTTAAAAATTAGCTATTTATGATTGTGATAGTCAAAAAAACAGTTTTTATTATTCGAGCAGCATAAATGGATTTTGCATTTGGAACAATAACATTGAGTTTGAGATTTTTTGCAATGCTTACACCATTTTTTACCGATTTCCCTATTTAACCAGAGAGGGTAATGGTTAATGTTGTCGTAGCGTATATCAGCAACTGGGTGAACAGCTTTGTTTCCAGTTTTTAACGCGATTGGTTGCACGGAATTTATTGCAGATGTGTGGTTTGATCTAACACTTGGGCGACCAGCTGGCTGTTTTTCTTGGTAAGCAACTAGCCCAGCAGCGATGGCCTCCCGAAACTCCGCTAACTCAAGCGCGTTTTGTTCCTTGCCATGATTTTTAGATCTTTGAATTCGTCTATATAATAGATATGCGTTTGTTGCTGTCACATCAACTAAATGATAAAAAAGCCGAGTTGCTGCATCTTTTGTTTTGGCCCTAATATGGTACCGACCCATGAGACCATCCATTAAATCGACCCCGCCCATGTGACAGTTATATTCACGAATAATTTGTGGACAGTCGATTTCCATGTATTGCTTTGATTTCCTGTCGTAGCGTTGTATTTTTGAAACATTTTCGTTTATATTTTCTCTGATGAAAGGCTTAGCTCCAACATATGTGGACAATAAACGTACGGCCTTATTGTCTTTCCATAAGACATTGCTTACTTCTACACCGTAGGCGGATCCAACATATTCTGTTAGGAATCCTCTTTTCTTGTCCTTGATATTAGTGTCTGTTGGCAATTTGCAGTTAGGAATACGATTTACGCGCACCGTTCCTAAACTGTAAATACCTTTGGCGCGCAAGTACACCATCAGCGGAACTGTCGTATAAAAATTGTCAAAATAAATTATATGGTTAACAAAATTTTCAACAGTTTGGGATAAACGGACAACAATATTAGCGGAGGCGCCAAGATCTGGTTGGCCAGCAAGAATGACATTATCTCCGGCACCGGTATAAATTTCAAAACGATATGCGTATCCAAAAGAGTCACATAGTACAAATAATTTTATACCCCATTTATGTGGCTTATTTGGCATGTACTGACGCAGATGATGTTTCATTTTTGTGCTACACATTTGTTCATCTACGCAAAGTCTAGCTTGTTTTGGCACTGAATCGAATCTTGCATTCAACTTGTCAGCAAAATTTCTTATGCGGAACAAAGGGTCGTAGCCCAGTTGGCCTTTTTTGACTCGTTCACTCTCATCACGCAGAGATAAAAATTGTTTTATGGCTTTAAATTTTGATCGAGTCATGCAATTTTTGATTGGATGAAATGTGTTTTTACCCCAGTAGCTTCGCAAATTTGGGTAACGATAAATCGACATGTATAATAATATTCCAACATAATGGTGTACGTCATCATTGTCTACCTTGAATTGCGTGGTGACATTTGCCATAATGGCGGCATGGTTGGTTTCTTTCACTATCATGTTGATTATATCCTTAGTAAAAAAATAGTTAAATATTTGCAATGGCGTTTCGAGCTGTAATATTTCAGCTGGAAGTGTAGTATCTCCTTGAAAAGCTATTTCATTCACATGCAATTGCATTGACTGTTGTCGCCACATCATTTTTGATAGCTCTGTGGTATCTTTCAATATACACTCAATACCTAAGAAATAAATAATAAACTTTTTTTATAGGGAACCCCGTTTCATTTCTGTGTTTCATACCAAAACCATTGAAGCCACCAGATGAAGGAACAAATGTGGGTCCAGAAGTTTCAATCGATGGCAATGGAGACCGTGGTCTCTTTAATGGCTTGCTAAATTTTATAGCTTGAGTAGATTGATTTACATGACTACTTCTTACTATATCAAGTGACGCATTTTCCATTTCGACAAAATTTACTTCTGCTTCTTCATTTTCACTGGATTCGCTACTCCAATCTTCATCTGTTTCAACTTCGTCAAATAATTTTTCTAATTGATCGTCACTCAAATCAGATAACTTAAAACGTTTGTTCACTCTTCCAGCCATTTCTTAAAATATTTATGTAAAAAAGGCAAATCCAAGTAAAGAAAACAAATATTATTTTGTAAAATCAAGAAGACACTGTGGCAACAAAGCTTTATCCGTAATGCCCAAGAGTGCCTTGAGGCACTTATCAATAAATTACTGCTCCAAACTATAGCTTACCTTAATTCACATAAGTTATGTCACTAATTAATAAAATATAAGTATATATTTTAAGAAAAAAAATATAATTATGATCGCGAAACTTTAAAACACTTTAATGGCGGCTTTATAACACAACAATGACACAAGCTATTTTTTTTACTAAAAATGCACTTGGTTAGCAAAAAGTGCAATGAAAAACACAGGTGGAGCTTTTTAGAGCTTTCAAAGCTTTTGAAAATGTGTTGGTACGTTTGTCAGCAACTGTTAAAAAAGCTTTCCGAGTAAAAAAATCTGTTACATTTGAAATTATTGCCACTTTTGTAATGAGTGCCTTAAGGCATGGTTAAGCATTAGAGGGTTAAGACTTTACTAATAAATGAACCCATTTTAACATACCCATATTTCTCAAAAAAATTTACCGATACTACAGACGCCAGTAACTTCGCCCTAGGCGCAGTTTTATCACAAGATAATCATCCGATCTGCTTTGCAAGCCGTACACTTAACGAACACGAATGCAATTACAGCACTATAGAAAAAGAACTTTTGGCGATTATTTGGGCCACCAAATACTTCAGACCTTATATTTTCGGGAGAAAATTTATAATAGAGACCGACCATAAACCATTGACTTGGTTGTTTTCAATTAAAGAACCCAATTCAAAGCTTGTTAGATGGAGGCTTAAACTTTCCGAATTTGACTACGAAATCAGGTATAAAAAAGGAATGAAAAATAGCAACGCGGACGCTTTATCAAGAATTGAACCTGCATCAATTAATATAAATATACTGGAACCCAATCCAAACACTATAAGGGAAACTTCCAATCCCATAAATATTTTCAAAAACCAAATAATCATAAAACAAATTGCATCAGGGTCTTTAAAAATAAAAAATAAATCAATTTTCAAAAACAATAGAAAAATTATCTATCTTAAGAATTTGGACAGAGAGACATCAATTGCACTACTAAAGAACCACTTTAACTCTACACAGTTGAATGCGGTTCTGTTAAATAACGAGTTTTACGATGTTCTAAGGGATACCTATGAAACACTATTTTCTAATAACGAAAAATTTAAGATCGTGAGATGCCTCAACTTCTTGGAAGACATAGAGGATGAAAATAAGCTAACTGAATGTATAGAAAAAGAACATTTAGATAAGAACCATAGGGGTATTCAGGCGGTGTATGAAGAATTAAAAACACAAATTTATAACCCAAAATTAAAATTGAGAATTACACAGTTTATTAATAATTGTGAGGTTTGCAATGTGGAGAAATACGACAGGAAACCACCGAAATTGCCATATAAGATTACCGAAACACCCTCAAAACCTCGCGAAATAATACATATAGATGTCTTTTATACATTAGAAAGACAACTGTTTATGACACTTATCGATAAGTTTACAAAATTTGCAGTTGCTTACAAAATTAATGGACGTACATGGACGGAGTTCAAAACTAAACTGCTGCAGTACATCAACTCATATGGAAAAATTGAGAAAATAATAGTGGACAACGAATTGGGATTTAAAGCTATACCAATACAACAATTTTTGAACGAGGAAAACATTGTCATTCACTACACATCAAACAGTAATCATAACTCCAACGCAGATATTGAGCGACTCCATAATACAATAAACGAGCACATGCGACTTCTAAGACATGACGAAAAGAGTAAAACTGAAACCGTTGAAGAAAAAATATTACGGATAATAGGTTTTTATAATAACACCATTCATGGTACTACAAAAATTAAGCCAATCGATTTCTTGAATGGAAAAATACACGAAGACAGATACGACACAATACATGAATTGATTGTGAGTAAGAAAGAAAAATATATAAGTAAATTAAATAAGGACAGATTTGATGTAGAATTGAACGAAGGAATTAATTATATTAAAGAAATTAGGGGAGGCAAAAATCATAGAAAATATAGAAAAATAGACACTAATAAAATAGACGAAGATCATGTGGTAGACAAGAGAACAGGGTTAAAATATTACAAAGCACACATTAAACAAAAGAAACAATACCAAACTTCTTAAATAAATATGTGTAATTACAGATGAATTACTTACTATTGCTGGTACTGATATCAACCGTTAACACTCAAACAATTGAGATACAGGACCTTACAAATAACAATGGCTACATACCAATCAAGACCGACGAGAAAAAGGTGATTGAACATTACAACAAAATATTACATGTTGTAAACCTAACATCATATGACGAGACATTATCATTACTACATAGCAACATACTTTCACTAAATTTTAGTACAACAGAAAACAAACCACTATTGGAGAGTGTATATAAAAATTTTGCTATAGTTGAAAGAAAAATAGAAAACTTAAATCCACATTTTAGGCGAAAACGAGGACTAATAAACATCTTGGGGAAAGGACTGAAAATCGTCGCTGGAACCATGGATAACGAAGACGAAATAGAAATTAGAAACTCATTAAAAACAATATACGAAAATGAAAAGACTCTAACAAACACCATTAACAACCTTACAATAGTAAACGACCTAATCTCTTCTCAAATCCTGAATATTACTAACCACATAAACATGAAACAGATACAAATAGGACATTATATAAATAAGTTGAAAGATTTTCTACAAAATAATATAACAAATATAGAAGACGAAATTACATTCTTAGAACATATTTACCAAATAAATAATGATATTTCACTTTTGCGTGACCATATAGATGACATCGGACAGATAATGTTTTCTTGCAAACTGGGTATAATTCCCTCAGACATACTTACTAAAATAGAACTTGACTTAATAAATGATTTTGATAGTTATACGAATGCTAAAGTGGCCGTAGCGGTACAAGACAATAACATTATACTTATTCTCCAAATACCCCAATATTCAAAGAATATTCTGTCAAAAATAATATTCAAGCCAATCCCAAATATAAATAATAAATCTATTACCTTAAGTACATATGAAATATTTGTAGATTCAAAAAACAATATTTTCGACACTAACATTAAAGAAAATTTAGAAAAGAACTTAATTCAATTATCAGACGAATGTTTACTGAGCATTATAAACTTCGAAGAGGCACACTGCAATATGCAGAAGATGATTGAAACAAAAATATCTGAAATAATCGAAGGAATACTTATATTTAAGAACTTCCATTCAAAGATAGAACATAATTGTAACAAAATAAATATTAAATTGAAAGGAAATTTTTTGATAAAGTTTGAAAATTGCGAAATCAAAACACTTAACAAAACATATTCTAATATAAAAATAAAAACTTATGACAAATTTATTTTACCAAATTTCATTACAAAAATTAAAGAAAAAACTCTGAACAATATGGCTAACTTAAAGTTAGAAACTTTATATGTAGAACAAGTTAAACATGCAAATTCAATTCAAAAAATTATTAGTCAAAATGTGTACTCAAATTTACTAAATGTAAGCATTAATACAATAATTATAATTACAATAATTTTATTAACAATATTCTTCCTACGTAACATAAGACGTAAAATGTCCATATGACATGTTTCGTCGGAGCCTCACTCTAACGATGGGGGAGTTATAATAACCCCTAAGAAAATCATAATTTAATAACTATTTAATGGTTTCTTAAGTGAAGAATGTTTGTCCACAATAAAGTGAACAAACATTCAAATATACAAACATTTAATATACAAATATACAAACATAAATATATAAACATACTTACACATAAACATACATATTTACTTTGTATTTAAAACTAGTTTAGTATAAATATATAAATATACATACTTACGTTGTACTTGAAATTAATTGTTCTTTCCATTTCTTTTAATTGTTCTTTCCATTTCTTTGCTGATATGCATTTTTGTCCACAAGCACTGTGCACAAACATGCATACTTAAATATAAATGAACTTCAACTTTATTGCCCTAGATTTTATTGCAGAAATATGATTTTCCAAAGAACCCCAAAATCAATAAACTTGAAGTAGATCAATGAATTTCAATCATGAGAAATTACGAAATGGAATATAATTTTTGATACTTGATTTTGTATTTAATATTAAGAATTTTTAGTTTTAAGTCAGTCTTAAGAAAGATTCAAAATAAAGAAGTTCAATTGAGAAAAATAAAATTTATTTTTTTGTTTTACTTAAATATTAAACACAAAAGTATATTACATTTTAATAAGGTATGTACTAGTGATCTAACGAATGTCAATTTTTGATATTCGCGAATACGAATATTTGAAACGATATTCGCGAATGCGAATGCGAATATAATATTGGGGTTCTATTTACGTCTGCAATATGAAACATTAAAACATTGTTATGAAAAAGGACTTCATACTCTTGTTGGCGTACTTTAAAGTTAATAAAAACTACCCAAAATTTTAATGATCGTCATTAAATAATATTTAAAAATGATACAAAGCACAAATTTCTATAAAAATTTAATGGATTTGTACAAACTAATATTTTTAGCCATTTATTTAAATTTCGTTTAGGATTAATGCATTTATTTATTTAATTTGTTTGCAAAAATATTCGTATTCGAGCAAAAAAAAATTCGAAGAAATAGCAGATTATTCTATATTATTATTTTTTTTAAATTGGTAATCTAACAAAGTAAAATGAGTTAAAATTCGATATTGCTAGATTAAAGGAACAAAAAGTTCACAGGCTAAAATCTAGCCATATTGAACAAAAAGAAAAAGGGGCTAAAGGGCTGAAATATACAGGCCTGTTACAGAAACAAAATTCGATCGAAATGATTTCAATTCCGTAATTAGCTTCTGCAGAAAATGAAAAACGAAGAATTTGCTCGATGAGTAATGCTCGGAATTGTAATTTTCTCTATGTGAAAGCTCAAAAATATGTTTGAAACAACTTTATTTCAACAAAGAAAAATGTTTTTCAACCATTTATTTAAAATATGTTTGTTTTATTTAATTTTTTTTACATATTTAAGATATTTTCTTAGGGGAAAAATGTATTATCATAAAAACTGAAATATTCTATTCTGTCAAATAAAATTAAATAAAACTTTGACACATACACTACGTTTGGATATGAAAGTGGATCTGAAGCAATTTTCTGCCAAAATCTTGACTGCTCTGGGCATCCAAAACCACAGTTATTGCAATTACAGACATTGCATTTAAAAAATGTTTAAATTTGGTTCACTTCAATAAAAAAAATTGATCCTTTGGTATTTTGTTGCTCTTCTAATAAGAGCAACAATGTGTTTCTTTTTGCCCAATATTTCCACATTTAAATTGAAAACAATCCATCTGACGTTTTTTCGGAATGAACAAATCGATGGAAATCTGAAGAAGGTAAAACAAAATCGATCGAAATGAAAATTCGTAAATGTATCAAAAATATTTGTCAAAATGAACCACGAATGTGTCGTCTGAACACCAGGGTTCGCAATTGTGGTTCAAAGAGCGAACCAAGTGGTTCATGTTGCCGTCTGAACATAGCATTATACTTATTTTGCATCGTCCATAGGCATTGAGCTAAGGAGAGTCGAAATCAACAACGTCATAAATGTTGCTACAGCTGTCTTTACATGGTAGTACAATGTATTACGACATGTCAAAATATGCTATAGAATGTACAAAATCTTATCATGTAAACGCAAAATGTATCAAGTAGGACAGAATACGGTTAGAAAATTTGACAAGCGGTCGGTAAATGTTTTGTTTTATAAACCATTTTAGAAACTTAAGTATTCTCATCACACCAGAGGTGTATTTCAAAGTAAACATTGGCAGCACTAATGGTATTTATTGAAGGTGTTAACACTTTTGCAGAAGCAACCAAAATCAACTCAGGAAATTTTCATGTTGTTTTTGTAAATATGGTACAAAGGCTACCATCAAGTAGCTGATGGTACAGCAAAAGCAAACAAACAATAAACAAAAAAAAGTATATTTTGTAGTAAAATTACTTTTAGTGCTATATTTAGCACTTTTTCTTTGTTTAGCACTAAAGATTTTGAAAATAATGCTTAATGCTAATTTAGCACTTTCTTAAAACTATTTGGCATTTTTTGCACTTTTTTATTTCATTAAATTTATAAATTTTCCATAGATAATTCATTAATTCATTATCAAATTTATTTATCTTCATTAACGGCCTTATGTATAATCAAAAACTGCACAGAAAAAAATAAGTCTAATTTTTGATAACAAAAATCCCGGTATTCAATCATTTTAATTTTTGAATTTCCTGTGAAAAAGAAATCCGCTATATCAATAACAAAAATTGTAAAAGAATAATGTTCTTTTATTTCAATAATATAAATACATATTTGAATTAATAAAATATCTTAATAATATGTAATTTTGTCAATAAGTCCTAGTTTAGACGGGCGAACATTTGGAGGGAAAACATCTGGAATTCTCTTTTTTTGTTTCCTTCGCGTTCATACGGACGAAAATTTTGCCGGCGACATTCCAATATTATTGTATATTACCAACCATACATTCAAGTATATGTGTGTATATGTAGCAACGAATATGAAAACAAAGCGTGTCCGCGAGTACACGGGTATATAAATATACTGTGTGTATATAAATTCTTATATTTTATTGTATTTAAGTAAAGAAAGTATTTAATAACAGCTTCAAGAGTTCATAAAAAATGTGGGTTTGTTTGAGTATCAGATAAAACCAGGGATCGCAAATAACGATTATTTTCCAAATTTAAAGTAAAAAAATCACAATAATAGAGAAGTGCTACGTGCACAAGGAATATACCAAGATACTCCATGTTACATGGACTACCGATAGATGCAATGATTTTTATTTTTTTGATTTTTATTTATTCCTCACAAAATAACTCTTATTTTGTGACTTTTATTTATTCCTCAGAAAATAACAGTTATTTCTTGATTTTTATTTATCCCTCACAAAATAAGAGTTATTTTGTGACTTTTATTTATTCCTCACAAAATAACAGTTAATTTTTGATTTTTATTTTTTTGCTCAAAAAAATTTTAACTTTTAAAATTAATAAATAATAAAAAAGTAAATTTAATTTAACATATAAGAGTTTTTTTTAAAGACTCTGGCGATAAATTCAATTTTAAATCGGTTAATATTCATTTTAACGCAAAAATTACGCTTTCTACATTTTAAAAGTTAAGCAAAAAAATAAAAATCAAACAGTAACTGTTATTTTATGAGGAATAAATAAAAGTCACAAAATAACTCTTATTTTGTGAGGGATAAATAAAAATCAAGAAATAACTGTTATTTTCTGAGGAATAAATAAAAGTCACAAAATAAGAGTTATTTTGTGAGGGATAAATAAAAATCAAGAAATAATGATTAAAAAGTGATTTTTAAAATAAAAATTATAACCGTTACGGTCCCTGGATAAAACACGTAAATTGTTACCTGAGGTGATATATTTGCACATTACATTTTAAGACTGATATAATGGCAAAGGAATACATATTATATACCGTTGAATAGACAATTATATCTACTATTGTAATAACATAGAAAAAATTAAGAAACATTTGCAGTAAAGAAAATAAGATCAATAATTTAGACAAAAATAAAAAATGTAGAAAATTAAAATTTTTAATCAAAATTGGATTCCGAATATTTCAAAAAGTATTGAAGGTAGGAGAATAATTTTTTTTCAGTTTGCAAAGCTAAATGTATACTATTGATAAAAATTAAAATGATTCCCAATTTAGAATTTTATAATACTTTTTTCTTATTGGGAAAAATTGTGTTAGACAAATTTTAGAATTTTTAGAAAATCTTCTCTCCTGCCTACATTTATGTGTAGGATGTCAAGAGTTTCTTACAGGTTACTTACAACAAATTTATTTATAATAAAAAACCAAAAAATTTACAAAAAAGACCGTGCAATTTTTTTGCCACATCCGAAAATCGGATTTTTTGAAAAAAAATTGCTAGTTTTCGACCAATGCTGAATGTAGGGTGCACCAACAACAATCTCCAAAATTTATTTCACAGCCTTTTTCAATGTCTTCTTTCTCAGAAACAATCAAAGTTTTTATCAAATACTTAATAATTTTTTAAAATATTCCAAAAAAATTAAGAATACTTTTTTCACAAAATATACCAAATGTTTTCATAATTTTTAAAAATCCAAATTGCAAAATTATTCCTTGCTACAATTTTTGAGATATCAAAAAAAAATTTATATGAATTGTAATGAAGTTTTCTTTCAAAAACATTAAAACATAATGATTTTTGCCAAGTAACAAAGAAGTTATGTACTAACGAATAAAAAAAGTCAGGGCCAAAAATTAAAAAATAAATTTTTTAAGTCAAATAACTTGGAAACTGAAAGAGATAAAATGATTTTATTTATATTTTTTAACGTAGATTGTCCCGCTGAAAAAATTATTGAAATCGGTCCCTATTTACAAAAGTTACAAGCTCCGAAAGAATTTCGGTACCCGCACTTTCCCACTTTGAGGCTGTTTGGAGCTACCCTGTCTTACAACAGGGTGCCTCAAAATATGCTTTCTAAAAATTTTAACACTTCTACTTTCCAAAACAGTTGGTTTCATCGAAATCGGTTAACTAGTTCAAAAGTTGCGGACTTTTTACCACTTTTTTTAATTCACGCCACTGTGCATTGTTATGTTGGTGGTATGGTTACTGCAAAATTAAACGTCAAACACTGCTTATTTGTTAGTGTTTCTTATGTGTATGTTTCTGACAGTGATACCATGGTTATTTCCATGGTACAATAATATGTATAAAGGTACAACCACATTTGACGTATAAAATTAATTTTGACTTTTACCAAAATTGTTTGATTTTTTGTAAAGAGAGAGGAAAACGTTGCCACACGAAATTACGGGGAACTTTTTTTTATGAATGTTTTTGGAAATGTGTAATTTTAAGTTTAGAAATTATGGTTTAATACACATTTTCTTAAATGTTGTATTAATTGGATACGTGGATAACGAAATATGCATGTGTATAATATGATGTAGAATGGATGAGCGTGTTTCATTTACATACACTTCGTGTGCAAATTTATTACAGTAAGAATTAATGCTTTTTTAATGGGCTACATCTGAATAATCTGAACAAAAAAAGACATGCAAAAGAAATAGTTAATGCATGGGTTCTATTGCTAATGAATTGGTTCAATTTAGGTGCAGAACGCATGATTTTAACACAGGCGTGTCATTGACGAGCATGGCCTAACATTTAACAAAACTGCTCATCATTCCAATGAGTGCTTAAAACCCATGATACGTTTATTCGTTTATATATACATACATATGTGCTGTTGTTTCCTTGCAAATTAAGAGGAAGCATTGTTCTCGCCGAGATCTGATTGGGAATTGTGCTCTCGTCGGTGTGAAAGCTCAATAGCTCTTTTAAAAAAGTTTGCACATTGTGCATATGACTTGGACGCACCTGATGTAAAGCAATAAGCCAGAGTAGTACGAAGAGAAAGTCCCATCCTTGATTCAGAGGCTTTTCCGTTGGTAATTTCCCTTGAATTGTTTATGCTGATGTAATTTTTTTTTTATAATTATAATTTAAATACATATTCTTCAATATTTTTCAATAAATAAAAAAGAACGTCAAAAAATTAATCAAAAACTCGGATTTCATAAATTAATAAGGTAGCATTAATTTTGAGAGTAAAAAATTGCCGGCACAAGCGTCAGAAGGTTAATATGGCGACGAAAAGAGAGAACGGTTGTACCTTTATATTATTGTATCGTGGTTATTTCTGTTACGGAGTAAAGAAAAACACGAAATATTGATGTTACACAAGCATTTCAGAAAATCTGCAAATTTCATTTTATAATTTTTTCAATGCAAAATGCAGAGAAATCTGCAAAACTGGCAACAGTGACGACAAGCTGTAGCAAGAACTCGAAGCTCTGTCGCTGTATCGTACAGTGTGACTGTTTGATCGACTAAAGTGGCAAATTGCCACTTTAAGAATGCAGTATTTTCCACATAACTGGAAACTTGCCAAGATTAAAATGATCCAAAGCCTGGAAAAGATCCTACCAAGGCTGAGTCATATAGTCCTATAAGCTTACTTTCAACAATTTCAAAGCTCTTTGAAAAGTTACTCATGAATAAATTGTCCAAAATTTTAGCTGATAATAGGTGCATCCCGGACCATCAATTTGGTTTTATAAGTCAGCATAGCACTATTGAACAAAGTCATAGATTGGTTTAAGTTGTAAGAAGAACATTTGAAGAAAAGAAGTATTGTTCTGCTCTCTTTATTGATTTTTCTCAGGCATTTGATAAAGTATGGCACGAAGGCCTAGTTTTAAAATTGAAGACATACCTACCAATAAACATACAAAAGCTTTTGGAAAGTTATATTATTGATAGGAAGTTTACTGTAGTGGAAGGAGAGTTCACGAGTGTGCCCGAATCTATATCTTCCGGTGTGCCACAGGGTAGTATTCTGGGGCCAGTTTTGTATTTAATATATACTTGTGATATGCCTGTGAGCAATAACATCCACACTTCTACATTTCCCGATGATACAGCCTGCATGAGTATGCACAAAAACCCTGATGAGGCATCCCGCCATCTCCAAGAACACATTACCCAGCGTGAAATATGGTTGAACTTATGGAGAATTAAAGTAAATGAGCAAAAGTGTGTCCATATAACGTTTACGTTAAGAACAGATACTTGTTCTCCCATTCGAATCAACAATAAAAATATTCCTCAACATTCTCAAGTGAAATACCTTGGTATACACCTTGATCGAAGGCTTACAATGAAATATCATATTGACTCTAAGTTAACCCAAATGAAACTTAAATTAACTCAAATATATTGGTTAATTGGCAGAAATTCAACACTCAGCCTAGACTGCAAACTTTTGATATACAAGTCGCTTTTGAAACCAATATAGTGCTATGGAATTCAGCTATGGGATACTGCTTCAGCTTCACGTTTGATAACATCGGCTCCATGGTACATTAAAAATTCAAATATACATCGTGATTTAAATATGCCACTAGTGACTGAAGAAATTGCAAAATACACAGGCAAATATTTAACGAAGCTTGAGTCACATCCTAATCCGCTTGCCCGTAATATTTTGAACTTTACTGGACACATCCGCCTAAAAAAGAGGGACACAAGGACTCTTATACTCAACACTCCAGATGGGACTGCTTGAATATACTTCTCTTTTTTTCCTTTTTGATTATCACTACTTATGTATTATTTATAACTAACACTAAGCTTATGTCCGTTACTGGTCGGGCCTAATAATTATATTTAGATTTAAGATTTGATTACTTATTGTTAGTTCATTTTTGAAGATACAATAAATAAATATATATATGAACAGACAAGCCAATGGAAGTTGTGGATACCCCCTAATCTTACACATGCCATAATTGAAAAACTTCACTCAACAAACACTTCTGCTCATGGAGGAACGGCCAAAACAATTGAAAGAGTAAAAAGGTTTTATTATTGACACAAAATGAGTATACAAATAAAAGAATTCGTGAGAAACTGTATGGTGTGTAAAGAAACAAAGCCCACGAATTGTAGTTTAATGCCCGAAATAGGTCAAGAGGTGGTGACTGAACGGCCTTTTCAAAAGTTATACATTGATTTCTTGGGGAAATATCCTCGCTCTAAAAGCGGAAACTGCTATATATTCCTAGTCATGGACTATTTTAAAAAATTTATTTTTTTGAAAGCTATGAGAGAAGCTACTGTCACAAACGATATAAAATTTTTAACTCAGGAGGTGTATTACAAATTTGGGGTGCCTGAAATTATTCATAGCGATAATGGGGCACAATAGATTTCGAAAGGTTTCCAGGAACTAGTAGAGACGTTTGGTATCAAACACACAAAACTGCAGTGTATTCTCCACAATCGAACGCCGCTGAAAGGGTTAACCAATCAGTGCTTGCGCCCATAAGAGCGTACCTGAAGAAGGACCACAGAGATTGGGACCTTTATTTACCCGAAATAGAGTGTGCTCTGAGAAACTCAATTCACTCAGCTGAGGGTTACACTCCGTTCTTCACACTGTTTGCATTTCATATGTTTAACAATGGAGCTGATTATAGGCTAGCACGAAAGCTAATGTCTCTAACAGACCACGGAATCGTAAATACTGCGTGTAATGAAAGACTAGAAATGATAAGGGAAAAGGTTAAGAAAAATATGCATGATGCTTACGAAAATAGCGCCATAAGATACAATAAAAGAGCACGGAAAGTTAGATTCGTCCCCGGTCAGGAAGTTTTTCGAAGAAACACTATAATCAGCGACTTTGGGAAGAATATTAACGCGAAATTTTGCAGGAAGTTCGTTAAAAGTAGGATTGCAAAACCAATAGGAAACAATATGTATGAACTGGAAGATTTAAATGGAAAGCGCATAGGCATATTTCATGTCAAAGACATTAAAGCTTAGAAACGAAACCAAAGAACTCTTGATCTGTGATAAAATCGGTATATAGTGCAATATTAGGATAAGTAACACAATTGACAGTCTTTTAGATTTATTATTTTATATTTGTATTCGTGTCGTCCTAATACCACACCAAGTACCTGATTATTTATTATTATTAGTTTTTATGTCAAAACTGCGTGCAATATTACGATTAGAAATCGATAAGTATAACTTCACATATTTACATACCAGCAGTTTGTCCAGAACCATAAACTCCAAACTAATCAAACTCTTAGAAAAATTTCTAGTCCAATAAAATATGCTGTAATAGTCCAAATGCCCTGTAATAACAAACCACAAAGTAATAGTTCCTAGGATAGTTACACATGTGTATATACTTCCCGTAATCTATTTGTAGTCGCTGCCAAGTGAAAATGTTGATACAAATCGACTTCGTAATCCGTACATTCGGAAATCGTTCGAAGTGTGATATGCTCATGTTTTGTTTTTTTAGTTAATTCAAATTGAAATGTCCTGTCCCGTCGTCATGACACACATCGATAGTATCGTTGACAATAAAATTTCATGCGTTCCGTCCTACGTCGAGTTCATATCAAAACGTATCTGTTCTCGTACATCAATTGCTGATAGTTGTATGCCCGGCCAAATTTAGTTGAGACTCTTGTCAGGGTGTGGGAGTTCCCCACGTTGTACTGCTTGCGTCTTAGTTATCCGCACACCGTCCCCTCTGGGTAGAGCCATTGAGACCGGAGTTTCGTTGCGGGCGAGCACTACCACTCGTACGCAAAGCTAATTTGCCTCGTTCAGAAACTGAACAGTACTAATGAAAAAAAAATAAAGCATTTTTGGAACAATTTCTTTTGTCCCGATTGTTTATTTGTTTACTGTTTGTCTTAGGTATGTGCGTCTGCGACATGCTTAAACAAGCAATAGAGCTTGAGACCGTTGGTGCACCATGAGCAGATTGGTATGAAGTCGCAAAGTGTGTCATGAGTAAGGCAGAGTACCCATCTGAGCGTTCTTATGTTGTCATTTTAGAATGTGTACAACGCCGTTCACATTCACCCTTTTCGGGGATGAGAGTTCACGTGAAATATGTTCCCCTTCCCTAAAATTGGGATCACCTATGTTTGCGTTATTGTTGTTAGTATACGATTTTCTAATTTTGTTTACCATTTTTTTTGTGTTCATGGGGCATACTTCACGTGAACAAAAGGTTCGCCTTTTGGTGGCCGATAAGGGCGATTATTTCTATACGCAAGAAAATGCCACGCAACGGAAAATATCAGAAATGGCAAACGTGTCCCTTGTACACACCATTACGATGTCACAACATGGCATAGGTGTACTCGGCATAACAAGGCCAAGGAATTGTGCTTCTCGGTAGGGCTTATTCGGTATCGTAATATCACGAAAAAAAAGAGCTGATATGATATAATAGGGAGGGGAGTTTGCATATTGGAGACACTTACTCATGCCCATGTCCCAGTGTTTTCATCTAAACCATTTGGTTACCAATATCTGTAATAGAAGAGAATGTGGAAAATTTTATTAATAAGGGAAGGCAAATACGAAATTAGAACGACACAGATATTTACGTGCAGAGTCCTATATGTAGTTATTTAGTCCTTAAGCTGAAATTATCCTGGAAAGAAAAGAAAAAACCATATTTTATCAAAAATTTATGTATACTTACATGTGCGCTGTTTGACAGATAATGAATGCATGTGCAATGTAGTTGAAATGTTGGTGTGTGTGTGGTTTTTAGTACTGACAAATCATAGTACTGCCAACACAAACAAATAAGAAATATTACAAAGAGTTGTACTTTCATTCACTAAAAAAACGTAAACGTAAAAGTTGTAAATAATATTTAGGAACAAATAAGCCGTTACTAAAATGGCTGATTACCTGGTAGAATTAGGGAAAGGATAAAGTATAAAGGACTACGCGGACGAAATAGGGACGATATATATATATATATAGGAGTAGGCATACAAGAAATAAAAGAAATGCGTTACATATTCATATACATACAGAGAAATATCTGTAAATCATATATATATTATATAAAACAGTTGTTCCATACATATTAAGGATTGGAATAGTGAAAAAAAAGATACTGATGTCTTTATCTAATGCAAATCGATATATATATATATATATATATATATATATATATATGTATACCACATAAATATTTGTACTTATGTAAGCGGGAAGTTATTATATGATGCATATATGTGAGAGCAGCAGTATAAAAAGGTCGTATTTACAACAAATTTGTTTAAATGTTAAGTGAGAAGCGTGCTGAATAAAAACTAGGTAATAAGTGTGAAGTATTAAAATTTTTCTGGTATTAGGAAGTGATTCTTTGAATTCCCCAAAAAGAAATAAATTAAACGTGAGTGATTTAATAAACATAAGAAACGCATACATTTTTTTATTCTTAACAATAAATATAACTTTCCAGCTGGCTATTATCCAAGAAAGGAGCAGCACAGTGAAAAAATCGCCACCAACAGCAGGATATAGCCAGGTAACAAGTTTAAATTTTACAAAAAAAAGGCCCATTCTTGGCACATACAAATTTAGAAAAAATATTTATCTAATCATTTAGAATTTTAAAGAAATACCTTTCTGTTCGTGCTGTGTAAAACAAATTAAAGAAAAAAAGAAATTACATACACACCCATATACATAATTAACCCATATAAAACGTAAACCAAAAACAACACCAAAGGAAGATAGACCGGAAGTGAAAAGCTTGAGTTCCCATAAAATAAAGGAAACGTTTGAGGAAAGTTTTGTGGATTATTAGTGAAAAATTAGAACAAATTTGTGAAATAGTTGAATATTATTGTTTGTATATAAGTTATTTTTAAATATTTACACGTACATATCTACATAGCATAAAAAGAAAAAAGGTAACGTAAATCTCCGTATTTCCGTAAGAAAAGTAGAAAGATAAATTAATAAACGTTTGAACTGTAGGTGCTCAAATTAGGCGCGGTAGTTGTTAAAATTGCATTTGAAAAGGTTATATAAATTCGAACTTAGGGAGCTGCTTCAGTAAGAATATAGGAAGTAGTAAGTCGTTAACCTATATTTAGGTGTTTAACTAGTTTGAGCTTTATAGTCAAAAAGAAAATAGAAAAAGAATAGAAAAAAAAAGATATAAAGTACAACAGGAAGAACAGAGATTTGTGCCCCTTTTAGGTTAAGAAATTATATTTAAATTAAAAATTGTCTGGATGTAAAATAAGTATCTATTGTAATTTAGTTTTATATTCTCGCTAGTTTTGGTTTGTGAAATAAATTATGATTTAAGTGTCTGAAAGAAAATCAGTATGGCAGAGTGATTTAGTAAAGTTATGGTAATAATGGACTGGTAAGTGGAAGGAAACGGTGGAGTGGATGTGAGGGTTATGGTCAATATTTGTTTTAGATACCTATCATAACAAGGTTGGGCGGGCAAATAGAGGAAATGTCATCTCTCTCTATGTAAAAAAATGTGTTTGTGATATGCAGTGCGATTAGTTTGTCAGTTTTGTTTGTTTTGTTTTGTTACATTAAATGTTCTGCTTGGAGCTGCTAATCACTGGCGAGAAGGGTTGGAAACTATCTGAGAGCTAACTGGGAACCTCGTCAGGTGATTACATAGGAGAAACAAACGCAGCTCGCAACAATACGTTAGACTTTGCCTTTTTCAACTGACATTAAGGTAACGGAGAAGGCACAATTAGTACTTTATTGGCGGAAGCATTTGAACATCAATAAGTTGGTTGGTTCTCAATTTTATTTATTTAACCCACGAATAAAAAAAGGGGTGTTATAAGTTTGTAGTATATGTCTGTACGAGTCCACGTACAGACAAAACGGCTGGACCGATTGAGTGATTTAGTTTTTTCTGTTTGAAAGGTGAGTTGATCGTGAAGGTTCTTAGCTATGCTTAAGGAAAACGGTCCAGCCGTTTAAAAGATATGACATCTTTTGTAGATATATTCGGTGCTTTTTAAAATGTTTAATTTTTGTTATTATTTATTTCTTTTGTTTTGTTTTATTTTTGCTGCCACTAAATCATAATGTACCAAAAAAATCAGTCAATATCTGTCAAACTACTCAAATTACGTATAAAGTTCAAAGTTGACCAATTTTTGTAATTTGCGTTGAAGGACATGTACTGAATGTAACAGACCTCATAAGAAACCATGTATTTCACCTAAGCTGTCGGTTGAAAAAGGCGAAGTTTAACGTATGTCGCATTCTGTGTCTGGGCCTTAAATCAGCCATTCGCAAAATAAAATACGTATGTTTATATTGGTGAGAGTAAAATAAAATTGCAGTTTGAGAAAAGTTGTGCAGTTTAGAGATATGCTGTGATTTTTAATGGCATGAAATATTTTGTAAATAAGCATGTTAAAAACTGAAGTGAAGAATCTAAGTCCCGGTTCACACACTTCAACTTTTGTTGATCAACTCGTAATTCAGCTGTAAGAAAAAAAGCAGTGTGAGTCCGATCACAGGGGAGATGGGTAAACATCTACAGGGTGCCTCAGAAAGACCGAAGTGCTGTAAATTCCTTATAACTTTTTTATTATAATTTTTTTTTCTTTTCTTTTCAGTATTTTGTAAAGAAGACTTGGACAATTTATAACGAAGAAATACACAACTGAACAACGTGCCCAAATCGTTGAAATTTGCTTTTCAAATCAACGGTCCATTGTGTTGATTCAGCGTGCATACCGTCGTCAATTTAATGTGCGGGTTGCACACTCTCAGTCAACAAAAACCGTCTGGTTGCAAATTTTCGATAACAAGGAGCAGTAAGGAACCTTCCTGGTTCCGGCAGACTACGAACTGTCCACACGTTTGACAATATTCAAGTGGTACAGGAGAGTATTCGGGAGGATCCAGAAACATCAACCAGGAGACGTTCGAACAACTTGGCCTCTCAAGAGGGTCGCTGCAGCGAATTTTGCATACCATAAGAATGTTTGCATACAAAATTCAACTTGTCCAAGAATTGAAACCGACAGATTACCAGCAACGACTTGACTATGCAATTTATTTCCAGCAAAAAGCACAAGAGAATCCCAATTTTATTCACAACTTAGTTATGAGTGGTGAAGCCCAATTACAATTAAATGGATACGGATATGGGCTACGGAAAACCCGAGAGTATTTCATCAACGCCAATTACATCCAGTTAAGTGTACTGTTTGGTGCGGTGTTTCTTCAGAAAGGATCATTGGCCCATATTTTTTTGAAAATGAACGAGGTGTCGCCATTTCCATCAATGGTGATCGATATCGAGCCATGTTAGAAAATTTTGTAAGGCCAGCCGTGGAAAACCAGCGCACACTGCGAGGGCCACAATGGCTCTTTTACGCGACATCTTTGGTGAAAGAATAATTTCGCGTAGAAGCAATTTTAATTGGCCTCCGCGTTCCCCGGATTTAACCGCTCCAGACTGTTTCCTTTGGGGTTATTTAAAAGGGAAAGTTTATGTTAATAAGCCTAGAACTATTGAGGAATTAAAAACCAATATTCGAGATGAAATTAACAACATAACACCGGAAGTTTTGCAAAAGGTCATGGAAAATGTGTTGGAAAGAGCACATTTGTGCGAAACAGAAAATGGCCACCACTTGCGGGATATAATTTTTAATAACTAATCTAAAAATATTCCCTATAAATTTACTGTATTTAAAAAACAAAAAATTAAAAAAATATGTCTTAAATAAAAAGTTATAAGGAATTCACACCACTTCGGTCTTTCTGGGCCACCCTGTAGTAATGAAAAATTTTTTTAAGTTGGAAGTACTTATGCATTTAGTATATTTTTTTAAATTAATTTAAAAAAAATATCAAAACTTTCAATATTGTAAATACATAGGAATTTGCTGGTTTTTGTTTGTCTTATTTAACTTGTTTGGTTTTTAAATGGACACACTGCAGTATATATGTACTGCATTAAAAATTGCAGTAAGCAGTAAATTTACTGATTACTGAAAAAATTCAGTAAATTTTTACTGATAATGAAATTTAATCTGCATTACCAGTAAAATCATAGGGCCGTATTCATAATAAAATTGTAGCAAGTGGCAAAGTTCTTTTTAATTTAAATTTTTTAATTTTTGCATGAAAAAAATTTAGCCACTTGGTAGAATTTCATTATGAATACGGGCATTACTGATTACTGAAAATTCAACACCTCATCATATAATAAATCATTTAGGCACTTTATAAAAATTGTAGAACAAAATTTTAGTAATCGGTAAAAATTTACTGGTTAAAATAAAGATGGGCAAAGTCCCCATCTATGGTAAATGCCTTTACTTTTAATTTTTAATTCCTATTGTTCATCGTTTAGTTGTTGCTGTGTACGCATTACAATTAAAATAAAGCAATTATCAAATTAAATAAAACAAACAAAACCAGCAAATTCCTATGTATTTACAATATTTTAAATAAGTTTGTGCTGCTTTTTTCAAACACTAATACACTCATACTTAATAACGCGGTGTGCATCTTAGTATGATCCCTGCAGGAAATGCGAATAGTGAAATTGTAGTGATTTACTAGTGACATTGACAGTAGTACTACTGACCAGATGTACCCCAGCCAATGTAATCGCCTATTGACATATAACATAGGGTTGTCATTGAAAATCCGCCACTAGACTGTAGCACTATTGACTAAGTAATTCTTTTGGGACCAAATGGCGACATTGTCACCAAAGACTCACTAGTGAATTTTAGGGGCTCTAGTCTACAATATCGACATTTCATCCCACGAGCTCAATAATAAAATTGTAGAAATTTACTAGTGACATTGTCAATAGTACTACTGACAAGGTGTACCCCAGCCAATGACATATAACATAGGGTTCTCATTGAAAATCTACCAGTAGACTTTAGCACTATTCCTTTACGACCATATGCACACATTTGAACTAAAGATTTACTAGTACATTTTAATGACCTCGTCTACAAGGGTTCACAGAGAAAACACTGCCTAATAAATACCTCATCAAATAGAACAAAATTAATAAGAAATGTCTATGGTTTTTTTTTCAATAAGGAAATCTTATTAATTTACTAAGGAAACTCTTTTTGAAAAATTCAAGAAGAAATCTTGTTGTTTTTATTAGGTTATTTTATTGATTTTTTCAAAAAGGTTTCCCTCTTGTTTTTATTAGGCGACCTAATAAAAAAAAATTTTTTATGTTTTTATTTTTTGTACTTATTTATTTATTTTCATTTTAATTTTATACCATATACATATGCATGTATGTATGTAGTATATTGTAGATTTTATTTATTTATACATACATACATATACATTATGTTATATTCTTAACTAACTTACTCACCAAGTATTGAACCAGCAAACTTCTGACTGATAGACAAGCACTCTAACCAATATGCTAACAAGCAGCCTGAATAACCATTGAAATTATTGTGCAAACATTGTTATGCAAAAATGCAAAAGATCATGAAAAAAATTTTCGGTATGTCCATTTATAGAAACGAAATAACAAGACACCTCATAAAATCAAGAAGATTTGCTTATTAAAAAAATCAATTAGATGATTTACACATAATCATATAGGAACCTACTAAAATAAGGAAGAAAACCTTATTGAAAAAATCAATAAGATATCCTAATAAAATCAAGAAGAAACCCTTATTGAAAAAATCAATAAGATAACCTTATAAAATCAAGAAGAACCCCCTATAGTTTGCAATTTATAAGAAACCTAATAGAATCAAGAAGTTTTTCTCTATGGATTGTTTATTTTTGGTGCCAAAAATAACGGAAATTGAATAAAAAAAGTTGTGAATAATAAGATTTCTTCTTGATTTTATGTGGTTTTCTTCTTGATAAAATTAATAAGATTTACCACATAAAATTAATAAGGAATCTCTATGAAAAAATCTTTGCTTCTTTCTGCTGGTATACCCCTCAGCCTAAAAACGTTTCATAAAGAAAAGCTTCTTGATTCTATTAGGCAGTTTTTCTCTGTGTTGGGCCAACAAACTTAAATACATACATACATACATACATATGTACCTAAGTTTTTAACATTATTGCACAGTATAAGAAAAAAATAAAAACAAACTATTGACGCGTTCATTGACAAATGTCACCAGAAATACACTGGAACTGTTGTCTCTAACGTATCTACTCCAGCATAAAAGAAAGTTGTCGACATTGTAACTAGTGACCTTGTCGCTAGAAAAATTAGTGTTGACATACAGACAAATGGTTCTAGGCTGACTAGAGGGATGTTCTTACTCAAAATTTGTGATTGTATTGTGAAAAAGATTTTTACCCCCTAGCGTATAGATGTTTACACTTCAAAAAGTGATATTTGTATTACCGTCTCCGTCTTTTACATCTGAATTACGAGTTGAGCAAAAATATTTAAACGTGTGAACCGGGACTAAGAATTCATTTAATGCTAAAAGAAATTTATTTTAGAGATTTTTTATAATATATTTTTTTGCAGAATATAAAATACAGTCTTAGATATAAAAATTAATAAAAAAACACGAGTCATCTATAACCTGCCTTATCGTGGTTGGCGTATTTCAAATACGACTACGACTGTTTGGTAATACATTAAAGAAAAACTTTTGAAGTCTTCTTTAATCTATTACCAAACAGTCGTATTCGTATTTGAAATACGCCAACCACGATAAGGCCAAATAATCGCTAACATGTTAGCATTATTATTATTTTTTTTTGGGTTTTACTTGAGGGTTACACGATCAAGTTTTGACTTTCAAATTTCAATACATTCACACTTTTTCACTAATCCATTCACACTTTTAGAATCTGATGCGACTTTGACTTCAAATTTTCCTTCCAATTGTGTAATCAAATTTAAAGGCAAAAAACAACTGAGACCAATTTCAATGAGCACACTTTTCGATTTTGTTTTCAAATATTCTGCCGGTATAGTATTTTTGTGTTATTTTATTACATATAATGTTATATTCCTCCTAAGAACTTTAATTAACTTTAAATAAATACTATGAGGAACAAAAATATGTAAAAAATGTAATGATGTGTTGCGGTTTATAGACCTAAATAGAAGCCATGAAGTTGTGTGTTTAATCTGTTTTCTTATCAACGGCATATTAGAAATAAATTTGCTTCAAAATTGCGTGCAGCCTACGTCACAGCTTTCAATTTAAATTACTTTTGACAACCAGTATGTGTGAAAAACTTGAATGCAAATCTTGGTCGTGTAACTGTAGCGTAATTTCTGATTGATATTTAGCATTTTGTTTAGCCTTGCGTTTTATCACATGCGCAATAAATTTATAATATCAATGTGTTTTTGACTAGAAAATAAAAAATTATTTAATTTAAAATAAAAACAATAGTATTTATTTGAACGTCAATTCTTTTTAATATGAGAAAAAGTTTTACTACTTGCAAAAAAACGCAAGCCGCAAAAATATCAAGTATTTTTTTTAAATTCAACTGCAAAACCAGTTCAGACTATTGAAGAAAAAGCAGACATATTGCCACATCCAGACTATATATATACACGCTTTAATCCATGCGAGGAACCGATAGATAGATTCGAATCCACAAAATTAAACTTAAATAGTTGGACCAAAGACTATAAATATATAATGATGTTCCACGTAGAACATTAAATAAAAAGTAAAATTATTTGCGTTTATAGATGCTGCGGGGGAAGTTAGAAGGGAGCGAAATCACAAACCAAGAGAGCACAACACTTTTGAGCATGCACACCAGTGATGGGAAATGTGGCACAATTGTGCCATTTTTGGCACTATTGGATGCTGGCTGGCACTGTGGCACTATTGATCCTTTTCTGGCACTTTTTGTCCACTAATATGGAATCTTTTCTTATTACAATAATAAGTAATCTTGCATTTTGTATTAGTACAGTTTTAATAGGCACTGTGCGCGTGTGTTGGTAAAACATAAACAATATTTGGCAGATCACATCACGAAACAAGCAAAACCGCAAGCTGGCGCTTCGCGGTTACCTGTCTTAATGTATCATGTTTTTAAGTATTGCAAACTGAGTAGGATTTGGAGCTGACAACTGTTCGGTTATGATGGGGAAAAATATCTGTGTACAATGAATGTTTGCTTAGCTTATAGGTGGCCAAAGTGGCACAAGGACGCCGAACATCAATCGGATTCTAATAAAATTTATACACATACACGAATACATTGCTCTCGTTCGCCAGCAGTATGCTAGAGTCATTAACGATTCCATAAGAGGAATGAATTTTTTTGCAACATTTCATGCAGAATAGATGATTTTATAAATTTTTGGAAATATTTCAAAGAAGAACTTTATTTAATTCTTAAGTATTCCCTAAAATGTTGGTTCTCTCACCAAATCATTACATCCAGATAGAATTCTGGATGTAATGATAAAACTTAATTTAACGCAACGTTTACGTACATATACATACATATATATATATATATTTATGTCCTTTAGATTGGACATACAAAAAGGATCATCAACTGCCAACATGTAAATTATATTAAACATGGTTTGGCACTATTCGAGTGATTTTGTCACTATTTAGAAAGAGATTCGGCGCGAAAACAAAATTTCCAATTCCCATCACTAGACTTGTGCCATTTAATTCATTTCAGTGACCGGTCTTACCCGCAGTTTTTAACTTAATAATTAAGTACGTAATTAGCTAATTTTTATTTAAAATTAAGTTGTAATTAAATACGATTTAATTTTTTCAGTGGTTAATTAAAGTTTTTATTAAATTACGTTGAAAGTACGGCAGCATTGCAAAATTTCCAAAGAACAGCTGGTTAGCATAAACAAAAAACTTAGGTTATAAGCATGTAGAAAATTAAAATTGCATAAAAACTCATTTTATGAAATCAAACGAACATTATAATACATTTTTCTATTACTTTATTCCATAATCTGAAACTTTGTATTGTATATGTTATATATTTATGAAATTTAAACGAAATTTTTCTTAACCCGACCACATGATGTTTTCAACCCGACCACATGATGTCATGTGTATATTTTCAATAAACACATACACGCATAAAAACATGGTACTTTCATAAAACTTAAGTAGTATTTAATTACACAAGGTTGGGTATTTCATTATTATTTAATTATGCACTCAAAAACAACTTCGTATTTAATTAGAACTTAAAAATAATTACAGTTTGATTAGCCAGTCAAAAACCGGGGGTAAGTTCAATATTTTTAAATGAACTAGTTCGTTCATTTAGTTCAATCCCTCCTTTTAGTTCAATCAATCGCTATACTTGAATTGTCAAAACACGTTCATTTAGTTCAATCGCTCTTTTGGCAGATGTTAAGAAAATAATCAAAACAAAACTGTAAAAATACAAGAAACATACAAGAAAATATTTAAATGAAAAGTTTTTTTTCGAAATTACATAAAAAGGTTTTGTGAAAAAGGTTATTCATATTAAATTTAATTGAACTAGGTTGAATTTTAATCATGATTAAAATAAAGTAAGTTATTTATTGTGTTAAATAAAAGAAAAAAGTTTAATTAATACTATTTGCTTTGAAATAATGCCAGTTGTTTATACGAGTAGAGTGTGTGTGTGTGTGTATAAGCCCAAGATGACAAAAATTCAAAATTTAATCACCACTAGTAAATTAAACTGGCCAATAAATAATAAATGGGAATAGTATCCAGGAACTGAAAGCGGAAAGAAGTGGCAAATAGAAAAATTTTATAATTGGAATACGAATACTTCGCTCCGGCGGATGGTAACAACATGCAAGTATTAGAGTTGATTGGTGCCAGACATGAATTGATGATAAGCGATAGTTCCATTTCTTTGATTATGGTAAGATTATAAAATTAAATATTATGTATAAATGATCAAACAAAATTGCGACATAAACACATTTTCCATACAAATTGACACAAAAAAGTACATCCAGAAAGCAGTCGAGAGATAGAATCTATTTTATTTTGACAGCGTTTTTTCTTATGTTCTCACATATAAATTAATATTCTCTCAATAATGCTATTATACTTTCAATAAATTTTATACATTTTGTGAACAAAACTACAAAGAAATATAAGCACAAAAGAAAATGAAACAAAACTTAGAGAGCATTTGAAGTTACTGCCGTAGTTTTTATTATGGGCTTTGTTAATTTGACAGCGATTTTTCCTGAAGTTACGGATTTATTCTGTTTAATCATTAAGAGTTGATCAGTTCTCGTTGTACCTTCATAGTCAACAGACGTCTTAGCGGAGTTTTTTTTACATACATACTAAACAATCAAAATTCATATAAAAATATTCGTAATATATATTGACTTTAATAAATAAGCTTTATTTGCCTTGCAAATATTTTTTACATATAGAAATAACAAAAACAATAAAATCGTAAAGAAAAATACAAACAAACATACCCTTGAGGAATACTCTTTATGAGTACCCCAGAGGAAAAAAATAGTGAAGCGAGTTCTAACGGCAGAAATGCCTATTTTACTGTGAGTTTTGATGCTCATAATGATAACAATAAAAATAAAAAATCTGATAATAGACTTGCTGTGAGTTCTGAAGCTCTTAATAAAAATCAAAAATCTGATAATAGACTTTTACTAACGGCAAAACCACAGTTTCGTCAGCGATCAACTTCGCTTTGTCCAATGCCAACTAGTGAATCGTTGTTATTGATTATTGCCTAGTACTTCTACATTTAACTCAGCGATATCATCCGCTTCGGGCTCGGGGTCATCACTTAACCAAGTTGTCACTGAAAATAAGAGTAGCCCAAAACCCAAGGTCCAAGTCGAAATGGACAGATACATCACAATTTTAAAGCGCGGGCGAAGCCTAAATTCTACTAAAATTGTATCTGCTCCAAAGATGTCTAGGGATAACAGCGCATCCTCTACTAATCGGCAAAACCGTTTTAAAATATTGCAATATGACAATGACAAACCCGCTGAATCTGCGAACAAAACCTCCAAGCCGCCACCAATCTATTTAAGAGAAAAAAGCTCAAACGCTCTTATTAAAAAATTAAATTCGGTCATTGGTGAGAATAAATTTCACATTGTTCCAATAAAACGTGGTAACATTGATGAAATGAAAATTCAAATTTATGAAGAAAAAGATTTTCGCAAAATGGTTTCTGAATTTGAAAAAAGTAAAACAAATATTTGCACATATCAGCTAAAGGTCTCCAGATTGTATTGAAGGACATAGATTCCTATGTTGCTCCCGAAGAAATAAAAGATGCTCTCGTCCTCCAGGGATTTAAGGTAAAAAATTTATAATAAATAGGGAAAATATCCCGACCTCTATTTCGCGTTGAACTTGAGCCCAATGATATAAAATTGAAAAAAATGAGACTCAATCAATATATAATTTAAAATATCTCTTATATCGAAAAATAACCGTTGAAGAACCACACAAGCGTTCAGGACCCGTACAGTGCCACAATTGTCAAGAATATGGACATACTAAGACTTACTGCAAATTACCTACTGTTTGTGTTGTGTGCGGCGAGTTACACGGCACTGCTAGTTGCAATAAACCAAAAGATCAAAGTGACAAAAAATGCAGTAATTGTGGAGGTAATCACACCGCTAACTATAGAGGTTGTCCTGTCCTCATTCGTCAAACAGACTATGAGGCAAACACCTAAATTGCCCCCAGCCCAATCAGCAAACGCTTTATCAGCCACTATTGCGCAAGTGAGTCAACCAGTTGCTTCCCGTATATCGTATGCCGATGCTGCTAAGACGAATTCTATTCATACACAAAATGTTTCACCACCAAATAATTCAACAAATACTACTTCTATTGATAATCTGGTGCAAACTATAAATAAGTTACTACAAATATGACTAGGATGATGCAAGAAATGCTGCGAATGCAGAATACATTGCTTCAAGCTTTGGTTAACAAACCATGAACACGTTAAAAATATGTTTCTGGAACGCAAACGGTATTCGCCAACATAAAAGTGAACTTGAGCACTTCCTCACGGAAAAAAATATTGATATAATGTTGGTCTCAGAGAATCATTTGACTTTGGGAAGCCTTTTTAAAATCAAAAATTCAAATATACATCATGATTTAAATATGCCACTAAAGATAAATATTTAACAAAACTCGAGTCACATCCTAATCCGTTTTACTTAAAAAAGAGGGACACAAGGGCCCTAATACTCAGCACCCCAAATGATACTTCTTGAAAATAATTATTGTGCTTAATACGAAATTTATGTATTATTAATTACTATCACTAAGTTTATGTCCGATAATGGTCGGGCCTAGTAATTATATTTAGATTTAAGATTTGAATACTTATTGTTAGTTCATATTTGAAGATAGAATAAATAAATATATGTGTGTATAAAAAAAAATTTATAAGAGTTTTTCGCTTCATGTTAGTCGACCTGCGAGAAAAAGCGTTTACAAAACAACTGCAATGATGGTTTTGGATTGGAAGAAGGCAAAAACATTGAAGTAGGTTAGGTTAGGTTAGGTAGAGGTGGCAGTCAGAAAGCCGGACTCACTTATACCGTTTTGGTCCATTGTGATGCCACGGAGACTGCTTATGCAGATTCCCCACCGTCGAACCATCCAGAGCTCAGTATAAAGCTACTAATACGTTGAAGTTCAACACTAGCAACGTCAGAAAGTTCCCTGAATTCAAGAGCGCCCATTGTGGCCATTCTCTTTCCTGCAAGTCCAGGGCATTGACAAAGAAAATGTTCTATGCTTTCGTCTTCATCGATGTCTTGGCAGCTGCGGCAAAAGTCGTTGTGTGCAACCCTAACCCTTTGTGCATTCCTACCTATGAGACAGTGTCCGGTTAACACGGATACTAGAACCGAAATTTGTTTCCTATTTTTCGAAATTAGGTAATCCGTACCTTCTCTATTTAGGTGAGTTCATAAATGCCTTGTGATCACGCAGTCATTTCTAGTGACCCACCTTCTATTCGTTTCTTCCTCTGTCTTGCGCCTAAGTCTGAGTTTGCAAGAGAGTAGGGGTAGACCTACACATTCCAAATCCGGTGGAACCTGTAAGGTTGTCCCAATTCTAGCAAGCTCGTCAGCCCTAGAGTTCCCCTGGAAGCCTCTATGCCCCGGGATCCATATGATCCTAATATCAAACTGCTCTGCCATCTCATTTAGAGAGCGGAATTATGAAACTAGATCGTATTCCGCCCAAAAATTTAATCCTCCCACATTGTTGGTTTCTTTTGTTGCTCATTCCCTTCCGTATTGTTGCATGGCAGACTTATGGTACACAACCTGGATCTCAGGGTTTTAACAGCAGCATCATAAGAATATTCACTTTTCAATCCTCTTTTTCTTGAATCGAGGATCCAACAGTGTGCTTTCGCCACACAAAAGGTTTTTTCGTAATCTCCGAATCGGGATTTTAGCTGGCTCTTTATTTTGCAAATGAATGCCAAAATTTTGTTGTTGGCGGAAAAACATTTGCTAATAAATCTTTCTAAAATGTTGCAAATGACCGTTACTTTTGAAAGTGTTACGTTACTTTCGGCACAAATTTCGACGGTCACCTGGTAGAAGGGCTTTAAAATAGGAATGATTTCTTCTATATAATCCCATTCCTGTAGACATCAACATCAAGTAAGTGGAGTTCCAACGTGTTGACACATCTTGCTTAAGTTTAAGCTCAGGTAATCCCTAACGTCTAGTAGTTAGTGTGTATGGCCCTATAGTCCCTTGTTTAGTTTTTACAGCTGTCAGGGAGACCAGCTTGTCAGTAGGCGCTCAAAAGAGGTGATAAGAGATTTGGAGAATTTAATTAAAAAACAAGGCAAGTTATTTCCAGTTTGCGTTTACAAATTAAAGTCTGATTTATTGAATGTTTAACTCTACTTAGAGTTAAGGAATTAATTCTACATACACCCATAATTTTTGGGGTTTAAGGAAACTTGGGAAGAAATTAAAAAAATTAATTATGCCAATATTTAGGGTCCTAATAAATATGTTTATACAAAAAATAAAAAATGAAAATATAATTATAATAACAACAATAAAAGCAAAAATATTCAAAATCCATAGGAAAAAAGTCTACATACAGGCAAAAAATACATGAAAAAATACGTGCAAAATGTTCGAGGTCGTCAACTTGTTTGAAAATTCTGTGATTTCCGGTACCAAGCCGTCAACAAATGGCATCCGAATATGGTCTAATATGTTCTTAAAAATTCAACAATTGATATTAACCTCGAAAGAATAAAAAAAATTTCCACGACAGCAAGTATGATTTGAGCTGTGTATTCTCTCCTATGTAGTGAGCAGTCACCGCTATGCTATGTAGCTGACATTGCATCTAGATGTCCAACAATCTGTGGTAAGACAAACTGTTGCGGCAGAACTAAAGTTGGACATAGTTGTTCCTTTTGCGGATTTTTCCTTTTTGTTCTCAACAACAAAAAGAACTAGTTCGTTCTTTTCGGTCAGTGTTCAGTGAACAACAGAACAGTCATCGAATCCTCATAAATGTTTTTTTCGTGGTTAATCTAATGTAATTTTATTTGCGTAGTTTTTGTAAGTAAATCGTTAAAATTAATATTTTTGATTGAATATGCTTAAAATGAAGTCATTAGAAAACAAATTTTAAACAATTTTTAATTTAGTAAACATTTTCCTTGTTCATACGAACGAGTATCTTCGTTTGCACTTTGTGTTTTCATTCGTTGTATGCTTTAAGTAAGTAAAAGGTAAAAACTAATATTTTTGAACGAGCATTTTTAAGATGAAATCCGTAATCAGTTTAAAATAAATTTTATTCACTTTAATCCAAACAATCTTTTTCACAATCTATTTTTAAAATCAATACTATAAGTTATTTCTTTTAATTTTGTAAAACTCACCTCGTCGGTTGGTTTCTGGCTTGCGGCACAGTATATTCAAAATACATTATGTCTGCAGCAAACCAGAAACCAACCAACGACTTGTATATTTCACTAAATTTGTCTTTACACGGTAATACAAAGTATTACGACTTTGAAGAATCAAAATATTATGAAATCCTCTCCGTGTTTAAAAAAAAGAACAAGAGTCTGTTGTAGATATTTTTCATGTTTGCACTAAAGCTATGTACAGACGATCGTCAGATCTTACAATATTGTCAGATCTGGCAATGTGCTGACAATGTACTGGCAATGATAAATTGCCAGCAAAAGGTAGATTGCCAGTTCACACGGTTGTATCAAATTTGTCAGAAAATCTAACAATTTATTGCCAGACGATTGTATGACAATAAATTCATCTGACAACATCGCCAGTGGAAAAATTGTCAGTTCACACGGTTGTCATATGCGAAAATTGCCAGAAATGTTGTTATGCGTTTCCAGACTCAAAGCACTTGTTAGAAATTGTTAAATATCAATCGTTTGTGGTAGTGTTAATTTTAAAAAGTGAAAGTATATATTATATATATATATATATATATATATATATATATATATATATATATATATATATATATATTAATATATATATATATATATTAATATATATATATATATTATATATTTTTTCTTTAAAATCAAGCGTGTACAGTGTTGCCCATAGAAATAATTCTCTTACAATGACGCCATTGTCAGATGCATAATAATGCATATCTGGCAATAATTTTGCAATGTGTTCACACTAAAGTCCTGCACAAGACTATTTATAAGACCTTTCAAGACATGCGACATTTTTTCAACGCTTTACTACAGCGAAATATTCTAAAACAAACGCTAAAAACACTGTTGGCAAGACAAAGAACTCAAAAAAAATATTGCCAACAGTGTTGTTTAGCGTTTATTTTAGAATATTTCGCTGTAGTAAAGCGTTTAAAAAATGTCGCATGTCTTGAAATGTCTTATAAATAGTATTGTGCAGGTCAATAGTTCACACGATTGTAAGATGTCTGACAATTTGTTGTCAGCTGCTAGTCTTGCAATGGACTGACAATGCTGGCAACTGTTGGAGCCAAAGGATCAAAACAATTGGTTTCAGTTAAAGATATGTATAGTAATATTTATTTAATTCAATGTATAATTTTATATTCAATTATGAAGAGAGATTTCTATAATTATTGTTTAATACTGTTCACGTGGAAAGAAGTTAAAAGTGAGAGAGAAAGGAAAAGAAAGGAAGTTACGGAAGTTGGCTGAAGCTAAAAGAAAATGACATGATAAAATTATCGATAATTATAAGGATGTGAAAATGTAAATAATATGCAATAATCTCCCCTTTAATTTTCATTTCCCAAAACGTTGCAAATTTAATTTATCCCTTAGCATAATAAATCTAACCATAGGCAGAGCCTTAGTGAATAGATCAGTCAACATATCCTCAGTAGGACAAAAACGCACTTCGATTAATTTCTTCATAATGTAATCTTTGACAAAATAAGCTTTGGTATCAATGTGTTTCGACCGATTACTAAGTTTTTCCTCTGCTGTCAATTTAATGACGCTCTGATTGTCCTCGTATATAGGTGTTGGTTGGTTATAAGACCACTTGAGTTCTTCTAGTATACGCTGAATCCAAACTGCTTCCTTACATGCTTCTGATAATGCAATGAATTCTGCCTCCGTAGATGAGAGTGCAACGCAAGCTTGGCGCTTACATGTCCAGCTAATGACACCATTTAATAGGAAGACATAACCGGAGTTTGACTTACGTGTCTGGCGATCCTCTCCAAAATTTGCGTCAGCATACCCGATGAGATCACCATTTGTTGACGTATCTCCAAGTACTAAATTTAGAGCTGATGTAGCCTTAAGATACCTTTTCACTTCAGTCCAGTCAGATTGAGTTGGATTTTCGACCTTTTGGGAAAGTATGCTTATTGTTGCTGAAATATCAGGACGTGTGTTTGTTGATATGTATAACAGGCAACCAATAGCAGCACGGTATTTTTCATTGCTTATTAATTTCTCACCTTCAGGTTGTTTATGGTATGCAGGGCTCATAGGTGTAGTAGAATCTTTTGCTTTTTCTAATCCAAACCTTTTAATCATCTCTAAGATATACTTCGTTTGGTTTATTGAGTAAAAGCAATTTTCTTTTATAACTTGAATACCCAGATACTCGGAAATCAAACCTAAGTTATCAATGGTGAAGTGTTTCTGAAGAACATTTTCCATACGACTAATTTTACAATTGTTGTCGGAAACAATTACTATGTCGTCAACATATATTAATACATACAAATGGTCCTCACAAGTATACAGGCAATTATCTGCCTTACTTTGTATTAATCCTGCACTTAGAAATATATTGTGTATTGTCTGATTCCATATACGTGCTGACTGCTTGAGACCATAAATGCTTTTACGCAGCATGCAAACTTTGTCAGGATTATTTTCATCTACGAAGCCTGGAGGTTGCCGCATATAAATTTCCTCTTTTAGTTCGCCGTTTAGAAAAGCGGTCTTTGCATCGAAATGAAATACATCCATTTTCCTGGTGGCAGCGATAGATAACAAAATCCTAAAAGTGGCATGCTTAGCAACGGGAGCAAATACTTGGTCATAGTCGACTCCATACTTCTGGCTAAAGCCTTGGGCCACTAACCGTGCCTTACTAAATTCCACGTATTACTCTCAATAAGTGAATTGTACTCCTGTTTCATTGCATCAATCCACTTATTTTTCTCTCCACATTCTATTGCTTCATTGTAGCTAATCGGTTCACCATTTACAACAATACCAATCTCCTCTATGAAACGGAAAGGAGCAACGCCCTTATTTGATCTTTGTGATTGACGCAAGTTGTCAACACTTTTACTTGGTTGATTATTTGTGTAACTTTGTGTGTTTTCATTGCTTGCCTCAAAACTATCGCACATATTCTTGTTGTTAACTTCACTTCTTATATTAACGTTGTTGTTTTCATCGGTGAGATTATTTGCCCCGGTCGATTCATTTAGAAATTTTACGTCACGAGAAACAACAACTTTTCCTCTTATTGGAATGAAACACCTGTACGCTTTTGACTCCATATGAAAACCGATGAATATTGCTTCTTCTGCTTTCGGGTCTAACTTTCTGCGCTGAGCCTCTTGAATGCGAACAAAGCACCTTGAACCAAAACATCTTAAGTTGCCATAGAAAGGCTTGCGGCCGTGCCAAATTTCGAAAGGGGTTCCTTTTATGGATTTCCACGTTAGCAAATTTTTTATGTAGTTTGCGGTTAAGACTGCTTCGCCCCAAAATTTATAATCCATTTGAGCATCTAACAGCATGCAGTGTGTCATCTCCATTAGGGTTCTGTTTTTCCGCTCTGCAACTCCATTTTGTTGCGGCGAATACGGTGCGGTACGTTGAATTCTAATTCCATTCATGTTGAGATACTCAACAAAACGTTTGTCAACATATTCACTACCACGATCTGTTCTGAGGCATTTAATTTTGGTGTTAAATTTATTTGCGGTGTACTCATAAAATTCTTTGAATTTTTCGAATGTTTCGGATTTTTCTTTAAGAAGATAAACAGTGGTGTAACGTGAAAAATCATCGATAAGAGTTAATACATAGCGCTTACCTGATGGTGTTGTAGTTTGCATTGGCCCACACAGGTCGCTATGAACCAGCTGCAACCTTTTCGTTGATCGATATTTCGACTCCTTTGGGAAAGGTAAGCGTGTTAATTTCCCCTTTATGCAAATATCGCAATCTGTAAGGTGCTTGCTACCTTCATTGCATTCGGTTAACTTGACTCCCGAAAATATGTTTTTGTTTTCCATATCTCGAATTGCATGTATACTGCGGTGACCCAAAATACGATGCCAGCTGTGTATGCATATACTTTTATCGCTTAATACACAATTCACAAAGTTATTCATACGCAATTTGTACAAATTATTTTCCAAATGGCCAACTGCTATTTGTTTGTTGTTTGCCGAGCTTATGTATCACATATTTTTTGAAAATGACACCTTTATACCTCTTTCTTCTAATTTCCTAACAGAAATTAAATTTCCTCCAATTTGGGGCACGTATAATACGTTTTCGATTCGCACTTTATTGGTTTCTCCAGCATTATTCAATGGATATATGATGATACTACCTTTTCCTGATGCTCGTACTACTTCACCATTTGCCACGGAAACGTTCTCGGTGTGGGAGTCATCAATATCATCAAACAGATTACGATCACTTGCAATGTGACAAGTAGCCCCCGAGTCAACAACCCAGTCATTATTACCATTTGTACCAACAAAGAATAACTGTTCTGAAACATCTTCTTCAATCACGTTTGCATCTGATCTCAGTTGATCTCTTCTAGGATTTCTGGCCTTCCATGCAGAAAATTCTGCGCATTTGCTGCGGATATGACCCTTTCGTTTACAAAAGAAACACGTGATTCCACTTCCACTTCTATATTTAAAATTTGAAACACGTAGCACATCAGCACTTTCAACAGTAATGACTTTATCTCTCTCCTGTCTTCGGCGAAACTCTTCTATTATTTTGGCGCTCACCAGACTTGGTGTTAATTGTTGCTCATTATGTGCCTCCATTGCTGTAATTAGCCCATCATAACTACTTGGAAGGGAACCTAGCATTGTAGGTGTCATTAAAAACTACAATGTTATAGAGGTACCAAATGCCAAGAGCTTTTGAAATGTTTCGTTTATTTGACTGACATGTGTTTCCATGTCGGTATCTTCGTTAGCTCTTTTTGACATAACTTCTCGAAGTAATCGCACTTTTCCCCTGGGGAATCTCGTTCATAAAATTCTTTTAACGCATTCCACGCCTCCTTTGCATTTGTTTTTCCACGTATATGGTGAATTTGATCATCTCCAATACATAAAGCAATAGTAGCATGGGCCTTCTGGTCAGTTTTCTCCCAAGCATCTTTACCCTTTGTATCCGGCTCATCTACAATCGCTGTCCACATTCCCTCTCGCTTCAAAAACATTTCAATTTTAAAACGCCAATTGAAATAGTTGGTGGATGTCAGTTTTGGTACTTGAAAATGTCCATGTAATTCAGCCATATTCTTCTCTTTCTTTACTATTTACCACAATAAAATTATACAACTCTATACTATATCTGGGCCCATAACCTGTTGGAGCCAACGGATCAAAACAATTGGTTTCAGTTAAAGATATGTATAGTAATATTTATTTAATTCAATGTATAATTTTATATTCAATTATGAAGAGAGATTTCTATAATTATTGTTTAATACTGTTCACGTGGAAAGAAGTTAAAAGTGGGAGAGAAAGGAAAAGAAAAGAAGTTACGGAAGTTGGCTGAAGCTAAAAGAAAATGACATGATAAAATTATCGATAATTATAAGGATGTGAAAATGTAAATAATATGCAACAGCAACGACGTCTGAAAAAATTGCCAGTTCACACGGTTGTAAGAAATTTTGAGCACATTTTACTGGCAACATTGTAAGATCTGAAAACCGTCTATACATAGCTTAATACTATAAGTAAAATGCAAGCAAAGATATTGAACTGTTGAGCTCAAGGCACATCAATCAGGTACCCTCATTTCAACAACAAATATTACAAAAGCAATAACCACATGTACTTTGTTGCTATAAATTACCATCTTACTTTTCAAAACAGGGTAGCATCGTTAGATTGTATGTTTATTATAAAAAATGTCAAACACCATACAAAACTGAATATTCGTTAGGTGTTTATGGATACCCAAATAAAAGCATGTTTTTAGGCTTATACCTACACAATCCAGATTTGACATTTAGCTTGGTATAATGACATTAGACACATGGTGTAGTGCTGCCACCTAATAAATGCGCCTTGGTTGAGCTAATAATAAAAATTGGAAAATTCCAAAAAAATGTGTACTAATAAAACTGAAAATTTGAGAAAACATTTTATTATTTCAATGTAATTTTACTACAAAATATTATTTTTTTATGTTTGTTTATTGTTTCTTTGGTTTTGCTATACCATCAGCTACTTGATAGTTGCAGTTTACAATGTTTACAAAAACAACATGAACATTTCCTGAGTTGATTTTGGTTGCTACTGCAAAAGTGTTAATACCTTCAATAGGTACAATTAGTACTGCCAATGTTTACTTCGAAATACACCTCTGGTGTGATGAGAATACTTAAGTTTTTAACCCGCCAATGGTGACGTAGTGGTCTGTGAGACCGGATGTGTTAAAATATTAGAATAACATTATTCCCTGTTATTATTTTTTGTTGCAATTTCGAATAGCTGCCTCATTGGGCATCCCCTATTAATAGTTAATGACAAAACTGCTTCATGAGCGCACGTCATGCATTTATTTATTAACCCGGTGCGTGAGACCGTGTGTCACTGTGTATGTGAGTAAAATAACCAAGTATACATTTTTCATTAATTTTTTTTTATTTATTTTGTAAAAGTTCCTAATGTCGAAGTACTAAAAAACATTATCTTCCTTTATAAAAATGTGATTTTTTATTTTTTTTCTTAATTTTGAAAAATGTATTACTAAACTCGCTGTTATTTTCAATTCTCTAATAAACCAATTTTTTCTATGTTAATATTGAAATAAAATACCTTAAACTTATTAAATATTTTTGTTTTATTCTCAAAGAGCATAAATATAAAAAAACATGAAATATTAATAAGACATTTCGAAAAATCTTCAGTTGAAAATCCCGGTGCGTGAGACCGGCGTCACTATTGATCAAAGTCAAATTTGCGTCACCATTGGCGGGTTAAAATGGTTTAGAAAACAAAACATTTACCGACCGCTTGTCAAATTTTCTATCCGTATTCTCTTCTACTCGATACATTTTGCGTTTACATGATAAAATGTTGTACATTCTACAGCGTTTTTTGACATGTCGAAATACATTGTATTACCATGTAAAGACACCTTAAGTATAAATTTTCTGTTGTTTGTTTTGAATATTGTGCTAATTAATAGTCACACTACATTTGTATATTTTTAACAGTATTAAAATCAGCAACTATAATCTTTTAATTGGAATGTTTTGAATGTGTATCAGAGCTGGCATTGAGAATTTTGAAATTGTACCAACTTGCAAAAAGCGTTCTTTTTTACCTTAATTGTACTAAAATATTTTTTAGTTCAAATTACATATTAGGTTTGATCCCGTACTCCACATTGGGATCCCAATTTCACCTAAAACTGTTCCCGTTCTCAAAAGTTTGGGCAAGTATGGGAGCTTTTGAGAGAGTAATGTTCTTCTTCTTGCAAGAAACAGCCCATAATTTTTCTTAGGACTAGTTTGCGCATGCCGAAAAACAATCAGCTGTTTGAAAAATAACGAATAACGAATTAAAATTACATTGTCCTAAACACTAGAAACATTGAAAAGTCATTTCAAAAAGGTTTATAAAAAATGCTGAATTAAGTTTTATGAATTTTTATATAAAACTAGCTGACCCCGGTCCGCGTTGCTGGCCCTAAGCAAACATTAGTGTTGTATATGGCATTGGTGGTACAATATGAAAATTGGATTTTGCCCACGAATAAACTAAATATTGTGCCATCTGCCGGACGAACTTCAAACTACACAGAAACACTCCTCACGCCTCATAAAGCATGTATATAAAGTTTTGTCAGCATCGGTGCAGTAGTTCTTGAGTTACGGTGCAAAAACACAAAAAAACTAAATATGGCGCCATCTGTCGGACAAACTTCAAACTACACAGAAACACTACTTACGGCCCATAGAGCATGTATATAAAGTTTTGTCAGCATCGGTGCAGTAATTCTTCAGTTACGGTGCAAAAACACAAAAAAACTAAATATGGCGCCATCTGTCGGACAAACTTCAAACTACACAGAAACACTACTTACGCCTTAGAAAGCATGTATATGAAGTTTAGTCAACATCGGTGCAGTAGTTCTTGAGTTACGCTGCAGTAGTTCTTGAGTTACGGAGATCGGTCCAGCGGTCTAGCTTCGTATACGGTACAAATATTTTGCTACGCCCCTCCGACCCCAGGCCATTAATTTAAATAATAACTATCCTATCATATAAGTTGGACCAAATTACATATATATGCCAATTTTCATGAATATCAGTTGACTCGTTTTTGAGTTTATTCGGAAACATTTAGATTTTTATATTATTAAAAAATGGGCGTTAAAGTAGGCGTGGACGAAAAAAAATTTCCTATTATTTATGCTGGAGTTTGAGTAACATGCTGACAAAGTTTCAGAAGGATCGGTCCAGCGGTCTAGCTTCGTATACGGATTTTGCCACGCCCCTCCGCCCCCAGGCCATTAATTTAAATAATAACTATCCTATCATATAAGTTGGACCAAATTACATATATATGCCAATTTTCATGAATATCGGTTGACTCGTTTTTAGTTTATTCGGAAACATTTAGATTTTTATATTATTAAAAAATGGGCGTTAAAGTAGGCGTGGACGAAAAAATGTTCCTATTATTTATGCTGGAGTTTGAGTAACATGCTGACAAAGTTTCAGAAGGATCGGTCCAGCGGTCTAGCTTCGTATACGGTACAAACATTTTGCCACGCCCCTCCGCCCCCAGGCCATTAATTTAAATAATAACTATCCTATCATCTAAGTTGGACCAAATTACATATATATGCCAATTTTCATGAATATCAGTTGACTCGTTTTTGAGTTTATTCGAAACATACACAGTGACACGGATTTTTTATATATTAAGATTAACAGCATGTTTATAGAACCCAATATGTCTAAAATACGCGTATAAAACTTGACGTGTGTCAAGTTTGGGGTTGTATAACGCGAATTTCATTTTATTTTTGTAAAAAAAGTAACAAGTGACAGTTTGTTTGGGTTTGTATAACGCGTTTTCTGCTGTCAAAACAAAAAAAAGTGCACGAATGCAAAATTACATTCGTCGGTGGAAAAAATTACAAATTTTATATGAAATAAATAAAATAAAATTGATATATCCGCAAAAAAGTGAATGTTGCTACAAATAGTTCATTTTTATTTGTTTTTTTATTATTGTAAGTGGCAATTAAAGCATAAAGTTGACAACAGCCGTGCAGTTATTATTTTTGAAAACTCATTTTCTTATTTCTTGCAAGATAATAGCTCATTTTATGCTATTTCATTATTTGTATATGTGTATAAAGCTAAAGATTTCTTTTTTAAATAAAAAATTTTCATTTACATATACTACGTTTATACGCAGGGCTTATTTGCAAATAAAACTGTAAATTGTTGCCATATTCTTGTTTTTATTGCGACTTACTAATTCAGAAAACTATTCACGATTAACGCACTATTTGCAAATAAAATGGAAAAGGTTGCCACGCTTACAAATGTTTCATAAGAAAAAACAATAAATTGATAAATATTGCACAAAAAACATTGATAGAAGCAAATAATAACAATTAAAACAAATAATTATTTGATATTTTGTGCATTTTACACTGTTTTTTTGTCAACATAAGTAAACTTTCTATAGAAGTGCTACCAAGTTTGTGTACTTTTGCTATGCCGTATAAGCAGTGAGTTAAATTATTTGCAAATAATTTTATTTGCAAATAGTGCGCGTATAAACGTAGTAATAAATACTTCCATGTTGCCGTCAAAAAGGGTTACCTTTTTTAATGACAAAAATACAAATTTTATATGACAAAATGTAAACAAATAAAAATTATTTACAGAATGGCAACACTGTGATTTGGCACTAAATTGGTAAGAGCGCCACACGACGTAAGACGGACGAAAAAAAATGAACGTGTTCTACAAATGCAAATTCTTACGTATTCGTGCGTGTGCCATTCGTGCGTGTCTTGATTGTGACGTGTTCTATAAACATGCTGTAAGAAACAAAACATTCTAGATATGCAACAGCATGTAAGTAAACGCATGCGCGTGTACATACATAAGTATGTAAATACTTGTGCTTTGGTTTTTGGTAAAATTTTTGGTTTTTCCAAAAAGTACTGGATCAAACCTATTTTTATTTGTTTTTATTAAAAAATTTGCTTGTAAGTTGGGATGTGAAATTTAAAATATACAAATAATACACGTAGCATATGCTTATCATCCGAGTTTAGAAGAAAAATGATATGGAAATGGATTTTTTTGATTTTCTCGGTGCATTTTACTTTCACAAGACATATGTACTAAACCAGTCATTGGTGTAATATTGTACTTTGCGAGTTTGAATGTTACCAAAAAAAGTACGCTTGTACCAACTTTGCAACACTGGGGGTCTACTCTGTAATTCGAAACGAAAGAAAATGCTTTCGAATTTGCATATAATTAACATACATATTCGAAAGAATTTTCTTTCGTTTCGAATTACAGAGTAGACACACTGATGTGTATTCACCAGGACCCAGGGCTGCCAGATAAAATTATCGAAAAATAGTCGAAATCATGATGAAATAAACAGGTGGCATTACTAAGGCAACAATCGAATGATTACAACAACAAAAGGAATTTTTGTTTGTGTAATGTCTTTGCTTATGTCATAAATTAATATAAACAGAAATCAAAGTGACGCGTGTAGTGGTGGTGAAAAATTAATTTTTATGAAATAAATATTTCATAAAAATGAATATCTTAATATATAAAAAATCAGTGTCACTGTGTATGTTTCGAATAAACTCAAAAACGAGTCAACTGATATTCATGAAAATTGGCATATATATGTAATTTGGTCCAACTTAGATGATAGGATAGTTATTATTTAAATTAATGGCCTGGGGGCGGAGGGGCGTGGCAAAATGTTTGTACCGTATACGAAGCTAGACCGCTGGACCGATCCTTCTGAAACTTTGTCAGCATGTTACTCAAACTCCAGCATAAATAATAGGAAAATTTTTTCGTCCACGCCTACTTTAACGCCCATTTTTTAATAATATAAAAATCTAAATGTTTCCGAATAAACTAAAAAACGAGTCAACTGATATTCATGAAAATTGGCATATATATGTAATTTGGTCCAACTTATATGATAGGATAGTTATTATTTAAATTAATGGCCTGGGGGTGGAGGGGCGTGGCAAATTCCGTATACGAAGCTAGACCGCTGGACCGATCCTTCTGAAACTTTGTCAGCATGTTACTCAAACTCCAGCATAAATAATAGGAAAATTTTTTCGTCCACGCCTACTTTAACGCCCATTTTTTAATAATATAAAAATCTAAATGTTTCCGAATAAACTAAAAAACGAGTCAACTGATATTCATGAAAATTGGCATATATATGTAATTTGGTCCAACTTATATGATAGGATAGTTATTATTTAAATTAATGGCCTGGGGGCGGAAGGGCGTGGCAAAATGTTTGTACCGTATACGAAGCTAGACCGCTGGACCGATCTCCGTAACTCAAGAACTACTGCAGCGTAACTCAAGAACTACTGCACCGATGTTGACTAAACTTCATATACATGCTTTCTAAGGCATAAGTAGTGTTTCTGTGTAGTTTGCAGTTTGTCCGACAGATGGCGCCATATTTAGTTTTTTTGTGTTTTTGCACCGTAACTCAAGAATTACTGGACCGATGCTGACAAAACTTTATATACATGCTCTATGGGGCGTGAGGAGCATTTCTGTGTAGTTTGAAGTTTGTCCGACAGATGGCGCCATATTTAGTTTTTTTGTGTTTTTGCACCGTAACTCAAGAACTACTGCACCGATGCTGACAAAACTTTATGTACATGCTCTATGGGCCGTAAGTAGTGTTTCTGTGTAGTTTGAAGTTCGTCCGGCAGATGGCGCAATATTTAGTTTATTCGTGGGCAAAATCCAATTTTCATATTGTACCACCAATGCCATATACAACACTAATGTTTGCTTAGGGCCAGCAACGCGGACCGGGGTCAGCTAGTATTATATAAAATAAAAAATTATGACACTAATGATGATGGCATAATTACTGATGAATATGGAATTGAAGAAGGATTATTACAATCGTCCATTATGGCAGCACCAAAGGAATATGTGGAGGCCGATGAAAACGAGAAATTACCCAATACGAAAAAAAAAGAAATGGAAAGTTGAACAGTTAGTGTCAGCAATGTTTCAATTTGGAGCTAAAGATGTAAAAGCTCAGGAAGAGTATGAGATGCTGCTTGGTTTCAAAAATACGAGAACTGGTTGTTTATGCCAATATGCCTAGTGAGAATATGCAAGCTGAAATTTTTAAACCCACACTACCGAATGCCCGTAAAGTTAGTTTGGCTACAAACATTTGTTGCGGGAGAAATGCAGATTAATATCTTTGCCACCTTTGGTCCCCGAGACACCTCTGTTTTTGCCGGCGTAGACCTTTTGCTTGTGACTGGTTGATTAAGATTGAAATAAAATTAAAATTTGTTTGTTTGTTTATGTGAGGTTACTCCGAGCCACCTTGGTCTTACAAGGGATGGGAGATTTACTTGACCGAACACAAAGGGTATACCGCCATAAAAAAAATCCGTGTTAACTATTTTCGGGGCGGTGGTATGAAAAAACATCACTAATATAAATATATTTTATAAATTCTGTGTGCATTGGTATGGTACAAATACCTTTTTATCGTGTAGTTTGAAACTTATATTTAATATCGAAAAATATACCAAGTGTTTGAAATAGATAGATATATTTTTATTTGAACTAAGCTTGAGCGCAACTGGTAAAATGAAAACCTGCTTCATAAATAAAGCTACTTCATTAGCGCGGTGGAATAAAAATCATACCACATCCTTGCTGGGAATTCTATTAGGATATAAGAATAGAAAAATTTCTTTTCCCTTTTTCCGTAAAGAATTGAGCCTTCTCCGAGAAGATTCCAAACGACATATACCGTCGCATACGAAGCTGGAACTTCCAAATTCCTCTCCTTATTTATTTTCTCCAAAAACGAGTTTTTGTTTGGTTCTCCAACCAATATTCAATATATATTTTTCTTTATAAATTACAATTTATTTACAATCAATAAAAACACAACTTTTCACATGTAATAATAATTCTTCTTCTTGCGGCAGTCAAATTATTTTTTTTTAATGTGGATGCTGTTCACATTTGTTAGTGTAATACGGCGTAGTGTAATTGCTGGTGTAGGTCAGGCCTACATATTAAAACCCAGAGATGTTAATTTCATTGAAGAAAATGCACTACCAAAGCCGTTAAGTTGGAAAAAAAAGGAAAAGTTTTTTTGTGAAGAATAAAAATAATGAAGGAAAATTTTACTTTCTATTTTCATGAGATTCTGGTAGAGGGAAATTTGAGCTAGGACAATTGGACAAGGATAAACTTTAGGAGCTAGGAAAAACAGGGTTTTCTAGAGAAACAAAAATGGTGGAAATGTTATATATATATTAGTCACAAGAAAAAAAAATAAAACTAAGAAGTTTAGATAGAAATAAAAGATGGAGATTTGGAGGGAAAATCGAAACTTCTAGAAGCATTGGGAAAAACGGGATAAATGGAAAAGCTTGGAAAAGGTCTGGAAAATTTTGGAAAAAACTTAAGACGAATGGGAAAAAGGCATGGCATATTGGTATAGAGGAAATTTATTAGAGAATAGTCATAATAAAAATTTCAAAGTGAACGCACACCAGAAAAATAAAAAAAAGTTTTCATACATACACATCATTTTCTTTTCAGTTCTCGTTGTAGCTTCATAGTGAACAGAATTATTAGCGGAATTTCTTTTTACATACTAAACCAAAAAAAAAAAACCATACAAAAAAAAAATATTTGTAGTACATAATATTTGTTGTACATTAACTTTGATAAACAAGCTATTTTTGCTTTGCTAATATTTTTTTTTTACATAGACAGTAATAACTAGAACAAAAAAAAAACAAAAACAACCGTAAACAAAATAACTTAAAGTGCCCTTGAGGAATACACTTACAAAGTGCCCTTGAGGAATACTTTATATGAGTACCTCGAAAACAAATAATTGCGAAGTGAGTGATAACGGCAGAAATGCCTATCTTACTGTGAGCTCTGATGATCTTAATGATAACAATAAAAATAACAAATTTGATGATAGACTTACTGTGAGTTCTGATGATCTTAATTTAAAAAAAATAAATAAAAAACTTGATGACAGACTTTTTTTAACGGCTAAGCCAATTTTTCGTCAGCGATCAACTTCGCTTTGTCCAATGTCAACTGATTCGTTAATATTACAGTTGCCTACTACTTCGTCATTTAAATCAGCGATATCATCCGATTCATCACTTACCCAATTAGTCACTGAAAATAAAAAAAGCCCAAAACCCAAGGTCCAAATTGGAATGGACCGATATATTATTGTGGGAAAGCGCGGGCGAAGCCCTAATTCTACTAAAATTGCATCTGCTTCAAAGGTATCTAGGGATAACAGCGCATCATCTACTAATCGTTTTCAAATATTGCAAGATGACAACGACACACCTGATATATCCGCGAAAAAAACCTCCAAGCCGCCACCAATATATTTGAGAGAAAAAAAATCAAACGCTCTTATTAAGAAATTAATTTCGGTAATTGGTGAGAATAAATTTCACGTTGTTCCAATAAAACATGGCAATATCGATGAAACGAAAATTCAAATCTATGACGAAACTGATTTCCGCAAAATGGTTGCTGAATTTGAAAAAAGTAAAACAAGCTTCTACACATACCAGCTTAAGAGCGCTAAAGGCATGCAGATCGTATTGAAGGGCATAGATTCTTATGTTGCCCCCGAAGAAATAAAAGATGCACTCGTCCTCCAGGGGTTCAAGGTAAAAAATGTGTCCAATATAATAAATAGAGAAAAGATTCCCCAACCCCTATTTCGTGTTGAACTTGAGCCTAATGATATAAAATTGAAAAAAAATGAGACGCATCCAATTTATAATTTAAAATACCTCTTGTACCGAAAAATCACAGTTGAAGAGCCACATAAGCGTTCAGGTCCTGTACAGTGCCATAATTGCCAAGAATATGGCCATACAAAAACATACTGCAATTTACCCTCTGTTTGTGTTGTGTGCGGCGAATTACACGGCACCGCTAGCTGCAACAAACCAAAAAATCAAAGTGATAAAAAATGCAGTAATTGTGGAGGTAATCACACCGCTAACTACAGAGGTTGTCGTGTGTACTCTTTGGTAAAGAAGACTATGGTGCAAAAACCTAAATTAGCTCCAGCTCAATCAGCAAACGTTTACTCTGCCACTTTTCAGCAAATGAGCTAACCAGTTACTTCCCGTGTATCGTATGCAGATGCTGCTAAGGCTAGTTCTATTCCGACACAAAATGTTTCACCGCAAAATAATTCTACAAATACACACTCAAACTTTAATTATAATCGCCTTGAAGCCACTATTGAAAATCTTGTGCAAACTATAAACAATTTTACAACAAATATGACTAGCATGATGCAAGAAATGTTGCGAATGCAGAATACTCTGCTTCAAGCAATACTTAATAAGCCATGAACACGTTAACAATATGTTTCTGGAACGCAAACGGCATTCGCCAACATGAAAATGAACTTGAGCACTTCCTCACGGAAAAAAAATATTGATATAATGTTGGTCTCTGAGACTCATTTGACTTCGAGAAGCCTTTTTAAAATTTATGGCTACACCTTATATGATTCAAAGGACCCGAGAGGAAGAGCATGCGGTGGATCAGCAATTTTAATAAAGTCAAGACTCAAGCATTATATTATTGATAACATTTGTGAAGAACATTTACAAGCAACGAATATTTGTATTGAAAATTTTTCCAATAATTTTGTCATATCATCAATTTACTCTCCTCCTAGATTCGCAATTACTGAGCATCAATACGAGGATTTTTACAAATCTCTGGGTCCTTGTTTCGTAGCAGCTGGCGACTATAATGCTAAACACACGTTCTGGGGTTCGCGTCTTATTACACCCAGAGGTCGAGCGTTGTTCAATACAATTTCCAAAATGGGCTTGGATGTCATTTCAAGTGGGGAGCCCACTTATTGGCCTACTGACATACATAAAATTCCGGATGTAATAGACTTTGGCGTTATGAAAAATATCTCTAGGGATTTAATTCAAATTGAAGCTTCAATAGATCTCTCGTCCGATCACTCTCCCACGATCGTTACAATTTGTAGCCCATTAAGAAGTGATTTACCTCACCCATATGCCAATTTGATAAATCGTGTAAATTGGCTGCGATTCAAAAAATATCTTAGTAGTCATTGCACGGAAAACATTACACTAAGAACACCTGATGATGTTGAATCTAACATTGCCAATCTTAACGAAAATATTAAGCAGGCTGCTAAACATGCCACTACCTCCTATCCGCAGACTGGGTTTAATTGACTATATTCTACAGATATTGAACGTCTCGTATGTGAAAAAAGAAGAGCTAGAAGGGAATGGCAACAGCACAGATCACCCCAGAATAAAATTAGATTTAAAGAGTGCACTAAACGACTCCAAGAGCTGCTTGCACATGAAAAAACGGCATCTCTTAAAAACTATCTGGAAAATCTTGATGTAACACCAGCATCTGATTACTCTTTATGGCGTGCTGCTAGAAAGCTTAAAACACCCGTTGAGTTTAAACCACCTCTGCGCACATCTACCGGAGGTTGGGCAAGAAGCGATACTGAAAAAGGTAACATATTCGCTGCCCATTTAAAATACGTATTTACCCCAAACACATGTACTGGTGTAATTGATTTGCCAAATGTAGTCGCTCTACCCCCTCAACAAATAAAGTTTAAGATGCGTGATGTGCAAAAACTAATTTCTGAACTCAACCCAAAGAAAGCTCCGGGTTTTGATGGAATTAGTAACCAGATGCTAATAAAGTTGCCTCGTATTGCAATTAGAATACTGTTATTTATTTTTAACGCCATTTTACGACTGCAGTATTATCCAAATAGCTGGAAGCTTGCCAAATTTAAAATGATTCCAAAGCCGGGCAAAGACCTTACCAAGGCTGAGTCATACAGGCCAATAAGTCTCCTATCAACAATGTCAAAGCTTTTCGAAAAACTGCTCATGACAAAATTGTCCCCAATTCTAGTTAATAGTGGGTGCATACCGGACCATCAATTTGGTTTTAGAAGTCAGCATAGCACCATTGAACAAACTCATAGATTGGTCCAATTTATAAGAAGAACATTTGAAGAAAAGAAGTATTGTTCTGCGCTGTTTATCGACGTTTCTCAGGCATTTGATAAAGTATGGCATGAAGGCCTAATTTTAAAATTAAAAACATACCTGCCAATAAACGTTGTAAGTCTTTTGAAAAGTTACATTACTGCCCGGAAGTTCACTGTTGTGGAAGGAGACTTTATGAGCATGCCTGAAACTATCTCATCCGGTGTGCCACAGGGGAGTATACTGGGGCCAGTTTTGTATTTGATTTATACTTGTGATGTGCCTCTGAGCAGCAATATCCACACTTCCACATTTGCTGATGATACAGCCTGCCTTAGTATGCATGAAAATCCTTACGAGGCATCCCGATATCTTCAAGAACACATTACCCAGCTGGAACTATGGTTAAACTTATGGAGAATTAAGGTAAACGAACAAAAGTGTGTTCAAGTAACATATACATTACGAAGAGATACGTGTTTACCCATTCGGATTAACAATCAAGTTGTCCCTCAACATACTCATGTGAAATATCTTGGTATACACCTTGATCGACGGCTTACTTGGAAACACCACATTGACTCTAAGTTAACCCAAATGAAATTAAAATTAACTCAGGTACATTGGCTGATTGGTAGAAATTCAACCCTCAGTCTAGATTGCAAACTTTTGATATACAAGTCACTTTTGAAACCGATATGGTGCTACGGAATTCAACTATGGGGCACTGCTTCAGCTTCCAATGTCGAGAGAATCCAACGAAGGCAAAATAAAATTTTGCGATTAATAACATCGGCTCCATGGTATATAAAAAACTCAAATATACATCGTGACTTAAATATGCCACTAGTGACTGAAGAAATTGCAAAAAACGCTGGCAAATATTTAACAAAACTCGAGTCACATCCTAATCCGCTTGCTCGTAATATTTTGAACTTTACTGGACACATCCGCCTAAAAAAGAGGGATACAAGGGCTCTTATACTCAACACTCCAGATGGGACTAACTGAAAATAATTTTTATTTTTTATTTATTTTTTCTTCCTTTTGTTTATCACTACTTAAATATGTATTATTTATAACTATCTCTAAATTTATGTCCGACAGTGGTCGGGCCTAATAATTATATTTTAGATTTAAGATTTGAATACTTATTGTTAGTTCATATAGGAAGATACAATAAATAAATATCATGTATTAAAAAAAAAAAAAAAAAAAAAATACACACACACGGGAGAAGTTAGCAGTTAAATTAATTTTCTAGCGTGAAAAAAAAATAAATAAAAGGAAATGTTAGTATTAGTATACATATATAGAAATAGAATAAAAAGAAAAGTGTTTAATTTAATATACTTTTATAGTTCGGAAGGTGTGTGAACAAATCCTTGTTGTTTGCAGGATTCAGATTGGTGAAACTCTATCAAAAACTGGCTAGGGGAAAGAGAAGGCTGATAGACGAGAACCGAGAAGAAATTTAAAGGCTTAAGCACTCCAGGTTTTCCAAGCCCCTAATCAAACTAATAGCCAGGTAAACCTTTTACTTAAAGAAAAAAAGGAGAAAATTCTAAGGATTCTTTTGTGTTTTAAAGCCAAAAAAATTTGCTACCAATATAAAAAGAAAAAAAAATTTAAATTGATTAAGGAAAATCACACATATGTGTATGTATTTAAAAAAAAAAATTTTTACCAAAATAAGTTTTAATAGTACGTGTTGTATTTATATTTTTTATTTTATGTTTTTAATTGTTTAAAAATATTACAATTCCGCACAAAAAAATAAGGTACCATTGTTCGTCGCGCCTAAAAGTAGTGTTAGTTTTTTTTTGAGTGTGGACTTTATTTCTTCGCGAGATTTGAGCTACATACCCTTAGAGGGCAGTTAATAAACAAAAGAAAATAATTTTTGCCGGAAGCAGGAAAGATAAATAAAAGCCCAACATCTTATCTTCATTAATAAAAAGGAATTAAGGCACTAAACTTTTATAACCCTACAACAAAAAAGTTAGGAGACAGTACTAGCCTCAGGGAGCTCCTTTAGGTAAGATATGTTCGCCGCTTTTACATAGGGAGGAATTAGGCCTTAAGTCTGTATATTAGTGAAGGTAAAAAGGAAGATTAAAAAAGTGTTTGACTAAATATAATAATGATTAGAATTCGAAAATATTATAAAATAAAGTTTTACGAAGAAATAATGTGAATACTCGAGGAAAATAGAAATAAGAGTAAAATTAAGTAATTGTATATGTATATGTTTTGTAAATTAGATTATAGAATTTTAAAATTATATAAATTAATCAGAGAAAAAGGAATAAAATTATCGAATTGTAGATTAGAAAAGAAAAAAACTAAAGTAAAGGAAACAAAGAAATTAAAAATAAAAATAGTGTAAGAAAAAGTTTGTATAGGTTTTAGTGTTCTTAAAATAAAAAAATATATATGATTTATAACGTGTTAGAAAAGAAAATATAATGTTTTGGCTATAATTTTAAAGGTTTAATGGCATGAAGGTAATGTAAAGTTGGAGAAGTAAGTCGATTTAGTTTTGGGGTCACTGAAAATAAACTCTAGAGGACAAACCGGTGACATGGTTGGGAGGGCAAAGTAGGGCATAACATCTGCCTGAAAAGGGAAAGAAGTGGAGAAGGTATTTTGATTTGCACGTCGTTAGAGTGTAGTTTGTATTTTGTAATCGTAACCTCTTTATGTCCAGTGTAACCAGTGAGAGGGTTGGGACCTTCTGAGATATGACTCTCCGAAAAAAATAAATGAGCAAGTCGGAAACCCCGCTGGCCAATACGGTGGTAACATAAATGGCGGCCAAAGGGAAAGTAGTTTGGTACTAAATAGCGCCAAACTGAGTACTAAGAACATGTAGTCAGCTAGACGTGTAATCATAGCCTACTAGTTTATAATATTAATAGCCCAAGAACGAATCGCCAATCAGGTAGTTTAAAGTGTAGTCTTTTGAGTAGCCCATTTTAAGGAGTCTTAGAAAAGTAGTACCAAAGGGTGAAAATTTTAACTACAGGAGAAGCGTGGACTTCCATCAGTTCATTGAGATAGGTAACAATAGCTTAGTAAATTTTTATTCAAATTATCTAATTGTATTGTTAACGCCTTTCTTCGTTTGAGTTTTTTTTTTGTGTATAGTTTCAGCTTGGATATATTATTACGGTTGAATCCGCCGGTAACCGCCTGGTCGTAAATTTTGCGTATTTGCTTCAGGGTCCGATGTACCGAGATTCGCCGATAGGATTCTTGATAACACATAATTGGCGAGAATTCATAATTATGTCCGTATTAAAAACATCCTATAATAGTCATTTTAAAATTGTTTGAATTAATTTGTTTTACGTGCGAATCAAAATGTTATATTTATTTCTTTTCCTTATTGAGCTAATCGACAACCGCTCATTATCTTCATGCCAAACCTAAATGAAAAAAGAAAACGCATATACATATAATAAACGAAAATATTAGAAATTAATTATATTTTACGTATTAGTTATTTAGCAACATTTGAATTAAGTTTAATTCAGGTTTTGTTTTTATATTATTAGAATTTTTTTTGTTTTATTTACCAAAAATCCTTTTTTTTTAATTGGTTTATTTTTTTTTTGTATTTTGGCTTTTCCAATTTTTTTTGCTTTTCTGATTTTGCGCTGCTAATCGTAACAAAATTGATAGGAAAAATAACTATTAAATCTCGGAGGTTATGTCCCAAATACCGCAGAGTACAGGAGCTATAAAGAAAGACAAAAAAATCAAGTTTCTCAGTTTAGAAAAAGAGATAGAGAAGTCTGTCTTGATTTTAGTAGACCTCTGGCATTTGGTAAGACATATAAGTCTAACACCCCTAGTAGAAAACCGAACACAAGCAGGGAAATCAATATGGCACAAGCTACAGGCTACACAGACCCTCAGTTCTACGATAAATCTCAGACGATTATCACGACGAACCCATCAACTAGTTCGGCTGTGAATATCGATGTACGAGAACAGGGAGCAACTGGATTACCACCACCGGTGGATAAACAAGCAGGAGTTCCAGAGACGAGCAGTGAGAGTCAAATAAATGATCTTAAAAGGCAAATAGTGGATATAACCTCGTCTTTAAGTAAGCTATGCGTTGTTGTGCAAAATACCCAGCAGAATAATAAAAGAATCCTAGACGAAATAGTACCGACTTTGAGGAGAAATGGCAGTAACATGTATCCCTCACCCGCGACATCGTTACATTCTTCCAGAGATGTAGTAGAAAATAATGAAATTACGAATTCGTCCAGGACTGGCCCTAAGCTTAGGATAGATAAATGGGGGCTGGAATTCGATGGAAATAACAATAAACTGGCTGTAGAGGATTTTGTTTTCCAGGTGGAACGTTTGAGGAGACAATACGTAGTTTCATGGGAAGAGGTAATGGATAATTTCCATCTGCTAGTGAAAGGAGTAGCAGAAAAGTGGTACTGGCTATTTGTGAAAACAAAATTGGTTACTGAGTGGAGTACTTTAAAAGATGCCTTGTTAAAAGAGTACAGGTCCACCAGATCAAGTTTTGAATTGATGAGTGATTTGGTAGAGAGGAAGCAAAAGCCAGGAGAAGACATTGACGCTTTTTTCTTCACTATGATTCAAATGCGGTCTAGGTTGAATATTTCCATAGCTGAAAACGAGATGGTAAAGATGATAAAAAAGAATTTAAGAGAGGAAATCAGAGGTAGGGTTTACCCGATTAGTGTCAGCTCAGTGGAGGAACTTAGACAATAATGCATAGAGGTCGAGAAAATATTCTGTCGAAAGGATTCGCGAGCTATGTCGTCATCTGCTCCAGGAAATCGTTATGCTAGGCATGTAAACGAAATTTATGAAACAGCATTCGATGAGCGAATGAACACAGCCGAGCCAGTTGATGAGGTAGCTGAAATTGAAGGTGGTATGGCAACAAATCAATTCGCCAGGAGACCGCTAGTATGTTGGAATTGCCATCAAAATGGCCATATATTTCATAATTGTCCGTCAGAAGAGAGAAAATTGTTTTGCTATGGATGTGGAATGCCAGACATAAAGGCTCCCAATTGCGAAAATTGTAAGTCCAGAAATTTTGCAGAAGCAAAGGATCAGCAGGGAACCGTCGCCTTATGCATCCCCCCCAGACAATGCAGAGGTAAAAGCTAAAAGAAAAATAAATCTTGTAAGAAATGCAACAAAATTTAATAAATTTATTCCCCAAATGCGACATACATATTCCCTCACCGAACGCGAATTAAACTATCAGAAAGTCAGAGAAAAGATTTTTAATGAATCCATTAGTATAGTAAAACCAATTTCAAATAGAATTCAAAAATTAAGAACAAAATTTGCAGCAAAAAGGAAATTTCGAAAGGTGATAGTAGAAACTATAAAGGCAGTATATATGATAAGTGATCCACGTGCTTATGCCATTATTAGGATAGGAGAAATAGAGATAAAGAGTTTATTGGATACAGACGCATCGGTCAGTTTATTAGGTTAAGGTTGCAGAGAACTGATATATGAATTAGGCGTTAATTTCAAACCAATATTTTCGGAAGTTTCGACAGCAGCAGGAAAAAAGCACAGATTATTGGGTAAAGTTGAGTTAGATATTACTTACAATAATAAAACAAAAAAAATAATATTTTACCTGTGCCCAGATTTGAATCAAGAGGCCTACCTTGGAGTAGATTTCTGGACAGTGTTCAATCTGGCACCTGAACTCTTTAGGATGGAAGAGTTAAATCTTGAAAAATTACAAGAAGATTTCAAGGTAGAGGACCATAGATCCAGTCGTCATATATTAGACTCAAAACAACATAAAATCCTACAAGAAGTAATAGAGCTGTTTCCAACTTTTGAAAAAAAATGGGTTAGGTTGCACTCCTTTAGAGAAGCATTCAATAAAACTGATAGAAGGTGCGGTGCCTTTTAAAGATCGTCACTACCCGCTATCTCCAGCAGTACAAGAAATCGTATATAAAGAAATAGATACAATGCTAGCGTTGAAAGTCATTGAAGAGAGCGAAGGTCCATGGTCAAATAGGACAACGATTGTTAGAAAGTCCGATAAAAATAGATTTTGCCTTGATGCCAGAAAGCTAAACAAAATTGCTATTAAAGATGCCTATCCTCTTCAAAATATTGATGGCATTTTAAGTCGAATCGATGAGACTTATTATATAAGTAGCGTCGATTTAAAATTTGTATTCTGGCAAATAGAGCTAGAGGAAGAGTGCAAACCATACACTGCGTTTACCGTAGCAGGTCGACCACTCTACCAATTTCGAGTTATGCCATTCGGTCTTTGCAATGCTGCTCAACGGTTATGTAGACTTATGGACAAAGTAATTCCTCAGAAACTCAAAGAAAATGTTTTCATATATTTGGACGATTTACTCGTGATCTCTGATAGCTTTGAGAAACATTTAAAGATATTGGAAGAAGTGGCGTTATGTTTAAAAAAAGCGAACTTGACAATAGGACTCCAGAAATCTAAATTCTGTTTTCAGCAACTTAAGTATCTCGGATTTATTATAGGCGGAGGAAGTCTTAAAACAGATCCAGAAAAAGTGCGGGCAATAAAAGAAATCAGGGTACCAAAATCACCCCGGGAAGTACGAAGTTTTCTTGAAACGCCAGGCTGGTACCGCCGATTTATTAAGGATTTTGCATCCATATCAGCTCCGTTAACCGACACACTTAAGAAAGCTAAAAGATTTGAAATGACTGCCGAAGCCATCCATGCATTTGAAAATCTGAAAAAAGTCTTGACTTCAGCGCCAGTCTTAAGACATGCAGATTTTAGTAAAAGATTTTGGACACAGTGCGACGCTTGTGTTTACGGGATCGGGGCAGTCTTATATCAGCTGAATGATAAAAAAGAGGAACACCCGATAGCATTTTATAGCCAGAAATTGAATAAATGCCAGAGAAATTATACAGTGACGGAAAAAGAATGTTTGGCGGCAGTAATGGCAGTAAAAAAATTTCGCCCCTATATTGAAATGATGCCTTTTACCATTATCACGGATCACGCTAGTCTTAAGTGGGTAATGTCCCTGAAGGATTTGACTGGGAGGCTGGCACGGTGGTCACTCCAATTACAATCTTTCGATTTTGACATTGAACACCGAAAAGGTTCTGATAACGTAGTAGCGGATATGCTTTCAAGAATAGAAAAAGAGGAAATGAGTGCTGAAGAATTAAAATTAGAAGATATATTTGATTTCGAAACCATAGAATTTCAGAGTGAGGAATATTTGGACTTGATTAAGCACATTGATGCAAACAAAGACAGTTTACCAGATTTAAAAGTGGAAGATGGGATAGTGTATAGAAGAACGGATTACAATCGGGACAATGAAACAGAGTGTCCGTGGAAAATCTGGATTCCACCGAATATTACGCAACCTATAATTGAAAAAGCCCATGCGAATCTAACTGCTGCTCATGGAGGAGTTGCAAACCACTAGAACGATTTAGAAGATTTTTTTATTGGCCAAGTGAAAGAGTACATAAAAAATGTCAGGTATGCAAGGAAATTAAGCCAACAAATCAAAATCTTAAACCGGAAATAGGAAACCAAGTCATCACAGATCGACCGTTTCAAAAATTATATCTAGACTTCTTAGGTAAATACCCAAGATCAAAAAGGAGAAATTGTTATGTTTTCATCGTGCTAGACCACTTTACAAAATATACCATTATCAAAGCAATGAAAGAGGCTACGGCCGGAAATGTAATAGAATTCCTGATTCAAGAAGTATTTCACAAATTTGGCGTCCCTGAAAAAATCCATACGGATAATGGCGTGCAATTTATATCAAAAGCTTTCCAAAATCTGTTAGATACATATAAAATACAGCACATAAGGACCCCAGTTTACCAACCAAGTAGTAATGCTTCAGAAAGGGTTAATCAGAGCATATTATCTGCAATAAGAGCCTATCTGAAAGATGATTACCGGGATTGGGTTCTCTAACTATCAGAGATTGCATGTGCCTTGAGAAATTCATTTCACAGTGCTATAGGCTTCACACCTTTCTTTGCATTATTCGGTTTCCATATGTACTCTAGTGGGGCAGATTACAAATTAAGCCGGCAACTTCAATCCATTACAGATCACCGTATCCTAGAAAAACCGAATGAGCGAATGGAATTCATAAGAGAGCAAATAAAAGACAACATGAACAAAGCTTATGAGAAGAGTGCCGCCAGATACAACAAAAGAGCTCGAAATGTAAAATTTGTTCCAGGCCAAGAAGCTTACCGCCGAAATATGGTACAGAGCAACTTTGCAAAGAACCTAAACGCAAAATTTTGCCGAAAATTTCTTAAGTGCAGAGTGGTTCGACCTGTGGGTAACAATATGTACGAACTCTAGACATTAGACGGGAAGACAATTGGTGTTTATCACATGAAATATATTAAAGTATGAATTGCTAATCTAAATTTAATTCAAGAATGTTTTTACTCGAAACTTGAGTGCAATAGTAGGACGTGAGACAGATTATTTTATTTCTTGTAATTATACACTGAAATGCATGTTGTGTTGTCCCACTTTTATTAGATTTAGCAATTTTTTTTTAACTGTGATAAACATACTTTAAGTACCTGATATACAAGTAAGGAAATGACTTAGAACTAGGATTGACATACCCTTTTTTTAGCGTTATTATTATGAAGCCAACCTGTGATTCATCTGTGATAATTCTGTTCGTGATGTCCCGTTTTTTTTGTAATTTAAGGTGCAATAGTCATAAACTGGAGACAGTTTAAAGATAATTATTACCGGATTCAATAGTAAGAAAATCTGAAAAAGGGATACACAAAGTAAACACTTATACTATGGATGTATGACAGAATACTTCCCGTAAAACAGCGTTATATATATACCAGAAAGAAGAACACGTCGAAATAGAGTAATCTTTACATTTCCAAACTCTTTTGTTTAAATAAAGAGCAGAGAGATAGCCAAGCCCCTAGAATAGTAGGAAAAAGATGAAGAGAGTAGAGGCATATCCATGTGAAACAAAGATCTGAAAGAAGAAAATAAAAAAAATTAAAAAGTACGCGAAATTTAATAAATTGATGATAAAAATATAATTTTTCAGAGTACATATACATACAAAAGACGAAAGAAAAACATTTATTAAGAAATGCACAAATAATGTGCATATATACATACATAAGTATGGACATTACGAGTTTAGTAAAACTCTTGCCTTTTTGCGGGCGTTCGAAAATTAAGCACACTTTCGGTGTCCAATTGGTCCAAAAAAAGACCAATTACAAGAAATAAATGATAAAGATCTTTGTTGTGGGTCGCCACTACGATCATTCTTCTCGAAGAAAGATTAGCAGTTGGCTTATATCTTATGATGGGGGTGGTAGAGGTTCCCGACGTTGAAAACACTTTCCGATAAAACACCAACATACTTAATAGAGTGGGGGTATGACAATGTAGCATGAATCCAAGATTTCCGAATTTTATGGGAAAATATGTTAAAAGCACAGTGGCCCGGCTAACTTGCTAGAAAATGAGACTTGTTTCAGGGTGTGGGAGTTCCCCACGTTGGACATCTGGAATCACATAAGGCCAATCAATTCCGCACACCGTTTTCTTCATCGACCGCTGTAGAACACGGAGTTTTGTTGCGGGAGAAATGCAGATTAATATCTTTGCCACCTTTGGTCCCCGAGACACCTCTGTTTTTCCGGCGTAGACCTTTTGCTTGTGACTGGTTGATTAAGATTGAAATAAAATTAAAATTTGTTTGTTTGTTTATGTGAGGTTACTCCGTGCCACCTTGTTCTTACAAGGGATGGGAGATTTACTTGACCGAACACAAAGGGTATACCGCCATAAAAAAATTCCGTGTTAACTATTTTCGGGGCGGTGGTATGAAAAAACATCACTAATATAAATATTTTTTATAAATTCTGTGTGCATTGGTATGGTACAAATACCGTTTTATCGTGTAGTTTGAAACTTATATTTAATATCGAAAAATATACCAAGTGTTTGAAATAGATAGATATATTTTTATTTGAACTAAACTTGAGCGCAACTGGTAAAATGAAAACCTGCTTCATAAATAAAGCTACTTCATTAGCGCGGTGGAATAAAAATCATACCACATCCTTGCTGGGAATTCTATTAGGATATAAGAATAGAAAAATTTCTTTTCCCTTTTTCCGTAAAGAGTTGAGCCTTCTCCGAGAAGATTCCAAACGACATATACCGTCGCATACGAAGCTGGAACTTCCAAATTCCTCTCCTTATTTATTTTCTCCAAAAATGAGTTTTTGTTTGGTTCTCCAACCAATATTCAATATATATTTTTCTTTATAAATTACAATTTATTTACAATCAATAAAAACACAACTTTTCACATGTAATAATAATTCTTCTTCTTGCGGCAGTCAAATTATTTTTTTTAATGTGGATGCTGTTCACATTTGTTAGTGTAATACGGCGTAGTGTAATTGCTGGTGTAGGTCAGGCCTACATATTAAAACCCAGAGATGTTAATTTCATTGAAGAAAATGCACTACCAAAGCAGACTTACAAGCCGAGGCCTTTTGATCGGCGGCGGCGGCTTATACAGCATGCTCCCGGCGGCGGCCAATATGTCGGCTTGCTGAACTTAAAATTATGATTTTAAACAAAACTTTTGTTTGTGTAGATGCAATTCTACATAGACTTGTAAGGTCAAAACTTTACACTGTATACATAAACATATTTATGCATATAAAACAAATTCAAATAAAAAACATTATTTAGTGTGAGAAAAGTTTATTAATGAAAGTCATGTGTGTTTGTATTTTTTATTTTAATTACATAAATGAAAAAGTAAACTAAAATCACAAGAAACATCATATCAGATAAGACTATTGACCATTATTATTTTTATTAAAAAATAGTTAAGAGATCTTCGCATTTTTTTTATTTATCATAGACTAACAATATTCTGTGTTATTTATACACTACTAAGAACAACACTACTATCACAGAATTTTTTGTTTTAATGTTTTGTGCTACTATCACAACCTTTTAGATACCCTGCAGGAGATCGAACTAGTGTCCAACTGGTATTTTACTAGTACAGAAGCCACCACCACTAGTTCCCAACCGTAAATTTTCCTATAACATGTTAATGCTCAAATTAGCATTTAGTGTGTTTAGAAAATTACTAGTGCCATTGGTACTAGTTTAGGACTAGTTAATTACCAGTTCTTTTGCAAAGAAAAATTATATAAAATTGGTGGTTTTATTCCTTTGTTACCCAGTGGCAACTACTAGTTAAAATTCGCAATTATTTATCAAAATTCAAAAATACAATAGGTTAATTGTAATTATTTGATTATTATTATTTTTAGGTGAACCTAAAACTTTAATAATTGTATAATACCAATTTTCGTACAGTGCAAATGCTCTATTAGACAGTCAAAATTTATTTTGCAATATGGTGCCTTGGAACTACTTCATATACTAGTACTCATCAGATCTAGTCATGATACAATTATACAGGTAACCGCGAAGCGCCAACTGTTTTGCTTGTTTCGTGGTGCCATCTGCCAATTGTTGTCTATGTTTTACCAACACACACATACTATTATAATATAATGCGCATGTGATTGAGAAAATACAAATGTGATTTGCTGTTTATCTTTCATTTCAATCACTTGCTCTATGACAGTTGGCACAACAAACTAGCAACAAAAAGCCCTATTGTTTAATTTGTTTTCGATTTGCGGTTACCTGTATAATTGTATCATGGATCTAGTAATTTTATACAACAACTTTAACCCTTTTCGCACTAGTTCTTGCTGTTCTAGTAATTATACTAGTAGCTCTTAGACAATTGATACCTATTCTCCTGCAGGGCATAACCACACGACCACATATGAAAAATACCTAGAGACTTGTGAATATTTTACATGGATGCAAAAAGATAGGACGAAATAGTACTTTTAAATGCATATCTGTGAAACAACATGGTCACACACAAGGAGAAATTCAGCGGCGCAGCTGGTGATACCGGCGGCTTTCCCTGAGCCGTCTAAGCTTTCGAGCCGATTTAAGGTCGGCGGCGGCGCGACTTTTAGAAATTGAGCGGCGGCGGCGGCGTTTGGAAATTGAGCCGATCGGCTTGTAAGTCTGTACCAAAGCCGTTAAGTTGGAAAAAAAAGGAAAAGTTTTTTTGTGAAGAATAAAAATAATGAAGGAAAATTTTACTTTCTATTTTCATGAGATTCTGGTAGAGGGAAATTTGAGCTAGGACAATTGGACAACGATAAACTTTAGGAGCTAGGAAAAACAGGGTTTTCTAGAGAAACAAAAATGGTGGAAATGCTATATATATATTAGTAGGGCTAATTAAAATATGCAAACAAAAATTAAAAATATGCGCCAGGAATATCACGAAAAATATTCAAAATATGCACGGTTATATGCACAAATATGCAAAATATGCCAGAATAAAATCAACAATTTTGTTACTTCAAAGTATTTTTATTCAAAGAGATCTTTATTACAATGAACAATGTGTTTTTTTTTAATTTTCAAAAAGAAATTATCTTCTATTGTCACATAAAACAGATGAATACATGGAAAATATGCGTTGAACATCAGTAGATGTAACAGGAGCGTATTTAAATGCGAATAGAGACCGCCCATGTCCATGTTTCGTCCATGCTCTGACATGGATGCGTCAACATATGACTGAGCAACGATGTTTGCCATGATATTCTCTGTCCGCAACCATTTACAATAGAAAGAAAAAAAAACAGAACTAAATTGGTAAATATTCTATCTCTGTTGCACTACCGCAAAATACTTTGATATGCCTGAACATGGACATCGCCCGTGTTCACAACAACGAAGAAGTTGATGAATTTTTCACAGTTGCTCTACTGGCGTCATGTTCATGTCATGTCCAAGTTGATAGCTCGTGGAGACGTAGGGTAACGAAAGGTATTTTTGAATCGAATATCTGCAAGCAAACAATCATAAGCCTCCGGCGGTTATAGTTTCAGTTCGGCTTTGTGGTAGAAGTTATACAAAAGTAAAGAAAAAAATTAATAACATACATGTGCAAGAAGAGGAAAGAAATATATTTTATGTGCATTTCTTTTACACCAGTTTGAGCTACATATATGAGTCGTTATATATTAATCGCGTTGCCAAAGTGAAAAATAAGCTTTTTTATGCAAGGTGATCCAAAATAAGCATTTTTCTACAAAATAACTAAAATATGCAAAAAAATGCTTTTTCTGGCAAAAAGCCAGAAAAATTAGCCCTGTATATTAGTCACAAGAAAAAAAAATAAAACTAAGAAATTTAGATAAAAATAAAAGATGGAGATTTGGAGGGAAAATCGAAACTTCTAGAAGCATTGGGAAAAACGGGATAAATGGAAAAGCTTGGGAAAGGTCCGGAAAATTTTGGAAAAAACTTAAGATGAATGGGAAAAAAGGCATGGCATATTGGTATAGAGGAAATTTATTAGAGAATAGTCATAATAAAAATTTCAAAGTGAACGCACACCAGAAAAATAAAAATAAAAAAAAGTTTTCATACATACACACGGGAGAAGTTACCAGTTAAATTAATTTTCTAGAGTGAAAAAAAATAAATAAAAGGAAATGTTAGTATACATATATAGAAATAGAATAAAAAGAAAAGTGTTTAATTTAATATACTTTTATAGTTCGGAAGGTGTGTGAACAAATCCTTATTGTTTGAAGGATTCAGATTGGTGAAACTCCATCAAAAACTGGCTAGGGGAAAGAGAAGGCTGATAGACGAGAACCGAGAAGAAATTTAAAGGCGTAAGCACTCCAGGTTTTCCAAGCCCCTAATCAAACTAATAGCCAGGTAAACCTTTTACTTAAAGAAAAAAAAAGGAGAAAATTCTAAGGATTCTTTTGTGTGGTAAAGCCAAAAAAATTTGCTACCAATATAAAAAGAAAAAAAATTTAAATTGATTAAGGAAAATCACACATATGTGTATGTATTTTAAAAAAAATTTTTTTACCAAAATAAGTTTTAATAGTACGTGTTGTATTTATATTTTTTATTTTATGTTTTTAATTGTTTAAAAATATTACAATTCCGCACAAAAAAATAAGGTACCATAGTGCGTCGCGCCTAAAAGTAGTGTTAGTTTTTTTAAAGTGTGGACTTTATTTCTTCGCGAGACTTGAGCTACATACCCTTAGAGGGCAGTTAATTAACAAAAGAAAATAATTTTTGCCGGAAGCAGGAAAGATAAATAAAAGCCCAACATCTTATCTTCATTAATAAAAAGGAATTAAGGCACTAAACTTTTATAACCCTACAACAAAAAAGTTAGGAGACAGTACTAGCCTCAGGGAGCTCCTTTAGGTAAGATATGTTCGCCGCTTTTACATAGGGAGGAATTAGGCCTTAAGTCTGTATATGAGTGAAGGTAAAAAGGAAGATTAAAAAAGTGTTTGACTAATAGTCAGATTTTGTAAAAAATTTCGTTTCTGAACGTTTCAAATTTGTATGAAAAAAAAAACGAAAATTCGTTTCAAAAATTATTTTTCCATACAAATTTCAACACGAAAAATTCGTTTGAATTTACAAAATCTAATTATAAATATAATAATGATTAGAATTCGAAAATATTATAAAATAAAGTTTTACGAAGAAATAAGGTGAATACTCGAGGAAAATAGAAATAAGAGTAAAATTAAGTAATTGTATATGTATATGTTTTGTAAATTAGATTATAGAATTTTAAAATTATATAAATTAATCAGAGAAAAAGGAATAAAATGATCGAATTGTAGATTAGAAAAGAAAAAAACTAAAGTAAAGGAAACAAAGAAATTAAAAATAAAAATAGTGTAAGAAAAAGTTTGTATAGGTTTTAGTGTTCTTAAAATAAAAAAATATATATGATTTATAACGTGTTAGAAAAGAAAATATAATGTTTTGGCTATAATTTTAAAGGTTTAATGGCATGAAGGTAATGTAAAGTTGGAGAAGTAAGTCGATTTAGTTTTGGGGTCACTGAAAATAAACTCTAGAGGACAAACCGGTGACATGGTTGGGAGGGCAAAGTAGGGCATAACATCTGCCTGAAAAGGGAAAGAAGTGGAGAAGGTATTTTGATTTGCACGTCGTTAGAGTGTAGTTTGTATTTTGTAATCGTAACCTCTTTATGTCCAGTGTAACCAGTGAGAGGGTTGGGACCTTCTGAGATATGACTCTCCGAAAAAAATAAATGAGCAAGTCGGAAACCCCGCTGGCCAATACGGTGGTAACATAAATGGCGGCCAAAGGGAAAGTAGTTTGGTACTAAATAGCGCCAAACTGAGTACTAAGAACATGTAGTCAGCTAGACGTGTAATCATAGCCTACTAGTTTATAATATTAATAGCCCAAGAACGAATCGCCAATCAGGTAGTTTAAAGTGTAGTCTTTTGAGTAGCCCATTTTAAGGAGTCTTAGAAAAGTAGTACCAAAGGGTGAAAATTTTAACTACAGGAGAAGCGTGGGCTTCCATCAGTTCATTGAGATAGGTAACAATAGCTTAGTAAATTTTTATTCAAATTATCTAATTGTATTGTTAAAGCCTTTCTTCGTTTGAGTTTTTTTTTTGTGTATAGTTTCAGCTTGAATATATTATTACGGTTGAATCCGCCGGTAACCGCCTGGTCGTAAATTTTGCGTATTTTCTTCAGGGTCCGATGTACCGAAATTCGCCGATAGGATTCTTGATAACACATAATTGGCGAGAATTCATAATTATGTCCGTATTAAAAACATCCTATAATAGTCATTTTAAAATTGTTTGAATTAATTTGTTTTACGTGCGAATCAAAATGTTATATTTATTTCTTTTCCTTATTGAGCTAATCGACAACCGCTCATTATCTTCATGCCAAACCTAAATGAAAAAAAAACGCATATACATATAATAAACGAAAATATTAGAAATTAATTATATTTTACGTATTAGTTATTTAGCAACATTTGAATTAAGTTTAATTCAGGTTTTGTTTTTATATTATTAGAATTTTTTTTGTTTTATTTACCAAAAATCCTTTTTTTTAATTGGTTTATTTTTTTTTTGTATTTTGGCTTTTCCAATTTTTTTTGCTTTTCTGATTTTGTGGTGCTAATCGTAACAAAATTGATAGGGAAAATAACTATTAAATCTCGGAGGTTATGTCCCAAATACCGCAGAGTACAGGGGCTATAAAGAAAGACAAAAAAATCAAGTTTCTCAGTTTAGAAAAAGAGATAGAGAAGTCTGTCTTGATTTTAGTAGACCTCTGGCATTTGGTAAGACATATAAGTCTAACACCCCTAGTAGAAAACCGAACACAAGCAGGGAAATCAATATGGCACAAGCTACAGGCTACACAGACCCTCAGTTCTACGATAAATCTCAGACGATTATCACGACGAACCCATCAACTAGTTCGGCTGTGAATATCGATGTACGAGAACAGGGAGCAACTGGATTACCACCACCGGTGGATAAACAAGCAGGAGTTCCAGAGACGAGCAGTGAGAGTCAAATAAATGATCTTAAAAGGCACATAGTGGATATAACCTCGTCTTTAAGTAAGCTATGCGTTGTTGTGCAAAATACCCAGCAGAATAATAAAAGAATCCTAGACGAAATAGTACCGACTTTGAGGAGAAATGGCAGTAACATGTATCCCTCACCCGCGACATCGTTACATTCTTCCAGAGATGTAGTAGAAAATAATGAAATTACGAATTCGTCCAGGACTGGCCCTAAGCTGAGGATAGATAAATGGGGGCTGGAATTCGATGGAAATAACAATAAACTGGCTGTAGAGGATTTTGTTTTCCGGGTGGAACGTTTGAGGAGACAATACGTAGTTTCATGGGAAGAGGTAATGGATAATTTCCATCTGCTAGTGAAAGGAGTAGCAGAAAAGTGGTACTGGCTATTTGTGCAAACAAAATTGGTTACTGAGTGGAGTACTTTAAAAGATGCCTTGTTAAAAGAGTACAGGTCCACCAGATCAAGTTTTGAATTGATGAGTGATTTGGTAGAGAGGAAGCAAAAGCCAGGAGAAGACATTGACGCTTTTTTCTTCACTATGATTCAAATGCGGTCTAGGTTGAATATTTCCATAGCTGAAAATGAGATGGTAAAGATGATAAAAAAGAATTTAAGAGAGGAAATCAGAGGTAGGGTTTACCCGATTAGTGTCAGCTCAGTGGAGGAACTTAGACAAGAATGCATAGAGGTCGAGAAAATATTCTGTCGAAAGGATTCGCGAGCTATGTCGTCATCTGCTCCAGGAAATCGTTATGCTAGGCATGTAAACGAAATTTATGAAACAGCATTCGATGAGCGAATGAACACAGCCGAGCCAGTTGATGAGGTAGCTGAAATCGAAGGTGGTATGGCAACAAATCAATTCGCCAGGAGACCGCTAGTATGTTGGAATTGCCATCAAAATGGCCATATATTTCATAATTGTCCGTCAGAAGAGAGAAAATTGTTTTGCTATGGATGTGGAATGCCAGACATAAAGGCTCCCAATTGCGAAAATTGTAAGTCCAGAAATTTTGCAGAAGCAAAGGATCAGCAGGGAACCGTCGCCTTATGCATCCCCCCCAGACAATGCAGAGGTAAAAGCTAAAAAAAATAAATCTTGTAAGAAATGCAACAAAATTTAATAAATTTATTCCCCAAATGCGACATACATATTCCCTCACCGAACGCGAATTAAACTATCAGAAAGTCAGAGAAAAGATTTTTAATGAATCCATTAGTATAGTAAAACCAATTTCAAATAGAATTCAAAAATTAAGAACAAAATTTGCAGCAAAAAGGAAATTTCGAAAGGTGATAGTAGAAACTATAAAGGCAGTAGATATGATAAGTGATCCACGTGCTTATGCCATTATTAGGATAGGAGAAATAGAGATAAAGGGTTTATTGGATACAGACGCATCGGTCAGTTTATTGGGTAAAGGTTGCAGAAAACTGATAGATGAATTAGGCGTTAATTTCAAACCAATATTTTCGGAAGTTTCGACAGCAGCAGGAAAAAAGCACAGATTATTGGGTAAAGTTGAGTTAGATATTACTTACAATAATAAAACAAAAAAAATAATATTTTACCTGTGCCCAGATTTGAATCAAGAGGCCTACCTTGGAGTAGATTTCTGGACAGTGTTCAATCTGGCACCTGAACTATTTAGGATGGAAGAGTTAAATCTTGAAAAATTACAAGAAGATTTCAAGGTAGAGGACCATAGATCCAGTCGTCATATATTAGACTCAAAACAACATAAAATGCTACAAGAAGTAATAGAGCTGTTTCCAACTTTTGAAAAAAATGGGTTAGGTTGCACTCCTTTAGAGAAGCATTCAATAAAACTGATAGATGGTGCGGTGCCTTTTAAAGATCGTCACTACCCGCTATCTCCAGCAGTACAAGAAATCGTATATAAAGAAATAGATACAATGCTAGCGTTGAAAGTCATTGAAGAGAGCGAAGGTCCATGGTCAAATAGGACAACGATTGTTAGAAAGTCCGATAAAAATAGATTTTGCCTTGATGCTAGAAAGCTAAACAAAATTGCTATTAAAGATGCCTATCCTCTTCAAAATATTGATGGCATTTTAAGTCGAATCGATGAGACTTATTATATAAGTAGCGTCGATTTAAAATTTGTATTCTGGCAAATAGAGCTAGAGGAAGAGTGCAAACCATACACTGCGTTTACCGTAGCAGGTCGACCACTCTACCAATTTCGAGTTATGCCATTCGGTCTTTGCAATGCTGCTCAACGGTTATGTAGACTTATGGACAAAGTAATTCCTCAGAAACTCAAAGAAAATGTTTTCATATATTTGGACGATTTACTCGTGATCTCTGATAGCTTTGAGAAACATTTAAAGATATTGGAAGAAGTGGCGTTATGTTTAAAAAAAGCGAACTTGACAATAGGACTCCAGAAATCTAAATTCTGTTTTCAGCAACTTAAGTATCTCGGATTTATTATAGGCGGAGGAAGTCTTAAAACAGATCCAGAAAAAGTGCGGGCAATAAAAGAAATCAGGGTACCTAAATCACCCCGGGAAGTACGAAGTTTTCTTGAAACGGCAGGCTGGTACCGCCGATTTATTAAGGATTTTGCATCCATATCAGCTCCGTTAACCGACACACTTAAGAAAGCTAAAAGATTTGAAATGACTGCCGAAGCCATCCATGCATTTGAAAATCTGAAAAAAGTCTTGACTTCAGCGCCAGTCTTAAGGCATGCAGATTTTAGTAAAAGATTTTGGATACAGTGCGACGCTTGTGATTACGGGATCGGCGCAGTCTTATATCAGCTGAATGATAAAAAAGAGGAACACCCGATAGCATTTTATAGCCAGAAATTGAATAAATACCAGAGAAATTATACAGTGACGGAAAAAGAATGTTTGGCGGCAGTAATGGCAGTAAAAAAATTTCGCCCCTATATTGAAATGATGCCTTTTACCATTGTCACGGATCACGCTAGTCTTAAGTGGTTAATGTCCCTGAAGGATTTGACTGGGAGGCTGGCACGGTGGTCACTCCAATTACAATCTTTCGATTTTGACATTGAACACTGAAAAGGTTCTGATAACGTAGTAGCGGATATGCTTTCAAGAATAGAAAAAGAGGAAATGAGTGCTGAAGAATTAAAATTAGAAGATATATTTGATTTCGAAACCATAGAATTTCAGAGTGAGGAATATTTGGACTTGATTAAGCACATTGATGCAAACAAAGACAGTTTACCAGATTTAAAAGTGGAAGATGGGATAGTGTATAGAAGAATGGATTACAATCGGGACAATGAAACCGAGTGTCCGTGGAAAATCTGGATTCCACCGAATATTACGCAACCTATAATTGAAAAAGCCCATGCGAATCTAACTGCTGCTCATGGAGGAGTTGCAAAAACACTAGAACGACTTAGAAGGTTTTTTTATTGGCCAAAATTGTCCATTCAAGTGAAAGAGTACATAAAAAATGTCAGGTATGCAAGGAAATTAAGCCAACAAATCAAAATCTTAAACCGGAAATAGGAAACCAAGTCATCACAGATCGACCGTTTCAAAAATTATATATAGACTTCTTAGGTAGATCAAAAAGGGGAAATTGTTATGTTTTCATCGTGCTAGACCACTTTACAAAATATACCATTATCAAAGCAATGAAAGAAATGTAATAGAATTCCTGATTCAAGAAGTATTTCACAAATTTGGCGTCCCTGAAAAAATCCATACGGATAATGGCGTGCAATTTATATCAAAAGCTTTCCAAAATCTGTTAGATACATATAAAATACAGCACATAAGGACCCCAGTTTACCAACCAAGTAGTAATGCTTCAGAAAGGGTTAATCAGAGCATATTATCTGCAATAAGAGCCTATCTGAAAGATGATTACCGGGATTGGGATCTCTAACTATCAGAGATTGCATGTGCCTTGAGAAATTCATTTCACAGTGCTATAGGCTTCACACCTTTCTTTGCATTATTCGGTTTCCATATGTACTCTAGTGGGGCAGATTACAAATTAAGCCGGCAACTTCAATCCATTACAGATCACCGTATCCTAGAAAAACCGAATGAGCGAATGGAATTCATAAGAGAGCAAATAAAAGACAACATGAACAAAGCTTATGAGAAGAGTGCCGCCAGATACAACAAAAGAGCTCGAAATGTAAAATTTGTTCCAGGCCAAGAAGCTTACCGCCGAAATATGGTACAGAGCAACTTTGCAAAGAACCTAAACGCAAAATTTTGCCGAAAATTTCTTAAGTGCAGAGTGGTTCGACCTGTGGGTAACAATATGTACGAACTCTAGACATTAGACGGGAAGACAATTGGTGTTTATCACATGAAATATATTAAAGTATGAATTGCTAATCTAAATTTAATTCAAGAATGTTTTTACTCGAAACTTGAGTGCAATAGTAGGACGTGAGACAGATTATTTTATTTCTTGTAATTATACACTGAAATGCATGTTGTGTTGTCCCACTTTTATTAGATTTAGCAATTTTTTTTTATCTGTGATAAACATACTTTAAGTACCTGATATACAAGTAAGGAAATGACTTAGAACTAGGATTGACATACCCTTTTCTTAGCGTTATTATTATGAAGCCAACCTGTGATTCATCTGTGATAATTCTGTTCGTGATGTCCCGTTTTTTTTATAATTTAAGGTGCAATAGTCATAAACTGGAGACAGTTTAAAGATAATTATTACCGGATTCAATAGTAAGAAAATCTGAAAAAGGGATACACAAAGTAAACACTTATACTATGGATGTATGACAGAATACTTCCCGTAAAACAGCGTTATATATATATATATACCAGAAAGAAGAACACGTCGAAATAGAGTAATCTTTAAATTTCCAAACTCTTTTGTTTAAATAAAGAGCAGAGAGATAGCCAAGCCCCTAGAATAGTAGGAAAAAGATGAAGAGAGTAGAGGCATATCCATGTGAAACAAAGATCTGAAAGAAGAAAATAAAAAAAATTAAAAAGTACGCGAAATTTAATAAATTGATGACAAAAATATAATTTTTCAGAGTACATATACATACAAAAGACGAAAGAAAAACATGTATTAAGAAATGCACAAATAATGTGCATATATACATACATAAGTATGGACATTACGAGTTTAGTAAAACTCTTGCCTTTTTGCGGGCGTTCGAAAATTAAGCACACTTTTGGTGTCCAATTGGTCCAAAAAAGACCAATTACAAGAAATAAATGATAAAGATCTTTGTTATGGGTCGCCACTACGATCATTCTTCTCGAAGAAAGATTAGCAGTTGGCTTATATCTTATGATGGGGGTGGTAGAGGTTCCCGACGTTGAAAACACTTTCCGATAAAACACCAACATACTTAATATAGTGGGGGTATGACAATGTAGCATGAATCCAAGATTTCCGAATTTTATGGGAAAATATGTTAAAAGCACAGTGGCCCGGCTAACTTGCTAGAAAATGAGACTTGTTTCAGGGTGTGGGAGTTCCCCACGTTGGACATCTGGAATCACATAAGGCCAATCAATTCCGCACACCGTTTTCTTCATCGACCGCTGTAGAACCCGGAGTTTTGTTGCGGGAGAAATGCAGATTAATATCTTTGCCACCTTTGGTCCCCGAGACACCTCTGTTTTTCCGGCGTAGACCTTTTGCTTGTGACTGGTTGATTAAGATTGAAATAAAATTAAAATTTGTTTGTTTGTTTATGTGAGGTTACTCCGTGCCACCTTGTTCTTACAAGGGATGGGAGATTTACTTGACCGAACACAAAGGGTATACCGCCATAAAAAAATTCCGTGTTAACTATTTTCGGGGCGGTGGTATGAAAAAACATCACTAATATAAATATTTTTTATAAATTCTGTGTGCATTGGTATGGTACAAATACCTTTTTATCGTGTAGTTTGAAACTTATATTTAATATCGAAAAATATACCAAGTGTTTGAAATAGATAGATATATTTTTATTTGAACTAAACTTGAGCGCAACTGGTAAAATGAAAACCTGCTTCATAAATAAAGCTACTTCATTAGCGCGGTGGAATAAAAATCATACCACATCCTTGCTGGGAATTCTATTAGGATATAAGAATAGAAAAATTTCTTTTCCCTTTTTCCGTAAAGAGTTGAGCCTTCTCCGAGAAGATTCCAAACGACATATACCGTCGCATACGAAGCTGGAACTTCCAAATTCCTCTCCTTATTTATTTTCTCCAAAAATGAGTTTTTGTTTGGTTCTCCAACCAATATTCAATATATATTTTTCTTTATAAATTACAATTTATTTACAATCAATAAAAACACAATTTTTCACATGTAATAATAATTCTTCTTCTTGCGACAGTCAAATTATTTTTTTTTAATGTGGATGCTGTTCACATTTGTTAGTGTAATACGGCGTAGTGTAATTGCTGGTGTAGGTCAGGCCTACATATTAAAACCCAGAGATGTTAATTTCATTGGAAAAAAAAGGAAAAGTTTTTTTGTGAAGAATAAAAATAATGAAGGAAAATTTTACTTTCTATTTTCATGAGATTCTGGTAGAGGGAAATTTGAGCTAGGACAATTGGACAAGGATAAACTTTAGGAGCTAGGAAAAACAGGGTTTTCTAGAGAAACAAAAATGGTGGAAATGCTATATATATATTAGTCACAAGAAAAAAAATAAAACTAAGAAAATTAGATAAAAATAAAAGATGGAGATTTGGAGGGAAAATCGAAACTTCTAGAAGCATTGGGAAAAACGGGATAAATGGAAAAGCTTGGGAAAGGTCCGGAAAATTTTGGAAAAAACTTAAGATGAATGGGAAAAAAAAGGCATGGCATATTGGTATAGAGGAAATTTATTAGAGAATAGTCATAATAAAAATTTCAAAGTGAACGCACACCAGAAAAATAAAAATAAAAAAAAGTTTTCATACATACACACGGGAGAAGTTACCAGTTAAATTAATTTTCTAGAGTGAAAAAAAATAAATAAAAGGAAATGTTAGTATACATATATAGAAATAGAATAAAAAGAAAAGTGTTTAATTTAATATACTTTTATAGTTCGGAAGGTGTGTGAACAAATCCTTGTTGTTTGAAGGATTCAGATTGGTGAAACTCCATCAAAAACTGGCTAGGGGAAAGAGAAGGCTGATAGACGAGAACCGAGAAGAAATTTAAAGAAATTCCGCACAAAAAAATAAGGTACCATTGTTCGTCGCGCCTAAAAGTAGTGTTAGTTTTTTTTTGAGTGTGGACTTTATTTCTTAGCGAGATTTGAGCTACATACCCTTAGAGGGCAGTTAATAAACAAAAGAAAATAATTTTTGCCGGAAGCAGGAAAGATAAATAAAAGCCCAACATCTTATCTTCATTAATAAAAAGGAATTAAGGCACTAAACTTTTATAACCCTACAACAAAAAAGTTAGGAGACAGTACTAGCCTCAGGGAGCTCCTTTAGGTAAGATATGTTCGCCGCTTTTACATAGGGAGGAATTAGGCCTTAAGTCTGTATATGAGTGAAGGTAAAAAGGAAGATTAAAAAAGTGTTTGACTAAATATAATAATGATTAGAATTCGAAAATATTATAAAATAAAGTTTTACGAAGAAATAAGGTGAATACTCGAGGAAAATAGAAATAAGAGTAAAATTAAGTAATTGTATATGTATATGTTTTGTAAATTAGATTATAGAATTTTAAAATTATATAAATTAATCAGAGAAAAAGGAATAAAATTATCGAATTGTAGATTAGAAAAGAAAAAAACTAAAGTAAAGGAAACAAAGAAATTAAAAATAAAAATAGTGTAAGAAAAAGTTTGTATAGGTTTTAGTGTTCTTAAAATAAAAAAATATATATGATTTATAACGTGTTAGAAAAGAAAATATAATGTTTTGGCTATAATTTTAAAGGTTTAATGGCATGAAGGTAATGTAAAGTTGGAGAAGTAAGTCGATTTAGTTTTGGGGTCACTGAAAATAAACTCTAGAGGACAAACCGGTGACATGGTTGGGAGGGCAAAGTAGGGCATAACATCTGCCTGAAAAGGGAAAGAAGTGGAGAAGGTATTTTGATTTGCACGTCGTTAGAGTGTAGTTTGTATTTTGTAATCGTAACCTCTTTATGTCCAGTGTAACCAGTGAGAGGGTTGGGACCTTCTGAGATATGACTCTCCGAAAAAAATAAATGAGCAAGTCGGAAACCCCGCTGGCCAATACGGTGGTAACATAAATGGCGGCCAAAGGGAAAGTAGTTTGGTACTAAATAGCGCCAAACTGAGTACTAAGAACATGTAGTCAGCTAGACGTGTAATCATAGCCTACTAGTTTATAATATTAATAGCCCAAGAACGAATCGCCAATCAGGTAGTTTAAAGTGTCGTCTTTTGAGTAGCCCATTTTAAGGAGTCTTAGAAAAGTAGTACCAAAGGGTGAAAATTTTAACTACAGGAGAAGCGTGGACTTCCATCAGTTCATTGAGATAGGTAACAATAGCTTAGTAAATTTTTATTCAAATTATCTAATTGTATTGTTAACGCCTTTCTTCGTTTGAGTTTTTTTTTTGTGTATAGTTTCAGCTTGGATATATTATTACGGTTGAATCCGCCGGTAACCGCCTGGTCGTAAATTTTGCGTATTTGCTTCAGGGTCCGATGTACCGAGATTCGCCGATAGGATTCTTGATAACACATAATTGGCGAGAATTCATAATTATGTCCGTATTAAAAACATCCTATAATAGTCATTTTAAAATTGTTTGAATTAATTTGTTTTACGTGCGAATCAAAATGTTATATTTATTTCTTTTCCTTATTGAGCTAATCGACAACCGCTCATTATCTTCATGCCAAACCTAAATGAAAAAAAACGCATATACATATAATAAACGAAAATATTAGAAATTAATTATATTTTACGTATTAGTTATTTAGCAACATTTGAATTAAGTTTAATTCAGGTTTTGTTTTTATATTATTAGAATTTTTTTTGTTTTATTTACCAAAAATCCTTTTTTTTAATTGGTTTATTTTTTTTTTTGTATTTTGGCTTTTCCAATTTTTTTTGCTTTTCTGATTTTGTGGTGCTAATCGTAACAAAATTGATAGGGAAAATAACTATTAAATCTCGGAGGTTATGTCCCAAATACCGCAGAGTACAGGGGCTATAAAGAAAGACAAAAAAATCAAGTTTCTCAGTTTAGAAAAAGAGATAGAGAAGTCTGTCTTGATTTTAGTAGACCTCTGGCATTTGGTAAGACATATAAGTCTAACACCCCTAGTAGAAAACCGAACACAAGCAGGGAAATCAATATGGCACAAGCTACAGGCTACACAGACCCTCAGTTCTACGATAAATCTCAGACGATTATCACGACGAACCCATCAACTAGTTCGGCTGTGAATATCGATGTACGAGAACAGGGAGCAACTGGATTACCACCACCGGTGGATAAACAAGCAGGAGTTCCAGAGACGAGCAGTGAGAGTCAAATAAATGATCTTAAAAGGCACATAGTGGATATAACCTCGTCTTTAAGTAAGCTATGCGTTGTTGTGCAAAATACCCAGCAGAATAATAAAAGAATCCTAGACGAAATAGTACCGACTTTGAGGAGAAATGGCAGTAACATGTATCCCTCACCCGCGACATCGTTACATTCTTCCAGAGATGTAGTAGAAAATAATGAAATTACGAATTCGTCCAGGACTGGCCCTAAGCTGAGGATAGATAAATGGGGGCTGGAATTCGATGGAAATAACAATAAACTGGCTGTAGAGGATTTTGTTTTCCGGGTGGAACGTTTGAGGAGACAATACGTAGTTTCATGGGAAGAGGTAATGGATAATTTCCATCTGCTAGTGAAAGGAGTAGCAGAAAAGTGGTACTGGCTATTTGTGCAAACAAAATTGGTTACTGAGTGGAGTACTTTAAAAGATGCCTTGTTAAAAGAGTACAGGTCCACCAGATCAAGTTTTGAATTGATGAGTGATTTGGTAGAGAGGAAGCAAAAGCCAGGAGAAGACATTGACGCTTTTTTCTTCACTATGATTCAAATGCGGTCTAGGTTGAATATTTCCATAGCTGAAAATGAGATGGTAAAGATGATAAAAAAGAATTTAAGAGAGGAAATCAGAGGTAGGGTTTACCCGATTAGTGTCAGCTCAGTGGAGGAACTTAGACAAGAATGCATAGAGGTCGAGAAAATATTCTGTCGAAAGGATTCGCGAGCTATGTCGTCATCTGCTCCAGGAAATCGTTATGCTAGGCATGTAAACGAAATTTATGAAACAGCATTCGATGAGCGAATGAACACAGCCGAGCCAGTTGATGAGGTAGCTGAAATCGAAGGTGGTATGGCAACAAATCAATTCGCCAGGAGACCGCTAGTATGTTGGAATTGCCATCAAAATGGCCATATATTTCATAATTGTCCGTCAGAAGAGAGAAAATTGTTTTGCTATGGATGTGGAATGCCAGACATAAAGGCTCCCAATTGCGAAAATTGTAAGTCCAGAAATTTTGCAGAAGCAAAGGATCAGCAGGGAACCGTCGCCTTATGCATCCCCCCCAGACAATGCAGAGGTAAAAGCTAAAAAAAAATAAATCTTGTAAGAAATGCAACAAAATTTAATAAATTTATTCCCCAAATGCGACATACATATTCCCTCACCGAACGCGAATTAAACTATCAGAAAGTCAGAGAAAAGATTTTTAATGAATCCATTAGTATAGTAAAACCAATTTCAAATAGAATTCAAAAATTAAGAACAAAATTTGCAGCAAAAAGGAAATTTCGAAAGGTGATAGTAGATAAAGGCAGTAGATATGATAAGTGATCCACGTGCTTATGCCATTATTAGGATAGGAGAAATAGAGATAAAGGGTTTATTGGATACAGACGCATCGGTCAGTTTATTAGGTTAAGGTTGCAGAGAACTGATATATGAATTAGGCGTTAATTTCAAACCAATATTTTCGGAAGTTTCGACAGCAGCAGGAAAAAAGCACAGATTATTGGGTAAAGTTGAGTTAGATATTACTTACAATAATAAAACAAAAAAAATAATATTTTACCTGTGCCCAGATTTGAATCAAGAGGCCTACCTTGGAGTAGATTTCTGGACAGTGTTCAATCTGGCACCTGAACTCTTTAGGATGGAAGAGTTAAATCTTGAAAAATTACAAGAAGATTTCAAGGTAGAGGACCATAGATCCAGTCGTCATATATTAGACTCAAAACAACATAAAATGCTACAAGAAGTAATAGAGCTGTTTCCAACTTTTGAAAAAAAATGGGTTAGGTTGCACTCCTTTAGAGAAGCATTCAATAAAACTGATAGAAGGTGCGGTGCCTTTTAAAGATCGTCACTACCCGCTATCTCCAGCAGTACAAGAAATCGTATATAAAGAAATAGATACAATGCTAGCGTTGAAAGTCATTGAAGAGAGCGAAGGTCCATGGTCAAATAGGACAACGATTGTTAGAAAGTCCGATAAAAATAGATTTTGCCTTGATGCCAGAAAGCTAAACAAAATTGCTATTAAAGATGCCTATCCTCTTCAAAATATTGATGGCATTTTAAGTCGAATCGATGAGACTTATTATATAAGTAGCGTCGATTTAAAATTTGTATTCTGGCAAATAGAGCTAGAGGAAGAGTGCAAACCATACACTGCGTTTACCGTAGCAGGTCGACCACTCTACCAATTTCGAGTTATGCCATTCGGTCTTTGCAATGCTGCTCAACGGTTATGTAGACTTATGGACAAAGTAATTCCTCAGAAACTCAAAGAAAATGTTTTCATATATTTGGACGATTTACTCGTGATCTCTGATAGCTTTGAGAAACATTTAAAGATATTGGAAGAAGTGGCGTTATGTTTAAAAAAAGCGAACTTGACAATAGGACTCCAGAAATCTAAATTCTGTTTTCAGCAACTTAAGTATCTCGGATTTATTATAGGCGGAGGAAGTCTTAAAACAGATCCAGAAAAAGTGCGGGCAATAAAAGAAATCAGGGTACCAAAATCACCCCGGGAAGTACGAAGTTTTCTTGAAACGGCAGGCTGGTACCGCCGATTTATTAAGGATTTTGCATCCATATCAGCTCCGTTAACCGACACACTTAAGAAAGCTAAAAGATTTGAAATGACTGCCGAAGCCATCCATGCATTTGAAAATCTGAAAAAAGTCTTGACTTCAGCGCCAGTCTTAAGACATGCAGATTTTAGTAAAAGATTTTGGACACAGTGCGACGCTTGTGATTACGGGATCGGGGCAGTCTTATATCAGCTGAATGATAAAAAAGAGGAACACCCGATAGCATTTTATAGCCAGAAATTGAATAAATGCCAGAGAAATTATACAGTGACGGAAAAAGAATGTTTGGCGGCAGTAATGGCAGTAAAAAAATTTCGCCCCTATATTGAAATGATGCCTTTTACCATTATCACGGATCACGCTAGTCTTAAGTGGGTAATGTCCCTGAAGGATTTGACTGGGAGGCTGGCACGGTGGTCACTCCAATTACAATCTTTCGATTTTGACATTGAACACCGAAAAGGTTCTGATAACGTAGTAGCGGATATGCTTTCAAGAATAGAAAAAGAGGAAATGAGTGCTGAAGAATTAAAATTAGAAGATATATTTGATTTCGAAACCATAGAATTTCAGAGTGAGGAATATTTGGACTTGATTAAGCACATTGATGCAAACAAAGACAGTTTACCAGATTTAAAAGTGGAAGATGGGATAGTGTATAGAAGAACGGATTACAATCGGGACAATGAAACAGAGTGTCCGTGGAAAATCTGGATTCCACCGAATATTACGCAACCTATAATTGAAAAAGCCCATGCGAGTCTAACTGCTGCTCATGGAGGAGTTGCAAAACACTAGAACGATTTAGAAGATTTTTTTATTGGCCAAAATTGTCCATTCAAGTGAAAGAGTACATAAAAAATGTCAGGTATGCAAGGAAATTAAGCCAACAAATCAAAATCTTAAACCGGAAATAGGAAACCAAGTCATCACAGATCGACCGTTTCAAAAATTATATCTAGACTTCTTAGGTAAATACCCAAGATCAAAAAGGAGAAATTGTTATGTTTTCATCGTGCTAGACCACTTTACAAAATATACCATTATCAAAGCAATGAAAGAAATGTAATAGAATTCCTGATTCAAGAAGTATTTCACAAATTTGGCGTCCCTGAAAAAATCCATACGGATAATGGCGTGCAATTTATATCAAAAGCTTTCCAAAATCTGTTAGATACATATAAAATACAGCACATAAGGACCCCAGTTTACCAACCAAGTAGTAATGCTTCAGAAAGGGTTAATCAGAGCATATTATCTGCAATAAGAGCCTATCTGAAAGATGATCACCGGGATTGGGATCTCTAACTATCAGAGATTGCATGTGCTTTGAGAAATTCATTTCACAGTGCTATAGGCTTCACCCCTTTCTTTGCATTATTCGGTGTCCATATCTACTCTAGTGGGGCAGATTACAAATTAAGCCGGCAACTTCAATCCATTACAGATCACCGTATCCTAGAAAAACCGAATGAGCGAATGGAATTCATAAGAGAGCAAATAAAAGACAACATGAACAAAGCTTATGAGAAGAGTGCCGCCAGATACAACAAAAGAGCTCGAAATGTAAAATTTGTTCCAGGCCAAGAAGCTTACCGCCGAAATATGGTACAGAGCAACTTTGCAAAGAACCTAAACGCAAAATTTTGCCGAAAATTTCTTAAGTGCAGAGTGGTTCGACCTGTGGGTAACAATATGTACGAACTCTAGACATTAGACGGGAAGACAATTGGTGTTTATCACATGAAATATATTAAAGTATGAATTGCTAATCTAAATTTAATTCAAGAATGTTTTTACTCGAAACTTGAGTGCAATAGTAGGACGTGAGACAGATTATTTTATTTCATGTAATTATACACTGAAATGCATGTTGTGTTGTCCCACTTTTATTAGATTTAGCAATTTTTTTTATCTGTGATAAACATACTTTAAGTACCTGATATACAAGTAAGGAAATGACTTAGAACTAGGATTGACATACCCTTTTTTTAGCGTTATTATTATGAAGCCAACCTGTGATTCATCTGTGATAATTCTGTTCGTGATGTCCCGTTTTTTTATAATTTAAGGTGCAATAGTCATAAAGTGGAGACAGTTTAAAGATAATTATTACCGGATTCAATAGTAAGAAAATCTGAAAAAGGGATACACAAAGTAAACACTTATACTATGGATGTATGACAGAATACTTCCCGTAAAACAGCGTTATACTATATATACCAGAAAGAAGAACACGTCGAAATAGAGTAATCTTTAAATTTCCAAACTCTTTTGTTTAAATAAAGAGCAGAGAGATAGCCAAGCCCCTAGAATAGTAGGAAAAAGATGAAGAGAGTAGAGGCATATCCATGTGAAACAAAGATCTGAAAGAAGAAAATAAAAAAAATTAAAAAGTACGCGAAATTTAATAAATTGATGACAAAAATATAATTTTTCAGAGTACATATACATACTAGAAGACGAAAGAAAAACATTTATTGAGAAATGCACAAATAATGTGCATATATACATACATAAGTATGGACATTACGAGTTTAGTAAAACTCTTGCCTTTTTGCGGGCGTTCGAAAATTAAGCACACTTTCGGTGTCCAATTGGTCCAAAAAAAGACCAATTACAAGAAATAAATGACAAAGATCTTTGTTGTGGGTCGCCACTACGATCATTCTTCTCGAAGAAAGATTAGCAGTTGGCTTATATCTTATGATGGGGGTGGTAGAAGTTCCCGACGTTGAAAACACTTTCCGATAAAACACCAACATACTTAATAGAGTGGGGGTATGACAATGTACCATGAATCCAAGATTTCCGAATTTTATGGGAAAATATGTTAAAAGCACAGTGGCCCGGCTAACTTGCTAGAAAATGAGACTTGTTTCAGGGTGTGGGAGTTCCCCACGTTGGACATCTGGAATCACATAAGGCCAATCAATTCCGCACATCGTTTTCTTCATCGACCGCTGTAGAACCCGGAGTTTTGTTGCGGGAGAAATGCAGATTAATATCTTTGCCACCTTTGGTCCCCGAGACACCTCTGTTTTTCCGGCGTAGACCTTTTGCTTGTGACTGGTTGATTAAGATTGAAATAAAATTAAAATTTGTTTGTTTGTTTATGTGAGGTTACTCCGTGCCACCTTGTTCTTACAAGGGATGGGAGATTTACTTGACCGAACACAAAGGGTATACCGCCATAAAAAAATTCCGTGTTAACTATTTTCGGGGCGGTGGTATGAAAAAACATCACTAATATAAATATTTTTTATAAATTCTGTGTGCATTGGTATGGTACAAATACCTTTTTATCGTGTAGTTTGAAACTTATATTTAATATCGAAAAATATACCAAGTGTTTGAAATAGATAGATATATTTTTATTTGAACTAAACTTGAGCGCAACTGGTAAAATGAAAACCTGCTTCATAAATAAAGCTACTTCATTAGCGCGGTGGAATAAAAATCATACCACATCCTTGCTGGGAATTCTATTAGGATATAAGAAAAAAAATTTCTTTTCCCTTTTTCCGTAAAGAGTTGAGCCTTCTCCGAGAAGATTCCAAACGACATATACCGTCGCATACGAAGCTGGAACTTCCAAATTCCTCTCCTTATTTATTTTCTCCAAAAATGAGTTTTTGTTTGGTTCTCCAACCAATATTCAATATATATTTTTCTTTATAAATTACAATTTATTTATAATCAATAAAAACACAACTTTTCACATGTAATAATAATTCTTCTTCTTGCGGCAGTCAAATTATTTTTTTTTAATGTGGATGCTGTTCACATTTGTTAGTGTAATACGGCGTAGTGTAATTACTGGTGTAGGTCAGGCCTACATATTAAAACCCAGAGATGTTAATTTCATTGAAGAAAATGCACTACCAAAGCCGTTAAGTTGGAAAAAAAAGGAAAAGTTTTTTTGTGAAGAATAAAAATAATGAAGGAAAATTTTACTTTCTATTTTCATGAGATTCTGGTAGAGGGAAATTTGAGCTAGGACAATTGGACAAGGATAAACTTTAGGAGCTAGGAAAAACAGGGTTTTCTAGAGAAACAAAAATGGTGGAAATGTTATATATATATTAGTCACAAGAAAAAAAAAATAAAACTAAGAAGTTTAGATAGAAATAAAAGATGGAGATTTGGAGGGAAAATCGAAACTTCTAGAAGCATTGGGAAAAACGGGATAAATGGAAAAGCTTGGGAAAGGTCTGGAAAATTTTGGAAAAAACTTAAGATGAATGGGAAAAAGGCATGGCATATTGGTATAGAGGAAATTTATTAGAGAGTAGTCATAATAAAAATTTCAAAGTGAACGCACACCAGAAAAATAAAAATAAAAAAAAGTTTTCATACATACACACGGGAGAAGTTACCAGTTAAATTAATTTTCTAGCGTGAAAAAAAATAAATAAAAGGAAATGTTAGTATACATATATAGAAATAGAATAAAAAGAAAAGTGTTTAATTTAATATACTTTTATAGTTCGGAAGGTGTGTGAACAAATCCTTGTTGTTTGAAGGATTCAGATAGGTGAAACTCCATCAAAAACTGGCTAGGGGAAAGAGAAGGTTGATAGACGAGAACCGAGAAGAAATTTAAAGGCGTAAGCACTCCAGGTTTTCCAAGCCCCTAATCAAACTAATAGCCAGGTAAACCTTTTACTTAAAGAAAAAAAAGGAGAAAATTCTAAGGATTCTTTTGTGTGGTAAAGCCAAAAAAATTTGCTACCAATATAAAAAGAAAAAAAATTTAAATTGATTAAGGAAAATCACACATATGTGTATGTATTTTAAAAAAATTTTTTTTACCAAAATAAGTTTTAATAGTACGTGTTGTATTTATATTTTTTATTTTATGTTTTTAATTGTTTAAAAATATTACAATTCCGCACAAAAAAATAAGGTACCATAGTGCGTCGCGCCTAAAAGTAGTGTTAGTTTTTTTTGAGTGTGGACTTTATTTCTTCGCGAGATTTGAGCTACATACCCTTAGAGGGCAGTTAATAAACAAAAGAAAATAATTTTTGCCGGAAGCAGGAAAGATAAATAAAAGCCCAACATCTTATCTTCATTAATAAAAAGGAATTAAGGCACTAAACTTTTATAACCCTACAACAAAAAAGTTAGGAGACAGTACTAGCCTCAGGGAGCTCCTTTAGGTAAGATATGTTCGCCGCTTTTACATAGGGAGGAATTAGGCCTTAAGTCTGTATATGAGTGAAGGTAAAAAGGAAGATTAAAAAAGTGTTTGACTAAATATAATAATGATTAGAATTCGAAAATATTATAAAATAAAGTTTTACGAAGAAATAATGTGAATACTCGAGGAAAATAGAAATAAGAGTAAAATTAAGTAATTGTATATGTATATGTTTTGTAAATTAGATTATAGAATTTTAAAATTATATAAATTAATCAGAGAAAAAGGAATAAAATTATCGAATTGTAGATTAGAAAAGAAAAAAACTAAAGTAAAGGAAACAAAGAAATTAAAAATAAAAATAGTGTAAGAAAAAGTTTGTATAGGTTTTAGTGTTCTTAAAATAAAAAAATATATATGATTTATAACGTGTTAGAAAAGAAAATATAATGTTTTGGCTATAATTTTAAAGGTTTAATGGCATGAAGGTAATGTAAAGTTGGAGAAGTAAGTCGATTTAGTTTTGGGGTCACTGAAAATAAACTCTAGAGGACAAACCGGTGACATGGTTGGGAGGGCAAAGTAGGGCGTAACATCTGCCTGAAAAGGGAAAGAAGTGGAGAAGGTATTTTGATTTGCACGTCGTTAGAGTGTAGTTTGTATTTTGTAATCGTAACCTCTTTATGTCCAGTGTAACCAGTGAGAGGGTTGGGACCTTCTGAGATATGACTCTCCGAAAAAAATAAATGAGCAAGTCGGAAACCTCGCTGGCCAATACGGTGGTAACACATTGTAGAAACATCTCTTACAATAGACAATATTGTTGCCAAAGAAAATAGTTTGAATTCTCGAACTGGATTAATGATAGTGCCCATTTCAAAAGCCTCTTTAAGTCCAAGAGCCGGGCGCGCTCGACGTACTTCTCCTGGTAAATGCTTTCGTTTATATACTGCTTGGGCGTATAAGCATGAACTGGAAGATAATACTGTGCCTGAATATCAACGTGTAAATTTGGGAAATGCTGTTTTAATGCTTAAAGCATTGGGCGTAAGTGATTTGATACATTTTGATTTCCTTCATCCACCGCCTCACGAAACTTTGGTGTTAGCTTTGGAGCACGTGAGCTTATGCACTGGATAAGCTTCACACGCAAAATCGATGGTATGAAATTGTTAATAAGTCTAAAATATTTAACAATGGATGGTACGCAATTTCCAAGAGGTAAAGTAATTTTTTATACTAGAAAATAAGTATAACTTTCTGCTCCCCGGCTGTTGTGCTTAAATTTAGATACATATGTATGTATGTACCCTTAATTATGAAAGTTGGCTATGTAAGACGTATGCATTTTTGCTTCGAAATTTTTAATAAATCGCAAAAAAACTTCAATAAATATTAAATAGATTTATATTAATATAATCTACTAAATAAGGTTACCAAAGCCCACAATATGCCACTCAACAAATTCCAAAAACAATCGGAACAACAAATGTTACCGGCAGTTTTGCCAAATGCAACGGTAATGCCGCCGACATTGCCGTCCAACAGCAAATCCAACAACAGCAGCAGATACCATATTTAATGGCTCAAAAAGTTGCAATGCCTGTAATTGATGATACTGACCATCGCTATGCTGAGCATGATGTACATTATTGAGTTGCTTTCTCTTTTTAGTGCTCTTGATTTTATGAGAACACTGAAACTGGTATTCAATTTTATCAAAAGCATGCAACAGCATTTGTTTATCTGCCAATCGAGGGCATTAGTTATTATAGTGTCGAGGAAGACCGATTGACAATTCGTCGGTTGGTTATTGGTAGACTTGTATCCAACAGCTGTTCTTGAACTAGTTTGAGAGCGTTTGAATTCAAAGTGGTTTCCAACCCATTTAATTTACATTAACGTTTTTGTGCAAATGGTGGCTTAATGACGGATAATAGGGTTTCTTCTGGCTAAAAATGGGAGGGGTAAATATTACCAGTAATGGGCAATAGAAGGAAATCACAATGGACCCAGTTGGGTCTCCGAGTGGAGGTGCGGTAGGCACCACCCTTCCTACCCTAACCTAACCTTTTGTGCACATGACTTGTACACTATTAAGAGAATTTTTTATTAAATATTTTCTTTTTATTGTATGAATACTGAAAACTCATTCTCTCAATCTTCCCAATCTTCTTACCTCTATCAAAAATACAACAAAATTTAAATAAAACAATTGGATTATTTTTAACTTGAATAAAGGCTCAAATCAAAATAATACTTAGTGTTTTTATGGGAATTGATAACATTTAAGCTAAATTTTTTTTAAACGCACTAATAATCCCAAATTATTATTTTACTTATTAAGTAAAATATTTATTATTATTATTTAAGTATATATTTTTAATAAACAAAGTATTTTATTAAACTCATTTTATACTTGTAATATACATACTTATATTGGCCTTGAGGCTACATGTATTACTGAATTTAATAATAAATGAAATGAAAAGAAAATTCGTTTTATTTTACAAAATCAGGCTATCACTCTACTGAAATACTTTATGTATTTGAAAACTGTTTCTCTTATTTGCGTTGTTGGAACAAATCAAGTTTATACAGTAAGGGACAAAATTGTTCACAGAAAAAAGGAAAATATATTCTATACAAAAAATTTTTGTTCATAATACATCTGTCAACTCTTAAAATTGTACATATTGAGTGCCATGTTGTTTAATGTTGTATGACATATCTGTTTCGGAAATACCGTTATGTTTGTATTTATTATAAAGTTAAAAAAGAAAACACACGTGTGAACAATTTTGTCCCTTATAAAATAAGGTATACATAAAATTAGTAACTTTTTAATTACTCTTAATTGATTTTCTGTGGATTTGGTCTTAAGTAAATAAAATATGTCTAAAATTGTTTTAAAACTAAATCTTAAATAATAGTGTGCTTAGATTTAAAATTTTTATAATGCCAATCCCTGTGAAAGCTTCTTTGAAGAAAAATATTGTCAAAGATTTAACTGAAGGGTTCACATATCATACAACTGCCCAAAATTATAAAATTTTAATTGGATTAGTAAATAAAATAGAAAAATAAATAAAGATTTTTGGGTAAAGGTTCCCTGATGATCTGCATTAGCAACAGTGAAATGCGCATAGGATCCAGCTAAACCCCTCAATAATCAATTTAAATGTATTTTTAATAAAAAAGTTATTTTACTAATTAAGTAAAATAATAATTTGGGATTATTAGTGCGTTAATAAACGTTAAACTTAAATTGTAGCAATACCCAAAAATAAAACACTAATTATTAACTTGACTGCACCAGGTCAAAAATACTTGTGTGGCAACACTCTATTCTTATATAGCTGTTGTTGTTTTTTTTATTTATTTTGTTTACATACTTTTTACAACTACAACTAGAGCTGAAAAAAAGTCAGCCAATGTAGTAAAGTAAGAAAATAAAAAACATGTTGATTATTGAGTTCTTGTTTCAACTTTGTTATTTGTTGTACTTCTCATTTGTTTAAATGAAAGTTTATAACATAATAACTCTAGTTGTTCTAAGATTTTTGGGTAAAGGTTCCCTGATGATCTGCATTAGCAACAGTGAAATGCGCATAGGATCCAGCTAAACCCCTCAATAATCAATTTAAATGTATTTTTAATAAAAAAGTTATTTTACTAATTAAGTAAAATAATAATTTGGGATTATTAGTGCGTTAATAAACGTTAAACTTAAATTGTAGCAATACCCAAAAATAAAACACTAATTATTAACTTGACTGCACCAGGTCAAAAATACTTGTGTGGCAACACTCTATTCTTATGTAGCTGTTGTTTTTTTATTTATTTTGTTTACATACTTTTTACAACTACAACTAGAGCTGAAAAAAAGTCAGCCAATGTAGTAAAGTAAGAAAATAAAAAACATGTTGATTATTGAGTTCTTGTTTCAACTTTGTTATTTGTTGTACTTCTCATTTGTTTAAATGAAAGTTTATAACATAATAACTCTAGTTGTTCTAAGATTTTTGGGTAAAGGTTCCCTGATGATCTGCATTAGCAACAGTGAAATGCGCATAGGATCCAGCTAAACCCCTCAATAATCAATTTAAATGTATTTTTAATAAAAAAGTTATTTTACTAATTAAGTAAAATAATAATTTGGGATTATTAGTGCGTTAATAAACGTTAAACTTAAATTGTAGCAATTCCCAAAAATAAAACACTAATTATTAACTTGACTGCACCAGGTCAAAAATACTTGTGTGGCAACACTCTATTCTTATATAGCTGTTGTTGTTATTTACATTTATTTTCTTTACATACTTTTTACAACTACAACTAGAGCTGAAAAAAAGTCAGCCAATGTAGTAAAGTAAGAAAATAAAAAACATGTTGATTATTGAGTTCTTGTTTCAACTTTGTTATTTGTTGTACTTCTCATTTGTTTAAATGAAAGTTTATAACATAATAACTCTAGTTGTTCTAAGATTTTTGGGTAAAGGTTCCCTGATGATCTGCATTAGCAACAGTGAAATGCGCATAGGATCCAGCTAAACCCCTCAATAATCAATTTAAATGTATTTTTAATAAAAAAGTTATTTTACTAATTAAGTAAAATAATAATTTGGGATTATTAGTGCGTTAATAAACGTTAAACTTAAATTGTAGCAATTCCCAAAAATAAAACACTAATTATATTTTTATTTATTTTTTTATATTTATCTATTTATTTGCAATACAGAGAAAGCCCATATGGCTAATTATAAATGTATTGAATTAGTAAAAATTAAAAATTTAAGTTAACTACAATTTTAAATTTACTACATTTCATAGGTTTTTGTAATAATTTCAATTATATCGAGCCATATTTCGATTTTGCTTATAAGTAGAATAAGAGTAGTAAAATAATTGAAGTTCAGTTGGGAAGACACTCCAATTATGGTGTACTATTTTAACAAAAGATGATGAACGAGAATTATACTCCTCGTTTCAAGAAATGCAGTTTCATCTTTTTCCTCTGGCCATAAAACTGTTTTAATAAAACAATCAGATTTTTAGGTGTTTCGTCTGAATTAATTTTTACATGAACATGGTTCAGTATGTTACATTCTGAACAACATAAGCTTTTTCTTTTTAGACCGTATTTTATATGAATGAAACAATTTGATCTATAAAATCATTATTGTATATCTAACTTACTTTTAAAATATTTATAAGCGCTAAAAGTCATTTCTACTACAACATTTCAACATGGTAATGTTAATAGTCTTAGAGAAAATATTGACAGTATTAGAAATGGATTATGATTAGTTGAATTTCTATAATTATAAACTTCAATCCAAAATTGACCAGTTTTGAGCAAATTTTTCCATTTATATATCCCTAAATTTCTGATACTTCGTTCTATTTCTTCAATTTCACCATCCCAGCAAAAATTACCACTTCCCAGAAGAGTTTTTGTAAGCCAGCTAGAAGCAATGCATTCAGTTTCCAAAAAGCCGTTCATTTTTTGCTTTACTAATTCCATTTACAGAAGCAATAATGTGTAGTTTTTGTGTACTTAGATGCAAAAGTTACTGGTGTACATTTTCTTACTTTTGTCCACTTTGTTAGAGAGCCTTACGTTAGTACTTTTCAGAAGCATTTTTGAAAGCTTTCGTTATCAAGAAAGCAATACATTGCTTCCCTCAGTGGTTAGTAATTAGATTATTGTAATTAAGTTATTTTATAACGTGTATGGTATCCTCTGTAATTGCTAGAAATATATTATTTTTTCTCACTATGAAAGATAAAGTTTTTCTTCCTTCATATTTCACCAAGCTGAATTAACATTCTGCAAAGGAAACTTTGCATGTCTAAAAGGGGTGAAAGCAGATCGTTTTTGAAATTGAAAATAAAGCCACCACACTTTAACAAATTAATATTTAGTAGATTTGTAAAACGCACTAAAATCAAAGGTGAAAAGCAGTAGTATATTTATGGGCATTCTGGCACACGTGTATTTTCTCCATAAGGATCATTCTAATTAGAATATTTATGGGCATTCTGGGACACGTATATTTTTCCATAAGGATCATTCTATTAGAAAAAAAATTCTAATTGGATCTAATTAGAATAGTAGATTATTCTAGTTAGATCTAATTAGAATGATCTACTATTCTAATTAGTATATATATGTGCATTCCAATACATGTATTTTCCCATAAGGACGGATATTCCAATACATGTATTTTCCCATTAGGAAGGATATTCCAATACATGTATTTTCCCATTAGGAAGGATATTCCAATACATGTATTTTCGCATAAGGACGGATATTCCAATACATGTATTTTCTCATAAGAAAGGATATTCTAATACATATATATTCCTACAACAAAGTTAACTTCAAATGAGAATATATATTTTTCTCATAAAAAGTTTAACGAAGACATTTTCGTAAATGGAACAATTCGAATGAGATTCTCATTTGAGTAATTGTATTAAAATGAGAATTCGATTGACTCACAAATATGTATATAAAAGACCAATTAGAAATTAGTTTTAGTTATTGTTATTCAAAGATCCTTGAAATTACGTTCAACAACAATGGTAAGAATGAAGTTTAACATAACATTAGAATTTTTTTATTTATTATATGAAAGTTTAAGAAATACATATAAAATTTAACTAATTTTTTTGTTTGTTTTTAGATCTATCAACAAATAATTAACATTGCGCAAGGAATAAAATCTGAATACACAAAAATTGATGATATTCCCTTAAATGAACCTTACAAGATTTTAAATTTTAAATGGAAGGTTACACAATATGGATCCAAAGTTATTGCATATTTAAAAAACAACAAGTGGTTTTATCTTCCGCAAAGAATCGTTAAATATTTAAACAGAGAGGATCCTTACTTATCAAAAATGAATGACAAAATTTGGACAATTATTTACAAAGGTACCTTCACAAATCCGCCTAAAAAAGAGGGACACAATGGCTCTTATTCACAGCACTCCAGATGGGACTTCTTGAAAATACTTTTATTTTTTTTTCCTTTTGATTATCACTACTTACATATGTATTATATATAACTACTACTAAGCTTATGTCCGACATTGGTCGGGCCTAATTATATTTTTTAGATTTAAGATTTGAATACTTATTGTTAGTTCATATATGAAGATACAATAAATAAAAATTCATGCAAAAAAAAAAAAAATTATTTACAAAGGACGTCAATCACCAAATGGTTCAGCAATATTCGAACTAAACTATAGCTAAATTTTTATTTGTCATAAGAAATTTTATGTAGTTACACAATTTTTAAAACAATAAATATATTTAGTAAAGTGAAGTGACCCCTATTATTTATTGATTTTTGTTTTTATGTTAAACATGCACATGCACGTTAACAAAGTGAATTTGAAATCCATTTCAGGAAAATTTAGTTCAAAAAAATTAAAATAAAATGCATATATTTCAAATTCATTTAAATTTTATGAAAATGAGAGTTTATGCTTAAAATAAGTTATCTTATATATTTTTATTTTAAAAAAAGGATAGGACATTTAAAAATTTGATGAAAGTTAAACATGCATGTACAAGACATGAAATTTAAACATGCATGTGCAAGACACATGGTCATATGTATATGTATGCATTACAAGTTTTTATTACTTTTTGCACTTATATAGAAATTTTCAAAATTCTCACCAAAAAAATAAATTACATGAAAAAATATTCCTATAAGGAAGGATATTTCCATTGCATGTAGTGCGTAAGCATGCTTTTGCATGCTTTTTCATGTCACAGCATTTAGATGTACTTTGCTTTACTCTAATTTTCATTTTAAGAGAGAAAAAAAGGATAGGACATTTAAAAATTAACATGCACATGCAAGACACATGATATTAAGTATTTTTAAAGTATTAAGAACGAGAGACATGCGTATGCATGCTTTTTGCGCGTGTAGATTTACGTGGGTGCGTTGGTGAAATTTACATTTTATTTGTTCTGAGAAAAAGGGTATGCGAAAAACTGATTACAAAAAAATATATTTCATGAAGGACAAACAAATCTAATTTTCATTTTTAAGAAAAAGGATAGGACATTAAAAATTAACATGCACATGCAAGACACATGATATTAAGTAGTAAGCATGCTTTTCCATGCTTTTTCATGTCACAGCACCTATATGAACTTTGCTTTACTCTAATTTTCATTTTAAGAGAAAAAAAAAGGATAGGACATTTAAAAATTAACATGCACATGCAAGACACATGATATTAAGTAGTAAGCATGCTTTTGCATGCTTTTTCATGTCACAGCACCTATATGTACTTTGCTTTACTCTAATTTTCATTTTAAGAGAGAAAAAAAGGATAGGACATTTAAAAATTAACATGCACATGCAAGACACATGATATTAAGTATTTTTAAAGTATTAAGAACGAGAGACATGCGTATGCATGCTTTTTGCGCGTGTAGATTTACGTGGGTGCCTTGGTGAAATTTACATTTTATTTGTTCTGAGAAAAAGGGTATGCGAAAAAACTAATTATAAAAAAAATATCTTTCTATGAAGGACAAACAAATATTTTTCCTTTATTGCTTAAACTCACTAATTTACAAGATCATAAATATAGATAAATATGAAGATTTTCCAATTACAGGTAATTTTCTATAGATGAATGTATGCATATATTGCGTGTAGAAAAAAAAGTATAAAATAAAACATTTTTCTGAACAAAATTCTAGTCTTGTGACATTATTCAAAAACGAAGTGTTGTGTGAAAAAAAAAGAAAACTCGAAATTTTTATTGTTATATACATATGTGTATAGATTTAAATATTTTTAATTCATAATAGGTAAGTTAAATAATTTTAAAAATAGTAAGCATTGATTTCTAACGTTTAACGTTTTACACAAACAGTCTGTAAATTTGTTTTATACATTTTTAGTATATTTAAAAACGTTTATACAAAAATAAAATGATATCGAATTTAGAATGCAAAGAATGCAAAAGAGCTTTCCTAACTGAGGAAAATTACAGAGAGCACGAACGAAGTCATGCTTCAAGCTCCAGTCGTGTAAAGCTTGTAAAAAGTGCGTTTAAAAAAAGACTTGTGACACTTGTTTACATAAACGACAACGAGGAATGCCTCCTCCCAGAGGTGTTTATGAAAGAAGCTGTGGAGTCATTAAAAAAAGAAGTTGACTACTTTTTAAAAAATAATGGTGCTCTAAAATATAATATGGAGATGTATGGCTTATAGGTATGCTTGTCCCAAAATGAGCGACCTAGAAAATACACCAATAGAGGTAAAAAATTTCCAAACCAAAATGAAAGAAGTTTTCGATATTGATGAATTCACAAATGAATATTTCACTAATATTCAAAATATATTAACAAAGATGGAAGAGTTTCAAGAGCGGGATAGTGGTTGGACTCTAGTTCAACTTTTAGAACTTCACCTGAACTAAAATAAATATCAACCACTGAAAGGTTCTAGTTTTATAGCTCTCCCGCCTAAACTGATGTCAAAAAAAGCATGTATAAATGTACAAAATGATGATGATTTTTGTTTCAAATGGGCAATTTTATCAGCCATATCAACTCATAGAAATGCGCAACGAACTAGTATTTATGGGATCAGCATTGCTGATGAGATAATAAATCTAAATGGATTTTCTTTAAATTTTAGTGGGTTATGCTTCCCACTTAAAATAAAAAATATACACATTTTTGAGACCAATAATCCTAATATTAGTATAAACGTTTTTGTCTATGAGATGGAAAAAGACTTAGTTGTTGGCCCATATTACAAAACAAAAGCAATAAAATCTAAGCATATACAGCTATTGTTTTTACAGAAAGATAATGGAGGAAATATAGTTTCACACTATGTATATATCAAAAATATTTCAAGGTAAATATGATTATTATAAAAAAAAAAAAAAAATCATAATAATTATATGTTTAATTTTTATATTTATTTTACATAGATTGATTCGATCACAACAAACTAGCCATCATGGAAGCATTATTCTCTGTGATGACTGTTTACAGAGTTTCCATTATCAACAAGACTTAGAAAAACATCGACAGCATTGTAAAAGACAGGTTTCTTATGCCCCCCAACAAGATAAGTCAATATTAGAATTTAATAATTATAATAATAGTATAAATGTACCTTTTGTAATATACGCTGATTCGGAATGCATATTTGAAAATATTCAAACTTGCATTCCGCGTGGTGATGTTTCGTCAACAACATTAGTTGATAGACATATTCCCTACGCAATGTCGTATTTTATTAAATGTAGTTTTAATGACAAATTAAACAAGTTACGTACCTTTAAAGGATTAGAATCGGCTAAACTATTTATAGAAAGTTTAATTCGGGATATAAGAGATTTAAATAATAATTATTTGACAAAAGTAAAACCATTGACCCCATTAACTGAAGTGGAAAATTTAAACTTCCATGCTAATAATATATGCCACATTTGCTCTAAAATAATTTTAGATGAATCAAAAGTTAGAGATCATTGTCATTTGACTGGTAAATATAGGGGGGTTGCACATAGTTCTTGTAATCTTAATTATAAAGTACCGAAATTTGTCCCGGTTATTTTTCACAATTTTTCTAGTTATGACTGTCACTTATTTGTGAAGGAGCTAAATAATATAAATGATGGTCCAATTAATATCATTCCACTCAATAAAGAGCTATATATATCACTCTCTAAAACCATAAGCGACAACAATAATGGTAATATAGAAATTCGATTTTTAGATTCCTATAGATTTTTACAATCAAGCTTAAATGATTTAGTTAAAAATTTAGGTAAGCAGGATTTGAAAATAGTTAAATCAATGTTTGGTGAAAATGAAAGTAAATTTAATTTACTTGTTAGAAAAGGTGTCTTTCCATATAGTTATTTAAATTCTATCGAAAAACTCACAGAAACTTCTCTACCGAATATTGAGAATTTTTATAATAAATTAACAGATGAAGATTGTTCTCAAGAAGATTACACACATGCGAAAGAGGTATGGAGTACTTTTGAGTGTACAACTTTAGAAGATTATTTAATTTTATATTTGAAAACTGATGTCTTGTTATTAGCTGATGTTTTCGAAAACTTTAGATTTCTTTGCAATGATATTTATAAACTAGATCCTTGTTATTACTATACCGCTCCAGGATTTTCTTGGGACGCAATGTTAAAAATAACAGATATTAAATTAGAGTTATTGAGCGACATAGATATGATTTTATTCATACAAAAGGGGATAAGGGGAGGAATAGTACAATGTTCTCAACGACATGCCATTGCAAACAATAAATATATGAGTGATTACAATGAACATCTTCCATCTAAATATTTAATGTATTTAGATGCAAATAATTTATATGGTTGGGCAATGTCTGAAGCTGTACCAGAAGGTAATTTTGAATGGGAAACAGACATTGAAAATTTTTGTTTGGATACTATACCAGAAGATTCAACTACTGGATATATATTAGAAGTAGATTTGACGTATCCAATAGAAATTCATGATATTCATAATAACTTACCATTTTGTAGTGAAAATAAAAATCCTCCAAATTCTAAGGAAAAGAAATTAATTTGTGATTTAAATGATAAAAATGAATATGTAATACATTACAAAAACTTACAACAATGTTTAAAACATGGGTTGAAGTTAAAAAAAATTCACCGAATTTTGAAATTTAAGCAATCAACATGGTTAAAGCCATATATTTCATTAAACAATTTACATAGAACTAATGCAAAAAACTCTTTTGAAAAAAATTTCTTTAAGTTACTAAATAATGCTGTCTACGGTAAAACGATGGAAAACGTTGACAAGCGTAAGAATATAAAAATTGTTAATCGGTGGGAAAGCATTGGAAAGAAAATGGGAGCTCATGCCCTTATTGCCAAACCAGAATTTCATTCCTTTAGCATATTTCAAGAAAACATGATAGCAGTGGAGCTAAACAGAAGTTATTTGTTTTATAATAAACCCATTTATTTAGGATTTACAATCCTAGAACTTTCAAAGTGGAAGATGTATAACTTTCATTATGATTATATGCTTTTAAAATATAACATCAAAGCAGATCTAAACTATATGGATACAGATTCGTTTATATACACAGTAGAAACTGATGATTTTTATAAAGACATAATAAACGATATTGATACACACTTTGATACATCAGATTATGAAGCGAATAATAAGTTTGGTATTCCACAGAAAAATAAAAAAAAATTAGGTATGATGAAGGATGAAAATAATGGTAAGTTAATGAAGGAATTTGTGGGTCTAAAAGCAAAAATGTATGCATTCAAAACGATAGATATGAATGAAATCAAAAAGGTTAAGGGCATTAAAAGTAATATAACTAGAAATTTAAGTCTATTAGATTATAAAAACTGTTTATATAATAAGAAAATATATTATGGAAATATGTATATTTTTAAATCCAAACTTCATGATTCTCTAATAAATAAGATATCTTTAAGTTATCTAGATAATAAAAGGATTGTATATAATAATGTGAATACACTTGCTTGGGGGCATTACAAAGAAGAATTTATCAATGAAAGAGATGATGATTTTGTAATGGAAACTTATAATAGAGATAATCAAAACACAACTAATTGTATTATAGATCAATTTTTAAATGATGATGATGATGATTTTGTAATGGAAATTGATAATAGAGCTAATCAAAACACAACTAATTGTATTATAGATCAATTTTTAAATGATGATGATGATTTTGTAATGGAAATTGATAATAGAGCTAATCAAAACACAACTAATTGTATTATAGATCAATTTTTAAATGATGACGATGATGATTTTGTAATGGAAATTGATGATAGAGATAATCGTAATACAACTAATTATATTATAGATCAATTTTTAAATGATGATGACGATATTTTTATGCAAATTGAATGTTAATTTTATTTATTTATTAAAATTTTGTTTTATAAATTCAAATTATATTGTAATTCAAAACGACATCGTTAATTAATAAGAAAAATATAAATAAACTTTAACGTATCCGTTTGTGGATATATTTATATAAATATTTGTTTGAATTATTTTAAATTACATTTATTAACTAAGAATTTTAAACATAGGTGGCCACAATTAAGTGTATTAAAGTTTTGTTTTCGCTCATAATTATATTTAATGGGTATCTTTAAATAATTAACAAGTTCAATTGGAGGTTGTAAGTTTCCAAAGCTATCAAAATATTCTTTATAGTTATGATTTTTATAATAGGCTACCCAGTGAGTTCCAGCACAACGAGAGTTATCTAGATTAACAATACCACATTCTTGAACTAATGGTTTTTTAGGCAAACGATCTCGCATAAACACACCTCTAAAATTTTCGAGTTTTTTACCATATTTTATTAAATCTAGATCAGTTAATGGTCGATTGGGTAGGTTATCTAAAAGTTTTTTGGAATCGGTTTATAATACAGTCCATATCCAGATTTATATGGTTTAAGATATAAGCCTTTTCCCATAGCAATTGATTCCATGTGTCTATTATGCCGAGTAGCCTCGGCTAGTTGTTCTTTTCCATTTTTAATATCATTTACAGCCTTAATAATAGACGATCCACCCATAGCCAAACCACCAAGTGCGGATAAAGCTGTTAGGATTGGAATTAGTGGAAGAAATCCACCGATTTTGGGCATTGGTATAACTCTCGGTATCACAATATTAGCCCTCTTCTTCCCTTTGAAGTTCGAAGTAATGGATTTTAACGCAATTTTAACAGCAGCCTTTAAATTGTCTGGTTTTTCATTTCTCAAGAGGTTAATAGTATTTTTAACAGCTTTTTAAAACAATTTTCTATCACATGTTTTTTTCATTTGACTCTTTTTTTTCTGTGACTTTTTAGATTTATGAATTTTTATATTGTTCATAAATAATCCGAATTTAAGTTTTGATTTCATAGCGTTTTTTACGAACCAAGCGTTAGCCTTTTCTTTGAAATCACTATCTTTAGATTTCACTTGTTGCCAAGCTTTTTCAACTAAAATTTTATCCGCTTTATGTCTCTTATTAATATCGCTTGTTTCTGAATATGTAATATCGTGTTCCCTACACGCTGCATCCAATGAATTTATTCCCTTATCACCTCTTGCTAAACGTTTTTCAAGTTTTGTTCCAGGTCCACACCAAACATTGATTTAACTATTTTCAAATCCTGCTTACCTAAATTTTTAACTAAATCATTTAAGCTTGATTGTAAAAATCTATAGGAATCTAAAAATCGAATTTCTATATTACCATTATTGTTGTCGCTTATGGTTTTAGAGAGTGATATATATAGCTCTTTATTGAGTGGAATGATATTAATTGGACCATCATTTATATTATTTAGCTCCTTCACAAATAAGTGACAGTCATAACTAGAAAAATTGTGAAAAATAACCGGGACAAATTTCGGTACTTTATAATTAAGATTACAAGAACTATGTGCAACCCCCCTATATTTACCAGTCAAATGACAATGATCTCTAACTTTTGATTCATCTAAAATTATTTTAGAGCAAATGTGGCATATATTATTAGCATGGAAGTTTAAATTTTCCACTTCAGTTAATGGGGTCAATGGTTTTACTTTTGTCAAATAATTATTATTTAAATCTCTTATATCCCGAATTAAACTTTCTATAAATAGTTTAGCCGATTCTAATCCTTTAAAGGTACGTAACTTGTTTAATTTGTCATTAAAACTACATTTAATAAAATACGACATTGCGTAGGGAATATGTCTATCAACTAATGTTGTTGACGAAACATCACCACGCGGAATGCAAGTTTGAATATTTTGAAATATGCATTCCGAATCAGCGTATATTACAAAAGGTACATTTATACTATTATTATAATTATTAAATTCTAATATTGACTTATCTTGTTGGGGGGCATAAGAAACCTGTCTTTTACAATGCTGTCGATGTTTTTCTAAGTCTTGTTGATAATGGAAACTCTGTAAACAGTCATCACAGAGAATAATGCTTCCATGATGGCTAGTTTGTTGTGATCGAATCAATCTATGTAAAATAAATATAAAAATTAAACATATAATTATTATGATTTTTTTTTTTTTATAATAATCACATTTACCTTGAAATATTTTTGATATATACATAGTGTGAAACTATATTTCCTCCATTATCTTTCTGTAAAAACAATAGCTGTATATGCTTAGATTTTATTGCTTTTGTTTTGTAATATGGGCCAACAACTAAGTCTTTTTCCATCTCATAGACAAAAACGTTTATACTAATATTAGGATTATTGGTCTCAAAAATGTGTATATTTTTTATTTTAAGTGGGAAGCATAACCCACTAAAATTTAAAGAAAATCCATTTAGATTTATTATCTCATCAGCAATGTTGATCCCATAAATACTAGTTCGTTGCGCATTTCTATGAGTTGATATGGCTGATAAAATTGCCCATTTGAAACAAAAATCATCATCATTTTGTACATTTATACATGCTTTTTTTGACATCAGTTTAGGCGGGAGAGCTATAAAACTAGAACCTTTCAGTGGCTGATATTTATTTAAGTTCAGGTGAAGTTCTAAAAGTTGAACTAGAGTCCAACCACTATCCCGCTCTTGAAACTCTTCCATCTTTGTTAATATATTTTGAATATTAGTGAAATATATGCATTTGTGAATTCATCAATATCGAAAACTTCTTTCATTTTGGTTTGGAAATTTTTTACCTCTATTGGTGTATTTTCTAGGTCGCTCATTTTGGGACAAGCATATAAGCCATACATCTCCATATTATATTTTAGAGCACCATTATTTTTTAAAAAGTAGTCAACTTCTTTTTTTAATGACTCCACAGCTTCTTTCATAAACACCTCTGGGAGGAGGCATTCCTCGTTGTCGTTTATGTAAACAAGTGTCACAAGTCTTTTTTTAAACGCACTTTTTACAAGCTTTACACGACTGGAGCTTGAAGCATGACTTCGTTCGTGCTCTCTGTAATTTTCCTCAGTTAGGAAAGCTCTTTTGCATTCTTTGCATTCTAAATTCGATATCATTTTATTTTTGTATAAACGTTTTTAAATATACTAAAAATGTATAAAACAAATTTACAGACTGTTTGTGTAAAACGTTAAACGTTAGAAATCAATGCTTACTATTTTTAAAATTATTTAACTTACCTATTATGAATTAAAAATATTTAAATCTATACACATATGTATATAACAATAAAAATTTCGAGTTTTCTTTTTTTTTCACACAACACTTCGTTTTTGAATAATGTCACAAGACTAGAATTTTGTTCAGAAAAATGTTTTATTTTATACTTTTTTTTCTACACGCAATATATGCATACATTCATCTATAGAAAATTACCTGTAATTGGAAAATCTTCATATTTATCTATATTTATGATCTTGTAAATTAGTGAGTTTAAGCAATAAAGGAAAAATATTTGTTTGTCCTTCATAGAAAGATATTTTTTTTATAATTAGTTTTTTCGCATACCCTTTTTCTCAGAACAAATAAAATGTAAATTTCACCAAGGCACCCACGTAAATCTACACGCGCAAAAAGCATGCATACGCATGTCTCTCGTTCTTAATACTTTAAAAATACTTAATATCATGTGTCTTGCATGTGCATGTTAATTTTTAAATGTCCTATCCTTTTTTTCTCTCTTAAAATGAAAATTAGAGTAAAGCAAAGTACATATAGGTGCTGTGACATGAAAAAGCATGCAAAAGCATGCTTACTACTTAATATCATGTGTCTTGCATGTGCATGTTAATTTTTAAATGTCCTATCCTTTTTTTCTCTCTTAAAATGAAAATTAGAGTAAAGCAAAGTACATATAGGTGCTGTGACATGAAAAAGCATGCAAAAGCATGCTTACTACTTAATATCATGTGTCTTGCATGTGCATGTTAATTTTTAATGTCCTATCCTTTTTCTTAAAAATGAAAATTAGATTTGTTTGTCCTTCATGAAATATATTTTTTTGTAATCAGTTTTTCGCATACCCTTTTTCTCAGAACAAATAAAATGTAAATTTCACCAACGCACCCACGTAAATCTACACGCGCAAAAAGCATGCATACGCATGTCTCTCGTTCTTAATACTTTAAAAATACTTAATATCATGTGTCTTGCATGTGCATGTTAATTTTTAAATGTCCTATCCTTTTTTTCTCTCTTAAAATGAAAATTAGAGTAAAGCAAAGTACATCTAAATGCTGTGACATGAAAAAGCATGCAAAAGCATGCTTACGCACTACATGCAATGGAAATATCCTTCCTTATAGGAATATTTTTTCATGTAATTTATTTTTTTGGTGAGAATTTTGAAAATTTCTATATAAGTGCAAAAAGTAATAAAAACTTGTAATGCATACATATACATATGACCATGTGTCTTGCACATGCATGTTTAAATTTCATGTCTTGTACATGCATGTTTAACTTTCATCAAATTTTTAAATGTCCTATCCTTTTTCTTAAAATGAAAATAAATAAGATAACTTATTTTAAGCATAAACTCTCATTTTCATAAAATTTAAATGAATTTGAAATATATGCATTTTATTTTAATTTTTTTTAACTAAATTTTCCTGAAATGGATTTCAAATTCACTTTGTTAACGTGCATGTGCATGTTTAACATAAAAACAAAAATCAATAAATAATAGGGGTCACTTCACTTTACTAAATATATTTATTGTTTTAAAAATTGTGTAACTACATAAAATTTCTTATGACAAATAAAAATTTAGCTATAGTTTAGTTCGAATATTGCTGAACCATTTGGTGATTGACGTCCTTTGTAAATAATTGTCCAAATTTTGTCATTCATTTTTGATAAGTAAGGATCCTCTCTGTTTAAATATTTAACGATTCTTTGCGGAAGATAAAACCACTTATTGTTGTTTAAATATGCAATAACTTTGGATCCATATTGTGTAACCTTCCATTCAAAATTTAAAATCTTGTAAGGTTCATTTAAGGGAATATCATCAATTTTTGTGTATTCAGATTTTATTCCTTGCGCAATGTTAATTATTTGTTGATAGATCTAAAAACAAACAAACAAATTAGTTAAATTTTATATGTATTTCTTAAACTTTCATATAATAAATAAAAAAATTCTAATGTTATGTTAAACTTCATTCTTACCATTGTTGTTGAACGTAATTTCAAGGATCTTTGAATAACAATAACTAAAACTAATTTCTAATTGGTCTTTTATATACATATTTGTGAGTCAATCGAATTCTCATTTTAATACAATTACTCAAATGAGAATCTCATTCGAATTGTTCCATTTACGAAAATGTCTTCGTTAAACTTTTTATGAGAAAAATATATATTCTCATTTGAAGTTAACTTTGTTGTAGGAATATATATGTATTAGAATATCCTTTCTTATGAGAAAATACATGTATTGGAATATCCGTCCTTATGCGAAAATACATGTATTGGAATATCCTTCCTAATGGGAAAATACATGTATTGGAATATCCTTCCTAATGGGAAAATACATGTATTGGAATATCCGTCCTTATGGGAAAATACATGTATTGGAATGCACATATATATACTAATTAGAATAGTAGATCATTCTAATTAGATCTAACTAGAATAATCTACTATTCTAATTAGATCCAATTAGAATTTTTTTTCTAATAGAATGATCCTTATGGAAAAATATACGTGTGCCAGAATGCCCATAACTATTCTAATTAGAATGATCCTTATGGAGAAAATACACGTGTGCAAGAATGCCCATAAATATTCTAATTAGAATGATCCTTATGGAGAAAATACACGTGTGCCAGAATGCCCATAAATATACTACTAAAAGCACCAAAAAAAGGCACTAATTTCTTTTTAAAGCAACAATTTGAAAAATTCCGCTCTGTTATGAATTGAAAAACTCTAAATCTAGTACGAAAAGCACTAAATTGGCACGATGCACACGAAGCACGAAATCGTAGTCTAAACAGCATGATTCATAAACATGATTCAGAGAGCGAAGCAGGTGATTCAACTCGTCGTCTAAACATAGCATTACGTGACATTTCAGTCAGGTGAGCATTTGCATGCTTTTCATGCAACAGATTCGATCAGCTGACACATTTACATTTACAGTTCTACATTTACAGTCGGGTAATTCTGCCTTTATAGAATGCTTAAAAACGTGTCATATGTTTTCGACACAAACAAAAAAACTTCCTTGTGCACACATACATATATGCTAATTGCCTTGTGTCCAGCAAACACTATCATTTCATAACATATCGCACACTAAATCATAAACAGTCGCACTCAAAATAATGCAAATGGTTTTGTTTTTTCATATGCCGCGAAAATTTCTTTTGCAGAAAAGTTTTCTAGAACAGTTTTGTATGTAATGTACCATTTTCTTTAAGCTTTATGAAGAAAAATCGTGCATATATTTGTCCTCATCATTTTGTTAATGTTTATTTTTAACCCCCGACCAAAAAAAGGGGTGTTATAAGTTTGTAGTGTGTGTCTGTTTATCTGTGTATCTATGTGTCTGTCCGTGTCCACCTACAGACCAAACAGCTGGACCGATTTTGATTTAGTTTTTTCCGTTTGATAGGTGAGTTAATCGAGATGGTTTTTAGCTATGTTTGAAGAAAATCGGGAAAGTTGTTTAGGCTATATATGTAACATCTTCTCTAGATATACCGCGGGTTTCTTAAATTTTTAATTTTTGTTATTATTATTAACAAACAATTTGTAATAGCAGCATATGTTTTTGTATAGCAAGATAATTTACGTTAATTCGAAAACAAAATGAAAAACAATTCAAAATTAAGGTGTTTTATTGTTGCAGATTTCTTAAAATTATTTTTGAGATTTTGCAGATTTTTTTTTAAACTATCTGGCAACAGTGGGTGTAAGTTAACTTGAAATATTATTTATAATAGTTATTATTATGAAATCTTTTAATAATTAATATATCAAAATGCCATACCATACTAAAATTAATAAAGGTTTACATAAGAATGTTCAAAAATCTCGCAAACTGTGCAATTGTATATTTTTACACTCTCGTAAATAAAATGTCAAAAATTTTATGGGAATTTATTTACACAAACCTGTTAAATTTGCCCAACAATTTTCACTCGTAAACTTAAACTGTGCAATTTGCATTTTGTAAATAACAACTTCTTGGATTTTTAGGCTTCCTTTACGCATTTTTAGACACACACACAATATATAAATATGTTTTTATATTAAAATTTGCTTTACATTTTATTATTATATTTTTATTAAGTTAATTTTTTGACGTTTGTTTCAAAATTACATCAGTTTTTATTTGAGAAGATTAATATGCTAATTTGTACATGAAAAATATACATACATTGGTACATATGTATGTACGTATGCAAGTTTGTGGGTGTTGGTACATTTATACCCTCTAGTCAGCCTAGAACCATATGTCTCTATGTCAACACTCTTTTCTCTAGCGACAATTGCACTAGTTGAAATGTCTACAACTTTCCTTTTATGCGCGAGTAGAGATACGTTAGAGACAACAGTTCTAGTGTATTTCTGGTGACATTGTCAATGAACGTGTCAATAGTTTGTTTTTCTTTTTTATTATGCTATGCAATAATGTTAAAGACTTACGTACATATGTATGTATGTATGTATTTAAGTTTGTTGCCCCAACTCTTATAAAATTTTAGACGAGGGTCACTAAAATGTACTAGTGAATCTTTATTTCAAATGTCTCCATATGGTCGTAAAAGAATAGTGCTAAAGTCTACTGGTAGATTTTCAATGACAACCCTATGTTATATGTCAATAGGCGATTACATTGGCTGCGGTACACCTATTCAGTTGTACTATTGACAATGTCACTAGTAAATCACTACAATTTTACTATTGACATCGATCGAGGAAATATCGATATTGTAGACTAGAGCCCCTAAAATTTACTAGTGAATCTTTGGTGCCAATGTCTCCATGTGGTCCCAAAAGAACTACTTAGTCAGTATTGCTAGAGTCTAGTGGTGGATTTTCAATGACAAGCTAATGTTAAATTTTTTTTTTTAATGCATGATTTTTATTTATTGTATCTTCATATATGAACTAACAATAAGTATTTAAATCTTAAATCTAAAAAATATAATTAGGCCCGACCAATGTCGGACATAAGCTTAGTAGTAGTTATATATAATACATATGTAAGTAGTGATAATCAAAAGGAAAAAAATTAAAGTATTTTCAAGAAGTCCCATCTGGAGTGCTGTGAATAAGAGCCATTGTGTCCCTCTTTTTTAGGCGAATGTGTCCAGTAAAGTTCAAAATATTACGGGCAAGCGGATTAGGATGTGACTCGAGTTTTGTTAAATATTTGCCAGCGTATTTTGCAATTTCTTCAGTCACTAGTGGCATATTCAAATCACGATGTATATTTGAATTTTTGATGTACCATGGAGCCGATGTTATCATGCGTAAAATTTTATTTTGCCTGCGTTGAATTTTCTCTACATTTGAAGCTGAAGCAGTGCCCCATAGTTGAATTCCGTAGCACCATATTGGCTTTAAAAGCGACTTGTATATTAAAAGCTTACAGTCTAGGCTAAGTGTTGAATTTCGACCAATCAGCCAATGTACCTGAGTTAGTTTAAGTTTCATTTGAGTTAACTTAGAATCAATGTGGTGTTTCCATGTAAGTCGTCGATCAAGGTGTATACCAAGATATTTCACATGTGAATGTTGAGAAACAACTTGATTGTTAATCCGAATGGGGGAACAAGTATCTCTTCGTAAAGTAAATGTTACTTGAACACACTTTTGTTCATTTACCTTGATTCTCCATAAGTTTAACCAAAGCTCCATCTGGCTAATGTGTTCCTGGAGTTTGCGGGATGCCTCATCAGGGTTTTCATGCATACTAAGGCAGGCTGTATCGTCGGCAAATGTGGAGGTATGGATACTACTGCTCACAGGCATATCACAAGTATAAATTAAATATAAAACTGGTCCCAGTATACTCCCCTGTGGCACACCAGATGAAATTGTTTCAGGCCTACTTGTAAAGTCTCCTTCCGCAACAGTGAACTTACGGGAAATAATGTAACTTTCCAAAAGATTTAAAATGTTTATTGGTAAGTAAGTCTTCAATTTTAAAATAAGGCCTTCATGCCACACTTTATCAAATGCCTGGGAAACGTCAATAAACAGTGCAGAACAATACTTTTTTCCCTCAAAAGTTCTTCTTATAAATTGAACCAATCTGTGAGTTTGTTCAATGGTGCTATGCTGACTTCTAAAACCAAATTGATGGTCTGGTATGCACCCACTACTAATTAGAATTGGGGACAATTTTGCTTTGAGCAGTTTTTCGAAAACCTTTGACATTGTAGATAGTAGACTTATTGGCCTATATGACTCAGCCTTTGTTATATCTTTGCCCGGCTTTGGAATCATTTTAACCTTGGCAAGTTTCCAGTTGTGTGGATAATAATCCAGTCGTAAAATAGCATTAAATATGAATAACAGGATTCTCATTGCAATACGAGGCAAGTTCATCAGCATCTGATTACTAATTCCATCAATACCCGGAGCTTTCTTCGGGTTGAGTTCGGCAATTAATTTTTGTAAATCACGCATCTTAAACTTTAAGTGTTGAGGGGGTAGAGCGACTATATTCGGCAAATCAGCAACACCAGTACATATATTTGGCGTAAAAACGGATTTTAAGTGCTCAGCAAATATTTTACCTTTTTCAGTATCGCTTCTTGCCCAACCTCCGGTAAATGTGCGTAGAGGTGGCTTATACTCAACGGGTGTTTTAAGCTTTCTGGCAGCGCGCCATAAGGAGTAATTAGACGCCGGTGTAACATCAAGACCCTCCAGATAATTTTTAAGAGATGCAATTTTTTCAGATGCAAGCAACTCTTGGAGTCGTTTAGTGCACTCTTTAAATCTGATTTTATTTTGTGGTGATCTGTGCTGTTGCCATTTCCTTCTAGCCCTTCTTTTTTCACGTACGAGACGTTCAATGTCTGTAGAATAAATTTTATTAAACCCAATCTGCGGATGGGAGATAGTGGCATGTTCAGCAGCCTGTTTAATATTCTCGCTGAGATTGGCAATGTTCGATTCAATATCATCGGGTGTTCTAAGCGTAAAGTTTTCCGTACAATGACTGCTGAGATATTTTTTGAACCCCAGCCAATTTACACGATTGATCATCTTCACATATAGGTCAGGTAAGTTACTTCTTAATGGGCTACAAATTGTGATGATCGTCGGGGAGTGATCGGACGAGAGATCAAGAGAAGCTTGAACTTGAATTAAATCCCTAGAGATATTTTTTATGACGCCAAAATCTATAACATCCGGGATTTTTTGTATGTCAGTAGGCCAATAAGTGGGCTCCCCACTCGAAATGACATCCAAGCCCATTTTTGAAATAGTGTGGAACAATGCTCTGGGTGTAACAAGGCGCGAACCCCAGAACGTATGTTTCGAATTGTAGTCTCCAGCTGCTACAAAACAAGGTCCAAGAGATTTGTAGAAATCCTCATATTGATTCTCAGTGATTGAAAATCTGGGAGGGGAGTAAATTGATGATACAGTATTTTTCGGTTAATTGACCCTACGGTTAATTGGTTTCCACTCTTAATTGAACCATATGATTGGGCAAAAAAATATTGCATACGAAAGCACATGTAAATTTCTTTGGATAATTGAACCCGGTTAATTGATTTTCCCGCTTAATTGGTTCAAAATTCATGTCATCAAAAATAAATTTCCTCTTACTTTTACCCGGTTAATTGCATTATTATTGAATAATAATCTAGCATTTTTGCACATACATATTTGACATCATTTGTGAAAAACACTGGGTGGTATTTCTACTAATTGAAATAATAATACAGTCAAATCCCGATAATTCTTAATCGCAAGGGACCGGCCATTTCTTACGAATTATAGGGGTTTTCGATTTAAAGTGGTTTCGATTTAACGGGGTTAAAATAAAATAAATACGAATTAACGGGGTTTTACTAAAACTATAAAAAATTAACATGAAAAACAATTGTCAAAAATAAAATACAAAATAAATAAAATAAATACATAAAGTAAAATAGCAAATTCATTTACTTAGCGTAAAATACGTGTAATTTTAATAGCAAACAAAAAACAATAAAATAAAAATAAAACTGACAAATTCATTTCATCATTCTTTCCATGTTTTTGTTGTTTTTATTACGAATTATAAGTGGTAGTTAGCAAACAATTACGATTTATAAGAGGTAAAGAAGATTTTATTTGAAAAAAAAAATTACGAATTAGCGAGGGGACCAAAATGTATGGAAATTTTACAAATTAACGAGATTTTTTCAAGGGACCGACAGTTTATTACGAATTATCGGGAATTACGATTTATCGGGGTACGAATTATCGGGATTTGACTGTAAATACCTGCGTATACACATATATGTAATTTTTTTTCTGTTACTTGAATTTTTTTCGTTTAAGGTAAAAAAAATTATTTTGAAAAACTTAATTTCTTTTAATTCATTAGTAGTTCCAATTATGCGTGATCTCTGTAATTGAACAAACTGTTCAATTAAACGGGATTCTTCTAATTGAAGGAATTGTTCAATTAAGCGGGTATCGGCTAATTGGTTCCCCGGTTAACTGAACAAAAAGTTGTGCAAATTTTGATGTGCAATTAACCGAAAAATACTGTATAACGAAATTTGAACAAAAACTTTCAATGCCAATATTTGTTGCTTGTAGGTATTCTTCACAAATGTTATTAAGAACATAGTGCTTGAGTCTTGACTTTATTAGAATTGCTGATCCACCGCAAGCCCTTCCTCTAGGAAAAATTTTAAAAAGACTTCTCGAAGTGAAATGAGTCTCAGATACTAACATTATATAAATATTTTTCTCCGTGAGGAAGTGCTCAAGTTCATTTTTATGTTGGCGAATGCCGTTTGCGTTCCAGAAACATATTGTTAACGTGTTCATGGCTTATTAAGTATTGCTTGAAGCAGAGTATTCTGCATTCGCAACATTTCTTGCATCATGCTAGTCATATTTGTTGTAAAATTGTTTATAGTTTGCACAAGATTTTCAATAGTGGCTTCAAGGCGATTAAAATTAAAGTTTGAGTTTGTATTTTTTGAATTATTTTGCGGTGAAACATTTTGTGTCGGAATAGAACTAGCCTTAGCAGCATCTGCTACGATACACGGGAAGTAACTGGTTGGCTCATTTGCTGAAAAGTGGCAGAGTAAGCGTTTGCTGATTGAGCTGGAGCTAATTTAGGTTTTTGCACCATAGTCTTCTTTACAAAAGAGTACACAGGACAACCTCTGTAGTTAGCGGAGCGATTACCTCCACAATTACTGCATTTTTTATCACTTTGATCTTTTGGTTTGTTGCAGCTAGCGGTGCCGTGTAATTCGCCGCACACAACACAAACAGAGGGTAAATTGCAGTATGTTTTTGTGTGGCCATATTCTTGGCAATTATGGCACTGTACAGGACCTGAACGCTTATGTGGCTCTTCAACTGTGATTTTTCGGTACAAGAGGTATTTTAAATTATAAATTGGATGCGTCTCATTTTTTTTTCAATTTTATATCATTAGGTTCTAGTTCAACACGAAATAGGGGTTGGGGAATCTTTTCTCTATTTATTATATTGGACACATTTTTTACCTTGAACCCCTGGAGGACGAGTGCATCTTTTATTTCTTCGGGGACAACATAAGAATATATGCCCTTCAATACGATCTGCATGCCTTTAGCGCTCTTAAGCTGGTATGTGTAAAAGCTTGTTTTACTTTTTTCAAATTCAGCAACCATTTTGCGGAAATCTTTTTCGTCATAAATCTGGATTTTAGTTTCATCGATGTTGCCACGTTTTATTGGAACAATGTGAAATTTATTCAATGACCGAAATTAAGTTTTTAATAAGGGCATTTGAATTTTTTTGTCTCAAATAGATTGGTGGCGGCTTGGATGTTTTGTTCGAGGATACCTCGGGTTTGTCGTTGTCATCTTGAAAAATTTTAAAGCGGTTTTGGCGATAAGTTGAGGCTGCGCTGTTATCCCTATACACTTTTGGAGCAGATGAGATTTTTGAAGAATTTGGGCTTCGCCCACGCTTTACTATGGTTATATATCTGTCCATTCCAACTTGTACCTTGAGTTTCGATCCGCTGTTATCTGTAGTGATAACTTTGTTAAGTGATAAACACGAGCCTGAAGGGGATGATATTACTGACTTATATGAAGAAGTACTGGGCAACTGTAATGTTAATGCATCATTACTATTTGGCATTGGACAAAGCGAAGTTGATCGCTGACGAAAAATTGGCGTTGCCGTTAACAAAAGATTTTCATCAGATTTATTTTTTATATTTTTTTCATTCAGAGTTTCAGAACTCACAGTAAAATAAGCATTTCTGCCGTTAGAACTCACTTCAAGTTTTTCTGTATTTGAGGAATTCATACAAAGAATTCCTCAAGGGTTATTCGTTTATGTTTTTTTTTTTATTTTCGGTATTTTTTGTTTTTGTTATTTATGATTGTTTGTTTGACTTTGAGGTATTCCTCAATATCACTTGTTTAATCTCTTTGTTATTTTGGCCAGTATCCAGGTTTAAGTTGATTTCCTTTTAAGCTAATTGGGCCTAATATTTCAATGCAAATAAAAATCCATTTATTTACAGTTTTTCCCGACGTTTCGTAGATTTTTTGTCTACTTTTTCAAGGGATCGTCTATTTAAATAATAAAAACAATTATAAAAACAATTTTGCTTTGTGTCATTATACCCTTTACCAACAAAAATGGTAAAAGGGTATATATAGGTTTGTCATTCCGTTTGTAATTTCTATAATATCAATAAGCGACCCATAAAATATATATATTCTGGATCCTTATGCATAGGGAAGACGAATAAGCGATGTCCGTCTGTCCGTCTGTCCGTCTGTCCGTCTGTCCGTCTGTCTGTACGTGAAATCGGTTTTCCGAAGCTCCCAGAAGAGCTAGAGACTTCGTTCTTGGACTGGTGTGTCAGAAATTTTCCAAAATAGATTGGTATTGAAATTCAGCAAAATCGGGCAGACGATTGCAGAGCTGGAAAACTTAAACTTCATTTTGCCATATAAAAGTAACTACCAAAAACAAATTTTTATTTTTTTTTAATAAATGAACATATTTTACACTTCAGTACGACTAAAATTGGAATTTTAAATTAAAAAAATATAAAAAAATTAAAAAGTCGTTTCCAGGGTTGGAAAACTTTAACTTTTTGTGTTATGTAAAATTAACTATGTCTAAACCTATATTAGTATTTTCTCGAGAACCGTAAGAGCTACAGACCTGAAATTTGGACACAGTGTGTAGACCTTTGGCCGCTACAACAACAAATACATGAGAATTGGAAATTAAAGGGTGTTCCAAAACGAGCAACGAAAATTTTTAAAATCCAATGTAATATACATACAATTGTATGTATGTATGTATGTATGTATATACACTTGCAATTTGTAAGGTTAGTGTATTTTTATACAGACTACAAAAATTAACACTAAAATTTCAAAAATTTAAATTAAAGGGTGTTCCATCAGTTAATGCAATTTTGACTATGCAATTTTGACAACTTGCTGTATCTTGGAAACCGTAAGAGCAAAACTCTTGAAATTTTCAAAAACGGTAAAACTAAAAAATCAAAAAATTATAAAATCGCCAAACCGAAAAAAATCGCCAAAAACAAAAAAAAATCGCCAAAGCGAAAAAAAGCACCAAATTACAAAAAAAAATTCTAAGACTAAAATAAATGGCGAATAACCGGAAAAATTGCTAAAATGAAAAAAAATCGCCAAAACGAAAAAAACCCCACAAAAACAGAAAAAATCCAAAATGAAAAAAAAGCACCAAAAACAGAAAAAAATCGCCAAAATTAAAAAAATTTCCAAAACAGGAAAAAATTGCCAAAATAAAAAAAAAATCGCCAAAATGAAAAAAAAATCTCCAAAATGAAAAAAAGCGCCAAAAACAGAAAAAAAATCGCCAAAATGAAAAAAAACGCCAAAATGAAAAAAAAGTCGCCAAATTGAAAAAAAAACTCCAAAATGAAAATAAACCCCCAAAAACAGAAAAAAATCTCCAAAATTAAAAAAAATCGCCAAAACAAAAAAACCCCACAAAAACAGAAAAAATCCAAAATGAAAAAAAGCCCCAAAAACAGAAAAAATAGCCAAAATGAAAAAAACCCCAAAACAGGCAAAAATCGCCAAAATGAAAAAAATCTCCAAAATGAAAAAAAATCGCCAAAATGAAAAAAATTGCCAAAATGAAAAAAAATCGCCAAAATTAAAAAAAATCGCCAAAACGAAAAAAAACCTTAAAAAACAGAAAAAAATCTCCAAAATAAAAAAAAACCCCCAAAACAGAAAAAAATCGCCAAGATGAAAAAAAAATCGCCAGAATGGAAAAAAAATCGCCAAAACGAAAAAAACCCCAAAAAACAGAAAAAAATCGCCAAAATGAAAAAAAAGCCCAAAAACAGGAAAAAAATCGCCAAAATGAAAAAACCTCAAAATAGGAAAAAATCGCCAAAATGGAAAAAACCGAGAAAAACAGAAAAAATCGCCAAAATGAAAAAAACCGAGAAAAACAGAAAAAATCGCCAAAATGAGAAAAAAGCGACAAAACTGAAAAAAACCTTAAAAAACAGAAAAAAATCTCCAAAATAAAAAAAAACCCCAAAACAGAAAAAAATCGCCAAGATGAAAAAAAAATCGCCAGAATGGAAAAAAATCGCCAAAACGAAAAAACCCCAAAAAACAGAAAAAAATCGCCAAAATGAAAAAAAAGCCCAAAAACAGGAAAAAAATCGCCAAAATGAAAAAACCCCCAAAATAGGAAAAAATCGCCAAAATGGAAAAAGAATCGCCAAAATGAAAAAAAACTTCAAAATGAAAATAAGCCCCAAAAACAGAAAAAATCGCCAAAATGAAAAAAACCGAGAAAAACAGAAAAAATCGCCAAAATGAGAAAAAAGCGACAAAACTGAAAAAATCGTTTAAACTGAAAAAACTTCAAAAAAGCAAAAAAAGCCACATTAAAAAGTGCTCAGAACCGAATGTACGGAACCCTTCGTGCGCGAGTCAAAGTCGCACTTTACTGAATTTTTTAATATTAAAGGAATTAAATGAAACTAAGTTTTTTCTTATTTCGTTTTTGCTTCGTTCTCTTAACATATTTTATGTATTTTTTAAAGAACTAGATTGGTACAAGGAATTAGAAAAATCCTAAATTATGATTCCAGGGTTGGAAAACTTACACTTTTTGTGTTATGTAAAATTAAATAGGTCTAAAATTTTTTTTCTTTTTCTTTATAAATTGAATATATTTATGCTTCTGAAAGAAAAGTTTGGCGTATAAAATTTGAAAAATGAAAATTACAGCTCCAAAGATGGAAACTTTAAAAAAATGATAAATTTTTTCACAAAACAAATATGTATGTATGTGTCTGTATACTATATATATGTACGTACGTTGGTAAAGGGTATATAAGATTCGGCACAGCCGAATATAGCACTCTTACTTGTTTTAACTTACAATTCATGGAATAATTAATTACATAGGTACATATACATATTTTACATATTGAATAACAATACTCAACATTAAAACATATATAAACAAATATAACATTTTTTAAACACAACTTAACTTAATATCACAGATCTGTTTCGTTTAAAGCTACTTTGTAGTTTGTGTTTATGTTTGCTGTATCTTCTTTTAGATTCATTGTTTTGTTTATTTTTTGCTGTATTCTTAATGTTTCAATAGTGTATCTTTTTCTTTCCATTTTTTCTATATCCAAAATTTTAACTCCTTCGAAGTCAGCTGAGTGTCCAGTTTGTAATACATGTTGTGCTAGTGCTGTTGTTTCCTTCTTTTTTACTATGTCCATTTTGTGTTCTCCCATTCTCGTATCTAAACTTCTCTTTGTTGTGCCAATGTATATTAGATCACAGTTTTCGTCGTTTTTCCCTTTACATTGTATTTCGTATATGACATTGTTTTGTTTGTTTTTCTCAACACGCGTTTTTGTTTTTGTAAATATTGTGTTTAAAGTTCTGTTTGGTTTATAAGCAAAACAAGCATTTGTTATTTTTATTGTTTTTCTTATGTTATTGTTGTCAGTAAGGTTGGGGACATATGATTAAGTTTTTTTTGTTTTTGATATTTTTACTATATAAAAAATATTAGCAAAGCATAAAGCTTATTTATTAAGGACAGTATGTATGTACCTATTACGAATAATATGTACTACTAATATTTTTTTTTTGTATAATTTTTGTTTGTTTGGTAAGTAAGTAAAATTCCGCTATTCGACTGTTCGCTATTAAGGTACCACGAGAACTGATAATTGTCAATAGATAATTACATTGGCTGGGGTACACCTGGACAGTAGTACTACTGACAATGTCACTAGTAAATCACTACAATTTCACTATTCGCATTTTCTGCAGGGTATGTACATATGTTCCTATGTACATTCTTAAAAAATAGGTAAAAAACGCATGTTCTTTAGCTTGTTTATCCTTTTTTTGAAATCCTCGTTTATGCTGATATTTTACACTTTTCTCTACCTGCCAGAAACATGCACACTAGGATCTAAATGGAACCACTTGATTCAACAAAAACATTTTAAATTGTGTTTCTTGTGAAATATTTTATTGCAGTGTTATTAGGTGAAAGTTAAAGCTGGTAAAAGGCTGAAAAAATATATACATATGTAGATACATATTTACATACATACGTGTATACGTAAATTCTTTTATTTACATACATACAAATGAACATACTGCATATGTGCATGAGTATGCATGAAAAAAGCAAAGCAACTGTTTGCGTTGTTTGAACTTAGCTTTTACCCTCTATTGTTCATGTGTGCCATCTTTTCCTTACCCTGCAGTTAGACTGGGGCCAAATGTCCCTATGTCAACACTAAAATTCTAGTAGTATGTACATTGTCTACAATTTCTCTTCTATTTGTCAGTACAAAAGAACGAGAGAAAACAGATGTGGTGCATTTGTGGTGGGTTTTGCAACAACTTGTCAATATTCCTATAATTGTATGTACGTAAGGTATAGAAATGTACCACTAAATGTCTGGTTGGTCTGTCTCCATGTTCCCATAAGAACTATGTAGTCACTACCTAGTCAACTGTTTAAGTGTTACTAGTAGATTTTCAATGACAAGCACATGCTAAATGTCTATAGCACAAAGTATTGTATGGGGAATAATTAGAGAGTAGTACTGGTGACAAAGTCAAAAGCGACTCAGTACATTTTCACCATAGACATTTCCTTCAGGGTATGTATTGAAATTACATACATATGTGTGTAATTTTTAATTATACTATTTCTTACTTATTTACAAATGTCTTTGTTTTTTAATCAATAAATCAGACTAAAAAATAAGCCAGATTATATATTTTAATCATAAATATACGCAGCGGCAGCAGCTCAAGCAGTAAAAAAAATTTTTTTTGCGTCTTAGCGCGGCATACGATGCCGCGGAACTTAGATCTCTGCATTTGACAATTAAAGTTAAATAGCATGAATACAAACGTTTCACAGATACAATGGAATGAAACATTTTTTCTTAATTAAACCAGAATCACAATCTGTGAAACTGTGAAAAGACGGTGTGAAAAGTTGCTATGGAAACGAAAAGAGCCGGAATCGACCCCCTAGTCGGCGGTTGTGAACTGTTCGGTGGCTGTGAGCTTGTTGAAGGTTGAACAGTTATTGGAGCTTGGATCTCTGCTGATAACAGGTCTAATTCCAAATTTATTTGCCGTTGTAGAGACCTTGGTATGAATGGGTGCTTTGCTTTTAAATGGCGGTTTAAGTTTCCAAGGGATCCACCAGCGATGCTTAGCGAGGTTAGGCAATGATTGCATTTGGCACGATCAGTTCCATCTTTATTAAAATGAAGCCATATGTCACTATGTTTTCTTCCGGACATTTTATTATATTATTAAATATTTATTTAAAAATCACTTATCACTTCACTTTTTAGTTCAGTTAAAAACTTTTGAATTCAAATGAAAAAAATTTGATTGTACAGAGTTATATTTTTAGTCAATCAAAGCTGCATAATAGAGTAGTTCTAAGTAACTATACATACATACATATATCGCTCATTGAGGTAGTGGTTTTTGTGGTTGGAGTAATCTTTCAACCCCGAATTAGCAGCACAAAACCAATACACACAAAACTAAAAAAAAACAGCAAATGTTAAATGAATACGAAAGACGCTAACACAAAGCCGTGTATACGTATACATTTTATGCCAGATGAATTAGTCTCATGTTATTTGGAAAAGAGCAAAAAAGTGCGGCTTAAAAATTGTTCTCGTGTAAATTAGTAGTAGGGAACTGCCAATTCTGGCGCCGATTAAAATTTGAAATTTGGGTAATTAAAATTTTAAAATTTTAAAATTCTTGGAAATTTGTGAAATTTGATACCGTACGAGGGTGGATCAATAAGTCCGTCCAACTTTTTGTTTACATAAGGATTTTTTTGTTTACATAAGGAGTTTTGTTTACATTAACTTTGTGGGAACGGTTGATTTTTTTTGAGGTTGCATTAATTGTGTGAACGGGTGATTTTTTTTTTAGGTTACCTTAATATAGAAAGGGCCTAATTCATTATTTTTATACCCTTTACCAACAAAAATGGTAAAAGGGTATATATAGGTTTGTCATTCCGTTTGTAATTTCTATAATATCAATAAGCGACCCATAAAATATATATATTCTGGATCCTTATGCATAGGGAAGACGAATAAGCGATGTCCGTCTGTCCGTCTGTCCGTCTGTCCGTCTGTCCGTCTGTCTGTACGTGAAATCGGTTTTCCGAAGCTCCCAGAAGAGCTAGAGACTTCGTTCTTGGACTGGTGTGTCAGAAATTTTCCAAAATAGATTGGTATTGAAATTCAGCAAAATCGGGCAGACGATTGCAGAGCTGGAAAACTTAAACTTCATTTTGCCATATAAAAGTAACTACCAAAAACAAATTTTTATTTTTTTTTAATAAATGAACATATTTTACACTTCAGTACGACTAAAATTGGAATTTTAAATTAAAAAAATATAAAAAAATTAAAAAGTCGTTTCCAGGGTTGGAAAACTTTAACTTTTTGTGTTATGTAAAATTAACTATGTCTAAACCTATATTAGTATTTTCTCGAGAACCGTAAGAGCTACAGACCTGAAATTTGGACACAGTGTGTAGACCTTTGGCCGCTACAACAACAAATACATGAGAATTGGAAATTAAAGGGTGTTCCAAAACGAGCAACGAAAATTTTTAAAATCCAATGTAATATACATACAATTGTATGTATGTATGTATGTATGTATATACACTTGCAATTTGTAAGGTTAGTGTATTTTTATACAGACTACAAAAATTAACACTAAAATTTCAAAAATTTAAATTAAAGGGTGTTCCATCAGTTAATGCAATTTTGACTATGCAATTTTGACAACTTGCTGTATCTTGGAAACCGTAAGAGCAAAACTCTTGAAATTTTCAAAAACGGTAAAACTAAAAAATCAAAAAATTATAAAATCGCCAAACCGAAAAAAATCGCCAAAAACAAAAAAAATCGCCAAAGCGAAAAAAAGCACCAAATTACAAAAAAAAATTCTAAGACTAAAATAAATGGCGAATAACCGGAAAAATTGCTAAAATGAAAAAAAATCGCCAAAACGAAAAAACCCCACAAAAACAGAAAAAATCCAAAATGAAAAAAAAGCACCAAAAACAGAAAAAAATCGCCAAAATTAAAAAAATTTCCAAAACAGGAAAAAATTGCCAAAATAAAAAAAAAATCGCCAAAATGAAAAAAAAATCTCCAAAATGAAAAAAAGCGCCAAAAACAGAAAAAAAATCGCCAAAATGAAAAAAAACGCCAAAATGAAAAAAAAGTCGCCAAATTGAAAAAAAAACTCCAAAATGAAAATAAACCCCCAAAAACAGAAAAAAATCTCCAAAATTAAAAAAAATCGCCAAAACAAAAAAACCCCACAAAAACAGAAAAAATCCAAAATGAAAAAAAGCCCCAAAAACAGAAAAAATAGCCAAAATGAAAAAAACCCCAAAACAGGCAAAAATCGCCAAAATGAAAAAAATCTCCAAAATGAAAAAAAATCGCCAAAATGAAAAAAATTGCCAAAATGAAAAAAAATCGCCAAAATTAAAAAAAATCGCCAAAACGAAAAAAAACCTTAAAAAACAGAAAAAAATCTCCAAAATAAAAAAAAACCCCCAAAACAGAAAAAAATCGCCAAGATGAAAAAAAAATGGCCAGAATGGAAAAAAAATCGCCAAAACGAAAAAAACCCCAAAAAACAGAAAAAAATCGCCAAAATGAAAAAAAAGCCCAAAAACAGGAAAAAAATCGCCAAAATGAAAAAACCTCAAAATAGGAAAAAATCGCCAAAATGGAAAAAACCGAGAAAAACAGAAAAAATCGCCAAAATGAAAAAAACCGAGAAAAACAGAAAAAATCGCCAAAATGAGAAAAAAGCGACAAAACTGAAAAAAACCTTAAAAAACAGAAAAAAATCTCCAAAATAAAAAAAAACCCCAAAACAGAAAAAAATCGCCAAGATGAAAAAAAAATCGCCAGAATGGAAAAAAATCGCCAAAACGAAAAAACCCCAAAAAACAGAAAAAAATCGCCAAAATGAAAAAAAAGCCCAAAAACAGGAAAAAAATCGCCAAAATGAAAAAACCCCCAAAATAGGAAAAAATCGCCAAAATGGAAAAAGAATCGCCAAAATGAAAAAAAACTTCAAAATGAAAATAAGCCCCAAAAACAGAAAAAATCGCCAAAATGAAAAAAACCGAGAAAAACAGAAAAAATCGCCAAAATGAGAAAAAAGCGACAAAACTGAAAAAATCGTTTAAACTGAAAAAAACTTCAAAAAAGCAAAAAAAGCCACATTAAAAAGTGCTCAGAACCGAATGTACGGAACCCTTCGTGCGCGAGTCAAAGTCGCACTTTACTGAATTTTTTAATATTAAAGGAATTAAATGAAACTAAGTTTTTTCTTATTTCGTTTTTGCTTCGTTCTCTTAACATATTTTATGTATTTTTTAAAGAACTAGATTGGTACAAGGAATTAGAAAAATCCTAAATTATGATTCCAGGGTTGGAAAACTTACACTTTTTGTGTTATGTAAAATTAAATAGGTCTAAAATTTTTTTTCTTTTTCTTTATAAATTGAATATATTTATGCTTCTGAAAGAAAAGTTTGGCGTATAAAATTTGAAAAATGAAAATTACAGCTCCAAAGATGGAAACTTTAAAAAAATGATAAATTTTTTCACAAAACAAATATGTATGTATGTGTCTGTATACTATATATATGTACGTACGTTGGTAAAGGGTATATAAGATTCGGCACAGCCGAATATAGCACTCTTACTTGTTTTTTTGTGGGGTGGGTTTCATAAGATTAAGATTTCATAAGTATATATGCCAACGGGAAAATCATATTCATGATTTTTCTTAATACCAATGGGGAAATTGTGAAAATTAATTTTTCCTAGTGCCTACGGCAATGCATGAATATTTTTCCTAATGTCTACGGCAATGCATGAATATTTTTCCTAATGCCGACGGCAATGCATGAGTATTTTTTCAAATGCCGACGGCAATTCATGATTATTATATTTTCCAAATGCCGACGGCAAAACATGATTATTATATTTTCCAAATGCCGACGGCAAAACATGATTATTTTTTTCTAATACCAAAGGGAAAATTGCCAGTGTTGCCAGACTGTAGAAATTTGTTATCGTAATACTATATCAGTAATATCAGAGAAAATATTTTATTTATGTGTTCACATGTATGTGAACACCCCTAATACTTGTGTGTGGGGGGGTCCAGCTTTATTGTCGTTGGTAATTTAATATTTTGTGTATTTGTTTAAGAAATATGTATGCATGTATGTATGTATGTGTATGTATGTGTGCATGTATGTATGTGTGCATGTATGTATGTATATGTATGTATGTATGTGTATGTATGTATGTGTATGTATGTATGTATGTATATGTATTAAACATCTGCATGAAACTTAATAATGATGTTTATGAAATGTTCGCTAAAATTTTTTATTCGTTTCATCCTATTTCATACAGATGAATAACTATGAAATAATAACAATGAACACTCAATAGTTAAGAACGCAGTAAAACGATGTTGGTTTGTTCATATATACAAGAGCATACAAACATTCACAAATGTGAAACAGAACATGCGTTGAGTAAATCTCGATTAAGTTCATGCAAAAACAATATGCTTTTAAAGATCAGTGTTGCCAGTTGAAGGAAAATACTAGAATAATCGCCGAAAAGGAAGTTAAAAGATGTTAACGAGATCTAAATTAAATTTAGTTTTTAATAGTGAGAGCAACCTCGGTAAAATATTTCATTTATAGACATAAGTTATATGTACACATAATTATCTTTCTTTTAAATGCAATATTATTGTTGTTTAAAATTTCGTATTTTTGCATTAGGGTGATAATAAAATTGTTTGAGTTTTATTACAAATATTAATTTCAAAAATAATTTTTAGTTATATTTTTGCTTGGAAGTATATAAATAGTTATTTTCGCTTGGAAAGGAGTACTTTTGTTGTGTTTTCTTTAATTTTTGTCACACAACTAATAAACTATTAGGCCGCGTTTACACATGTGTGCCATGTGCCACACAAGTGTAAAAAAAGCGTAACCACTAATTACTAATGAACAACTGTTTGATTCAAACATGTATTTATTAAGGGTCAAACCCACGATATCGACACCGTTCGACTTGTCGCACACTTACATTCAAAACAAAAACAAATTTTAATATTTTGTTGTTGTTTCAAATGTAAGTGTGCGACAAGTCGAACGTTGTCGATATCGTGGGTCAGGCCGTAAGTTAAATAGTTCCATACATAGCTAATAGACAATTTTATAGAATCCAACATGATTGGAAACATGTCTGAATACATGTCTGAATCAAACAGCTTTTATTATTAATTAGTTGGTTACGCTTTTTTTTTGCAAATGGCACACAAGAAATGCCAGATGTAAACTCAGCCTTATGAACTGGTTTAAGTTCTTATTTATTTAAATAGTTCGTACATAAAATTTAAAATATAATCACAAAGTTAATTAAAAACTGTATAACTTCCAAGCTGCTGGATCGATTTTCTTCAAACATTGCTTACAACACTCTCGATAAACTCACCTTTCAAACAATAACAAACTAAATGGAAATTGGTACAGACGTTTTGGTTCTGCGAATGCGTAGGCTGACACAGAGATGCACACTTGAAATTTACAAAACTCCTCTTGTTTGGTCGGAGGTACCTGATTACTAAAGAACAGAACATTATTACTTTAAATTTATTTTTCAGTACATGTGCTTACGCTGGTTCGACATTTTTGTAAATTTCGCTCAATCATAATAAGAGAACATAATAAAACACAAATGATCATTATTTTATGTGGTTTATTGAAATGCAATTTGAAAAAAGAGTAATTATCAGGAAAATTCAATATGATTTTAAAATTATATTATTGCAAAGAAAACCAAAAACCAATGCGTGATTTATATAAAAATTATAAATTCAGTTAGTGTTAATGGAAAAAAGTTTCATATGAATTAAGCATCACGTTCGAAATTCTGTGTTTTTATATTATGATGTAAAAACATAATTTTTTCGACTGACGCTGTATTCCACCCAATGATGCAACGTTTTTCAGAAAGTAAATTTCTTGCTGCCGAAAACACCCGTTCCGAAGACTCACTGCTATCTGGTATGAAAAAATCTTAGAGCTTACTTGGTATAAAAGAGGAAATTTAGACTTATTTAATTCCCAAACTAGTTAGAAAGATATACATCGAATTTTTTAACTAAAATTATTATTAACAGGTCGATATTATTATATTTATTCATAATTTGTTTGTGTAATTGTCCTATGTATGGACATTTTATCGAAAAAACTTTTTATTTCAAGCATTTTACATAAATTTTATATTCTTGTTCATTATGTTATTTTCTTTTCTTTGTAAATTATTTCTTTTTTCGTTATTTAAATAATATTTTTGTGACATTTTGTTTCATATGGCACGCAATTACTGGAAATATTCCTGTAAAAACAGAATCAGTATTGTCTGTTTTCGCATTCAAATACAGAAACAATTTTTTCACAAATAGAGAAACGATGGAATTTTGTGTTTCACACTTCTCAATATAAATACTATTTGAAAAAACATAAACATGCATATCTATGGATAATAAAAATACATATGTACATATGTATGTATGTGCTATAAAAATACCTGTAAATACTAATGAGATTGTATAACCATGAAATTCAAAGATATTTCAACAATTTATTTTTAAATTTAAATCTGATGAAAAGTACAATACTTTTCTTCTGCATGTGCAGGTGCTATATTCGGCTGTGCCGAATCTTATATACCCTTTACCAACGTACGTACATATATATAGTATACAGACACATACATACATATTTGTTTTGTGAAAAAATTTATCATTTTTTTAAAGTTTCCATCTTTGGAGCTGTAATTTTCATTTTTCAAATTTTATACGCCAAACTTTTCTTTCAGAAGCATAAATATATTCAATTTATAAAGAAAAAGAAAAAAAATTTTAGACCTATTTAATTTTACATAACACAAAAAGTGTAAGTTTTCCAACCCTGGAATCATAATTTAGGATTTTTCTAATTCCTTGTACCAATCTAGTTCTTTAAAAAATACATAAAATATGTTAAGAGAACGAAGCAAAAACGAAATAAGAAAAAACTTAGTTTCATTTAATTCCTTTAATATTAAAAAATTCAGTAAAGTGCGACTTTGACTCGCGCACGAAGGGTTCCGTACATTCGGTTCTGAGCACTTTTTAATGTGGCTTTTTTTGCTTTTTTGAAGTTTTTTTCAGTTTAAACGATTTTTTCAGTTTTGTCGCTTTTTTCTCATTTTGGCGATTTTTTCTGTTTTTCTCGGTTTTTTTCATTTTGGCGATTTTTCTGTTTTTGGGGCTTATTTTCATTTTGAATTTTTTTTTCATTTTGGCGATTCTTTTTCCATTTTGGCGATTTTTTCCTATTTTGGGGGTTTTTTCATTTTGGCGATTTTTTTCCTGTTTTTGGGCTTTTTTTTTCATTTTGGCGATTTTTTTCTGTTTTTTGGGGTTTTTTCGTTTTGGCGATTTTTTTCCATTCTGGCGATTTTTTTTTCATCTTGGCGATTTTTTTCTGTTTTGGGGTTTTTTTTTATTTTGGAGATTTTTTTCTGTTTTTTAAGGTTTTTTTCAGTTTTGTCGCTTTTTTCTCATTTTGGCGATTTTTTCTGTTTTTCTCGGTTTTTTTCATTTTGGCGATTTTTTCTGTTTTTCTCGGTTTTTTCCATTTTGGCGATTTTTTCCTATTTTGAGGTTTTTTCATTTTGGCGATTTTTTTCCTGTTTTTGGGCTTTTTTTTCATTTTGGCGATTTTTTTCTGTTTTTTGGGGTTTTTTTCGTTTTGGCGATTTTTTTTCCATTCTGGCGATTTTTTTTTCATCTTGGCGATTTTTTTCTGTTTTGGGGGTTTTTTTTTATTTTGGAGATTTTTTTCTGTTTTTTAAGGTTTTTTTTCGTTTTGGCGATTTTTTTTAATTTTGGCGATTTTTTTTCATTTTGGCAATTTTTTTCATTTTGGCGATTTTTTTTCATTTTGGAGATTTTTTTCATTTTGGCGATTTTTGCCTGTTTTGGGGTTTTTTTCATTTTGGCTATTTTTTCTGTTTTTGGGGCTTTTTTTCATTTTGGATTTTTTCTGTTTTTGTGGGGTTTTTTTGTTTTGGCGATTTTTTTTAATTTTGGAGATTTTTTTCTGTTTTTGGGGGTTTATTTTCATTTTGGAGTTTTTTTTTCAATTTGGCGACTTTTTTTTCATTTTGGCGTTTTTTTTCATTTTGGCGATTTTTTTTCTGTTTTTGGCGCTTTTTTTCATTTTGGAGATTTTTTTTTTCATTTTGGCGATTTTTTTTTTATTTTGGCAATTTTTTCCTGTTTTGGAAATTTTTTTAATTTTGGCGATTTTTTTCTGTTTTTGGTGCTTTTTTTTCATTTTGGATTTTTTCTGTTTTTGTGGGGTTTTTTTCGTTTTGGCGATTTTTTTTCATTTTAGCAATTTTTCCGGTTATTCGCCATTTATTTTAGTCTTAGAATTTTTTTTTGTAATTTGGTGCTTTTTTTCGCTTTGGCGATTTTTTTTGTTTTTGGCGATTTTTTTCGGTTTGGCGATTTTATAATTTTTTGATTTTTTAGTTTTACCGTTTTTGAAAATTTCAAGAGTTTTGCTCTTACGGTTTCCAAGATACAGCAAGTTGTCAAAATTGCATAGTCAAAATTGCATTAACTGATGGAACACCCTTTAATTTAAATTTTTGAAATTTTAGTGTTAATTTTTGTAGTCTGTATAAAAATACACTAACCTTACAAATTGCAAGTGTATATACATACATACATACATACATACAATTGTATGTATATTACATTGGATTTTAAAAATTTTCGTTGCTCGTTTTGGAACACCCTTTAATTTCCAATTCTCATGTATTTGTTGTTGTAGCGGCCAAAGGTCTACACACTGTGTCCAAATTTCAGGTCTGTAGCTCTTACGGTTCTCGAGAAAATACTAATATAGGTTTAGACATAGTTAATTTTACATAACACAAAAAGTTAAAGTTTTCCAACCCTGGAAACGACTTTTTAATTTTTTTATATTTTTTTAATTTAAAATTCCAATTTTAGTCGTACTGAAGTGTAAAATATGTTCATTTATTAAAAAAAAATAAAAATTTGTTTTTGGTAGTTACTTTTATATGGCAAAATGAAGTTTAAGTTTTCCAGCTCTGCAATCGTCTGCCCGATTTTGCTGAATTTCAATACCAATCTATTTTGGAAAATTTCTGACACACCAGTCCAAGAACGAAGTCTCTAGCTCTTCTGGGAGCTTCGGAAAACCGATTTCACGTACAGACAGACGGACAGACGGACAGACGGACAGACGGACATCGCTTATTCGTCTTCCCTATGCATAAGGATCCAGAATATATATATTTTATGGGTCGCTTATTGATATTATAGAAATTACAAACGGAATGACAAACCTATATATACCCTTTTACCATTTTTGTTGGTAAAGGGTATAATGAGATGAGAGAAAGCAGCATGAAACAATACTCGTTTCAATGAACAATCTCTTTGTCTTAACAGTATGAAGCGAAATGTTTTCACTCACATTATGATAAAAGCAACACTTTGTTCAGTTTAAAATATTTATTCGAAGTTGGGTTTTAGTGAACAAACATTTCAGTAGTTTCATGGATGGAGTTGTTCATGCAACCCTATAATATGTATGTGTGCATGTATGTATGTATATGTATGTATGTGTATGTATGTATGTTTGTATGTATATGTATGTGTACATGTATGAATGTGCGATCGTGGGTACTTGTGCGTGGAATATTTTGTAGAATACATATATATTTTGCAACGCAAACATTTTCTTTGTCTACGATTATTTAAAAGCAGCAAACTAAGTACAGTCAGCAGCAGAGAAACAAAAAGTAAAATTTATGAATGCTGCAAGGATACTGCTTCTAATTTTAGTATAAATACGCCAACTTTTCTAACCAACACATCAGTACGTTATTGTATTTACAAGAAGTGTCATCAGCAATTGTGTTAAAGTGAAATAATAATAATAATAAAATAATTAAAAATGAGTTCATCAGGTTATCAGTGTAATACATGTAATAAGGTATACAAATACCAAAAGTCCTTTTTGGAGCATGTTAAAAACCATAGTGTGCAGGATCAAGTGGTCGTAAGCCGGGGCATAAATCAAGAGCTACCGCAGACATCTCTTCAAAATCACCAAACTTCATCATCATCATTCATTCATCAACAATATCCTTCTCTACAGTATCCTCAATATCAGTTACCATTAAATTTTCAACAATACGGTATGCCATGGAATAATCAGTTTTTGGGATACAATTATAATCCCAATGTGATGCAATGGCAATCTCTTAATTATCATCAACAAGAGTACCAGCATCAACAACAAGATCATCAACAACAAGCTCAACAACAACAAGCTCAACAAGTAAGAGTGCTATATTCGGCTGTGCCGAATCTTATATACCCTTTACCAACGTACGTACATATATATAGTATACAGACACATACATACATATTTGTTTTGTGAAAAAATTTATCATTTTTTTAAAGTTTCCATCTTTGGAGCTGTAATTTTCATTTTTCAAATTTTATACGCCAAACTTTTCTTTCAGAAGCATAAATATATTCAATTTATAAAGAAAAAGAAAAAAAATTTTAGACCTATTTAATTTTACATAACACAAAAAGTCTAAGTTTTCCAACCCTGGAATCATAATTTAGGATTTTTCTAATTCCTTGTACCAATCTAGTTCTTTAAAAAATACATAAAATATGTTAAGAGAACGAAGCAAAAACGAAATAAGAAAAAACTTAGTTTCATTTAATTCCTTTAATATTAAAAAATTCAGTAAAGTGCGACTTTGACTCGCGCACGAAGGGTTCCGTACATTCGGTTCTGAGCACTTTTTAATGTGGCTTTTTTTGCTTTTTTGAAGTTTTTTTCAGTTTAAACGATTTTTTCAGTTTTGTCGCTTTTTTCTCATTTTGGCGATTTTTTCTGTTTTTCTCGGTTTTTTTCATTTTGGCGATTTTTTCTGTTTTTGGGGCTTATTTTCATTTTGAAGTTTTTTTTCATTTTGGCGATTCTTTTTCCATTTTGGCGATTTTTTCCTATTTTGGGGGTTTTTTCATTTTGGCGATTTTTTTCCTGTTTTTGGGCTTTTTTTTCATTTTGGCGATTTTTTTCTGTTTTTTGGGGTTTTTTCGTTTTGGCGATTTTTTTCCATTCTGGCGATTTTTTTTTCATCTTGGCGATTTTTTTCTGTTTTGGGGTTTTTTTTTATTTTGGAGATTTTTTTCTGTTTTTTAAGGTTTTTTTCAGTTTTGTCGCTTTTTTCTCATTTTGGCGATTTTTTCTGTTTTTCTCGGTTTTTTTCATTTTGGCGATTTTTTCTGTTTTTCTCGGTTTTTTCCATTTTGGCGATTTTTTCCTATTTTGAGGTTTTTTCATTTTGGCGATTTTTTTCCTGTTTTTGGGCTTTTTTTTCATTTTGGCGATTTTTTTCTGTTTTTTGGGGTTTTTTTCGTTTTGGCGATTTTTTTTCCATTCTGGCGATTTTTTTTCATCTTGGCGATTTTTTTCTGTTTTGGGGGTTTTTTTTTATTTTGGAGATTTTTTTCTGTTTTTTAAGGTTTTTTTTCGTTTTGGCGATTTTTTTTAATTTTGGCGATTTTTTTTCATTTTGGCAATTTTTTTCATTTTGGCGATTTTTTTTCATTTTGGAGATTTTTTTCATTTTGGCGATTTTTGCCTGTTTTGGGGTTTTTTTCATTTTGGCTATTTTTTCTGTTTTTGGGGCTTTTTTTCATTTTGGATTTTTTCTGTTTTTGTGGGGTTTTTTTGTTTTGGCGATTTTTTTTAATTTTGGAGATTTTTTTCTGTTTTTGGGGGTTTATTTTCATTTTGGAGTTTTTTTTTCAATTTGGCGACTTTTTTTTCATTTTGGCGTTTTTTTTCATTTTGGCGATTTTTTTTCTGTTTTTGGCGCTTTTTTTCATTTTGGAGATTTTTTTTTCATTTTGGCGATTTTTTTTTTATTTTGGCAATTTTTTCCTGTTTTGGAAATTTTTTTAATTTTGGCGATTTTTTTCTGTTTTTGGTGCTTTTTTTTCATTTTGGATTTTTTCTGTTTTTGTGGGGTTTTTTTCGTTTTGGCGATTTTTTTTCATTTTAGCAATTTTTCCGGTTATTCGCCATTTATTTTAGTCTTAGAATTTTTTTTTGTAATTTGGTGCTTTTTTTCGCTTTGGCGATTTTTTTTGTTTTTGGCGATTTTTTTCGGTTTGGCGATTTTATAATTTTTTGATTTTTTAGTTTTACCGTTTTTGAAAATTTCAAGAGTTTTGCTCTTACGGTTTCCAAGATACAGCAAGTTGTCAAAATTGCATAGTCAAAATTGCATTAACTGATGGAACACCCTTTAATTTAAATTTTTGAAATTTTAGTGTTAATTTTTGTAGTCTGTATAAAAATACACTAACCTTACAAATTGCAAGTGTATATACATACATACATACATACATACAATTGTATGTATATTACATTGGATTTTAAAAATTTTCGTTGCTCGTTTTGGAACACCCTTTAATTTCCAATTCTCATGTATTTGTTGTTGTAGCGGCCAAAGGTCTACACACTGTGTCCAAATTTCAGGTCTGTAGCTCTTACGGTTCTCGAGAAAATACTAATATAGGTTTAGACATAGTTAATTTTACATAACACAAAAAGTTAAAGTTTTCCAACCCTGGAAACGACTTTTTAATTTTTTTATATTTTTTTAATTTAAAATTCCAATTTTAGTCGTACTGAAGTGGCAAAATGAAGTTTAAGTTTTCCAGCTCTGCAATCGTCTGCCCGATTTTGCTGAATTTCAATACCAATCTATTTTGGAAAATTTCTGACACACCAGTCCAAGAACGAAGTCTCTAGCTCTTCTGGGAGCTTCGGAAAACCGATTTCACGTACAGACAGACGGACAGACGGACAGACGGACAGACGGACAGACGGACATCGCTTATTCGTCTTCCCTATGCATAAGGATCCAGAATATATATATTTTATGGGTCGCTTATTGATATTATAGAAATTACAAACGGAATGACAAACCTATATATACCCTTTTACCATTTTTGTTGGTAAAGGGTATAACAACGAGGTGTGGGTATCCTTGGAGGTACTTTATTCGACGATCCTATGGACATAAGCTTACCGGAAAGTGATGGAGAAGTAGAAGAAAGAAGAGAAGAAACTCTGCCAACTCCAAGGAATACTTCGAATGCTAGAACAGAAGAAGTCGAAGCGAATGTGCGATATTTTAAAATATCGAAAGCATTCAAAAATCATATTGCCACTTATGCAATTTTAAACAAAAAAGACCAACTTCTGGAAGAATTTGTTGAAGAAAATAAAAATGTTTTTATGGAGAGGCTTCAAGTGAATTTAAGTAAGCATTCAATAATTAAATTTCATGTGAGTATTGTGGCGGAGTATATCAAAATTGTTGGAGAAGAATTGGAGTTGTGCATAATATCACATGTAGCCAAAATGAGTTTCCTGACGAAGGCAGATAGCATAGAAGAGTTATTCCGTAAGCAGGTTGCGGAGATTTCAACCAAAATGTCCGAATTTGAAGAGCGAGATTCTGGTTGGACTTTGTTACGCATAGTCCGAGCAGAAATCAACATCAACAAATCTTCGCTCGTCAAAGGATCGAACTGGATATCCACACCTCAAAAATTAGCAAGAAGAAAAGCTTGCATCAATATACAAAATGATGATGACTACTGTTTCAAGTTGTGTATGATTGCTGCCATGGATATTACCCAATACAATCAAGAACGTTGCAGTTCTTATAATATTCAGAACATTGCTGCAGAGACGATTGTTACGTGAAATGGTGTAGCGTTAAATTTTAAAAATTTAAGCTTCCCATTAGGATTAGACAAAATCAAAGTGTTCGAGGTGAACAATCCAGCAATAAGTGTTAATGTATTTGGCTATGATGAGGGAGCCAATCAGATTATTGGTCCTTATTATGTCACCAAGGACGAGAAAATTAACCATGTAAACTTGTTGCTTTTGGAAAATGGTGAAGTTCATCACTACATTTTGATAAAGGACATATCAAGGTAAGTTAAAAAATTATACTACACTTTAATTTAATGATACATATACTTGTTTTATATATTTTATAATATATACATTTTACTTATAAACTTTTATTTTACTTTTTTATCATTCACAGACTTTTACGGAATCAGCTAACACAGAATGGACACAAACTACACTTCTGCAATAGCTGTCTCCAGTATACTCATACGGATACCATCATGAGTACACATAAGGAGGAATGTGGAAAGATCGTCACAACTATGCCATCAGGTTCGGATGCCATTCTTAGTTTTAAGGGACATCAACGAAAAATGGATGTCCCGTTTGTTGTTTACGCAGACTTCGAATGTATCTTAGAGGATATAAGTGATAGTTTAAGTAGTAAAACAAATTTAATAAAAAGGCACACACCTTGTGCCTTTAGTTATTATATAAAGTGTATGCATAGTAATAATTTAGATAAGTTTATGATATATACGGGGGAAGATGCTTCAAAAAAATTTGTAGCATATTTAATTAAGGATTGTGAAGAAATATATAATAACCACTTAGTTAACAATAGACAAATGGATACCTTATCCCCTTCGGATACTTATAATTTTTATAGTGCGGTGAATTGCCATATTTGTAAAAAATTTCTAGGCAAAGATCGTGTTAGAGATCACTGCCACATTAGTGGCAAATTTAGAGGTGCAGCCCACAACAACTGTAATTTAAATTACCAAATTCCCAAGTTTATACCAGTTTACTTCCACAATTATTCAAATTATGACTCACATCTTTTCATTAAAGAATTAGGTGAAATTTCATTGCAACTGAAAGTACTCCCTCTCAATAAGGAACTTAATATATATCCCTCTCCCAATTCACAGAAATGAGTGATGGCCATAAGCTTGAAATAAGATTTCTTGATACTATACGCTTTATGGCTGAGAGTTTAGAATCATTAGCCTTATTTCGGTCAGAAAAAGAATTTCAGCTTATTAAGAAAAAAGGTATTTTCCCGTATGAGTACCTAAATTCATTCCAAAAATTAGATGAATGCCAGCTGCCTTCACGCAGTGATTTTTTTAATAAGTTGAATAATAAAGAGTGTTCTTTAGAGGAATACTCACATGCTGTAGAGGTATGGAATACTTTTGGTTGTGAAACAATGAAAGATTACATGGAACTTTACTTAAAAACAGACGTCCTCTTACTGACAGATATTTTCGAGAACTTTAGAAAAGTTTGTAAGAGTATTTATGAGCTCGATCCTTGCCAGTATTATACAGCACCTGGCCTTTCCTGGGATGCAATGCTCAAATATACAAAAATTGAATTAGAATTATTAACAGACATAGACATGTACAATTTTATGAAAAAATGTATACGTGGGGGGATAGTATAGTGTAGTCAAAGATATTCGAAAGCAAATAATAAATATTTGCAAGATTTCGACAAAAAAAAGCCCTCAGAATTTCTCGTCTATTTAGACGCTAACAATTTATATGGATGGGCGATGTCGGAATATCTTCCTCATGGTGGGTTCAGATGGCTATCGCAAGACGAGCTGAATCTGGATCCAAACAGCATAGCTGATAATGGAACAGACGGTTATGAATATGAGGTTACGTTGGATTATCCCTCTCATTTACACGACTTGCATAATGATCTTCCTTTTTGCGCTGAAAATAAGAAACCTATGCAAGCGAAGTATAGCAAGTTGATAACCGATTTCTCTACAAAGCAATCATATGTGATACACTTTAGAGTTCTAAAACAGTGCTTAGAATATAGCTTAGTTTTAAAGAAAACTCATCGTATTCTAGCATTTAAACAATCTCCATGGTTAAAAGGCTATATTGACCTAAATACCAGACATAGAGCCACTGCTAAAAATGCTTTTGAAAAAAATTTTTCAAACTACTTAGTGCCGGTCCACACTTGCAATTTTTGTTGCAGCAATTCTTGAATATGCATGAGAGTGTTGAAATAGAAATATATACTTTTTGTATTCCTCTCTCGTTCTTTTGCACTAAAAAATAAAAAGTTGCTGCAACAAAAATTGCAAGTGTGGATTGGGACTTAATAATGGATAAGAGGAGAGATGTTAAAATTGTTAATAATTGGGAGAGGACGAATTGCAATCATTTATCAAAACCAAATTTTCATAGTTTATCTATATTTTCCGAAGATCTTGTAGCAATCGAAATGACTAGAGTCAAAACCTGCTACAATAAACCAATTTACTTAGGATTTTGTGTACTCGAGCTGTCCAAATGGAAAATGTATAATTTCCATTACGGGTACATGCAACCTAAGTTTAAGACAAACCTCTCATTAAACTATATGGATACTGACTCTTTTATATATTCAATGAAGACTGACGACTTTTACGCTGACATAAAAAATGACATACATGAACAATTTGACACATCGGACTATCCTACAGACAATATTTATAATTTCCCAATAGTAAATAAAAAAGTAATTGGTATGATGAAGGATGTAAATTGCGGTAAGATAATGACAGAGTTTGTTGGGCTGCGCTCAAAAATGTATTCATTTAGTGTAGAAAACCAAGATGATATTAAAAAATCGAAGGGGGTAAAGAGAGCCATATTAGATAAATATAGTTTAGCTACATATAAGAATTGCCTATTTAATAAGATTAATGTATATGATACTATGTTAACATTTAAATCTAAGCTACATCAATTATATACTAGCGAATTAAATAAGGTAGTATTAAGCTATGGAGATGATAAGAGAAAAATTAGATCAAATAATATAAACACTTATGCATGGTATCATTTTCGTATTAAGGAAACTAACCCTGATTACGAACTTGACATGTTGCTAGATGAGATTGCTAAAATGCAAGAAAATCTTAGTTAATTAGTTAAGAAAAAATATTGTATTTGTATCCTATTTATTAAGAAAAATTGTTGTATATAAAATCTTAGTTAATAAGAAAAAATATTGTATTTATATCCTATTTAATCAGAAAAATTGTTGTATATAAAATCTTATTTATTAAGAAAAGTTATTGTAAATAAAATATTGAAAAAAGAATGAAAAATGTGAATGGTTTTTTTATTTCTTTATTGGCTTTACTTCGTTGGATCAAAAATTTTTGTTTTTGCTTATTTGCAAATTCTTGTTTTCATATCACTTAAACATGCACAGTCTTGTTTTCTTTGAGAGGTTCTGCACAAGAGAAATTGAATTTCACAATAATCTGAAATTCCATTAGATATTTTCATAAAGAGAAATAATTTAGATACTCGGATAAATCCTCATATTTTTCACTACATACAAGTTTCTGTTGTTTTATATTCGAACAGATGATTCCTAGTTTTCCTTTAGAAAAAAATAATACAAATCAAGGAATATTTTTATAATTCAATTTTATTTTATTTTATTATTTATACAATTTTATTTCATTTTTATTTATACAATTTTATTTCATTTTTATTTATTTTATTTATAATGATGGAAATATTTCGTAATAGCCAATTATTAGATGTTCTAGTATATTTTTTCGTAAAAAATATATGGTACATCTGCAAGTATCAGGTCCCTCCTCACACTCAGGATGATTCCAAGGACAGCTTGGGAAGTGTCCTTCAGTGTTGTCTTCATCTTCCATGACACCATATTCTTCGTTCTCATCCAGCATATTTTGGAAACATTTTATCATCTCCCAATGATCAAAAAGCCTGAAGCTTTCAAAATCTCTTATAAATTGGTTAAGAGTACGTCTAATTTGACTCATTTTATTTGCTGATGAATGAATGATGATGAATGTTGGAAGGTTCCTTTAAGACTAATTTGTTCTGTAAATTTTTAAAATATCTATATGTTCTTTAAAATATCTATACTATCATCTCTATACCATATTTCTTTTTAGCAGTCTATCTCTCTCTAACCCTTTTCTCTCTATTCCATATTTCTGTTTTACTACTCTATCTCTCTCTAACCGTTTTCTCTCTATAACTATCTCTTTCTGTCTATCCCTATCCCCCACTTATTCACTATTTCACCACAATTATTTTCGATTAGCCTTTTTGAAGTCATCATCGCTACTTTTAAGATCATTTCCAGTTAAACATTCAGAGTGACAAGAAGTAAATAAAAAATCAAAAATAAAAAAAAAATGGACTCCACAACAAATCTAATTGCAAAATTTAACCCCCTGTTTCTCTAAATGCGAACGATAGATTCGATCGAACATTAATATTAGAAACAAAAACAAATTTCAGTTTTTTGTTTTAGTTTTTAATATAAATGTTCGATCGAATATATCGTTCGCATTTAGAGAAACAGCCCCTAATGCTCTAAATAACAAAACTTTAATCCACGTAAAGGAGCTTGAATCTTCAACGAAATATACTATTAGAAATGTGGTACGTGTAACAATTAAATATGGACCAACCCTAAAAGTTGAAATGAATAAACACATAATGTTCCTGCCGAAACGATATAATATTTTAACTGATGACGATATCAAAGATCTCTCAAGCGGAGCATATTGCCTAAGTAGAGAAGGTGAAGAAAACCTAATTGTCGAGAGTGAGCTGAGTGAATTTCTAATTCAAAATTCCCAATTTCCTGTTTGGCAATAATATATTAATTATGTATTTTAAATTATGAATAAAAAGACATTAAAGAGTTTTGTAAAATATAAATGTTTGTGTTTTATTTAATATTTTCAGTTATTTTATAAAGAAATTTAAGACATAAATGTCCACAGGTAAATGTATTAAAATTCTGATGTTGATTATAGTTGTATTTTATATTTGCACCAAGATATTTGACTACTTCCCAAGGAGGTTGTAAGTTTCCAAAGCTGTCGAAATATTCTTTTTCATTGTTGTACCAGGCCCTGTTGATACATCTAAGTTGATTATTCCACATTCAATTTTCTTTGTTCGTTTTGGTAGAGTATTCAACATGAAAACTCCTCTAAAATATGGAATTTTTAATGAGAAACGGTTTAGGTCCACATCAGATAGTGGTCTGTTGGGCAGCATCTTTAAGAGTTTTTTGATTCCTCTTTGTGAACTAAACCATAAACTTTTTTATATGGTTTTAAGTAAAGTCCTTTTCCAACTGCTATAGATTCCATCGCTTTATTATGTCTAGTTGCTTCATCAAGTTGAGTTTTTGCATTCTTTGTTGCATTTACAGCTTTAGCTATGGCAGCACCTCCAGTTGTTAGACTACCAAGTGCACCCAGAGCAGTTAAAATAGGTATTAGAGGTAAAAAACCACAGATTTTTGGAACAGGTATTACACGTGGAACTACAATTTGAGACTTTCTTCCTTTTAATGATTTGTTGATAGTTTTTCGTGCAATTTTAATAGCTGAGTTAATATCTTTTTTTTTTTTTTCATATACATATTTATTTATTGTATCTTCAAAAATGAACTAACAATAAGTAATCAAATCTTAAATCTAAATATAATTATTAGGCCCGACCAATATCGGACATAAGCTTAGTGATAGTTATAAATAATACATAAGTAGTGATAATCAAAAAGAAGTATTTTTAACAGTGTTGCCGAATCGCGCGTAATTACCCGAATCAGGTGTAATTTTTATGTTCATGTGTAGCGCGTGGGTAATTGCTCTCAGGTGTAGTTCACGGGTAATTTGAAATGTTTTTGTTTTATATAATAAACATTAATAAAATATATTAAATACATAAATAAATAAAATAAAATATAATAAATTATCGTCTGATACCGTTGCTGCACTTTTATTATTTAAAGAAGGTACCTACATATACAGAAAAATGGCAATAATAATTTTAAACCTCTCCTAAACAATAGTAAAATAGTTCCAATGTCCTTATTAGTTTAAGATTTTTCTGTTGCTTTCTATTTTGTAATTTTTGTTCGTATATTTCTCTTTAATTACTGTATAGAATAACAAATATTGAATTACTTTTAATGTATTTATTTACTGTTAAATACTATTTCTTTTATAAAAAACTAGCCATAGGATATCAAAATCCTTGATTCGTATTCAACATGCCAAATGAAGAAACATATGAGATACATAGACTGATAATGAACTACTTTTTTGTTAAATTTTGGAAATTTGCATGAGAGTTAGGATTTATTTTCACCAAAAAATAAACAAATTTATACAAAACGAGAAAAAATTATTTTTTTGATTCGAAATTTATATTACTATTACATAGGGGAGCTCTTTGCCATCGGAAACTCATTTTGACCAAATTTGAGTTGACGTATTTTGAATATACGCTCTCGATACGTTGCATTTCGTTGGGGCTGATACCGAATCATAAGTAGACCTTAAACAAGATTTTTGAAATGTGTCAAATATTTATTTTAATATTGGGTGTAATTCCGTTGAAATCGGGTAATTTTGGCTCCTTCGAGGTGTAATTTTAAATATACATTTTGGTAACACTGATTTTTAAGCAGTCCCATCTGGAGTGTTGGGTATAAGAGCCCTTGTGTCCCTCTTTTTTAAGCGGATGTGTCCAGTAAAGCTCAAAATATTACGGGCAAGCGGATTAGGATATGACTCGAGTTTAGTTAAATATTTGCCTGCGTATTTTGCAATTTCTTCACTCACTAGTGGCATATTTAAATCACGATGAATATTTGAATTTTTAACGTACCATGGATCAGATGTTATCAAACGTAAAATTTTGTTTTGCCTTCGTTGGATTCTCTCGACATTTGAAGCTGAAGCAGTGCCCCACAGCTGAATTCCATAGCACCATACTGGCTTCAAAAGCGACTTGTATATCAAAAGTTTGCAGTCTAGGCTGCGTGTTGAATTTCTGCCAATTAATCAATATATTTGAGTCAATTTAAGTTTCATTTGGGTTAACTTAGAGTCAATATGATATTTCCATGTAAGCCTTCGATCAAGGTGTATGCCAAGGTATTTGATTTGAGAATGTTGAGGAATATTTTGATTGTTGATTCGAATGGGGAACAGGTATCTTTTCTTAGGGTAAACGTTATATGAACACACTTTTGTTCATTGACTTTAATTCTCTATAAGTTCAACCATATTTCAAGCTGGGTAATGTGTGCTTGGAGATTGCGGGATGCCTCATCAGGATTTTTGTGAATACTCAAACAGGCTGTATCATCGGCAAATGTAGAAGTGTGGATGTTATTGCTCACAGGCATATCACAAGTATATATTAGATACAAGACTGGCCCCAGAATACTACCCTGTGGCACACCAGAAGATATAGATTCGGGTACACTCATGAAGTCTCCTTCCACAACAGTAAACTTTCTATCAAGAATATAACTTTCCAAAAGCTTTTGTATATTTTTTGGTAGGTATGTCTTCAATTTTAAAACTAGGCCTTTGTGCCATACTTTGTCAAATGCCTGAGAAACATCAATAAAAAGGGCAGAACAATACTTCTTTTCTTCAAAAGTCCTCTTTATAATTTGAACCAATCTATGCGTTTGCTCAATAGTGCTATGCTGACTTCTAAAGCCAAATTGATGGTCCGGGATGCACCCAGTATCAGCTAAAATTGTGGACAATTTAGTCATGAGCAGCTTTTCGAAAAGCTTTGAAATTGTTGAAAGTAAGCTTATAGGCCTATATGACTCAGCCTTGGTAAGATCTTTGCCTGGCTTTGGAATCATTTTAATCTTGGCAAGTTTCCAGTTATGTGGAAAATACTGCATTCGTAAAATGGCATTAAAAATAAATAGCAAAATTCTTATTGCAATATGAGGCAAGTTCATCAGCATCTTGTTACTAATGCCATCAATACCTGGAGCTTTCTTAGGGTCGAGTTCAGCAACTATTTTTTGTAGTTCACGCATCTTAAACCTTAAGGGACGAGGGGGTAGAGAGACTACACTCGGTGAATCGGCAGCACCCGTACATGAATTGGGAGTGAATACAGATTTTAAATGCTCAGAAAATAAGTTACCTTTTTCACTATCGCTTCTTGCCCAGCCTCCGGTCGAAGTACGCAATGGTGATTTAAGATCAACGGGTCTTTTAAGATTTCTAGTAGCGCACCATAAAGAGTAATTAGATGTTGACGTTACATCCAGACCTTCTAAATACTTTTCCAGTAATGCAGTCTTTTCCGACGATAGCAGCTCTTTGAGTCGTTTAGTACATTCTTTAAGTCTGATTTTATTTAGAGGTGATCGGTGTTGTTGCCATTCTCTTCTAGCTCTCCTTTTTTCACATACAAGACGTTCAATTTCCGTAGAATAAATTCTATTAAAGCCAGTCTGCGGATAGGAAGTAGTGGCATGTTCAGCAGCCTGTTTAATATATTCGTTAAGATTGGCAATATTAAATTCAATATCATCAGGTGATCTTAGCTGAATGTTTTCTACGCAGTGACTACTAATATATTTTTTGAATCCTAGCCAGTTGACCCTATTAATCGTTTTCGCATATGAGTTAGTTAAATCACTCCTTAGTGGGTTGAAAATTGTTACTATTGTGGGAGAGTGATCGGAGGACAGATCTACAGAGCCCTCTACGTGAATTAAGTCCCTATGGATATTTTTCGTGACGCCAAAATCTATAACATCTGGAATTTTTCTTACGTCAGTAGGCCAGTAAGTAGGCTCCCCACTCGAAATGACATCTAAGCCCATTTTTGAAATTGTATTAAACAACGCTCTACCTCTAGGTGTAACAAGACGCGAGCCCCAGTACGTATGTTTTGCATTGTAGTCACCAGCTGCCACGAAACAAGATCCAAGCGATTTGTAGAACTTCTCATACTGATCTTCGGTAACTGAAAATCTGGGAGGTGAGTAAATTGATGATATCACGAAGTTCGCACAAAAATTTTCTACGAAAATATTCGTAGCTTGCATATATTCTTCACTAACGTTCTCAAGGATATAGTGCTTGAGTCTTGACTTAATTAGAATTGCTGATCCACCGCATGCTCTCCCTCTCGGGTCCTTTGAATCATATAGAGTGTAGCCATTTATTTTAAAGCAGCTTCTCGAAGTTAAGTGAGTCTCAGAGACCATCATTATATCAATATTTTTTTCCGTGAAGAAGTGCTCAAGTTCATTTTTATGTTGGCGAATGCCGTTTGCGTTCCAGAAACATAGTTTTAACGTGTTCATGGTTTGTTGACTAATGCTTGAAGCAGAGTATTCTGCATTCTCAGCATTTCTTGCATCATGCTAGTCATATTTGTTGTAAAGTTGTTTATAGTTAGCACCAGATTCTCAATAGTAGCTTCAAGACGACTAAAGTTAAAAGTAGAGTTTGCATTCGTTGAATTACTTGGCGGTGGAACATTTTGTGTGGGAATAGAACTAGTCTTAGCAGCATCGGCATACGATACACGTGAAGTAACTAGTTGGCTAGTTTGAGGAAGAGTGGCGGAGTAAGCATTTGCTGATTGAACTGGAGCTAATTTAGATTTTTGACCCATAGCCTGTTTAACGAAAGAATATACAGGGCATCCTCTGTAGTTAGCAGTGTGATTACGTCCACAATTACTGCATTTCTTTTCTGCTTGTACTTTTGGCTTGGTACAGTTAGCAGTACTATGCAATTCACCGCAGATAACACAAACTGTAGGTAATTTGCAGTAGGTTTTTGTGTGGCCATATTCTTGGCAATTATGGCACTGTACGGGACCTGAACGCTTACGTGGCTCTTCAACTGTGATTTTTCGGTGTAAAAGGTATTTTAGACTATAAATTGGGAGCGTCTCATTTTTCTTTAACTGTATATCATTCGGCTCCAGTTCAACACGAAATAGAGGCTGGGGAATCTTCTCTCTATTGATTATATTGGTAACATTTTTTACCTTAAATCCTTGTTCGATAAGTGCACATTTTACTTCTTCAGGCTCAACATATGAATCTATGCCCTTTAATACTATTTGTAGGCCTTTAGCACTCTTAAGTTGATATGTATAAAAATTTGTTTTATTTTTTTCAAACTCACTAACAATTTTTCGGAAATCTTTTTCATCATATATTTGGATTTTAGTTACATCAATATTACCTCGTTTAATTGGAATGATGTGAAAAGTATTTTCACCAATGGTCGACAGTAGATTTTTTAGAAGCGCGTTTGATTTTTTTTCTCTCAGATAAATAGGTGGTGGCTTAAAAGACTTTTGCGATGATGCAGCGGGCTTGTCGTTTTTGTCTTGCAATAAAGAAAAACGATTTTGACGATTGATAGAAGATGTGCTGTTATCCCTAGACATCTTTGGGGCGGATTCAATTTTAGTAGAATTTGGGCTTCGCCCGCGCTTTAAAATGGTTATATATCTGTCCATTCCTACTTGTACCTTTGGTTTTGTACTACTGTTGTCTTCAGTAACAACTTGTTTAATTGTTGACCACGACCCCGAAGCGGATGATATCGCTGAGTTAAATGTAGAAGTACTAGGCAATAATGTCAACGATTCACTAGTTGGCATTGGACAAAGCGAAGTTGATCGCTGACGAAACTGTGGTTTTGCCGTTAGAAAAAGTCTATTATCAGATTTTTGATTTTTATTAAGAGCTTCAGAACTCACAGCAAGTCTATTATCAGATTTTTTATTTTTATTGTTATCATTATGAGCATCAAAACTCACAGTAAAATAGGCATTTCTGCCGTTAGAACTCACTTCACTATTTTTTTCCTCTGGGGTACTCATAAAGAGTATTCCTCAAGGGTATTTTGTATGTTTTTTTGTTTACGGTTTTTTTTTGTTTTTGTTATTTCTATATGTAAAAATATTATCAAAGCAAAAAAAATGCTTATTTATCAAAGTTAATATGTACTACGAATATTTTTTGTATGCTTTTTTTTTGTTTAGTTTGTATATAAGAAAAATTCCGCTATTACGTCTGTTCATTATGAAGGTACAACGAGAACTCTGAGTTTATATCTAATGGTTTTTGCTTCTTTAGTATTTTAGTTGCAGCTATAATTGATGTTCTAAACAGTTTTTTATCCTTTGGCTTGATCTTTTTAACATTTTTCTTTTTCTCCGCACCCATACCAAATTTTGTTTTGGCTTTCATTGCGTTAGTAACCATATATGCAAATGATTTTTCTGCAATACTACTGTCTTTTGATAAAACTCGATACCAAGCTGAATTTTCAAGTATTTTATCAGCTTTATGTCTAGTACTTAACTAACTTGGCTTTCATTGCGTTAGTAACCATATATGCAAATGATTTTTCTGCAAGACTACTGTCTTTTGATAAAACTCGATTCCAAGCTGAATTTTCAAGTATTTTATCAGCTTTATGTCTAGTACTTAAATCCTTATTTTTTGAATACGCAATATCGTGATTTTTACAAGCAGAGTCCAATAAATTAATACCCTTGTCACCTCGATTTAAACGTTTTTGTAGTTTTGTTCCAGGTCCACAGTACTGATACCCCGGAAGATGAAGCTCAACAGGTAGAGAGTTTATTATTTTATCTACTATACCTCCTCCAACGAAGGTGTTTTTATGACTAAACGTTTTCTGATATCGTGTAACCATATTATCTAATTTTTTCTATAATAAGAGGTAACATTTATAAAATGTATTTAGTTACAAAAATGCAGTTAGTTAAACAACATAAAAATATTTTAGTTCGTAATATTGACGATTCAATGAACATCAGTTCAAAAATAAAGCATAGCCCCCTCTTACCAAATTCTATTCGTGCTCTAATAGTGGGACCATCAAATTGTGGAAAGACTAATGTTATGATTGGCTTACTAGAAAGTCCTAATGGACTCAAGCTTGAAAACATCTATTTATACTCAAAATCTCTATATCAACCCAAATATGAATACCTGAAGAAACTAATTTCACCAATTAAAGGAATGGGATATAATACATTTACAGATAATGAATCAGTTATTCCACCTGACGAAGCTAAAACTAATTCAATTGTGATATTTGATGATGTTGCATGTGAGAAGCAGAATAATATACGTACATATTTTTGTATGGGGCGACATAGGGATGTTGATTCATTCTACTTGTGTCAAACTTATACTAGAATTCCCAAGCATTTAATAAGAGACAATGCCAATGTTATTATAATGTTTAAACAAGATGAGACAAATATGAAGCATGTTTATAGAGATCATGTTGGTGGCGATATGAGTTATGAAAAGTTTCATGAAATTTGTCGAGAGTGTTGGAAGGATAAATATGGATTTTTGGTGATTAGCAAAGATAATGAATTAAATGATGGACGCTACAGAAAGCAATTTGACTATTTTATAACTATATAAACTACTCTTCATAAACATTTACTTTAGTTATTAATCTAACTTTAAACTTGATACATCTATTTGCTATAACCTCATCTGATACCTGATAAGCTGATCTGAAAACCAGACCAGCTACCTAATAACCTGATTTGATACCTGAAAAGCTGATCTGATAACCAGACCAGGTCCTGAAAAGCTGATCTGAAAACCAGACCAGGTCCTGAAAAGCTGATCTGAAAACCAGACCAGGTCCTGAAAAGCTGATCTGAAAACCAGACCACGTCCTAAAAAGCTGATCTGAAAAACAGACCAGGTCCTGATAAGCTGATCTGAAAACCAGACCAGGTCCTGATAAGCTGATCTGAAAACCAGACCAGGTCCTAAAAAGCTGATCTGAAAACCAGACCAGCTCCTGATAAGCTGATCTAATAGCTGATACGTGATCTAATAGCTGATAAGCTGATCTAATAGCTGATACCTTTTATTTATTAAACATGGATGAGAACATTTTAAAACAGTTGGTGTTGACATGAAATGTCTTGAAGAAAAAGCTTCGTAGTATAAAAACTGGTGAAATAGATACACGTGAACAACTAAGAGATACATTTAAACCTATAACAGAACCACTGAAAGAATTCATAAATAGCTCTAAGAAAATTAAAAGAATTCCCATTAAAGAAGAAAATAAAATGAAGACAGAAGTTGAAAATAATACAAGTTTAAAGTCTGAAAAACCATCACTCAAGATAGAGACAAGTACACCAAAGAAACTAGCAGAAGGAACAATATTTGATAATACCATCTTATTTAATGAAACTAATACTAAAAATGATGATGACGATGATGATGAAGATGATTTTTACTCACACACTTCCAATACAGAAGATACTTATACTGATTTATCAGTCTTGGAAGGAAGAAATGAATTAGATACAAACTATGGTCCACATAAAGATTTCAATAATGAATGGAAATTTGGTGATAGTAAACTTACACTTAGTGAACATAAAATACAGGTTGGTGGCCAAATATGGGCTCTAACACCTGGACTATTTTCTCTAATGTTTCATAAAATACCAAAAACTTATGATAAATTTGAACTCGAAATCTATAAAAAGATTTTAATTACTACTAATGCATATAGAAGAGACTGTAAACCTGATGGTCAAATTAAGAGTACTAGAGGATATAAATATAAACATATTATTAAGAAATTTATTGACGAGAAAAACCAGGATAATTTACCCGAATCAACAGGATCTAAGCCAAAAGGTAGCTATTTAGGTGATGGAATGATGGAATTTAACACCCATAAGCCCAACTATATATACTGGGATGATCCAAATGAGCTAGTAGATCGACTTCGACTACTGCTCGCATCACGAGCTGCAGGTCATACTAATCACAATAACGAGATTGTATCAATTATTGAAGAACTACGTGAAGCTAATATAATACATTAACTTTAATAAAGTATATGTGGCGCCCTGTCAATTTATCCAACTCTGTGAACTTACCTCTTATTTACAACTAAAATATAAAAGATGGCAGCTTATCTTTTTCTTTTTTTACTTACGATCGGAATTCTAATTTTGTCTGTCGGCTGCTCAAAACGCGTCAAATTAAAATTTGCAATTAACATTTATAAAATAAATTAAGTTACAATTAATAATTAAATTAAAATAAAAACTGAATTTGCAATATAGAACTAGTTAAATATAACTTGTGATTTATTTTGTTTAAGATTGGTGTAAAAGTTCAAACACACCAAAGTGGTGACCCCGACGTGATTTGATTTTATTTATTGCGAGGCACTGGAACGATTTCCAACTGGAAAATTAAAATTTTCTTTTTAAAACATTTCAATTGTACGCCATCTTTTACTCGCAGTAAAAAACTAGCGCCAACCGAGCAGCCATTTTTTTTTTTAAAAATCATGGCCACAAATGCCGCTACATCAGCAAAAAGCGAAAGCGTTAATGTTCATGAGGACGAGACTGTTGTCAACGAGCACGACATGCAAGGCGATCCCACCGCTATACAAGGCAATGTGTCCGCAATCTTTGCCAGATTACCAGTGCCGCCAATGTCAAGCAACAATATTGACGCCTGGTTTATATCGATGGATTTCTGGTTTACGGCGTCTGGTATAGTCGCGGACAAGCAAAAGACAGCGACTATCCTAGCAGCACTCGACCCGAACGTCATTGCGCAACTAGCTGACGTAATCGCTTCAATGCCTCCAAACAACAGGTACGATTTCATCAAAACAAAAATTATAAATCATTTCGCCGACAGTGAGCAACGCCGCCTAAACAGACTTTTGTCCGAATTACCTCTTGGAGACAAGAAACCCTCGGAATTATTTTACGAAATGCGGCGAGTCGCAGGAACAACGTTAGGGGAAGCAGCTGTCAAGGGGTTATGGACAAAAAGGCTTCCGGAATTTGCTCAGCCAGTTATCGCCGCTTCAGCAGGCACACCAGCCGAATATACGAAAGTTGCTGACGCTGTAGTCGATGCAATAGCATCCAACCACATTGGCAAAGTTGAGGCCACGTCAGGTAGTGCAATAAATGAGTTGCGCATATCAATTGTTGAGCTAGGCAAAAAATTCGAACGCCTCTCGGCGCGTTCTCGTTCCAGAGCGGCCAGGTCTCCTTCGCGACGCAGTTTTTCAACAACACGTTCAGCGCCACGTGCAACGTACGCTTACAACACAATGGGCGGTACTGAATGCTGGTATCATAAAAAGTACGCTTCCCGTGCACGAAAATGCCGCAGCCCCTGCAAACACAAAAATCGAGACAACGTCGCCTCAACCTCAAGCGCACCATCATCCAGTCATCAGGCAAACTGACTCCTTCGGCAAGTGGTTGATTCCGGCGAGATCACCACTAATTGCCACATATTTCGCCTGCAGGTAAGAGACAAGATTAGTAACAAAAATTTTTTGGTAGACAGCGGCGCAGATGTTTCTGTCCTGCCACTGACTTCAAAGTCTTTCGACATGCGCCCTACAGCAATAGTTTTATACGCCGCCAACGGTTCACCCATTAAAGTGGTAGGCGAAAAGCGAATTAAAATTGACCTTGGTTTAAGACGAAGTTTTCTATGGTCATTCGTAGTCGCCGACGTGACGTCACCGATTATTGGTAGCGACTTTATTAAACACCACGACCTGCTTATTGACCTGCGACGAAACCGTCTTATAGATAATATGACGGGCATAGTATCTCAACTTACAACGCCCATTGCTTTTGAAGCGGCCACTATCAAGACCTTTAATTCATCCGACCCGTTTGCAGACGTTTTGGAAAAATTTTCTGACATAACGAAGCTTTCGCCATTCGGCTCAGCAACAAAATCGTCAATTGAACACAGAATTATTACGACTGGGCAACCAGTTTTTTGCCGTCCACGTCGTTTATCACCCGAGAAGCTTGCAGCAGCGAAAAAAGAATTCGAGTTTCTCATGAAAACAGGTATTTGTCAACCCTCAAAAAGTAACTGGTCCAGTCCGTTGCACTTAGTAAAGAAAAGTGACGGAACTTGGAGACCATGCGGTGACTACCGTGCTCTTAACGCTCAAACGCTACCAGATCGATATCCGCTTCCATACCTAACAGACTTTACATCAAACTTAAGGGGTAAAATTTATTTTTCTAAAATCGATTTGCAAAAAGCATTTCACCAAGTGCCAATACACCCTGATGACATAGCGAAGACTGCCATAAGTACACCCTTCGGCCTATATGAATTTAAATTTATGACATTCGGACTATGTAACGCGGCTCAAACGTTCCAGCGGCTAATCAACGAAGTACTTCATGGCTTAGATTTTGTTTTTCCGTATATCGACGATATTTGTGTAGCATCCGCCTCAATTCAACAACACCGACTCGACCTTGAGGAGGTATTTCAACGACTTCGAAATAATCATCTGGCAATAAATCTAAGCAAATGCGAATTTGGCAAAAAAGAAATAAAATTTCTTGGCCACTTGGTTAACGCTGACGGCATTCGACCACTGCCAGAGAAAGTAGAAGCAGTACTAAACTTTCCTAAGCCTAAGGTAGCCCAAGAGCTGAAAAGATTTATTGCCATGTTAAACTTTTACCGCAAATTCTTGCCGCATGCAATCGACTACCAAATGCACTTACAACGCTTAATAATCGGAAACAAGAAAAACGATCGCACCCCGATAAGGTGGGACAATTCCGCTGAGGTGTCTTTCCAACGCTGCAAGGTCGAGTTAGCTCAAGCAGCCCTCCTAGCACACCCCGCTGCAGATGCTGAATTGGCAATTTATGTCGATGCCTCCGATACTGCTATAGGGGCGGCTCTACATCAGAAAGTTGACGGGTGCCTTCAGCCATTGGCATTTTACTCAAAAAAGTTTACGACAACGCAACGAAAATACTCCACCTACGACCGGGAACTAACAGCAATATATCAGTCTGTTAGTCATTTCCGTTATATGATCGAGGGACGAAACTGCTACATCGTCACCGACCATCGGCCACTGATATTCGCTTTTCGTCAAAAACTTGAGAATGCATCTCCACGTCGAATTCGTCAGCTTGACTTCATCAGCCAGTTTTCAACGGACATCCGACATACACCTGGCATAGACAACGCCGCGGCTGACGCACTCTCTCGTGTGGACTCAGTAAGTCAAGTTATAGACTACTCCCACATAGCACTGGCTCAACAAAACGATGATGAACTTCAGAATTTACTTAATAATGAGACCGCTAGAATGAATTCATTAAAACTTAAACACTTTCCGATTCCAGGTTCGGATAAGCAATTGGTTTGTGATACTTCTACAGAACAAATCAGACCCTTTATTCCAAAGAATTACCGTCATCAAATTTTAACTTCAACCCACAGCTTATCTCACCCAGGCGTTCGAGCTACAACGAAATTAACTTCAAGCAAATATTGCTGGCCCGGCATGCGCAAGGATTGCACGACTTTTGTTCGCAACTGCATTCAATGCCAAAGATCGAAGATTCAGCAGCACACTCGTTCAATGCCTGCTAAATACAAACCTACTAAACAACGTTTCTCGCACATTAATATCGATATCGTTGGCCCTTTCCCTCTTTGCGAAGGGCAGCGATACTGTTTGACGATAATCGATAGGTTTACTAGATGGCCAGAGGCAATACCGATCCCCGACATGACTGCTGAAACAGTAGTAAAAGCCCTCCTATTCCACTGGATTTCTAGATTCGGTGTGCCGGCGCGGATAACTTCGGATCGAGGCCGACAATTCGAGTCGTCAATATTCGTCGAACTTGTAAAGGAAATTGGCGCAACTCATTTAAAAACAACACCGTATCACCCGCAATCAAATGGTATAATAGAAAAATGTCATCGTACGCTAAAAACCGCAATCTTATGCCGCGACCATACAAAATGGGTTTCGCACCTGCCAATGATTCTACTGGGGTTGCGAGTAGCTTTTAAACCCGATATAGATGCCTCGCCAGCAGAGCTGGTATACGGATCGACGCTCACAATTCCTGGAGAATTTTTCCATTCAAAAAACGTTACAAACACCGACAGCGATTTCCTTACAAATTTCCGAACGCACATGCAAAGTATAAGACCGGTCGACGCTTCTCACCACACAACGCCTCGAACTTTTGTATCAAAAAGCTTATGGTCTTCATCGCACGTCTTTGTCCGAAATTACTCGATCCGCCCGTCACTAACTCACCCTTATGACGGACCGTATTTGATCATAAAGCGTTACGAGAAATTTTTTAAAGTCTTGATAAGAGGCCGACAAACTAGCATCAGTATTGACCGCCTAAAGCCAGCGTTCATAACAAATAATGAACTATATGAAAATCCAGCAAGTAAGCCAGATTCACCGACTCCCCCAACAAACTTACAAGAGTCAACAGGCACAGCTTTAAGTAAACACGAAGTTCTACAGAACGAAGCAGTAAAATCACCCGGAAGGACAGTTAATTTTCAACCTACGGCGTGTCAGCCAAAAGCTACTTCCAGCGGTAGACCTGTCCGAATCCCTTTTAGATTCAGGTGAATCCGTTCCAGACGGGGGGAATGATGTGGCGCCCTGTCAATTTATCCAACTCTGTGAACTTACCTTTTATTTACAACTAAAATATAAAAGATGGCAGCTTATCTTTTTCTTTTTTTACTTACGATCGGAATTCTAATTTTGTCTGTCGGCTGCTCAAAACGCGTCAAATTAAAATTTGCAATTAACATTTATAAAATAAATTAAGTTACAATTAATAATTAAATTAAAATAAAAACTGAATTTGCAATATAGAACTAGTTAAATATAACTTGTGATTTATTTTGTTTAAGATTGGTGTAAAAGTTCAAACACACCAAATATATAAAGCATGTCTGTTGATAAATTTGGACATTATTTAAACGATACTAGCAACATAGTTTCTTTGAAAAATGCACCTAAACTGCTGGGGTTCTTTGTGGATACGAACAACAACATTGATGTCCAAAACAAAAGGATCAAAAATGTTGCAAAAGCTGTGGAGGAAAACGATGTTATCAATAAATTGTTTCTGCAAACTCAAATCGAAAAACTAGAAGAGAAATTATTAACATACTTCAAGAGAGACTGTACTATAATTCAAGAAAATATTCAAATGCAAATTGAGGATCTACATCGCGAAACAAAATTAGATATAGAAGAAAATTATAAAATTGAAAAAGATATTCTAAAAATTAAATCATCCTTTGAAGAACAAATTGGGCAGCTTAATGAGAAAATTTATAGATTAGAAAATTACATGTTTGTATCAATAGCTGAAAGTGCTTCAACTAGATCACAACACTCTTCAAAAAATCTCTAAAAACAACTTAATGTCTTTAAAAAGAAATTTAGTAAACGAACTCCATAAGCAAGCACGAAAACATTTTGTGCGTCGCAGAGTTGTAATGAAAGGGATAGATGATCTTTGGCAAGCTGATTTAGTTGAAATGGGGAACTATTCAAAAGAAAATAGAAATTATCGATTTTTGCTGACTATAATTGACACATTCTCAAAATTTGCATGGGCAGTACCGCTAAAAACAAAAACTGCACTTGAAACAACCAACGCAATGGAAAATATTTTTGAATTGGGGCGAATACCAAAAAACATACAAACAGATGATGGTAAAGAGTTTTTCAACAAACACTTTGAAAAATTAATGCATAAATACAACATTAATCACTACTCAACATATAGCATTATGAAAGCATCAATAGTAGAACGATTTAATAGAACATTGAAAGGAATGATGTGGAAAGAATTTAGCTATAATGGTTCTTATAAGTAGATTGATATATACAAAGATTTACTTAATACCTACAATAGAAAAATTCATCGTACCATTAAAATGTCTCCAATTAAAGTCAACTCAACAAATGAGGAAAAGCTGCTAAATACAGTATACAGTCATATGAAAATGTATAAAATATCAAAATTTAATGTAGGAGATCATGTACGCATAAGCAAATATAAGCATACATTTGAAAAAGGTTATACTCCAAATTGGACTACAGAAATTTTCACAATTACAAGAGTTCAAAATACAAATCCTGCAACATACATATTAGAAGACTATCTTGGTAATCATATTAAAGGTGGATTCTATACTGACGAACTTTCAAAAACTAGATTTCCAAATACATATCTAGTTGAAAAGGTGCTTAAAATTAAAGGGAAGGAGGTATATGTTAAATGGCTGGGATTTTCCAATCAACACAATTCTTGGATAAGTAAAGATGAAATATTATAGATGGAAGAAAAACTAAATCAACAACAACATCATAGCAAAACAATAATATCATTAATATTAAGAAACTAATGTTAATTTTAAAATAAGAAAATGAAATAAATATGTAAATTATGCTTATAAACCATGCTGTGTACTAAACTTTATTTAATTGTAATCAGTCTGTTATAATGTCAATAACACTTACTCTGAGCTCTAACTCATCAGAATTATCTGCTAGTTACTTTCCTCCTATTGAATTACATGGTGCATATGAATGTGCTCTAACTGATTTTCATTCATACAACATTATTCCAAATGTAGACACCTACAACAATATGTTTCATATAGGAGAACATACAATTGAAATACCAATTGGATCTTATGAATTAAATGATATAGTTGATTTTATAGAAGAACAATACAAACTACTCTGTCCAGCAAATAAGATTTTTATTGAAGCCAATAACAATACAATGCAAGTTAAAGTTAATAGTTCCAAGGATACTGTATATTTTAATAAGGACAATACAATTGGAAAACTTTTAGGATTCAATAGCAAAATCCTAACACCAAACAAATATTATTATTCAGATCTTCCAGTTAATATTTTTAAAGTAAATCTCTTGCGAGTTGAAAGTAGTATTGCTATTAACACATATATGAATAACTCCAAATCGCATACACTTCATGAATTTCCGATTAATGTGCCTCCAGGCTATAAAATAGATGAGGTTCCAAGAAATCTTATCTATTTACCTGTGAACACCAGAGAGATAAGTTCACTAGCGCTGCGCGTAGTTGATCAACACGGTGATTTAATTAATTTCCGAGGAGAGGAAATTACAATACGAATACATTTAAGGCCAACTATATAATGCTAATATACAACACAAATACATTGAAAAATATAAATAGCAGCAAGAACAACAACAACATTAAAGCGACCAGTACAACAAAAAGCATTAACAACATCAAATAAAAATTTTCTAAAGTCCTTGAATTTTAAATTGAAGACAAAATGAGTTCAATAATAGATGTCTTAGATAAGCCCTTGTCTGATGAGAATATAATCAAAAAGGACTATCATACATATGTACCATACTTACAATCTTACAACAATAATGATGAAATTAGAATTTCAATACAAAATCAAGATTTGTATGTGCTACCCAGTGAAAGCTACATTTATGTAGAAGGTTTTGTTGCTGATGATAATAACTCTAAATCTTCTTCATCATCGGACAACTTTATATTAAAAAACAACTTTGTGGCATATCTATTTGATGAAATTCGCTATGAGCTCAATGGAATTGAAATTGATCATACAAGATATTTAGGAGCCACAAGCACCATAAAAAATTTGGTTTCTATGTCACCAACAGAAAGCAACGTAATGCAAAATGCTGGATGGAACAAAATTGACGATGTCACTCTTGTAAATGGATTTTTCAATTTCTATGTACCTCTAGGATTCGCTGAAGACTACAGCAAAGTTATACTAAATGGAAAACATGAATTGATACTCTTGCGCTCGAGTGTTTCAACTAAAAAAGCTAAACTTACAATTTCACTAATCTCATGGAGAATCCCACATGTACAATTATCCGACTTTAGCAAATTGAATATGATTAAAATTATTAACAATGGTGCTTCTATACCTATGGCATTTCGCAGTTGGGATTGTCATGTCAATCCACAATTAAACATAGGAACTAGTCATATTTGGAATGTTAAACTAGCTGCAAATAGAGAACGCCCTCGTTTTGTATTGATTGCTTTTCAACAAGAAAATAAGTTTGTTCATTGTGATTTGACTAATTTAAAAGTACATTTAAATTCAGTCTCATATCCATATGATGACCTTAACATAAAGTTCAAAAATGAACGATATGCAATTCTATATGACATGTATCTAAGATTTCAACAAAGCTACTATATGAAAGAATCTCAACCGCTTATAACTGCACCAGAGTTTAAGACAAAAGCTCCTATTATTGTAGTAGATGTCAGTCATCAGAATGAATCACTCAATAATGGACCGATTGATATAAAAATAGAATTTGAAACAGCAACTAATATTGGAGCAAAAACATCAGCTTACTGCATTCTTATTCACGATCGTATAATAGAATATGTGCCCATCAAAGGACAAGTTCGAAAAGTCTTATAAATTGAGTAATATGGAAAACAACATAATTTTTATAGACGTACAAGGTTTCAAAAGTAATTCAAATGATTTCATCGCAAAAGAAGTAGCAATTGTTTTCAACAATTATGAATATAATAATTTCATTATAAAACCCCCATTTGATATCAAATGCTTATCAATAGAAAAGCAAAGAGAAGCAAAGTGGCTAACAAAAAACTATCATCACCTAAGCTGGACTGCTGGATCAGTTTCATTTCAAAGCGTTTGCAATTTTTTAAAAGCCAACGCAAGATGTTCTAAAATTTATGTAAAAGGTGAAGAAAAAAGACGCCTTTTGGAAAAAATTTTTGCCGAAAAATTTTTAACGTGGAGGATATAGGCTGCATCAACTTTAAACAAATGGAAATCAAGTATCCAGAATACTTTTTTATTGTAATTATCATAAATTTGGTGCTTGCGCACTAAAAAATGCTATTTTACTAACAAAAGAAATGTCTTGCTTTAATTAAACTTTTTCACTTTTTAAAATATGAATGTATGTATTATTATAAAATTTTAAACAATAAATGTATAAAAAATAAAATGAAATAAAATGTGTTTTCTTATTTCAAATAAAAACTACATAAAGGGTAGAGAAGGAAGTGGGGAGGAGGAGAAGTTAACTTTTTTGCTTACTTGCAAATGCTTGTTTTTTGTTTCTCTGCTGCTGACTGTTAGTTTGTTGCTTTAAAATAATCGTAGACAAAGAAAATGTTTGCGTTGCAAAATATATATGTATTCTACAAAATATTCCACGCACAAGTACCCACGATCGCACATTCATACATGCACACATACATATACATACATACATACATACATACATACATACATACATATACACATACATATACATACATACATGCACACATACATATACATACATACACATACATACATACACATACATACATACATATACACATACATATACATACATACATGCACACATACACATACATACATACATACATACATACACATACATACATACACATCCATACATACATACATCCATACATATTTCTTAAACAAATACACAAAATATTAAATTACCAACGACAATAAAGCTGGACCCCCCACACACAAGTATTAGGGGTGTTCACATACATGTGAACACATATATAAAATATTTTATCTGATATTACTGATATAGTATTACGATAACAAATTTCTACAGTCTGGCAACACTGGCAATTTTCCCATTGGTATTAGAAAAAAACAAGTAAGAGTGCTATATTCGGCTGTGCCGAATCTTATATACCCTTTACCAACGTACGTACATATATATAGTATACAGACACGTACATACATATTTGTTTTGTGAAAAAATTTATCATTTTTTTAAAGTTTCCATCTTTGGAGCTATAATTTTAATTTTTCAAATTTCATACACCAAACTTTTCTTTCAGAAGCATAAAATATATTCAATTTATAAAGAAAAAGAAAAAAAACAAAAAGTGTAAGTTTTCCAACCCTGGAGTCATAATTTTGGATTTTTCTGATTATTGTTACCAATCTAGTTCTTAAAAAAATACATAAAATATGTTAAGTGAAAAAAGCAAGAACGAAATAAGCAAAAACTTAGTTTAATTTAATTCCTTTAATACTAAAAAAAAAATCAGTTAAGTGCGACTTTGAATCGCGCACGAAAGGAAGGTTTTTTGCTTTTTTTGAAGTTTTTTCAGTTAAAACGATTTTTCAGTTTTGTCGCTTTTTTCTCGTTTTGGCGATTTTGTCTGTTTTTGGAGGTTTTTTTCATTTTGGCGATTTTTTTCTGTTGTTGGGCTTTTCTTCATTTTGGAGATTTTTCTCATTTTGACGATTTTTTCTGTTTTTTTTTTGGTTTTTTTCGCGATTTTTTTTGGCGATTTTTTTTGTTTTTTTTTCGTTTTGGTGATTTTTTTCATTTTGGCGATTTTTTTTCATTTGGCAATATTTTTCTGTTTTTTTTCGTTTTGGTGATTTTTTTAATTTTGGCGATTTTTTTTTTTCATTTTGGCGATTTTTTTTCATTTTGGCGATTTTTTTCTGTTTTTTAGTTTTTTTTTCGTTTTGGCGATTTTTTTTCTTTTTTTGGCGATTTTTTTCATTTTGGCGATTTTTTTCTGTTTTTTAAGGTTTTTTTTCGTTTTAGCGATATTTTTCATTTTGGCGATTTTTTTTTCATTTTAGCAATTTTTTCGTTTTTTTGCGATTTTTTTTAGTCTTAGAAATTTTCTTTTAATTTAGTGCTTTTTTCATTTTGGCGATTTTTTCTGTTTTTTTGGGTTTTTTTCGTTTTGGTGATTTTTTTCATTTTGGCGATTTTTTTTATCATTTTGGCGATTTTTTTCTGTTTTTAGGTTTTTTTTTCGTTTTGGTGATTTTTTTCATTTTGGCGATTTTTTTTTCATTTTGGCGATTTTCTTTCATTTTGGCGATTTTTGATTTCATTTTAGCAATTTTTAAATTTTTTTTGCGATTTATTTTAGTCTTAGAAATTTTTTTTTAATTTGGTGCTTTTTTTCGTTTTGGCGATTTTTTTCTGTTATTTAGGTTTTTTTCTTTTTTTGGCGATTTTTTTCATTTTGGCGATCTTTTTCTGTTTTTTAGGGTTTTTTTTCGTTTTGGCGATTTTTTTTCATTTTGACGATTTTTTTCTGTTTTTTAGGATTTTTTTTCGTTTTGGTGATTTTTTTCATTTTGGCGATTTTTTTTTCATTTTGGCGATTTTTTTCTGTTTTTTTTCGTTTTGGCGATTTTTTTTTCATTTTAGCATTTTTCCGTTTTTTTGCGATTTATTTTAGTTTTATAATTTTTTTTTAATTTGGTGCTTTTTTTCGTTTTGGCGATTTTTTCTTGTTTTTGGCGATTTTTTTCGGTTTGGCGATTTTATAATTTTTTATTTTTTCAGTTTTACCGTTTTTGAAAATTTCAAGAGTTTTGCTCTTACGGTTTCCAAGATACAGCAAATTGTCAAAATTACATAGTCAAAATTGCATTAACTGATGGAACACCCTTTAATTTAAATTTTTTTAAATTTTTGTGTTAATTTTTGTAGTCTGTATAAAAATACACTAACCTTACAAATTTCAAGTGTATATACATACAATTGTATATATACTACATGGGATTTTAAAATTTTTCGTTGCTCGTTTTGGAACACCCTTTAATTTCCAATTATCATGTATTTGTTGTTGTAGCGGCCAAAGGTCTACATACTGTGTCCAAATTTCAGGTCTGTAGCTCTTACGGTTCTCGAGAAAATACTAATATAGTTTTAGACATAGTTAATTTTACATAACACAAAAAGTTAAAGTTTTCCAACCCTGGAAACGTCTTTTTAATTTTTTTGTATTTCTTTATTTTAAAATTCCAATTTTAGTCGTACTGAAGTGTAAAATATGTACATTTATTAAAAAAAAATAAAAATTTGTTTTCGGGAGTTACTTTTATATGGCAAAATGAAGTTTAAGTTTTCCAGCTCTGCAATCGTCTGCCCGATTTTGCTGAATTTCAATACCAATCTATTTTGGAAAATTTCTGACACACCAGTCCAAGAACGAAGTCTCTAGCTCTTCTGGGAGCTTCGGAAAACCGATTTCACGTACAGACAGACGGACAGACGGACAGACGGACAGACGGACAGACGGACATCGCTTATTCGTCTTCCCTATGCATAAGGATCCAGAATATATATATTATATGGGTCGCTTATTGATATTATAGAAATTACAAACGGAATGACAAACCTATATATACCCTTTTACCATTTTTGTTGGTAAAGGGTATAATAATCATGTTTTGCCGTCGGCATTTGGAAAATATAATAATCATGTTTTGCCGTCGCACAGTGGCGTGAATTAAAAAAAAAGTGGTAAAAAGTCCGCAACTTTTGAACTAGTTAACCGATTTCGATGAAACCAACTGTTTTGGAAAGTAGAAGTGTTGAAATTTTTAGAAATCATATTTTGAAGCACCCTGTTGTAAGACAGGGTAGCTCCAAACAGCCTCAAAGTGGGAAAGTGCGGGTATCGAAATTCTTTCGGAGCTTGTAACTTTTGTAAATAGGGACCGATTTCAATAATTTTTTCAGCGGGACAATCTACGTTAAGAAATAAAAATAAAACATGCTGAGAGTACCATTTCATCTCTTTCAGTTTCCAAGTTATTTGACTTGAAAAATTTATTTTTTAATTTTTGGCCCTGACTTTTTTTATTCGTTAGTACATAACTTCTTTATTACTTGGCAAAAATCAGTATGTTTTAATGTTTTTGAAAGAAAACTTCATTACAATTCATATAAAAAAAATTTTTTTGATATCTCAAAAATTGTAGCAAGGAATAATTTTGCAATTTGGATTTTTAAAAATTATGAAAAAACTTGGTATATTTTGTGAAAAAAGTATTCTTAATTTTTTTGGAATATTTTAAAAAATTATTAAGTATTTGATAAAAACTTTGATTGTTTCTGAGAAAGGAGACATTGAGAAAGGCTGTGAAATAAATTTTGGAGATTGTTGTTGGTGCACCCTACATTCAGCATTGGTCGAAAACTAGCAATTTTTTTTTTTAAATCCGATTTTCGGCTGTGGCAAAAAAATTGCACGGTCGTTTTTATAAATTTTTTGGTTTTTTATTATAAATAAATTTGTTATAAGTAGCCTGTAAGAAACTTTCGACATCCTACACATAAATGTAGGCAGGAGAGGAGATTTTCTAAAAATTCTAAAATTTTTCTAACACAATTTTTCCCAATAAGAAAAAAGTATTATAAAATTATAAATTGGGAATCATTTTAATTTTTATCAATAGCATACATTTAGTTTTGCAAACTGAAAAAAAATTATTCTCCTACCTTCAATACTTTTTGAAATATTCGAAATCCAATTTTGATTAAAAATTTTAATTTTCTACATTTTTTATTTTTGTCTAAATTATTGATCTTATTTTCTTTACTGCAAATGTTTCTTAATTTTTTCTATGTTATTACAATAGTAGATATAATTATCTATTCAACGGTATATAATATGTATTCCTTTGCCATTATATCAGTTTTAAAATGTATACACAAATATAACACCTCAGGTAACAATTTACGTGTATATCTGATACTCAAACAAACCCACATTTTTTATGAACTCTTGAAGCTGTTATTAAATACTTTTTTTTACTTAAATACAATAAAATATAAGAATTTATATACATAAATATAAGTATATTTATATACCTACAAGGACAAATAGATTGAGTTATTTATTTATTTAAAAAAAATTAGTAGTTAATTTAACATTAGAACATTAAATTACGAAAAATTTTTTATGTAGCTCCTTTTTAAACGCATATAAATTGCCTAAGTTTTGAATATAATTTGACAGAGAATTCCAGAGACTTTTTGCCATGATATCAGATATTTGTTTGTATGAATATAAATACTTATGTATCAAGAGATATATGTACAATGTACATATGTATCTGAGACATCATGGCCTAGCAAGCTATTAATTTCCTCTGCTTCGGGATCGTCCTTCTCGATTTCAATACTTATTTTTGGCAACCATTTCATTCTTATGCCTTGTATGCAAATGATGCATTAGAGCATTTACGTGTATTGAAAAGTCGATATTGCTTAACATCTCTATTTCTAACTTCCTGTGCTTCTTCGGTTAGTTCCCCCAGAGGAATAATGTTTTTTCTATTTGTTCTTTTGTATACGCTAGCACTTTATGTACGGTTGGAGTTATTGATTTTCATGGATATAATTCATTTATTAGAATCAGAGTGTCTTTTGAATATTTTTCAAACTTGTCCTTATTAATTAACTTTTTGCTATTTATGACGGCCAGTATTATTTTGAAACGTCTTATGAGATTAAAACTAAAACCAGTTATAGAAGATGTGGTTTCAGGGTCATCAAAAAATCGCCTAGCAGTGTTGCCATTATTGGAGTTTCCATAGCCATATAAAGGTTTGTCAATGATTAATCCACGTTTCATAAACTCATCTTGAATTCTTTTCTTTTCTTCCAACTGTATCTGCTTTAAAGCAGAATTATTCGCAACTGGAGCGTTCTGATGTTCTGGTACACTGCGATACTTGTTGTCGTAAAATGTACTCCATGAATCGAATCTGAGCATGAAGTGGTGATATTCCAAGCTTAAGGGCATCTTCATTAGTTGGAGTATAATACTCAATGTCCTTAAAATCAGAATCTTTCTTTCCGCATATATTACAAATCAAATAAGATTTTGTATCGGTTATTGCATTTGCAACTTTTCCATCTATCATTGTTAAATAAGGTCTAAAAGATATTGTTATTACTCGTCCTAATATATGAACGTCAATAGGTTCCATATTAGAAATTTCATGTTTTATACCATCAACCACATTTTGAGTTGTTTCTTTGTTTTCCTTGATGTATTCAAAATGTATTGGTCGGCATAAAGACTTTGAGCCTGGAGTAGTATTTACCCACATATCTTTAAATGCATTTTTACTTGTTGAAGGCATTTCATTATGTAGTCGAAGCCTTAATGGTACTAACGATGCCATTAAAACTTTGGAAAAGTCATTATCGTATGCACTGGGCTGTCTATATTCTGAAAATACAGATGATCCATCACATCACCATTTGTATATTAGTGTTAGTTCGGAATTATTACATGTATCTAAGTCTCTTTCGTCAAAAGTAGCGATCAGTCTTGATCCTGTATTATGAAGAAGGTCTGACAAACTAATATCAAGTCTTCTTGTTTAATCCTTTTGCTCCTGCGTCGAACGTTATCGTAATCTTTATTTGGCCGACCAAACTTCTTTGGGTATATTTTCGTAGATAGTCCCATATCTAACCAATCCTGATTTTTATTCTGAAATTTAGAAATTGATTTATTGCATTCACGTATCTTCTTTTCATATAATTAAAAAAAAAATCAAGTTTTTTCCATAAACCGGTGTTTACAGATAAACCATATGTAGTAGATATTGTGTACATCATTTGGTCTACCTTGTCCAACCGAGTACTCCCATCAGTGAGGTTTTCCCACATTAATTTGCAGAGCGATTTATTTTTAATTGTTATCTCCATGATAGCTATAACTGAAATAATGACATTAAATGCATCGCAGCTTAAATATATAGCTATTTTACAAGCTACGAATACAAAACCGATACAAATATCAGGTAAAACCATATCCATATAAGAGATGTGCGCGCAGGAACCTTTGTCGTTGTAGGTATATAAATATACTTATATTTATGTATATAAATTCTTATATTTTATTGTATTTAAGTAAAAAAAAGTATTTAATAACAGCTTCAAGAGTTCATAAAAAATGTGGGTTTGTTTGAGTATCAGATATACACGTAAATTGTTACCTGAGGTGTTATATTTGTGTATACATTTTAAAACTGATATAATGGCAAAGGAATACATATTATATACCGTTGAATAGATAATTATATCTACTATTGTAATAACATAGAAAAAATTAAGAAACATTTGCAGTAAAGAAAATAAGATCAATAATTTAGACAAAAATAAAAAATGTAGAAAATTAAAATTTTTAATCAAAATTGGATTTCGAATATTTCAAAAAGTATTGAAGGTAGGAGAATAATTTTTTTTCAGTTTGCAAAACTAAATGTATGCTATTGATAAAAATTAAAATGATTCCCAATTTATAATTTTATAATACTTTTTTCTTATTGGGAAAAATTGTGTTAGAAAAATTTTAGAATTTTTAGAAAATCTCCTCTCCTGCCTACATTTATGTGTAAGATGTCGAAAGTTTCTTACAGGCTACTAACAACAAATTTATTTATAATAAAAAACCAAAAAATTTACAAAAACGACCGTGCAATTTTTTTGCCACATCCGAAAATCGGATTTTTTGAAAAAAAATTGCTAGTTTTCGACCAATGCTGAATGTAGGGTGCACCAACAACAATCTCCAAAATTTATTTCACAGCCTTTCTCAATGTCTCCTTTCTCAGAAACAATCAAAGTTTTTATCAAATACTTAATAATTTTTTAAAATATTCCAAAAAAATTAAGAATACTTTTTTCACAAAATATACCAAATTTTTTCATAATTTTTAAAAATCCAAATTGCAAAATTATTCCTTGCTACAATTTTTGAGATATCAAAAAAATTTTTTTTTATATGAATTGTAATGAAGTTTTCTTTCAAAAACATTAAAACATACTGATTTTTGCCAAGTAATAAAGAAGTTATGTACTAACGAATAAAAAAAGTCAGGGCCAAAAATTAAAAAATAAATTTTTCAAGTCAAATAACTTGGAAACTGAAAGAGATGAAATGGTACTCTCAGCATGTTTTATTTTTATTTCTTAACGTAGATTGTCCCGCTGAAAAAATTATTGAAATCGGTCCCTATTTATAAAAGTTACAAGCTCCGAAAGAATTTCGATACCCGCACTTTCCCACTTTGAGGCTGTTTGGAGCTACCCTGTCTTACAACAGGGTGCCTCAAAATATGCTTTCTAAAAATTTCAACACTTCTACTTTCCAAAACAGTTGGTTTCATCGAAATCGGTTAACTAGTTCAAAAGTTGCGGACTTTTTACCACTTTTTTTTTAATTCACGCCACTGTGCGTCGGCATTTGGAAAAATACTCATGCATTGCCTTCGGCATTACGAAAAATATTCATGCATTGCCGTAGGCATTAGGAAAAATATTCATGCATTGCCGTAGGCATTAGGAAAAATATTCATGCATTGCCGTAGGCACTAGGAAAAATTAATTTTCACAATTTCCCCATTGGTATTAAGAAAAATCATGAATATGATTTTCCCGTTGGCATATATACTTATGAAATCTTAATCTTATGAAACCCCTTAATCCACCCCACAAAAAAAAAATAATGAGTTAGGCCCTTTCTATATTAAGGTAACCTAAAAAAAAAATCACCCGTTCACACAATTAATGCAACCTCAAAAAAATCACCCGTTCCCACAAAGTTAATGTAAACAAAACTCCTTATGTAAACAAAAAAATCCTTATGTAAACAAAAAGTTGGAAGGACTTATTGATCCACCCTCGTAGGGTATCAAATTTTACAAATTTCCAAGAATTTTAAAATTTTAATTACCCAAATTTCAAATTTTAATCGGCGCCAGAATTGGCAGTTCCCTACTACTTAAATTACTTAAAACAATGTCATAACTGAAAAAATCCAGTTTGCCAGAAAACGCGTTTAAGGTTATCTATTTGCACACAACTTAATAGGAAATGAAAATTTAATTTTTCTGTCAAGAAATGAATAAACAGGATATTTTTATGAACTTTTTTTACAATATGACAAACGATATGAGGATTAATTCTGCATCACTAACTCAAAAATTCCATTTTTTGAGCTATGACTATATATGTATGTATATTTATGTTTTAAGTTGAAAAATCTCTTATATAATACAGTCAAGTCCCGATAATTCGTAATCGCAAGGGACCGGCCATTTCTTACGAATTATAGGGGTTTTCGATTTAGCGGGGTTTCGATTTAACGGGGTTAAAATAAAATAAATACAAATTAACGGGGGTTTTACTAAAACTATAAAAAAATAACATAAAAAACAATTGTCAAAAATAAAATACAAAATAAATACATAAAGTAAAACAGCAAATTCATTTACTTAGCGTAAAATGCGTGCAACTTTAATAGCAAACAAAAAACAATAAAATAAAAATAAAACTGACAAATTCATTTCATCATTCTTTCCATGTTTTTGTTGTTTTTATTACGAATTATAAGTGGTAGTTAGCAAACAATTACGATTTATAAGAGGTAAAGAAGATTTTATTTGAAAAAAAAATACGAATTAGCGAGGGGACTAAAATGTATGGAAATTTTACGAATTAACGAGATTTTTTCAAGGGACTGACAGTTTATTACAAATTATCGGGAATTACGATGGGGTACGAATTATCGGGATTTGACTGTAATAAATAAAATATATATGTACATACAAATTTAGTAAAGCTTAAGCAGAAGTGAAAAACAAGTTAATATAAGTTTGAGTTTCAATGAATTACCTATTTTTATTTTGTAAATAGTAGACTTGTGACATTTAGTTCATTTCAGTGACCGGTCATTTTAGTTCATTATTTATAAATGAACTAGTTCGTTCATTTAGTTCAATCGGTCTTTTTAGTTCAATGAATTGGTTAGGTCCTTTTAGTTCAATGATTTTACATCTACAATTCTACATGCATATGTATTAAAGTCCTGCACAAGACCATTTATAAGAACTTTCAAGACATGAGGGATTTTTCAAATGCTTTACTACAGCGAAGTCTTCTAAAACAAACGCTAAGCAAGACTGTTTCCAAGAATTTGTTTCAGTTATTGCAAGTATAGGAGTAAAGTGACTGAAAAATTTATTTTCTGTTGATGTTTTGATTCTTGACATCTAATACTACGTTTATACGCAGGGCTTATTTGCAAATAAAACAGTAAATTGTTGCCATATTATTGTTTTTATTGCGACTTACTAATTCAGAAAACTATTCACGATTAACGCACTATTTGCAAATAAAATGCTCGAGGTTGCCACGCTTACAAATGTTTGATAACAAAAAACAATAAATGGATAAATATTGCAACAAAAAATATGGATAGAAGCAAATAATGACGATTAAAACAAACAATTATTTGATATTTTGTACATTTGATACCAATTTTGTGTACTTTTGCTATGCCGTATAAACAGTGAGTTAGTTTATTTGCAAATAATTTTATTTGCAATTAGTGCGCGTATAAACGTAGTATAAGTTAGGTTGACGTGTTTTTGTTTTTCCTTATGTGTTGAAATTTGTGGCACCTTTATGTATTCAGTGATTTTCTTCTTTATCCAGGGACGTACTTGCTTGTGGTTAAAAAAAAAACAAATCACAACCATCACGAACTAATGTCTTCGGCTGAGTAAGGGTGTATCAAGAAACCAGCATCCCCAATAAAGGTGTTCTCATTTGAGCTGAGATGTGTTAATGGTCAAAGACTACGACTTGTGTAAAAGATGGCCAGTTCATATGTAAAATGATGGCCATCGGTATCACAACGTGAACACCCATCGTGAAACGAATACAATACACTTTTTAAAATTTTTGGATAACAGTACGAAGAACTATCTCACTTAGTTTATTGGATTACAAATCCGCATGTAAGCTGTACTCAAACCGTGTATAGTATTGATGATAGCAACGGAACCAGTATCATCCCACTTCGTGTGGATGGATAGAGAAATGTCAATGCGGTAAAGTTGATTTCAAAGGGTTGTAATCTATACAAAGATTTTTTTTTTAAGTGTTGCTGGGCCTTGCCTTCCCGGAATAATCTGATCGTGCATATTATTGGGAGTCCTGTTGTGGCTACAATAATTCATCTCAATGTACTAAACTCGTTAGATAAGAGTATTACTTGATGTTTCAGCTGCTGTTTTTTATGGTGTGTGTTGCAGGCTTTTGATTTAGAAATTCTTAAGATTCACAATGCCTTTTAAGGGCTTGTGGTCTGTGAAGACCGTAAAGGGTCGGCCTAGCAAATAAGGTCTAAACGTCTTTACTGCCCATACGATGGCAAGTAGTTCCTTCTCTATTGTTGAATATCGCTTTTCTGTGGCGCTTAGTACTCTGCTCGCGAAGTAAATTGGTAAATCACTACTTGGCTCTCCTTGAGAAAGAACAGCTCCTAAGGCTTCATTACTAGCATCAGTGGTAAGAATAAATGGTTTTGTAAAATCAGGGTATTGTAGTAGAGGGTGATTTGCAACTGCTGCCTTCAGTTTGTCCATGGCTTGTTGGCACTGCTGAGTCCATTCCAATTTCACGTCCTTTCTTAATAATTTGTTAAGTGGTAGTGCTATGTCTGAGGAGTTTGGTATAAACTTCCTATAATAGTTAACCAGTCCCAGAAATGCTTGTAGTTCTTTGATATTTTTGGGCGGCGGTATGTCCTTCACTGCTCTTGTCTTACTGGGATCTGGTAATACTCCCTTTTTTTCATTGGTGACCTAGATAAACTACCTCCCTTTGGAGAAACTGACACTTTTCGGGGTGTAACTTGAGATTATACCTTCTTAAAACATCTAGTACTCGCTTTAATCGTATCTGGTGGTCCTCTAGATTTCTTCCGTATATTACTATATCGTCCAAATATACAAAACAGTCGATACCCTGTAGACCGGTTAATATTGAATTCATGATTCTCTGGAAAGTGGCTGGTGCTCCTGTTAAACCAAAAGACATACGATTGAATTCGAAATGGCCCAAATTCGTACTGAATGCCGTTTTCTGACTATCGCTTGGGTCCACTAAAACTTGATGGTACCCGCTTGCTAGATCGAGAGTCGAAAAGTATCTGCTGTATCCCAGCTGGTCCAGGATCTCGTCAATCTGTGGTATGGGAAAAACTTGTTTTATAGCAGCGTCATTTAATTTTCTGAAGTCGACCACCAAACGCCATTTTTTCTTTCCATCCATTCCCGCCTTTTTGGGTACTAGAAGGATTGGTGAATTCCAAGGGGAAGTGCTGGAAGATATTATTCCATCTTTGATCTGGCCCACTTGACTATTAATCTCATTTCGATGGACCTCAGGTAGCCTATACTGCTTAGTATTTATTGGGGGTTGACAGGGATCAGTTGGTATTTTGTGTTTAAGTACACTGGTGTACGTAAGACTGTCTCCGGGAAGTTGAAACACATCGTCGTATGAATTCAAAATATTTTCGATCGAAGCCCGTTCTTCCGGGTTCAAATCTGAGCTCAACGGTACTGTTTTAATAAGTAACTTACTTCTTACTGCTTTATCAGTAGTTCCTATTGTATTTATGACTGATGTCGCTTTTAGTGTGTAGTTTTTCGGGTTCTCATAGCTCAAACGTATTATTTCATTGATATTTATTGTAGAGTCATTGGTGTTTAAAATGGGCACAAATGCGGTGCCCTTCTTGACAGTTGTTAGAGTTTCACCCACAAAAACCCCTGGCAAAATTTCCAATTTATTTACTATAATTTCTCCTTTAGCAGTTGTAACTACGACCGATATTATTGTCTGGGAACGCGCCTTGATAGATAAATTTTCGGCTATATACACCCGGGGGTTTTTTCCTTCTGTAGTAAGGGGTAAGGAAGCTATTTCTTCCTTATTATCAAAAAATTTAATATTTTTGTTAATTGTATCGGTAACAGCCCTGTTCCATAATACATTTCTACCGAGTAATCCATCTGCTGGAAGTCGGCTACCTTCTGGTGCTACATGCATCTGTACTGCAAGTGTTTTTACTCACGCATGTTGTGCGGTTATAGTTCCTTTCGTTGTAATATTTCCCCCAAATGCGCCTGACAAGTCCTTTTGATTGCTTGAGTCTATCGCCACGTATGGTGCTAAAGATTCAGCTTTTACTTATGTGGTGTCTGCTCCTGTATCTACCAGTAAGGATAAGTTTTTGCCCAGTGCTTCACTGCATGGAAAATCAATAAATGCGTCATTTTTCTCTTTTCCATTGTTACCACCTTGCAGATTCTGTTTTTTTTTCGACTCAGACCTGCAGTTAGAATAATTTCTTTCTGTATAATTTTCCGGTATATACGTATGGATGGTTTTATGCCAATGTATTTTCTTGTCAGTCCTTTTAATTGCTACCCTCACTTGGTTTAATAAAGTTTCGTTTGCTGATTTCCTTTCAATTGTTTCCTGTATCCATGAATTGTCGGCATCCCAGTCCATTAGTTTTGGCTGGGCCGCCGCGAGTTTCCCGAATTTCGTGCTGGGCAGTTAGTTCTTAGATGTCTCGTTCCATTACAATTATAGCATTTCGGTGGTTCATTTTTCCCACGGCCATGGTATACTTGATTCATGTTGGCATTGATGGATCTTTGTGTTGTAGACTGTTGACCACTTTGCGTGCTATTGTGTTGTTGCCTTTGGTCATTGTCATTTCTTCTGAAGTAATTGCCGTTAGGTGGTTGCCAGTTTGTGTTTAGCGGTGTGCTTGGGTTGCCTGAATATTTTTGCTGTGGTTTTCTACAGAACTGATTTTCTGCGTGTCCGGACGTTCTGCATATCCAGTAATCAAACTTGTCAACTCTAGTGTCTCGGTTTGATTCACATTCTGGCCCAATTTCATGCCCATATTCTCCACATTTAATGCAATATGGAGTGTTAAGCCTCTGTTCACAATTTGTTCTGTTGTGACCTTGTTGCTTACAGAAACTGCATTGAGTAGTCAGGGTAATAGTGTTTATTGCGATGCGGTTTTCTCCAAAAAGTTGCTCAGCTTCCTATACTATTTGAGTTAGTTTCTGTAAGCCCTCGCTTTCTTGGCCAATAAACCTAGTCCTTAATGCCTGGTCCCTAAGACCTTTGATAAAGCTCCTTACTGCTATTCTTTTGAAGTCTCAGTATCATTTTTCTGCTACCTTCTTCACTCCATTCATTTGTTACTAGACTCCCGGCTTCATTTAGTAGAGTTTCAAGTCGATTACCAAATTTGCTTGCTGACTCTTGATTTCCTTGCTTGCACGAAACTATGAGTTCTCTTATTTGATCTAAAGTTTTCCTCTTCAAATACACCTTTTTTATTGAATCACATAATGCGTCTATCGTGCCGAATGTTTGTGGTGCTATTTGAACGTAAGCTGGTCCCATTAATCGCAGTTTCAGGCATTCTATAATATCTTGTGCTGGGACTCCATTTTCTTCAGAGGACAGCTCTCGTTCTACTAGCTTACATCCTTGAATGAATCGAAACACTTCCGATGTTAAATCTGGTCCTTCGGTGCCGAAAAATGTGGGGACTATATTGTTTACTATTTTGGTAATTGTCGATATTGCAGGCATCTTGTATGCTTTTGTATTTATACTACTGGAATCTTTTTCGGTGATTATAGGGGATAGTGGGTACTTCTTTAGTGAATTCCTAGCTTCTTGTAGGTACTTATAAAATTCTTTTTTAAGCTGAACTTCTTCTAGCCTAAGTTCTTTAAATTCCTTCTCGTATTCTGCTAAATCTGCTAGTTTTCTTTTTATAGTATCTGTTGAGTATCCTCTGTTGACAGTTTTTCTCGCGTTTGATAGTAAATTTTTCACTTTATTCAATAAGTTATTTCCTTCTCCCTCCTTGAGAAAGTTTTTATTATGTTCTATTGTGTTCGTGTCTTCTCTAATTTCTTGTTGTGTATGAATTACTACTGATTGAAGTCTTTGGGTAGTATGTGATAAGTCCGTGATAGTGGATTTTTCTGGCAAACCAATTGAAGGAGTTGGTGAACGAGATCTGTAGGCAATATTTAGTTCTCTCTTTGCGTTTGACAATACTACCGATAATCTTTGTATCGAGTTGTCCTTTTCGCTTATCAAGTATTTTAATTTTAAGTGTTTTTCAATCTCCTTCTCACTCAGTCCTTTCTGTCGTAACTGTAGTCTTAGTTCTTCGTTCTCTTTTACCTGCTGTTCTAACAACTCATTTGTATAATCTATATCACTTTTTAGTTGTTTGCTAAATTTCTCCAAAACTAATTTCGACTTTTCTAACTCTTCGATATGTTTTCCGAGTTCCTTTGGTTTATTTCCGTTTAATTCACTTATCACTCCAAGTATATACCCTACTTCTTCTAACTTAGTCAATTTGTTATTCTTAACAATTTCTTTATGAGCATTTAGGAATATTCTATCAGAATTAAAGGCTTTTAATTCCGACCATACATGCACTTGAAGACTATCAACGTTAATGTTGTAGTCGTTTAATTGTAGTATTAGTTTGTCCGTTTGTTTTTGTGGACTGTCCATTTAATTAAATTTGTACTTACCATCCTTACGACTTGACCAAACCCGGACGTTGTAGTGTTTCGTGGCACAAAAATTTATAAATACAGAAAAATTTTCCACAGTGCAAGGTTTAATTTTTAATCTGATTGAGAAATACACTTTTATTTTTATTGTATTATTATTGTAATAAGGATCAATTTGCGGCCACTAAACCGACTGCACTTGCTTTCCCCTGCTTCTAAGACGAGCTATAAAAGCTGTACCAACAGATACTTTCCAAGCCAGAAACAAGCGGAGTAATAGCATGCAAAGCTTTACCGGCTGCGCCAAAATATGTTATGGTGTATTTTTGTCTATGATATTTGTAACCTGGAGGGTCCCTTGGGAATCGCAAGTATAAGTATTTTTATTAACAACAATTCTTGTTACTGTAGCTGCTTCCACACTTGCAGACTGTCCTCTTTTTTATTTTTCTATCCGCTATTTATACAAAATATACTTTAATATATTTTTTCAATATTTTACTTACAATTAATTTTCTTATGCTAACTAGACAATAACTTATTTCATAAATATTATTTAGCTTTTGATCCAATTACAAAATATCGATATTGCACAATTTGCCAGCGCCAACAAAATAAGAAGTAACTGAGTCAACGAACTAGTTTCTGTTGCGTCAACCAATTGGTGCAATGTTTGAATACGAGGGTTGTTCAAGTATGATTCACAACATCCCTCCCCACTCGGCACAAGAAAACATCTAGCTATAGATGTTTTCTAAATATAGTAATTGGATCAAATGCTTAAATCCTAATATAAGAAGTATAAATAAATGTTCCATTATATAAAAAATATATAAGTAATCTTAATATAAGAAGTATAAATAAATGTTCCATTATATAAAAAATATATAAGTAAGTGCCTCCGACTCCTAACAATATTAATTTTTTGCCTTACTGTTTCCATTTACAGAAGTAATAATGTGTAGTTTTTATGTACTCAGATGCAAAAGTTACGTTAGTACTTTTCAGAAGCATTTTTGGAAGCTTTCGTTATCAAGAAAGCAATACATTGCCTCCCTCAGTGGTTAGTGATTTTTTTTATAACGTGCATGGTATCCTTTGTAATTTCTAAAAATATATTCTTTTTTCTCACTATGAAAGTTTTTCTTCCTTTGTATTTCACCCAGCTGAATTAACATTCTGCAAAGGAAACTTTGCATGTCTAAAAGGGGTGAAATCAGATAGTTTTTGAAAAGTGAAAATAAAGCCACCACACTTTAACAAATTAATATTAGTAGATTTGTAAAACGCACTAAAATCAAAGATGAAAAGCACCAATTTAGTGCCTTTTTTTTAAGCAACAATTTGAAAAATTCCGCACTGTTATGAATTAAAAAACTCTAAATCTAGTACGAAAAGCACTAAATTGGCATGCTGCATACGAAGCACTAATGCGTAATCTAAACAGCATGATTCATAAACAAAATTCAGAGAGCGAAGCGGGTGATTCAACTTGTCGTCTAAACATAGCATTAGCACTCATAAACACGCACACAAATGCATCTATCGTGCTTTGCTTATAATACGACAGCATTTATTATTGGTTTAGTATAATGCAGCCACGAGAATACATTTAAAAAACAAGACGTATTTACATTTCAAGACTATTTACGCAGGTCTTTAATATGTATGTTTGTGTGCTCTTTGGAAAAATTTAAAACACAGATTCTGTGATTAAAAAACTACGAAAACTAATTAATTAATAATAAATTTGCTTTATAATGAGTTTATAAAACATATTTAGTGTAAAAACCTTTAAATACCTTAAAATTTAAAATATTTTTAAGTTTTTACTTGTGTTTTCTTGTTTATTGCATTTGTGGTAGTAGCCATCGATAAAAAGAACTAAATATACATGCATACATACATACATATGGATGAGTATAGAAGCAAGGCACACAAACAGTAAAAAAAGTAAAGCAAAACGTTGAAAACATTTAGTTCATATCCTCTGTGTTAGTTCATTTTGTGTCTTAGTTCTTAGTTCAAAAATTGAACTAGTTCAAAAATTGAACTAGTTCAAAAATTGAACTAGTGATCGTAAAACAATTGAACTAGTTCACATAGTTCACAGTACTGAATCGTTCATTTGAACTAGTTCGTTCATGAACTATACAAGACTAGTAAATAGTGTTTATTCTTCATGAACATCTTTATAAACGTGTAGTCGGTAGCCTGCTTAGTGAATGTGTTTAGTACCAAGGCGCATTTATTAGGTGGCAGCACAACACCAGGTGACTAATGTCATTATACCAAGCCAAATGTCAAATTTGAATTGTGTCAGTATAAGCCTAAAAACATGCTTTTATTTGGGTTATCCTCAAACACCTAATGAATATTCAGTTTTGTATGCTGTTTGACATTTCCTATAAGAAACATACACTGACGATCCTACCCTGTTTTGAAAAGGAAGATGGTAATTTATACCAACAAAGTACATGTGGTTATTGTTGTTGTAATATTTGTTGTAGTAATGAGGTTACCTGATTGATGTGCCTTTGTTTAGTACATAACACGGATGGAAATCATGGTACAATTGTACTTTTTATGGTACATTTTTTACCTCGTTGGTACCTTAATTGTGTTGTGTGTGTTTAATTTTAGACGGTCAGCTTTTCTGGTTTTGCTGCAATGCTGTTGTCAAGGCAAATTCATGTACCATGTGGTGTCAAGTCTGCTGAATATACTGAATTTTTATACATATTTTTGTTAAGTTTCTGTTTTTTATTGTTTACTTTTGAATTCTTACACATTTTTTTATGTGTCCGTTCTTACTAATAAATATTAAAATAACAAAAATTAAAAATTTTAAAACCCCCCGATATATCTAGAAAAGATGTGATATCTTCTAAGCGGCTAGACCGATTTTCTTCAAACATGATTAGGAACCACTTCGTTCAAGTCACCTTTCAAACAGAAGAAACTAAATCAAAATCGGTCCAGCCCGTTTGGGATGTATGTGGACACGGACAGACACACAGATACACAGACACACACTACAAACTTATAACACCATTTTTTTGGTCGGGGGCTAAAAAATGGTACCGTATTGGACCAAAAAGTACATTTTGTTTTCACAGTTGGTACAAAATCCAAGAAGACTTTTTCCTTCCTTGGTACATAAGAACAATTATGATAAATTGTCAAAGCTGATAACCGTGTGGGTAGAACAGATTTATTTTTCAATCTGTTAACCATGGTCAGAAAGGGTGAGCACATGATACAATAATACAGGTAACCGCGAAGCGCCAGCTGTTTTGCTTGTTTCGTGATGTGATCTGCCAAATGGTGTTTATGTTTCACTAACACACGCGCTCAGTGCCTATTAAGACTGTACTAATACAAACATGTTTTGTAAATCCAACAGAAAACGCAAGTACATGTATATTGTTTTCTCTTGGTCGTCTCTCTTGTCAATCACAAAACAGCAATAAAAATCGCTGTTGTTTTATTTGTTGTACATTTGTTGTAGATTCGCGGCTACCTGTATTATTGTATCATGGGTGAGCACAGTAAAAAAAGGGTTAGAAAACATTGAACACAAGGCCTATTTATCAGGTCAATGCAATCGTCCTGATGGTATTCTGTGTTTTCGTGTTTAAGTTGTTTGCACCATATACTTTAGTTCATGTTTGTGTGTGTTTCTGACAATTTAAACATAAAGTTGTTTTTTGTATTGTGTTTTTGTAGAGTTGCATAGACCTAATAATTAGGCCTTGATTGAACATAATTAGTCAGCGATGCCAATTTAGCGCCTTTCGCGCTAGTTTTAGCGCGTTTTAACTATTCCAAACGCGCGTTTAATAAAAAAGCGCTAAGTTAGCGCGTTTTAATTAAAGTCAACAACATCATTTCAGTTCAATATCTTTTTACTTTTTTGTATAAATTTAACATTTGTCTAATATCCAAAATTCAACTTTTTGTTTAAATTCGTTAATGATTCAGATGTTGCAAATAGAATTCCCTTGACTGTGGTTAAAACTAAAAACGCATTTTGATATTGTAATTGGCAAAAATTTTGAAATTTCACAGCTAAAAATATTGTAAATGGCAAATATTTTGAAATTTCACAGCTAAAAATATGTACTCGTACTCGTGACCCAAAAAATGTATATAACTTATTAAGCATCTATTATTTTTGTACTTCAAAAAGCATTTGAATCGCAACACTATTCGACAGTTTATATAATTTGTTAGTTGTAGAATTTCGAATACTTGGAAGGCGTGTCAGATTCTGTATTAAATGATTTTAGTTATTTAGGATATAATTTCGAAGAAGCAATATTGCATAATCTGAAAAAGAGTTACTAAAACATTAATTGTACTCGTATTTACTAATACATACATCGATCTTTATTAAAATTTAATTTAGCGCGTAGGAAAATAGCGCGTTTTGACTATAAATTGTTGATAATGCTGTAACTTAGCGCGTTTTGAGAAGGGGTATAGCGCGTTTGGGTTAGAAATAGTTGGCATCGCTGCAATTAGTGCATAGGCATAGCCTCTGTTTAGTTCATTTTGTGTCTTACCCTCATACCTAAATAAGAGCGGCAAGCGTTGCGTTAGCAGCAGGGTACGCATTTTCAATACAATCAAATAATATTTTCACGTTTAAATGTACTGAAAATGCGTACACTGCTGCCAACGCAACGCTTGCCGCTCTTATTTAGGTATGAGGGTTAGTTCAAAAATTGAACTAGTGAGCGTAAAACAATTGATCTAGTTCACATAGTTCAAAGTATTGAATAGTTCATTTGAACTAGTTCGTTCATGAACTACGCAAGACTACCCATCACTGATGCACACTTTATAGTATGTTTCCACCGGCATGATTTATACAAATCAGGATTTGTGCAAATCATGTTCATTTCTACATGATTTACCATACATTTTGCATATCGATAAATCATCTCAAAGTGGTTGATTTATTTTAATAATGTCGAAAATACTATTTTTCGAACTCGATTTACATATGTATGTATGAAGTAGAGTTTGCTGTTTTCTAATCAACTGCCCTACAAAATGCATCTCTGATCTAATAGAAATTATCATTTTATGAAAATTTTCATCAACTTTTTGAAATCGGACAGACTTGTCAAAAAATCTGTCACACATACCAAATTTTAATCGACACTATCATACTTTTTGAGCACACACGATTTTTTATACAGATCGAATGACTGTGTATGATAGTGTATCAGAGCCTTTACCCAACTGTTTTGGAAAAAAGATGTGTTGTATTTTAAGAAAGTAAATATAGAGGCACCCTGTTGTAAGACAGGGTAGCTCCAAAGAGCCTTAAAGTAGGAAACTGCGGGTGTCGAAATTCTTTCGGAGCTTTAACAAATGCTTACTTTTGTTAATGCAATATCAATTTTTTCCTTCACTTTTAGTCTATTAAATCAATATTAGTTTAATTTATCTTAAAATTTTACTTAATTTTTAACGCCACAAACACTTTCCTTATTTGAAACCAGCTGATGTCAGATGCTTTGTCACTTGAAAATAGAAGACGCTCTAAATCAAAATTGTCGTTTGTACTGCACACAGGGAAATAACACATGCTATTATTTAAAGGTGTTCAGACTACATATATGTACGAATTTACCATGTGAAAAAGTGACTTTCCACAAGGGTAATACATATAATGTGAACACAGCTTTACTTGGCAAAAATCTGGTGGTTTTCTTGTTTTTGAAAGAAAACTTTATTACAATTCATATGATTTTTTTTTCGGTATCTCAAAAATGATTTATTTTTTTGTAATTAATTACTTTTATTTGGCTCAAACATATAAAAATTAATATACTCAGACAGCATATTTATATACCCACAATGGCAAAGGCCAAAATACATACATACCTATACATTTGAAGTTGCGATGGGTTCAATGTTATTATTTCAGTTATGGAGATAACAATTAGAAATATATCGCTCTGCAAATTGATATGGGAAAACCTCACTGTTAGGTGTGTATTTTACAAGCAACGGATAGAAAAGCGATACAAATATTAGGTAAAAACCAATGTAGGAAATAATTCTTCTCGCAAATGTTATTTTATTTTTTTCGTTCGTTTTAAAATTTGTTTTCGGAATTTTAAAAATTGAATTTGGAAAATAATTCTATTTTATATTCTTTTTTTTCGTTCTCCTCGCAAACGAATTAAATTAATTTTTAAGTTTAAAATTTTTAAACGCACTAATAATCCCAAATTATTATTTTACTTATTGAGTAAAATATTTTTTATTAAAAATACATTGAACTTGATTATTGAGGGGCTTAGCTGGATCCTATGCGCATTTCACTGTTGCTAATGCAGATCATCAGGCTTTACCCAAATTTCTTAGAACAACTAGAGTTATTATGTTATAAACTTTCATTTAAACGAATGAGAAACCTAACAACAAATAACAAAGTTGAAACAAGAACTCAATAATCAACATGTTTTTTTATTTTCTTACTTTACCATTGCTACATTGGCTGACTTTTTTTTCAGCTTCAAATTGTAGTTGTAAGAGTATGTACTCAATAAGTAAAATAATAATTTGGGATTATTAGTGCGTTTAAAAATTTTAAACTTAAATTTCAACAATTCCCATAAAAACACTAAATTAATTTTTGTTGATTTATTTGCGAATTTAAAATAGAATTCTTTTCCGAATCTTATTTTATAATTCTAAAGAACGAATGCAGAAGAATAATAATAATAAAATAGCTATAGAGTTCAAATTTGGTGTGTAGATTCCTATTCCGATGCATAGATCCACTAAGCGGAGATTTTTTAAAATTCGACCGCGAAGGAGGTGAAAAAGGGTAAAATTGGTATCTTTATATCCCGGAAACTACATTCGATACACTAAAAATTCCAAAAGGATAAGAATGTTGGTTAAAATCAATAATGAACATCTAATAATCAACATATAATGTAAGTAAAATTTAAAAAATGTTTTGTTAATTGTTATTGAATGGTGCTGAAAAATTTTTGTTTCCTTTTTTAGTAAAATAGAATCCCTTGAGAAAGTGAACAAAAAATTCACGAAACGTTGGGAAAATATGTAATAATAACTATTTGTTTTTATTAACATAAAGTACGATAGGCCTCATTAGCTTATTTTAATAAAGATATCTTCTTCACAAAAATTGACTTGGCCAAAAATATCAACAACATTACCGAATATCGGGTAGCTTGCCGAATTACAAAACAATATTTATTTAAATTGGAAGATTTCAACACTTTTTAATCCTATTGAACATTATCACACACAAACATGAGAGTATTTTTTCAACATATAACACTTACAGCCCTTTTCACAATCCAAAGTTAAATGTTAATTGGCACTTTAACTAGCAGTTAGCCTAATATGTATTTCACAATTTATGGTTATCTCTTAACTGCCAGTATTTAACCAAAAAGCGATTGTTAAATATAACTGACAAAATTCTTTCGGTTAAGATATTAACTGACACTATCTTAATATCTTAATATATAAAAAATCCGTGTCACTGTGTATGTTTCGAATAAACTCAAAAACGAGTCAACTGATATTCATGAAAATTGGCATATATATGTAATTTGGTCCAACTTATATGATAGGATAGTTATTATTTAAATTAATGGCCTGGGGCGGAAGGGCGTGGCAAAATGTTTGTACCGTATACGAAGCTAGACCGCTGGACCGATCTCCGTAACTCAAGAACTACTGCACCGATGTTGACTAAACTTCATATACATGCTTTCTAAGGCGTAAGTAGTGTTTCTGTGTAGTTTGAAGTTTGTCCGACAGATGGCGCCATATTTAGTTTTTTTGTGTTTTTGCACCGTAACTCAAGAATTACTGCACCGATGCTGACAAAACTTTATATACATGATCTATGGGGCGTAAGTAATGTTTCTGTGTAGTTTGAAGTTTGTCCGACAGATGGCGCCATATTTAGTTTTTTTGTGTTTTTGCACCGTAACTCAAGAACTACTGCACCGATGCTGACAAAACTTTATATACATGCTTTATGAGGCGTGAGGAGTGTTTCTGTATAGTTTGAAGTTCGTCCGGCAGATGGCGCAATATTTAGTTTATTCGTGGGCAAAATCCAATTTTCATATTGTACCACCAATGCCATATACAACACTAATGTTTGCTTAGGGCCAGCAACGCGGACCGGGGTCAGCTAGTTAATAAATAAAAATGGATAGAAATATATACAAGCACGCATATTTATGCAATATTTTCAATATAAAAAAAGCTAAAGCTAGAAGAAAAAAACTTGAACGTCGTATTCACCTTTCTTTATCTGACGAGGAATTTAGAAAAACGTATAGACTGTCTAAATCCGCTGCAACATATATTACCAACGTCATTCGTAACAAAATAACATCAACAACGCAAAGGTAAGAAAGTATATTTTGGAATAATGCAACCAATTGTGAAATCACTATATCTCTTAAGAAATCGTGCCTTATCGCCAACGCAAATGGTGCTGTTGACTCTTAGATTTTATGCCACTGGCAGTTTCCTGATAGTTATAGGGGATTATTGTGGTGTGTCCATTGCAACCGCTAGTCGCGTTATTAAGAAAGTATCGAGGGCAATTGCAGAGTTTTCAAGAGCGTTCGCAAAAATGCCACATTCGCAAGATGAAATGAGAAAGACATCCACACTTTTTCACAGCATTGCTGCATTTCCTAAAGTAATAGGAGCAATAGATTGTACACACGTTAAAATACAATCTCCAGGTGGTGTTGATGCAGAAGTTTTTAGAAATCGTAAAGGCTATTTTTCATTTAATGTTCAGGTGAGAGGTGTATACTATATAACTTTTTAAATATTATGCAACTTACTTTGTGTGTCTGTATCCATATTAATTAGGCCATTTGTAATTCAAACCTCGAAATAACGGATTTAGTAGCAAGATGGCCAGGTTCAGCACATGACAGCTACATTTTTAGCAATAGCCGTATTAAAGCCATTTTTGAAAGCGGAGAATTTGGTTCCTATTTACTTTTAGGTGATAGTGGATATAGCGTCAAATCATATTTGATGACACCTTTAGCTAATCCATCAACTAAAGGAGAAAAGCTTTACAATGAGTCACAAATTAGAACTCGAAACGTCATAGAACGCAGTTTTGGAGTGCTTAAACGTCGTTTTTCAGTGCTGTCTCTAGGATTGAGACTATCTATTGACACATCAATGACTGTTATTGTAGCTTGTGTAGTTTTACATAACTTATACAGACACCTTAAGGATATAAGTGATTTTGATGATTTTGTTATTTCAAGTGACGAAGAAATTAATGTAACGGAAGGAGGATTTTCGAGAAGTCGAATTGATATTATTGAAAATTATTTTTCAAAATTATGAACATGTATTACCTTGTAAAAATGATAAAACAAATAATGCTTGCAATTAAAAACTTACTTATATTCAAACTAATTTGATGTATTTAATATCGGCTCGTAAATGACGAAATTAAATAGTTTAATCAAAATAAGATTTCTCACAACGTTCTGACGAAATTCGCTCAACTAATAATGAACGGTTGTAAAAATATTTCATTAAATGCAAAATACTTATCCATTATTTAAATATTTATGGTATTAGCTTTACTTTCGGCTTGCGTTCATCTGGTTAAACAATCAAACCCCAAACGCTGGCAATGTAGCTTTCCATTTGTGCAAGAATCTTCAAAGTCAGTTTGGCGGTTTGGAGTGAAAGCGTCACAAACAAAGAAACAAACGAACATACTTTCACATTTATAACATTAGTAGTGATTTTATTAAATGAAATCAGGTCCATATAATATTCAAATAAAAATTTATTACAAATTATGTAATATAATACTTAGATACGGCTACATATGCAACACTTAAAACACTATGCACACAACTGAAGACTTTTGGTAAAACACACGAACTAGACAGTTCGATAGTATTACCAAAGGGTTGCAAAACCATATACTCAGTTTAGCGATTTTGGAAGCCTATATTATTTATAGACCTCCAAAGATTTCGATAATCTGAAAATCTTTGGAGGCCCATAAAAAAAGTTTTACTATTTGGTAATAGGTAAAAAATAAAAAAAAGAAACCTCAATAACACACAGTTTGAAGTTTTTCAATTTCCATTTTTTTAAAACTATTTTCTAGCTGAAGTTGTTCCGCTTTCAAATTTAGTTTGGCAATTTGCAGCTTATGTCGTTCCTCAGCTATTTTTTCCTCATTTTCAAAGAAAATTGCTTGCTTTGTCAGTACTTTTCATTTTTGTCAGAATAAGCATAACTATTTAATTTCAGTTTTGCTGATTTTTTCTCTTTTAATTTTTTTAGATTCCATTTGTCCCACGAGTTTATCTAAGAAGAGAGAGAGGAAGATTTTTTTTCTTCCGTAAAATTTACTCAATGAAACATAGGGATTTTTATGAATTCATATAATGAAATGTATAAACAGACGAGTCACTAATATCGTATGTACATATCTTTGGTCTCAAGATGAAATGCTCTTACTCACAATACAAACATACATACATAGATATATTAAGCAATTTACTTTCATTATATCGTTCATTTACTTCAATTGTGTCATAACTGAAAAAATTAGTTTTTTGAGTTAATAATAATGCGGCATTTCGTATTTTATCTTGTGTAAAAATTTCAAATAAATAGCTTGTACCATCAACTCCTGAGAGAAGAATATTTTTTCATGTCTTCATTGAGTTGTATACAAATTGAAAACTTAAAACCCGTTTTCTGCAAAACTGGTTTTTTTTAGTTGTGACACTATTGAAGTAAATTAGCGATATGTACTTATAAACACAAATTTTTAAACACTTATTTCTACCTTAGCAGCTTCTTCATCAGACTTAGCATGTGAGCCTCCCTGTTTTGGTTTAAACGCAAATTCATCTTCCAGGAATTCTATGTCACATACGCTTTATTCATCCTTCTCCTCACCTTAAATAAAAATGATTTTGTAATATTTAAAAATAATTATGAAAAATTAAAAAAAAATAGTCGTATAAATTTAACAGGCCTGTTGCTGACTTTCCTAGCAATGAATGAATTCTTTCATCGCTGCAGGAAACCTTTTTCTCATAGGAACCACCACCAGTCTTATATAATTGATTCCCGTCTTGAGCAATTGCAGTCTTGGCCTTTTTCTTCATATTTTCATATTTTTTTTAAGGTTCTTGGAAGATCTGACTGCATTGCATTGGGATCCAAATTCTGACGAGATTTTCTCCCAAGCATCGTTCTTTTCTTGCCAACTTACTGCATTGGTTTTTTTATTTTCAATAATGTGGGCATAATTTTTCACCAAAGACATTAGTACATCTTCTTCTTGTGATGTAAAGTTTGAAGATCTACACATATACATACTATAAGTTTATAATAAATTATAATTGCATTAATGCTTATAATATCTTACCTTGCACGCTTATTTTTTTGTATTTGAAAAATAGTTTCATCCAGAGAATCCACGAAAAATATGTCTTCTTCTTGCATCATTCTGCAGGACCTAATGACATATATATATACTAGCTGACCCCGGTCCGCGTTGCTGGCCCTAAACAAACATTAGTGTTGTATATGGCATTGGTGGTACAATATGAAAATTGGATTTTGCCCACAATAAACTAAATATTGCGCCATCTGCCGGACGAACTTCAAACTACACAGAAACGCTTCTCTTGCCCCATAGAGCATGTGTATAAGGTTTGGTCGAAATCGGTGCAGTAGTTCTTGAGGTACGATGCAAAAATACAAAAAAACTAAATATCGGGCCATCTGTCGGACGAACTTCAAACTACACAGAAACGCTCCTCACGCCCCATAGAGCATGTATATAAAGTTTTGTCAGCATCGGTGCAGTAGTTCTTGAGTTACGGTGCAAAAACACAAAAAAACTAAATATGGCGCCATCTGTCGGACAAACTTCAAACTACACAGAAACACTACTTACGCCCCATAGAGCATGTATATAAAGTTTTGTCAGCATTGGTGCTGTAATTCTTGAGTTACGGTGCAAAAACACAAAAAAACTAAATATGGCGCCATCTGTCGGACAAACTTCAAACTACACAGAAACACTACTTACTAGGGATGGGCAAAAAATATCGATATATCGAAATATCGATATTTGAGAAAATAAATATCGATATATATCGTCGATATTTCAAAAACCTATATATCGATACATCGATTCTAATTTACGAGTATCGGGTTTCGATACTTTTAAGAGCTATAGCCGTTTTTTAACTGTGACCCAACTAAGGCAGGTGACTTTTTGGATTGTGTGGGGATGAACCTAAATTCAGAATTTGTTTTTACTTTCAGTTCTGTTACGAATCAGCTGACTCTTTTTGGTTTATAAAAATCATATACATATAAGCCATTAGTTTTTCTCTCCTTAATTCTGTTATGTTCCGTACACATTCCTCGATGCATGTCGTTATTCACTTTATGAATGCGATGGTAGAACTATAGCTAAAACTTTACAACAATTACGCCCGGGAACTGAAATTGTATTATTTTTTTGACATGTGTTTATAAACGTTAAAAACCGAAAAGTTCTTCCCACTTTCCCAGGAAATGAAAAAGTCCGGGAAAAGAAAAAATCTAATAACAATGGACGATGCAAAACTCATCACTTTAGTGGAAAACTGAGACCATTCTGGTCCGAATCAGCTGATAATTTATTACAGAAAGAGTAACTATTAAAATTTAGAAACAGAATAGCACAGCACAGAGCAGCAACAGAAAGTAAAGACTAATGAAGTCTTAAGGAGCTACAGTATGTTAAGTATAACTTAACATAAATAGTTCTTTTGTATTAAATTTCTTAAAGTAAGTAATTGTACATTCGAAATTAATGCAGCAAAAAATATCAATATATCGAAATATCGATGTTTTCAAAAAATATATATCGATACTGTTCAAAAACATCGATACGATATATATCGATACATTTTCTTCATTTGCCCATCCCTACTTCTTACGCCTTAGAAAGCATGTATATGAAGTTTAGTCAACATCGGTGCAGTAGTTCTTGAGTTACGCTGCAGTAGTTCTTGAGTTACGGAGATCGGTCCAGCGGTCTAGCTTCGTATACGGTACAAACATTTTGCTACGCCCCTCCGCCCCCAGGCCATTAATTTAAATAATAACTATCCTATCATATAAGTTGGTCCAAATTGCATATATATGCCAATTTTCATGAATATCAGTTGACTCGTTTTTGAGTTTATTCGGAAACATTTAGATTTTTATATTATTAAAAAATGGGCGTTAAAGTAGGCGTGGACGAAAAAAAATTTCCTATTATTTATGCTGGAGTTTGAGTAACATGCTGACAAAGTTTCAGAAGGATCGGTCCAGCGGTCTAGCTTCGTATACGGTACAAACATTTTGCCACGTCCCCCCGCCCCCAGGCCATTAATTTAAATAATAACTATCCTATCACCTAAGTTGGACCAAATTACATATATATGCCAATTTTCATGAATATCAGTTGACTCGTTTTTGAGTTTATTCGAAACATACACAGTGACACGGATTTTTTATATATTAAGATGTACATATATATTGAAAAAAATTATATTCAAATAATCAAAAGTATTCTTATTTGCCTACGTACCTTTATTATTAAGAAGTAGCACTTATTTTTAATTTATTTAAAGAACAGAAACTTTATGTATTTTGAAAAATTGTTAAAATTTTTTGACGTTGGTAAACAAACTAAGAAGATTGCCATACTTTCCCTAACAAATTATTGTTAAGTAACCGGATGATGGTGAAACACAAGTCATTAACTGTCGGTTAGCATGTTCTTGTTAAACAAACTGGCAGTTAGTAAATTTTTTCCTTAAACGTAGTTTTTCATTATTTATGAAAACGGACGTTAAATATGATGGCGAAACATGCAGAACATTAAAAGAATATTGCAATAAAATAAGAAAATTGGTTCAAAAACAACAAAGAATAAAGTTTCTGCTATCGTTTAGGAGGTATGGTATAATACCTAATCACACAAAAAACACAACCATTCTTGTTAACAAACTTTTTGAATATCGGGCATTAAAGGGACAATTGAGTAAAATTGAATATAATTTTTACAAAAAGATTTTGAATCTAGAAATTTCCCAAGCAAATGCAGATTTGAAAGCCATCAGAAGAAAACTTAACCACTTAAAAACAGGGTTACACGGTTTTACCAGATACCAAGCCGATAGAGCTAAACATATTACAGAAACTACAAAGAAAAACAGATAAAAAACTAGATACACTTAAAGAAAAACTTTTTGTAAAACATTGACTATTTTTTTATGAACACTGGTTTGAAAACAAAACGGAGATAGAAATCCCTTGGGAGTGTAAATGGTTACTATCTTTAGGGAAAAAGTTTGCCTTACCCATAGACAGGAAAAATTGTTCACCCCTTAAAATAATAGCGGATATTGAATAGTGTTTTCAGAAAATAGACAATAATAATAATGGAGAAAGACAAGTATATGGAACAAAATTAGCAAATAGAGTATCACAGTGTAAAAGAAATAAAAAAAACACTAAAAGAGAATCTCATATTAGCTGTATTTGAAAAAACAAAAAAATTGTTTAAAAGGCACAAAAACGTTATCACCCAATCGGATAAAGGCAACAAAACTGGGGTTATATATAAACAAGAATATGACAATAAAATGAGGAGCTTACTAGAGGACAAAAATACTTACCGCATAATGAGAACTGATCCCACAAACAAACTCATAAAAACAAATAACAATATCATCTCGGAGTTATACAAAAAATAATTCATAGAACACAGTCTTAAGCGCACACTTACTTGTTCAGCGGCTACTGCACCTAGTATCTATGGATTGCCTAAAATTCATAAAGAAGGTATACCATTGCGACCTATAGTGTCATCATTTCAAGTTCCTTGCTATCATTTGAGCAAATATCTAGGAAATATTCTCAAAAATATAATTTCCAACAAATATAACGTAAAAAATTCCCTAGATTTAAAAACACAACTGGAGGGCATACAACTATATCGGAATAACTCTCTCGTAAGTTTTGATGTCATATCTCTATTTACTAATATACCTATTCACACCGCTATTAATAATATAATAGATAAATGGTCTTTACTACAAAATAATACAAAAATCCTTCGCTCTAAATTCCTTTGAAATTCTGTTTACACGATAACAATTACTTCATCCACGAGAACACAGTTAACAACCAAATTTTCGGTATGCCAATGGGAAATCCACTTTCTCCAACTATTGCAGACATTGTAAGTCAAGTAAGTTATCCATACTTGACGTAGCACTGTCTGAATTGACCAACAAAAACATTCATGTCAAATACGTAGCAAAATACGTAGATGACATTTTAGCCATAATTAACATTAAAGACAAGGATGAAATATTAAACACACTAAATTGTTACCACCCGAAAATACAATTTACTATTGAAATAGAAGAAGACAGAAAAATAACTTACCTTCACACGAAACTATACAGAGGAGATGATAAAATCCTGCTCGATTGGTATGCTAAAGACAAATCTTCAGGTAGAATCATTAATTTTAACTCAACCCAACCGCAATCGCAAATAATAAATACGGCCAAAAACTTTATTCGTAGGGTGCTAGACATAAGTGACAAAAAATTTCACATACAAAATATACAGAAAATAACAAAAATACTAACTAACAACAGCTTTCCTTTATCAATAATAAAATCCCTCATCATAGAATACAAATCATCAAATAACAATAGACACGGCAACACTGATGATAAATATTTTTACAGTGTACAATTTGTTCCTGGCCTTACGGACAAAAGAAACATAAAAGCTGCAATAAACAAAAATTTTATAAGCGTTGCTTATAAATCCAACAAAACAATTAGTGCAATATTTTCCAAAACTAAAACACCTATAGACAAATTATAACAAAACAACGTTGTTTCCCATGTAAAAGGAAAGGCAACAACATCTGCGTACTTATTTATATTGGTACTACGAAGAGAAATTTAGAGATAAGAAATAATGAACCGCCCTGTCACAACACATAATAAAAACTAAACATCAGCCCGATTTTGACAACATAAAAATACTGGACAAATTGAATAATACAACAAAAAATCAACAAAACAATGAATATAAAAGAAGACACTGATAATTTAAGCGCGAATTATAGATTAGCAATAACATTAGAGTTTTTCTTTTCCCGGACTTTTTCATTTCCCGGGAAAGCGGGAAAGATTTTTCGGTTTCCCGGGAATTCCCGCCCAGTAGAAAACAATACAAAATATTTTTAAATTTAATTTATTTTAACAAAAACAAATTATAATTCATAAGATCGATCAAATAATAACGTTTTATACACACATTAGTCAAAAAATAATACCGTTTCTGTTCATTATATAATAGTAATACATAGATACCAATATTATCAGGCATGTTCTGAAAATCACATTTTTCAAATCACTAGTGATTTTAAAAGTAATAATTGTCCTGTAGACGTTTTTAAAATCATATACGATAAATGTCTCTTAGAAATGATATTTGATGCTCTATGCAATAGAAAAATTAACAAAAAGGAGCGAACAAATATCTGCATGACCATTATTACTTTTAAAATCACTAGTGATTTGAAAAATGTGATTTTCAGAACATGCCTGTATAATAAACAAATTATACGAGTATTATTAAAAAAAATATTACAAAATATCCCCCTTATGAAAAAATAATTGTTAAACTTAGGGCTAATAAATCAGTCAATGATTATTTGTATTTTATTTTTAAATCTTATTTAAACACAAAAATTTGTTTCTCACTGCACAATTAAATCAAACTTAAACAGCCAACACTGTAGATTTAAGTGTTGTTTAAATTTTACAAACACACCATATGTTTTGAGCATGTGTGTGTTTTTTGAAGGCACGTACATGAACATCATGTGGTCGTATTAAAATGAATTTCGTTTAATTTTCGCAAATGTACAACAAATGTAACACATATTTTCATATCATGAAATATATAAATAGAAAAATGCATTGTGATGCTCTTTTTGTATCATAAAATGTGTTTTTTGCTATTTCACTTTTCTGCAAATTGATAAATCAACTTTCTTGTTTATATTGAACAGCTGTTTTTTGGAAAGCTTTCCATAATATTGTAGTGCTACCGTACTTTCAACTTAATTTGATAATAACTTTAATTAACCACTGAAAAAATGAAAGTGTATTTAAACACATTTTAATTTTTAATGAAAATTAACTCAAACTATATTTAAACATTCACTGATTTATTAGCTATTAAAGTTGGTTTAACAAACGAATTTTGTATGGCAAAACCATGTTTAACGCATGCTTTAACCTTAACAATCGTTTTTGCATAACGGCATATTTCTTTGGAAATAGGACTTTAGTACAGAATAAGCTGTTAATGCTGTTAACCGTACTATTTACGAAATAGAATCTGTAATTACCTATTTGTTTTTTTTATTTCCTTGCTAATTTCTGTTTTTTACTTTTATGAATTGTTGTAGACTTCAATTTTGAACGTCGCTTTCTGCTTTTTCCAAATAAAGGCGTCTAAATCTCAGAACGCATGCGTGCCAGATGTAACCTCGGCCTTAGTTGTTGTAAGGCTTTAGCTATTGTGATATTGCCATCGTCTTATTATTGCACCATCGCATACATAAAGTGAATAACAACACTCATCAAGGAATGTGTAAATACATATTAAGTTGCCATAACAAAATAAAAAATCCCGGGAATTCCCACACAAATTTCCCGGGATTTCTTTCCCGAAAAATGTGCGGAATCCCGTATGAAAAACACTAAATAACATAGAAGTATGAGCTGTGATATTAGTTATTTAGTTTGTGTGTGTTGTAAAACAAATTGGTTAACCATATATATACACATATATACATATATATTTTTTACATAATCAACATATAATGTAAGTAAAATTTAAAAAATGTTTTGTTAATTGTTATTAAATGGTGTTGAAAAATTTTTGTTTTCTTTTTTAATAAAATAGACGATTCCCTTGAGAAAGTGAACAAAAAGTTCACGAAACGTTGGGAAAATATGTAATAATAACTATGCGTTTTTATTAACATAAAGTACGATAGGCCTCATTAGCTTATTTTAATAAAGATATCTTCTTCACAAAAATTGACTTGGCTAAAAATATCAACAACAAGCCGACATGTGTTTGGTACTTTTTTTAATATGTACACTTAATCTCTAAATTAAAAGGGGGTAAAACTGAATTTTGGTACGTTTTTAGCAATCAACATATCTTCTAAATTATTGAACGTAGCAGAAAGCCTTTTGGTGCATTCCTTTCTATCTGGACAGAATCTTAAATGGGTTTTACACTTTCTGAAAATTTGCACTTATAAGGGGTAAAATTAAAAAGTGGACAACTACATAGTTGTATGTCCATTTATTACTCTCATGATATGGGTATCAAATGAAAGGGATTTTCGAGATGACCAAAAATGCGATGGAAAAAATGGCGGAGGCGCCAAAAAGTGGACACTTACATATGTCCATTTATCACTTTCATGATATGTGTAGCAAATGAAAGGGATTTTCGAGGTGATGACCAAAAATGCGATGGAAAAAACGTATGCACATAACTAAACATGTCCTTTTGTACATACACACGAACGTATTTACTTACATGATTCACCATACTTATATAGGTTTTTTTATCTTAATTTCATATAAAAACTTATAAAACATTGTTCACCACTAGTTTCACAATTCTCGTTGTACCTTCATAGTGAACAGACGTAATAGCGGAATTTTTCTTACACACAAACAACAAAAAAAAAAAATCATAAAAAAAATATTCGTAGTACATATTAAATTTGATAAATAAGCTTTTTTTGCTTTGCTAATATTTTTATATATAGAAATAACAAAATCAAAAAACAACCGTAAACAAAAAACATACAAAGTACCCTTGAGGAATACTCTTTATGAGTACCCCAAAGGAAAAAAATAGTGAAGTGAGTTCTAACGGCAGAAATGCCTATTTTACTGTGAGTTTTGATGCTCATAATGATAACAATAAAAAATCTGATAATAGACTTGCTGTGAGTTCTGAAGCTCTTAATAAAAATCAAAAATCTGGTAATAGAATTTTCCTAACGGCAAAACCACAGTTTCGTCAGCGATCAACGCTTTGTCCAATGCCAACTAGTGAATCGTTGATATTATTGCCTAGTACTTCCACATTTAACTCAGCGATATCACCCGCTTCGGGCTCGAGGTCATCTCTTAACCAAGTTGTTACTGAAGACAGGATTAGCCCAAAACCCAAAGTCCAAGTCGGAATGGACAAATATATCACAATTTTAAAGCGCGGGCGAAGTCCAAATTCATTAAAAATTTCATCGGTTCCCAAGATATCCAGGGATAACGACGCCGCAGCAGTTAACCGTCAAAATCGTTTTTCAATATTGCAAGCAAATAACGAACAAGATGCTGTTTCATAAAAAAAAACTTCCAAGCCACCACCAATATACCTGAGAGAAAAAAATTCGAATGCCCTTATTAAAAAATTAGTCTCGGCAGTTGGTGAGAACGCATTTCACGTTATTCCAATAAAACGTGGTAAAATTGATGAAACGAAAATTCAGATATACGAAGAAAAAGATTTCCGAAAAATTATTACTGATTTCGAAAAAAATAAAACAAATTTTTATACTTATCAGCTTAAAAGTGCTAAAGGTATGCATATCGTATTAAAGGGCATTGATGCTTATGTTAATCCCGACGAAATAAAAGATGCACTCAACATACAAGGATTTAAGGTAAAAAGTGTTACTAATATAATCAATAGAGAGAAGATCCCCCAGCCTCTATTTCGTGTTGAACTGAGCCAAATGATATACAGTTGAAAAAGAACGAGACCCATCCAATTTATAGCCTAAAATACCTTTTATACCGAAAAATTACAGTTGAAGAGCCACATAAACGTTCAGGTCTCGTACAGTGCCACAATTGCCAAGAATATGGTCATTCAAAAACTTACTGCAATTTACCTACAGTTTGTGTTATCTGTGGTGAATTGCATGGTACTGCTAGCTGCACGAAGCCAAAAGATCAAGCAGAAAAAAATGCAGTAATTGTGGAGCTAATCACACCGCTAACTACAGAGGATGCCCTGTATATTCTTTCGTTAAACAGGCTATGGGTTAAAAACCTAAACTAGCTCCACCTCAATCAGCAAACGCTTACTCCGCCACTCTTCCTCAAACAAGCCAACCAGTTAGTTCACGTTATCGTATGCCGATGCTGCTAAGACTAGTTCTATTCCCACACAAAATGTTCCACCACAAAATAAGTCAACGAATGCAAACTCTAGCTTTAACTTTAGTCGCCTTGAAGCTACTATTGAGAATCTGGTGCTAACTATAAATAATTTTACAACAAATATGACTACCATGATGCAAGAAATGCTGAGAATGCAGAATACTCTGCTTCAAGCATTAGTTAACAAGCCATGAACACGTTAAAAATATGTTTCTGGAACGCAAACGCCATTCGCCAACATAAAAATGAACTTGAGCACTTCCTCACGGAAATAAATATTGATGTGATGTTGGTCTCAGAGACTCATTTGACTTCGAGAAGCCTTTTTAAAAATTCTGGCTACACCTTATATGATTCAAAGGACCCGAGAGGAAGAGCATGCGGTGGATCAGCAATTCTAATAAAGTCTAGACTTAAACATTATATTATTGACAACATTTGTGAGGAATATCTACAAGCAACGAATATTTGTGTTGAAAATTTTTGCACGGATTTTGTGATATCATCAATTTACTCCCCTCCCAGATTCGCAATTACTGAGAATCAATACGAGGATTTCTATAAATCTCTTGGCCCTTGTTTCGTAGCAGCTGGCGACTATAATGCCAAACATACGCTCTGGGGTTCTCGTCATAATACACCCAGAGGTCGAGCATTGTTCAACACAATTTCAAAAATGGAGCCTACTTACTGGCCTACTGACATAACTAAAATTCCGGATGTTATAGATTTTGGCGTCATGAAAAACATTTCTAGAGAATTAATTAACGTTGAAACTTCTTTAGATCTCTCGTCCGATCACTCTCCCACGATCGTTACAATCTGTAGCCCACATAGAAGTGATTTACCTCACTCGTATGTGAAGATGATCAGTCGTGTAAATTGGCTGCGATTCAAAAAATATCTTAGTAGTCATTGCACGGAAAACATTACGCTAAGAACACCCGAGGATATTGAAGCTAACATCGCCAACATTAACGAAATGATTACACAGGCTGCTGAACATGCTACTACCTCCCATCCGCAGACTGGATTTAATTTGTATCATTTGGGGTGCTGACTATTAGGGCCCTTGTGTCCCTCTTTTTTAAGCGGATGTGTCCAGTAAAGTTCGAGATATTACGAGCAAGCGGATTAGGATGTGACTCGAGTTTTGTTAAATATTTACCTGCGTATTTTGCGATTTCTTCAGTCACTAGTGGCATATTTAAATCTCGATGTATATTTGAATTTTTGATGTACCATGGAGCCGCTGTTATTAACCGTAAAATTTTATTTTGCCTTCGTTGGATTCTATCCACATTTGAAGCTGAAGCAGTGCCCCATAGCTAAATTCCGTAGCACCATATTGGCTTCGAAAGCGACTTGTATATCAAAAGTTTGCAGTCTAGACTGAGTGTTGAATTTCTGCCAATCAACCAATGTATTTGAGTTAACTTAAGTTTCATTTGAATTAGTTTAGCATCAATATGATGTTGCCATGTAAGCCTTCGATCAAGGTGTATTTCACTTGAGAATGTTGAGGAATATTTTGATTATTGATTCGAATGGGGGAACAGGTATCTTTTCTTAGGGTAAACGTTATATGAACACAGTTTTGTTCATTTACTTTAATTCTCCATAAGTTCAACCATATTTCAAGCTGGGTAATGTGTGCTTCGATATTGCGGGGTGCCTTATCAGGGATTTTGTGCATACTCATACAGGCTGTATAATCGGCAAATGTAGAAGTGTGGATGTTATTGCTCACAGACATATCACAAGTATATATTAAATACAAGACTGACCCCAGAATACTACTCTGTGGCACACCAGAAGATATAGATTCGGGCACACTCATGAAGTCTCCTTCCACAACAGTAAACTTCCTATCAACAATATAACTTTCCAAAAGTTTTTCTATATTTATTGGCAAATATGTCTTCAATTTTAAAAATAGGACTTCGTGCCATACTTTATCAAAAGCCTGCGAAACGTCGATAAACAGCACAGAACAATACTTCTTTTCTTCATATGTTCTTCATATAAATTGAACCAATGGTGCTATGCTGACTTCTAAAACCAAACTGATGGTCCGGTATGCACCCACTACTAACTAGAATTGGGGACAATTTTGTCATGAGCAGTTTTTCGAAAAGTTTTCACATTGTTGATAGCAGACTTATTGGCCTGTATGACTCAGCCTTGGTAAGGTCTTTGCCGGCTTTGGAGTCATTTTGACCTTAGCAAGCTTCCAGCTGTGTGGATAATACTTCAGTCGTAAAATGGCGTTAACAATAACTAACAGGATTCTAATTGCAATACGATGCAACTTTATTAGCATCTGGTTACTAATTCCATCAATACCCGGAGCTTTCTTCGGGTTTAGTTCAGCAATTAGTTTTTGTACATCACGCATTCTAAATTTTATGGGTCGAGGGGCTAGCGCAACTACATTCGGCAAATCAATAACACCAGTACATGAGTTAGGGGTAAATACTGATTTTAAATGCTCAGCAAATATTTTACCTTTTTCAGTATCGCTTCTTGACCAACCTCCGGTAGGTGTGCGCAGAGGTGGTTTAAACTCAACGGGGGTTTTCCCTGAATTCATCTTGAATTTCTTTTATTTCAAGATCTACAGAATTCATCTTTTTACCCAGGCTATATCTCTCCCAGCTAGAAGAGACGATCTATCATCGCAAGCAAGGTCCTAGAGAACGAGCAAAGGACTACATTATATCCTTACAGCTCCTTATGCGGCAACACCCAGAACTTAGAATCTTGATCACACCGACCGAATTTACGATGGCCTCAGATGTGAATACAAACCTTACATACGTCGACACGATTTTTCTACCCTAGACGAATTGATGGAGCTTTCCGACGAATACGAGCTCATCAGAAGAGAGAAATCAAGGCAAAATAGGCCCACACAAAATTACTACATCAACTCAGCGATGCCGAGGGACACGTACCAGCGAGAAACGCATTGCTGGCTCTGCAAAGCAGTATTATTTATCGATGGCCGACAAATAAAAAAAGCACGACGATGCGACGAGTGTGCGACAAGCCGCGCATGACATCACAACCAGACATTTTTTCACCAAAAATAAGGGGGACAACTCAACGTGGCGGCGGACGTACTTTTCCGAAACTCTCTGCCACTTAATACACCAGACTCCCTAGTCACAAAGAGAAAAAATAATTACCGAAAATTGAGGGGCAAACTACCCAACCCCTTGAGACAACTATCCGATCGCCAATCAATAACAGCCAGCCCGACGACATTTTCCGCCAACCCAAATGCGGAAAATCGTTAAAAGAGTTAGAAAGAAGCAAGCAATTAAAAGGACCGAAAACCTACCGGCCGTTCCACCTGTAGACATTATCACCCACCCCGTGCACAGCGCCACCGTACAAAAGTCACCCCGACCTCCTGCCGCATCTTGTCAGCAGACGGCGAACCCCATTAGAGAGAATAAATACTCCCGCAGCGATATGCTCAACTCAACCTACGATGATGAGCCAATAACAGATCCGTTTAGAGACATCACCATTAGGCCGCCGCACATTAAACGCAAGGTCCATTGCTGAACAATCTACCCTCCAGGAAGACCAAAAGTGGAGGTGAGAGTAAAGAATGGTATTCTTCGACTACGAAGCCAGGGGCAGTTCAAAATTTTTCCCCTCAACGAACCATAGTTCCTAGAAATTACTAATGAATTATTTTTGTTATTATATGAAGTATTTTTCACTTACCTGATTTTTTATACTAATTACCTGATTAATTCTAATAACTTATGATTATTTTCGAAGTTCTTGCTTTAAAATATTGTAATTAATTACTTGAATATTATTTTTAAGTACTTACAGGTATCAACTATTATTTTTAAGTATTGACCTGAATTATGGTATCTGCCATAATTAGTATATCTGAGTACCTTAATTATCAAAAAAAAATAAATTTTTTATCATTAATTGAGACGAAGCTATCAGAGCTCGGTAAAAGATTACCTTTAAGTTAGTGCAGATCGTAAGATCAATATTAATTAATACCAACTTTCTTTTTTCTTATTTTATTTTATTTTAAAGTAGGAGGGGACTGTAACGTTCCGCCTCTATATTTTTTTCCTGCACTGTATACTTGTATATGTGATTTTACATTTTTTTTATTATTGAAAACTTACCAACAGAAATAATACCAACAACTACATACATGTTTTATAATACTTACATAAACATACGTACGCTATAATTAGACTTGGGTCGAACTCGTTCACTAGTTCATTTTTGCCACAAACCAATGATCAAACCCATGTAATTTAAATACTGAACGAGTTCGACCCAAGTCTAGCTATAATAGGAGAAACAAAATACAATAAACAAATGCAGATTTTATAGATTTTAAAACTAAAACGAACAAACCATACAAAAGGGAAAAATAATTCTTCAGCTTTCTAATAAATTGTATTTAGTATTCAAGATCTATCGTATTCATCTTGAATTTATTTTTTACTTTTATTTCAAGATCTACCGAATTCATCTTGAAATAAAATCTCATTTAATTTTTGTTCAAGATCTACGGCATTCATCTTGAACTTCCCGTTTATATTCAAGATCCCCGAACTCATCTTGAATTTATTTTATTTTATTTCAAGATCTACAGAATTCATCTTGAAATTATTTTATAATTTTGTTCAAGATCTACCGTATTCATCTTGAACTTCTCGTCTTATACTCAAGATCCTCCGAATTCATCTTGAATTTCTTTCGCCGCTTTATTTTTCAAGATCTACATAATTATAGCCGTCACCGCCTGTAAATCACTGACAATATATCCTGTAGTTTTAAGATATCCTAGTAGCATAAGTTTCGTTAAATAAAAGCTTTGTATACTTTCTCAACATCAAAGAAAAGTAATCTTTTATTTCAAAGGAAGTGGACCTTTGAGTTCGAACCTGGACAGACTGAGTCATACACTAGCTGGAAAAGTAAACCACGTTACAATGGCGCCCGAGCTGGGACTCGATTCGCAAAACGCATCCTGTGGTAAAACCTCAAATACAGCCACCAACGTCACCGAGTCGAGTCAAATACAAAGCAACGAAAATATGCTACAAACTGATTCCCTTAACTGGATCTATATGCTACGAAAGGAAAAACTAGCAGAGGTATGCGAGCAGAATGATATTCTAATTACCGAAAGGGCGACGATAAATCAACTACGACGACAACTGAGCAATCTCATCCGACGGAAACGACAGCACGCCTCAGAAAATCTTCTCAGTGATTTAGAGGAATAAGTCCTGTGCAAAGAGCAACAATCGATCACCGGCCAACAAATTACTCTTCATGTCCCGCCTGCAAGACAGCAGGAAGCCCTCCCAATACCCCCAGCGACGCAGAAGTAATGGCCACCATCCGAAGATGGAACCTGACGTATGATGGTGGGGAAAACCTAATGGAATTTATAGGCCGTTTTGGAAGAACTAGCTGAGTGCTACGGCTATCAATGCGGCCGTCTACTATTTTCCTTGCTAGAAATTTTGAAAGGTAGAGCACTACAATGGTATCGAATTAAGAGGCAAGAATTTTCTACATGGGAGCAGTTCAAGGAGCATGCAACACGCTTCTTTTTACCCAGGCGATATCTCTCCCAGCTAGAAGAGACGATCTATCATTGCAAGCAAGGTCCTAGAGAACGAGCAAAGGACTACATTATATCCTTACAGCTCCTTATGCGGCAACACCCAGAACTTAGAATCTTGATCACACCGACCGAATTTACGATGGCCTCAGATGTGAATACAAACCTTACATACGTCGACACGATTTTTCTACCCTAGACGAATTGATGGAGCTTTCCGACGAATACGAGCTCATCAGAAGAGAGAAATCAAGGCAAAATAGGCCCACACAAAATTACTACATCAACTCAGCGATGCCGAGGGACACGTACCAGCGAGAAACGCATTGCTGGCTCTGCAAAGCAGTATTATTTATCGATGGCCGACAAATAAAAAAAGCACGACGATGCGACGAGTGTGCGACAAGCCGCGCATGACATCACAACCAGACATTTTTTCACCAAAAATAAGGGGGACAACTCAACGTGGCGGCGGACGTACTTTTCCGAAACTCTCTGCCACTTAATACACCAGACTCCCTAGTCACAAAGAGAAAAAATAATTACCGAAAATTGAGGGGCAAACTACCCAACCCCTTGAGACAACTATCCGATCGCCAATCAATAACAGCCAGCCCGACGACATTTTCCGCCAACCCAAATGCGGAAAATCGTTAAAAGAGTTAGAAAGAAGCAAGCAATTAAAAGGACCGAAAACCTACCGGCCGTTCCACCTGTAGACATTATCACCCACCCCGTGCACAGCGCCACCGTACAAAAGTCACCCCGACCTCCTGCCGCATCTTGTCAGCAGACGGCGAACCCCATTAGAGAGAATAAATACTCCCGCAGCGATATGCTCAACTCAACCTACGATGATGAGCCAATAACAGATCCGTTTAGAGACATCACCATTAGGCCGCCGCACATTAAACGCAAGGTCCATTGCTGAACAATCTACCCTCCAGGAAGACCGAAAGTGGAGGTGAGAGTAAAGAATGGTATTCTTCGACTACGAAGCCAGGGGCAGTTCAAAATTTTTCCCCTCAACGAACCATAGTTCCTAGAAATTGCTAATGAAGTATTTTTATTATTATATGAAGTATTTTTCACTTACCTGATTTTTTTATACTATTTTTTTATTTTTATTTTTTTAATGCATGATTTTTATTTATTCTATCTTCATATATGAACTAACAATAAGTATTCAAATCTTAAATCTAAAAAATATAATTAGGCCCGACCAATGTCGGACATAAGCTTAGTGATAGTTATAAATAATTGTGTCCCTCTTTTTTAGGCGGATGTGTCCAGTAAAGTTCAAAATATTACGGGCAAGCGGATTAGGATGTGACTCGAGTTTTGTTAAATATTTGCCAGCGTATTTTGCAATTTCTTCAGTCACTAGTGGCATATTCAAATCACGATGTATATTTGAATTTTTAATGTACCATGGAGCCGATGTTATCATGCGTAAAATTTTATTTTGCCTGCGTTGAATTTTCTCTACATTTGAAGCTGAAGCAGTGCCCCATAGTTGAATTCCGTAGCACCATATTGGCTTTAAAAGCGACTTGTATATTAAAAGTTTACAGTCTAGGCTAAGTGTTGAATTTCGACCAATCAGCCAATGTACCTGAGTTAGTTTAAGCTTCATTTGAGTTAACTTAGAGTCAATGTGGTGTTTCCATGTAAGTCGTCGATCAAGGTGTATACCAAGATATTTCACATGTGAATGTTGAGAAACAACTTGATTGTTAATCCGAATGGGGGAACAAGTATCTCTTCGTAAAGTAAATGTTACTTGAACACACTTTTGTTCATTTACCTTGATTCTCCATAAGTTTAACCAAAGCTCCATCTGGCTAATGTGTTCCTGGAGTTTGTGGGATGCCTCATCAGGGTTTTCATGCATACTAAGGCAGGCTGTATCGTCGGCAAATGTGGAGGTATGGATACTACTGCTCACAGGCATATCACAAGTATAAATTAAATATAAAACTGGTCCCAGTATACTCCCCTGTGGCACACCAGATGAAATTATTTCAGGCCTACTTGTAAAGTCTCCTTCCGCAACAGTGAACTTACGGGAAATAATGTAACTTTCCAAAAGATTTAAAATGTTTATTGGTAAGTAATTCTACAATTTTAAAATAAGGCCTTCATGCCACACTTTATCAAATGCCTGGGAAACGTCAATAAACAGCGCAGAACAATACTTTTTTTCCTCAAAAGTTCTTCTTATAAATTGAACCAATCTGTGAGTTTGTTCAATGGTGCTATGCTGACTTCTAAAACCAAATTGATGGTCTGGTATGCACCCAATATTAATTAGAATTGGGGACAATTTTGTTTTGAGCAGTTTTTCGAAAAGCTTTGACATTGTAGATAGTAGACTTATTGGCCTATATGACTCAGCCTTGGTTATATCTTTGCCCGACTTTGGAATCATTTTAACCTTGGCAAGTTTCCAGTTGTGTGGATAATACTCCAGTCGTAAAATAGCATTAAATATGAATAACAGGATTCTCATTGCAATACGAGGCAAGTTCATCAGCATCTGATTACTAATTCCATCAATACCCGGAGCTTTCTTCGGGTTGAGTTCGGCAATTAATTTTTGTTAATCACGCGTCTTAAACTTTAAGTGTTGAGGGGGTAGAGCGACTATATTCGGCAAATCAGCAACACCAGTACATATATTTGGCGTAAAAACGGATTTTAAGTGCTCAGCAAATATTTTACCTTTTTCAGTATCGCTTCTTGCCCAAACTCCAGTAGATGTGCGTAGAGGTGGCTTATACTCAACGGGTGTTTTAAGCTTTCTGGCACCGTGCCACAAAGAGTAATTAGACGCCGGTGTGACATCAAGACCCTCCAGATAATTTTTAAGAGATGTAATTTTTTCAGATTCAAGCAACTCTTGGAGTCGTTTAGTGCACTCTTTAAATCTGATTTTATTTTGTGGTGATCTGTGCTGTTGCCATTCCCTTCTAGCCCTTCTTTTTTCACGTACGAGACGTTCAATGTCTGTAGAATAAATTTTATTAAACCCAATCTGCGGATGGGAGATAGTGGCATGTTCAGCAGCCTGTTTAATATTCTCGCTGAGATTGGCAATGTTCGATTCAATATCATCGGGTGTTCTAAGCGTAAAGTTTTCCGTACAATGACTGCTGAGATATTTTTTGAACCCCAGCCAATTTACACGATTGATCATCTTCACATATAGGTCAGGTAAGTTACTTCTTAATGGGCTACAAATTGTGATGATCGTCGGGGAGTGATCGGACGAGAGATCAAGAGAAGCTTGAACTTGAATTAAATCCCTAGAGATATTTTTTATGATGCCAAAATCTATAACATCCGGGATTTTTTGTATGTCAGTAGGCCAATAAGTGGGCTCCCCACTCGAAATGACATCCAAGCCCATTTTTGAAATAGTGTGGAACAATGCTCGACCTCTGGGTGTAACAAGGCGCGAACCCCAGAACGTATGTTTCGCATTGTAGTCTCCAGCTGCTACAAAACAAGGTCCAAGAGATTTGTAGAAATCCTCATATTGATTCTCAGTGATTGAAAATCTGGGAGGGGAGTAAATTGATGATACAGTATTTTTCGGTTAATTGACCCTACGGTTAATTGGTTTCCACTCTTAATTGAACCATATGATTGGGCAAAAAAATATTGCATACGAAAGCACATGTAAATTTCTTTGGATAATTGAACCCGGTTAATTGATTTTCCCGCTTAATTGGTTCAAAATTCATGTCATCAAAAATAAATTTCCTCTTACTTTTACCCGGTTAATTGCATTATTATTGAATAATAATCTAGCATTTTTGCACATACATATTTGACATCATTTGTGAAAAACACTGGGTGGTATTTCTACTAATTGAAATAATAATACAGTCAAATCCCGATAATTCTTAATCGCAAGAGACCGGCCATTTCTTACGAATTATAGGGGTTTTCGATTTAAAGTGGTTTCGATTTAACGGGGTTAAAATAAAATAAATACGAATTAACGGGGGTTTTACTAAAACTATAAAAAATTAACATGAAAAACAATTGTCAAAAATAAAATACAAAATAAATAAAATAAATACATAAAGTAAAATAGCAAATTCATTTACTTAGCGTAAAATACGTGTAATTTTAATAGCAAACAAAAAACAATAAAATAAAAATAAAACTGACAAATTCATTTCATCATTCTTTCCATGTTTTTGTTGTTTTTATTAAGAATTATAAGTGGTAGTTAGCAAACAATTACGATTTATAAGAGGTAAAGAAGATTTTATTTGAAAAAAAAATTACGAATTAGCGAGGGACCAAAATGTATGGAAATTTTACAAATTAACGAGATTTTTTCAAGGGACCGACAGTTTATTACGAATTATCAGGAATTACGATTTATCGGGGTACGAATTATCGGGATTTGACTGTAAATACCTGCGTATACACATATATGTAATTTTTTTTCTGTTACTTGAATTTTTTTCGTTTAAGGTAAAAAAAATTATTTTGAAAAACTTAATTTCTTTTAATTCATTAGTAGTTCCAATTATGCGTGATCTCTGTAATTGAACAAACTGTTCAATTAAACGGGATTCTTCTAATTGAAGGAATTGTTCAATTAAGTGGGTATCGGCTAATTGGTTCCCCGGTTAACTGAACAAAAAGTTCTGCAAATTTTGATGTGCAATTAACCGAAAAATACTGTATAACGAAATTTGAACAAAAACTTTCAATGCCAATATTTGTTGCTTGCTGGTATTCTTCACAAATGTTATCAAGAACATAGTGCTTGAGTCTTGACTTTATTAGAATTGCTGATCCACCGCAAGCCCTTCCTCTAGGGTCCTTTGTATCATATATAGTGTAGCCATAAATTTTTTTTATTTATTTTTTATTATATGATATTTTATTTATTGTATATATGAAGTAACAATAAGTATTCAAATCTTAAATATAAAAATATAATTAGGCCCGACCAGTGTCGGACATAAGCTTAGTAGTAGTTATATATAATACATATGTAAGTAGTGATAATCAAAAGGAAAAAAATAAAAGTATTTTCAAGAAGTCCCATCTGGAGTGCTGTGAATAAGAGCCATTGTGTCCCTCTTTTTTAGGCGGATGTGTCCAGTAAAGTTCAAAATATTACGAGCAAGCGGATTAGGATGTGATTCGAGTTTTGTTAGATATTTGCCTGCGTATTTTGCAATTTCTTCAGTCACTAGAGGCATATTCAAATCACGATGTATATTTGAATTTTTGATGTACCATGGAGCCGATGTTATCATGCGTAAAATTTTGTTTTGCCTGCGTTGAATTTTCTCTACATTTGAAGCTGAAGCAGTGCCCCATAGTTGAATTCCGTAGCACCATATTGGCTTTAAAAGCGACTTGTATATTAAAAGTTTACAGTCTAGGCTAAGTGTTGAATTTCGACCAATCAGCCAATGTACCTGAGTTAGTTTAAGCTTCATTTGAGTTAACTTAGAGTCAATGTGGTGTTTCCATGTAAGTCGTCGATCAAGGTGTATACCAAGATATTTCACATGTGAATGTTGAGAAACAACTTGATTGTTAATCCGAATGGGGGAACAAGTATCTCTTCGTAAAGTAAATGTTACTTGAACACACTTTTGTTCATTTACCTTGATTCTCCATAAGTTTAACCAAAGCTCCATCTGGCTAATGTGTTCCTGGAGTTTGCGGGATGCCTCATCAGGGTTTTCATGCATACTAAGGCAGGCTGTATCGTCGGCAAATGTGGAGATATGGATACTACTGCTCACAGGCATATCACAAGTATAAATTAAATATAAAACTGGTCCCAGTATACTCCCCTGTGGCACACCAGATGAAATTATTTCAGGCCTACTTGTAAAGTCTCCTTCCGCAACAGTGAATTTACGGGAAATAATGTAACTTTCCAAAAGATTTAAAATGCTTATTGGTAAGTAATTCTTCAATTTTAAAATAAGGCCTTCATGCCACACTTTATCAAATGCCTGGGAAACGTCAATAAACAGCGCAGAACAATACTTTTTTTCCTCAAAAGTTCTTCTTATAAATTGAACCAATCTGTGAGTTTATTCAATGGTGCTATGCTGACTTCTAAAACCAAATTGATGGTCTGGTATGCACCCAATATTAATTAGAATTGGGGACAATTTTGTTTTGAGCAGTTTTTCGAAAAGCTTTGACATTGTAGATAGTAGACTTATTGGCCTATATGACTCAGCCTTGGTTATATCTTTGCCCGGCTTTGGAATCATTTTAACCTTGGCAAGTTTCCAGTTGTGTGGATAATACTCCAGTCGTAAAATAGCATTAAATATGAATAACAGGATTCTCATTGCAATACGAGGCAAGTTCATCAGCATCTGATTACTAATTCCATCAATACCCGGAGCTTTCTTCGGGTTGAGTTAGGCAATTAATTTTTGTTAATCACGCGTCTTAAACTTTAAGTGTTGAGGGGGTAGAGCGACTATATTCGGCAAATCAGCAACACCAGTACATATATTTGGCGTAAAAACGGATTTTAAGTGCTCAGCAAATATTTTACCTTTTTCAGTATCGCTTCTTGCCCAACCTCCGGTAGATGTGCGCAGAGGTGGCTTATACTCAACGGGTGTTTTAAGCTTTCTGGCAGCGCGCCATAAGGAGTAATTAGACGCCGGTGTAACATCAAGACCCTCCAGATAATTTTTAAGAGATGCAATTTTTTCAGATGCAAGCAACTCTTGGAGTCGTTTAGTGCACTCTTTAAATCTGATTTTATTTTGTGGTGATCTGTGCTGTTGCCATTCCCTTCTAGCCCTTCTTTTTTCACGTACGAGACGTTCAATGTCTGTAGAATAAATTTTATTAAACCCAATCTGCGGATGGGAGATAGTGGCATGTTCAGCAGCCTGTTTAATATTCTCGCTGAGATTGGCAATGTTCGATTCAATATCATCGGGTGTTCTAAGCGTAATGTTTTCCGTACAATGACTGCTGAGATATTTTTTGAACCCCAGCCAATTAACACGATTGATCATCTTCACATATAGGTCAGGTAAGTTACTTCTTAATGGGCTACAAATTGTAATGATCGTCGGGGAGTGATCGGACGAGAGATCAAGAGAAGCTTGAACTTGAATTAAATCCCTAGAGATATTTTTTATGACTCCAAAATCTATAACATCCGGAATTTTTTGTATATCAGTAGGCCAATAAGTGGGCTCCCCACTCGAAATGACATCCAAGCCCATTTTTGAAATAGTGTGGAACAATGCTCGACCTCTGGGTGTAACAAGGCGCGAACCCCAGAACGTATGTTTCGCATTGTAGTCTCCAGCTGCTATAAAACAAGGTCCAAGAGATTTGTAGAAATCCTCATATTGATTCTCAGTGATTGAAAATCTGGGAGGGGAGTAAATTGATGATATAACGAAATTTGAACAAAAACTTTCAATGCCAATATTTGTTGCTTGTAGGTATTCTTCACAAATGTTATCAAGAACATAGTGCTTGAGTCTTGACTTTATTAGAATTGCTGATCCACCGCAAGCCCTTCCTCTGGGGTCCTTTGTATCATATATAGTGTAGCCATAAATTTTAAAAAGACTTCTCGAAGTCAAATGAGTCTCAGATACTGACATTATATCAATATTTTTCTCCGTGAGAAAGTGCTCAAGTTCATTTTTATGTTGGCGAATGCCGTTAGCGTTCCAAAAACATATTGTTAACGTTTTCATGGCTTATTAAGTATTGCTTGAAGCAGAGTATTCTGCATTCGCAACATTTCTTGCATCATGCTAGTCATATTTGTTGTAAAATTGTTTATAGTTTGCACAAGATTTTCGATAGTGGCTTCAAGGCGATTAAAATTAAAGTTTGAGTTTGTATTTGTTGAATTATTTTGCGGTGAACATTTTGTGTCGGAATAGAACTAGCCTTAGCAGCATCTGCATACGATACACGGGAAGTAACTGGTTGGCTCATTTGCTGAAAAGTGGCAGAGTAAACGTTTGCTGATTGAGCTGGAGCTAATTTAGGTTTTTGCACCATAGTCTTCTTTACAAAAGAGTACACACGACAACCTCTGTAGTTAGCGGTGTGATTACCTCCACAATTACTGCATTTTTTATCACTTTGATCTTTTGGTTTGTTGCAGCTAGCGGTGCCGTGTAATTCGCCGCACACAACACAAACAGAGGGTAAATTGCAGTATGTTTTTGTATGGCCATATTCTTGGCAATTATGGCACTGTACAGGACCTGAACTCTTATGTGGCTCTTCAACTGTGATTTTTCGGTACAAGAGGTATTTTAAATTATAAATTGGATGCGTCTCATTTTTTTTCAATTTTATATCATTAGGCTCAAGTTCAACACGAAATAGGGGTTGGGGAATCTTTTCTCTATTTATTATATTGGACACATTTTTTACCTTTAACCCCTGGAGGACGAGTGCATCTTTTATTTCTTCGGGGACAACATAAGAATCTATGCCCTTCAATACGATCAGCATGCCTTTAGCGCTCTTAAGCTGGTATGTGTAGAAGCTTGTTTTACTTTTTTCAAATTCAGCAACCATTTTGCGGAAATCTTTTTCGTCATAAATTTGGATTTTAGTTTCATGGATGTTGCCACGTTTTATTGGAACAATGTGAAATTTATTCTCACCAATGACCGAAATTAATTTTTTAATAAGGGCATTTGAATTTTTTTGTCTCAAATAGATTGGTGGCGGCTTGGATGTTTTGTTCGAGGATACCTCGGGTTTGTCGTTGTCATCTTGAAAAATTTTAAAGCGGTTTTGGCGATTAGTTGAGGCTGCGCTGTTATCCCTATACACTTTTGGAGCAGATGAGATTTTTGAAGAATTCGGGCTTCGCCCACGCTTTACTATGCTTATATATCTGTCCATTCCAACTTGTACCTTGAGTTTCGAGCCGCTGTTATCTGTAGTGATAACTTTGTTAAGTGATAAACACGAGCCTGAAGGGGATGATATTACTGACTTATATGAAGAAGTACTGGGCAACTGTAATGTTAATGCATCATTACTATTTGGCATTGGATAAAGCGAAGTTGATCGCTGACGAAAAATTGGCGTTGCCGTTAACAAAAGATTTTCATCAGATTTATTTTTTATATTTTTTTCATTCAGAGTTTCAGAACTCACAGTAAAATAAGCATTTCTGCCGTTAGAACTCACTTCAAGTTTTTCTGTATTTGAGGAATTCATACAAAGAATTCCTCAAGTGTTATTCGTTTATGTTTTTTTCGGTATTTTTTGTTTTTGTTATTTATGATTGTTTGTTTGACTTTGAGGTATTCCTCAATATCACTTGTTTAAGTTTTTTTTGCGGTTTTTTTGTTTTTGTTATTTTTACTATGTAAAAAATATTAGCAAAGCATAAAGCTTATTTATTAAAGACAGTATGTATGTACCTATTACGAATAATATGTACTACTAATATTTTTTTTTTGTATAATTTTTGTTTGTTTGGTAAGTAAGTAAAATTCCGCTATTCGACTGTTCGCTATGAAGGTAGCACGAGAACTGATTTTTTTTTATACTAAATACCTGATTAATTGTAATAACTTATGATTATTTTCGAAGTACTTGCTTTAAAATATTGTAATTAATTACTTGAATATTATTTTTAAGTACTTACAGGTATCAACTATTATTTTTAAGTATTGACCTGAATTATGGTACCTGCCTGAATTAGTGTATCTGAGTACCTTAATTATCAAAAAAATAAATTTTTTATCATTAATTGAGCCGAAGCTATTAGAGCTCGGTAAAAGATTACCTTTAAGTTAGTGCAGATCGTAAGATCAATATTAATTAATACCAACTTTCGTTTTTCTTATTTTATTTTATTTTGGAGTTCTCGTTGTACCTTCATAGTGAACAGACGTAATAGCGGAATTTTTCTTATATACAAACTAAACAAAAAAAAAAAGCATACAAAAAATATTCGTAGTACATATTAACTTTTATAAATAAACATTTTTTTTGCTTTGATAATATTTTTACATATTGAAATAACAAAAACAAAAAAAAAACCGTAAACAAAAACACATACAAACATACCCTTGAGGAATACTCTTTATGAGTACCCCAGAGGAAAAAAATAGTGAAGTGAGTTCTAACGGCAGAAATGCCTATTTTACTGTGAGTTTTGATGCTCATAATGATAACAATAAAAATAAAAAATCTGATAATAGACTTGCTGTGAGTTCTGAAGCTCTTAATAAAAATCAAAAATCTGATAATAGACTTTTACTAACGGCAAAACCACAGTTTCGTCAGCGATCAACTTCGCTTTGTCCAATGCCAACTAGTGAATCGTTGACATTATTGCCTAGTACTTTTACATTTAACTCAGCGATATCATCCGCTTCGGGGTCGTGGTCAACAATTAAACAAGTTGTTACTGAAGACAACAGTAGTACAAAACCAAAGGTACAAGTAGGAATGGACAGATATATAACCATTTTAAAGCGCGGGCGAAGCCCAAATTCTACTAAAATTGGATCCGCCCCAAAGATGTCTAGGGATAACAGTACATCTTCTATCAATCGTCAAAATCGTTTTTCATTATTGCAAGACAAAAACGACAAGCCCGCTGCATCATCGCAAAAGTCTTTTAAGCCACCACCTATTTATCTGAGGGAAAAAAATTCAAACGCGCTTCTAAAAAATCTACTGTCGACCATTGGTGAAAATACTTTTCACATCATTCCAATTAAACGAGGTAATATTGATGAAACTAAAATCCAAATATATGATGAAAAAGATTTCCGAAAAATTGTTAGTGAGTTTGAAAAAAATAAAACAAATTTTTATACATATCAACTTAAGAGTGCTAAAGGCCTACAAATAGTATTAAAGGGCATAGATTCATATGTTGAGCCTGAAGAAGTAAAATGTGCACTTATCGAACAAGGATTTAAAGTAAAAATTGTTACCAATATAATCAATAGAGAGAAGATTCCCCAGCCTCTATTTCGTGTTGAACTGGAGCCGAATGGTATACAGTTAAAGAAAAATGAGACGCACCCAATTTATAGTCTAAAATACCTTTTACACCGAAAAATCACAGTTGAAGAGCCACGTAAGCGTTCAGGTCCCGTACAGTGCCATAATTGCCAAGAATATGGCCACACAAAAACCTACTGCAAATTACCTACAGTTTGTGTTATCTGCGGTGAATTGCATGGTACTGCTAACTGTACCAAGCCAAAAGTACAAGCAGAAAAAAATGCAGTAATTGTGGAGAAAATCACACCGCTAATTACAGAGGATGCCGTGTATATTCTTTCGTTAAACAGGCTATGGGTCAAAAATCTAAATTAGCTCCAGTTCAATCAGCAAATGCTTATAGCGCCACTCTGCCTCAAACTAGCCAACTAGTTAATTCACGTGTATCGTATGCCGATGCTGCTAAGGCTAGTTCTATTCCCACACAAAATGTTCCACCGCCAAGTAATTCAACGAATGCAAACTCTAGCTTTAACTTTAGTCGTCTTGAAGCTACTATTGAGAATCTGGTGCTAACTATAAACAACTTTACAACAAATATGACTAGCATGATGCAAGAAATGCTGAGAATGCAGAATACTCTGCTTCAAGCATTAGTCAACAAACCATGAACACGTTAAAACTATGTTTCTGGAACGCAAACGGCATTCGCCAACATAAAAATGAACTTGAGCACTTCCTCACGGAAAAAAATATTGATATAATGATGGTCTCTGAGACTCACTTGACTTCGAGAAGCTGCTTTAAAATAAATGGCTACACTCTATATGATTCAAAGGACCCGAGAGGGAGAGCATGCGGTGGATCAGCAATTCTAATTAAGTCAAGACTCAAGCACTATATCCTTGAGAACGTTAGTGAAGAATATATGCAAGCTACGAATATTTTCGTAGAAAATTTTTGTGCGAACTTCGTGATATCATCAATTTACTCACCTCCCAGATTTTCAGTTACCGAAGATCAGTATGAGAAGTTCTACAAATCGCTTGGATCTTGTTTCGTGGCAGCTGGTGACTACAATGCAAAACATACGTACTGGGGCTCGCGTCTTGTTACACCTAGAGGTAGAGCGTTGTTTAATACAATTTCAAAAATGGGCTTAGATGTCATTTCGAGTGGGGAGCCTACTTACTGGCCTACTGACGTAAGAAAAATTCCAGATGTTATAGATTTTGGCGTCACGAAAAATATCCATAGGGACTTAATTCACGTAGAAGGCTCTGTAGATCTGTCCTCCGATCACTCTCCCACAATAGTTACAATTTTCAACCCACTAAGGAGTGAATTAACTAACTCATATGCGAAAACGATTAATAGGGTCAACTGGCTAGGATTCAAAAAATATATTAGTAGTTACTGCGTAGAAAACATTCAGCTAAGATCACCTGATGATATTGAATTTAATATTGTCAATCTTAACGAATATATTAAACAGTCTGCTGAGCATGCCACTACTTCCTATCCGCAGACTGGCTTTAATAGAATTAATTCTACGGAAATTGAACGTCTTGTATGTGAAAAAAGGAGAGCTAGAAGAGAATGGCAACAACACCGATCACCCCTAAATAAAATCAGACTTAAAGAATGTACTAAACGACTCAAAGAGCTGCTATCGTCGGAAAAGACTGCATTACTGGAAAAGTATTTAGAAGGTCTTGATGTAACGTCAACATCTAATTACTCTTTATGGCGCGCTACTAGAAATCTTAAAAGACCCGTTGATCTCAAATCACCACTGCGTACTTCGACCGGAGGCTGGGCAAGAAGCGATAGTGAGAAAGGTAACTTATTTTCTGAGCATTTAAAATCTGTATTCACTCCCAATTCATGTACGGGTGCTGCCGATTTACCGAGTGTAGTCTCTCTACCCCCTCGTCCCTTAAGGTTTAAGATGCGTGAACTACAAAAAATAGTTGCTGAACTCGACCCTAAGAAAGCTCCAGGTATTGATAGCATTAGTAACAAGATGCTGATGAACTTGCCTCATATTGCAATAAGAATTTTGCTATTTATTTTTAATGCCATTTTACGAATGCAGTATTTTCCACATAACTGGAAACTTGCCAAGATTAAAATGATTCCAAAGCCAGGCAAAGATCTTACCAAGGCTGAGTCATATAGGCCTATAAGCTTACTTTCAACAATTTCAAAGCTACTAGAAATCTTAAAAGACCCGTTGATCTCAAATCACCATTGCGTACTTCGACTGGAGGCTGGGCAAGAAGCGATAGTGAGAAAGGTAACTTATTTTCTGAGCATTTAAAATCTGTATTCACTCCCAATTCATGTACGGGTGCTGCCGATTTACCGAGTGTAGTCTCTCTACCCCCTCGTCCCTTAAGGTTTAAGATGCGTGAACTACAAAAAATAGTTGCTGAACTCGACCCTAAGAAAGCTCCAGGTATTGATGGCATTAGTAACAAGATGCTGATGAACTTGCCTCATATTGCAATAAGAATTTTGCTATTTATTTTTAATGCCATTTTACGAATGCAGTATTTTCCACATAACTGGAAACTTGCCAAGATTAAAATGATTCCAAAGCCAGGCAAAGATCTTACCAAGGCTGAGTCATATAGGCCTATAAGCTTACTTTCAACAATTTCAAAGCTTTTCGAAAATCTGCTCATGACTAAATTGTCCACAATTTTAGCTGATACTGGGTGCATCCCGGACCATCAATTTGGCTTTAGAAGTCAGCATAGCACTATTGAGCAAACGCATAGATTGGTTCAAATTATAAGGAGGACTTTTGAAGAAAAGAAGTATTGTTCTGCCCTTTTTATTGATGTTTCTCAGGCATTTGACAAAGTATGGCACAAAGGCCTAGTTTTAAAATTGAAGACATACCTACCAATAAATATACAAAAGCTTTTGGAAAGTTATATTGTTGATAGGACATTTACCGTTGTGGAAGGAGATTTCATGAGTTTACCCGAATCTATATCTTCTGGTGTGCCACAGGGTAGTATTCTGGGGCCAGTCTTGTATCTAATATATACTTGTGATATGCCTGTGAGCAATAACATCCACACTTCTTCATTTGCCGATGATACAGCCTGTTTGAGTATTCACAAAAATCCTGATGAGGCATCCCGCAATCTCCAAGCACACATTACCCAGCTTGAAATATGGTTGAACTTATGGAGAATTAAAGTCAATGAACAAAAGTGTGTTCATATAACGTTTACCCTAAGAAAAGATACCTGTTCCCCCATTCGAATCAACAATCAAAATATTCCTCAACATTCTCAAGTCAAATACCTTGGCATACACCTTGATCGAAGGCTTACATGGAAACATCATATTGACTCTAAGTTAACCCAAATGAAACTTAAATTGACTCAAATATATTGGTTAATTGGCAGAAATTCAACACTCAGCCTAGGATGCAAACTTTTGATATACAAGTCGCTTTTGAAGCCAATATGGTGCTATGGAATTCAGCTGTGGGGCACTGCTTCAGCTTCAAATGTCGAGAGAATCCAACGAAGGCAAAACAAAATTTTACGTTTGATAACATCTGCTCCATGGTACGTTAAAAATTCAAATATTCATCGTGATTTAAATATGCCACTAGTGAGTGAAGAAATTGCAAAATACGCAGGCAAATATTTAACTAAACTCGAGTCACATCCTAATCCGCTTGCCCGTAATATTTTGAGCTTTACTGGACACATCCGTTTAAAAAAAAGGGACACAAGGGCTCTTATACCCAACACTCCAGATGGGACTGCTTAAAAATACTTCTTTTTGATTATCACTACTTATGTATTATTTATAACTATCACTAAGCTTATGTCCGATATTGGTCGGGCCTAATAATTATATTTAGATTTAAGATTTGATTACTTATTGTTAGTTCATTTTTGAAGATACAATAAATAAATTTGTATATGAAAAAAAAAAATTTTATTTTAAAGTAGGAGGGGACTGTAACGTTCCGCCTCTATATTTTTTTCCTGCACTGTATACTTGTATATGTGATTTTACATTTTATTTATTATTGAAAACTTACCAACAGAAATAATACCAACAACTACATACATGTTTTATAATACTTACATAAATATACGTACGCTATAATTAGACTTGGGTCGAACTCGTTCACTAGTTCATTGTTGCCACAAACCAATGATCAACCCCATGTAATTTAAATAGTGAACGAGTTCGACCCAAGTCTAGCTATAATAGAAGAAACAAAATACAATAAACACATGCAGACTTTTATAGATTTTAAAACGAACAAACCATACAAAAGGGAAAAATAATTCTTCAGCTTTCTAATAAATTGTATTTAGTATTCAAGATCTATCGTATTCATCTTGAATTTATTTTTTACTTTTATTTCAAGATCTACCGAATTCATCTTGAAATAAAATCTCATTTAATTTTTGTTCAAGATCTACGGCATTCATCTTGAACTTCCCGTTTATATTCTAGATCCCCGAACTCATCTTGAATTTATTTTATTTTATTTCAAGATCTACAGAATTCATCTTGAAATTATTTTATAATTTTGTTCAAGATCTACCGTATTCATCTTGAACTTCTCGTCTTATATTCAAGATCCTCCGAATTCATCTTGAATTTCTTTCGCCGCTTTATTTTTCAAGATCTACCGAATTCATCTTGAAAACTCGTTCAAGATCCACCGCATTCATCTTGAACTTTTCGTAGTCAAGATCCACCGAATTAATCTTGAATTATTTTTGTCTATTCCGAGAGCCACCAAATTCCTCTCAATTACTAAACGGCATCTAGGCCCACCGAATTCTCACATAATGAGTTGGATTAATTATAGCCGTCACCGCCTGTGAATCACTGACAATATACCCTGTAGTTTAAGATATCCTAGTAGCATAAATTTCGTTAAATAAAAGCTTTGTATACTTTCTCAACATCAAAGAAAAGTAATCTTTTATTTCAAAGGAAGTGGACCTTTGAGTTCGAACCTGGACAGACTGAGTCATACACTAGCTGGAAAAGTAAACCACGTTACAATGGCGCCTGAGCAGAGACTCGATTCGCAAAACGCATCCTGTGGTAAAACCTCAAATACAGCCACCAAGGTCACCGAGTCGAGTCAAATACAAAGCAACGAAATTACACTACAAACTGATTCCCTCAACTGGATCTATATGCTACGAAAGGAAAAACTAGCAGAGGTATGCGAGCAGAATGGTATTCTAATTACCGAGAGGGCGACGGTAAATCAACTACGATGACAACTGAGCGATCTCATCCGACGGAAACGATAGCACGCCTCAGAAAATCTTCCCAGTGATTTAGAGGAATAAGTCCTGTGCGAAGAGCAACAATCGATCACCGGCCAATAAATTACTCTTCATGTTCCGCCTGCAAGACAGCAGGAAGCCCTCCCAATACCCCCAGCTACGCAGAAGTAACGGCCACCATCCGAAGATGGAACCTGACGTATGATGGTGGGAAAAACCAAATGGAATTTATAGGCCGTTTGGAAGAACTAGCTGAGTGCTACGGCTATCAATGCGGCCGTCTACTATTTTCCTTGCTAGAAATTTTGAAAGGTAGAGCACTACAATGGTATCGAATTAAGAGGCAAGAATTTTCTACATGGGAGCAGTTCAAGGAGCATGCAACACGCTTCTATTTACCCAGGCGATATCTCTCCCAGCTAGAAGAGACGATCTATCATCGCAAGCAAGGTCCTAGAGAACGAGCAAAGGACTACATTATATCCTTACAGCTCCTTATGCGGCAACACCCAGAACTTAGAATCTTGATCACACCGACCGAATTTACGATGGCCTCAGATGTGAATACAAACCTTACATACGTCGACACGATTTTTCTACCCTAGACGAATTGATGGAGCTTTCCGACGAATACGAGCTCATCAGAAGAGAGAAATCAAGGCAAAATAGGCCCACACAAAATTACTACATCAACTCAGCGATGCCGAGGGACACGTACCAGCGAGAAACGCATTGCTGGCTCTGCAAAGCAGTATTATTTATCGATGGCCGACAAATAAAAAAAGCACGACGATGCGACGAGTGTGCGACAAGCCGCGCATGACATCACAACCAGACATTTTTTCACCAAAAATAAGGGGGACAACTCAACGTGGCGGCGGACGTACTTTTCCGAAACTCTCTGCCACTTAATACACCAGACTCCCTAGTCACAAAGAGAAAAAATAATTACCGAAAATTGAGGGGCAAACTACCCAACCCCTTGAGACAACTATCCGATCGCCAATCAATAACAGCCAGCCCGACGACATTTTCCGCCAACCCAAATGCGGAAAATCGTTAAAAGAGTTAGAAAGAAGCAAGCAATTAAAAGGACCGAAAACCTACCGGCCGTTCCACCTGTAGACATTATCACCCACCCCGTGCACAGCGCCACCGTACAAAAGTCACCCCGACCTCCTGCCGCATCTTGTCAGCAGACGGCGAACCCCATTAGAGAGAATAAATACTCCCGCAGCGATATGCTCAACTCAACCTACGATGATGAGCCAATAACAGATCCGTTTAGAGACATCACCATTAGGCCGCCGCACATTAAACGCAAGGTCCATTGCTGAACAATCTACCCTTCAGGAAGACCAAAAGTGGAGGTGAGAGTAAAGAATGGTATTCTTCGACTACGAAGCCAGGGGCAGTTCAAAATTTTTCCCCTCAACGAACCATAGTTCCTAGAAATTACTAATGAATTATTTTTGTTATTATATGAAGTATTTTTCACTTACCTGATTTTTTATACTAATTACCTGATTAATTCTAATAACTTATGATTATTTTCGAAGTTCTTGCTTTAAAATATTGTAATTAATTACTTGAATATTATTTTTAAGTACTTACAGGTATCAACTATTATTTTTAAGTATTGACCTGAATTATGGTATCTGCCATAATTAGTATATCTGAGTACCTTAATTATCAAAAAAAAATAAATTTTTTATCATTAATTGAGACGAAGCTATCAGAGCTCGGTAAAAGATTACCTTTAAGTTAGTGCAGATCGTAAGATCAATATTAATTAATACCAACTTTCTTTTTTCTTATTTTATTTTATTTTAAAGTAGGAGGGGACTGTAACGTTCCGCCTCTATATTTTTTTCCTGCACTGTATACTTGTATATGTGATTTTACATTTTTTTTATTATTGAAAACTTACCAACAGAAATAATACCAACAACTACATACATGTTTTATAATACTTACATAAACATACGTACGCTATAATTAGACTTGGGTCGAACTCGTTCACTAGTTCATTTTTGCCACAAACCAATGATCAAACCCATGTAATTTAAATACTGAACGAGTTCGACCCAAGTCTAGCTATAATAGAAGAAACAAAATACAATAAACAAATGCAGATTTTATAGATTTTAAAACTAAAACGAACAAACCATACAAAAGGGAAAAATAATTCTTCAGCTTTCTAATAAATTGTATTTAGTATTCAAGATCTATCGTATTCATCTTGAATTTATTTTTTACTTTTATTTCAAGATCTACCGAATTCATCTTGAAATAAAATCTCATTTAATTTTTGTTCAAGATCTACGGCATTCATCTTGAACTTCCCGTTTATATTCAAGATCCCCGAACTCATCTTGAATTTATTTTATTTTATTTCAAGATCTACAGAATTCATCTTGAAATTATTTTATAATTTTGTTCAAGATCTACCGTATTCATCTTGAACTTCTCGTCTTATACTCAAGATCCTCCGAATTCATCTTGAATTTCTTTCGCCGCTTTATTTTTCAAGATCTACCGAATTCATCTTGAAACCCCGTTCCACCGCATTCAGCTTGAACTTTATTTTTGTCTATTCCGAGAGCCACCGAATTCCTCTCAATTACTAAACGGCATCTAGGCCCACCGAATTCTCACATAATAAGTTGGATTAATTATAGCCGTAACCGCCTGTAAATCACTGACAATATATCCTGTAGTTTTAAGATATCCTAGTAGCATAAATTTTGTTAAATAAAAGCTTTGTATACTTTCTCAACATCAAAGAAAATTAATCTTTTATTTCAAAGGAAGTGGACCTTTGAGTTCGAACCTGGACATACTGAGTCATACACTAGCTGGAAAAGTAAACCACGTTACAATGGCACCCGAGCAGGGACTCGATTCGCAAAACGCATCCTGTGGTAAGACCTCAAATACAGCCACCAACGTCACCGAGTCGAGTCAAATACAAAGCAACGAAAATACGCTACAAACTGATTCCCTTAACTGGATCTATATGCTACGAAAGGAAAAACTAGCAGAGGTATGCGAGCAGAATGGTGTTCTAATTACCGAGAGGGCGACGGTAAATCAACTACGACGACAACTGAGCGATCTCATCCAACGGAAACGACAGCACGCCTCAGAAAATCTTCTCAGAAGAAATAATACCAACAACTACATACATGTTTTATAATACTTACATAAACATACGTACGCTATAATTAGACTTGGGTCGAACTCGTTCACTAGTTCATTTTTGTCACAAACCAATGATCAAACCCATGTAATTTAAATAGTGAACGAGTTCGACCCAAGTCTAGCTATAATAGAAGAAACAAAATACAATAAACACATGCAGATTTTATAGATTTTAAAACTAAAACGAACAAACCATACAAAAGGGAAAAATAATTCTTCAGCTTTCTAATAAATTGTATTTAGTATTCAAGATCTATCGTATTCATCTTGAATTTATTTTTTACTTTTATTTCAAGATCTACCGAATTCATCTTGAAATAAAATCTCATTTTATTTTTGTTCAAGATCTACGGCATTCATCTTGAACTTCCCGTTTATATTCAAGATCCCCGAACTCATCTTGAATTTATTTTAGTTTATTTCAAGATCTACAGAGTTCATCTTGAAATTATTTTATAATTTTGTTCAAGATCTACCGTATTCATCTTGAACTTCTCGTCTTATATTCAAGATCCTCCGAATTCATCTTGAATTTCTTTCGCCGCTTTATTTTTCAAGATCTACATAATTATAGCCGTCACCGCCTGTAAATCACTGACAATATATCCTGTAGTTTTAAGATATCCTAGTAGCATAAGTTTCGTTAAATAAAAGCTTTGTATACTTTCTCAACATCAAAGAAAAGTAATCTTTTATTTCAAAGGAAGTGGACCTTTGAGTTCGAACCTGGACAGACTGAGTCATACACTAGCTGGAAAAGTAAACCACGTTACAATGGCGCCCGAGCTGGGACTCGATTCGCAAAACGCATCCTGTGGTAAAACCTCAAATACAGCCACCAACGTCACCGAGTCGAGTCAAATACAAAGCAACGAAAATATGCTACAAACTGATTCCCTTAACTGGATCTATATGCTACGAAAGGAAAAACTAGCAGAGGTATGCGAGCAGAATGATATTCTAATTACCGAAAGGGCGACGATAAATCAACTACGACGACAACTGAGCAATCTCATCCGACGGAAACGACAGCACGCCTCAGAAAATCTTCTCAGTGATTTAGAGGAATAAGTCCTGTGCAAAGAGCAACAATCGATCACCGGCCAACAAATTACTCTTCATGTCCCGCCTGCAAGACAGCAGGAAGCCCTCCCAATACCCCCAGCGACGCAGAAGTAATGGCCACCATCCGAAGATGGAACCTGACGTATGATGGTGGGGAAAACCTAATGGAATTTATAGGCCGTTTTGGAAGAACTAGCTGAGTGCTACGGCTATCAATGCGGCCGTCTACTATTTTCCTTGCTAGAAATTTTGAAAGGTAGAGCACTACAATGGTATCGAATTAAGAGGCAAGAATTTTCTACATGGGAGCAGTTCAAGGAGCATGCAACACGCTTCTTTTTACCCAGGCGATATCTCTCCCAGCTAGAAGAGACGATCTATCATTGCAAGCAAGGTCCTAGAGAACGAGCAAAGGACTACATTATATCCTTACAGCTCCTTATGCGGCAACACCCAGAACTTAGAATCTTGATCACACCGACCGAATTTACGATGGCCTCAGATGTGAATACAAACCTTACATACGTCGACATGATTTTTCTACCCTAGACGAATTGATGGAGCTTTCCGACGAATACGAGCTCATCAGAAGAGAGAAATCAAGGCAAAATAGGCCCACACAAAATTACTACATCAACTCAGCGATGCCGAGTGACACGTACCAGCGAAAAACGCATTGCTGGCTCTGCAAAGCAGTATTATTTATCGATGGCCGACAAATAAAAAAAAGCACGACGACGCGACGAGTGTGCGACAAGCCGCGCATGACATCACAACCAGACATTTTCTCACCAAAAATAAGGGGGACAACTCAACGTGGTGGTGGACGTACTTTTCCGAAACTCTCTGCCACTTAATACACCAGACTCCCTAGTCACACAGAGAAAAAATAATTACCGAAAATTGAGGGGCAAACTACCTAACCCCTTGAGACAACTATCCGATTGCCAATCAATAACAGCCAGCCCGACGACATTTTCCGCCAACCCAAATGCGGAAAATCGTTAAAAGAGTTAGAAAGAAGCAAGCAATTAAAAGGACCGAAAACCTACCGGCCAACCCACGTGTAGACATTATGACCCACCCCGTGCACAGCGCCACCGTACAAAAGTCACCCCGACCTCCTGCCGCATCTTGTCAGCAGACGGCGAACCCCATTACAGAGAATAAATACTCCCGCAGCGATATGCTCAACTCAACCTACGATGATGAGCCAATAACAGATCCGTTTAGAGACATCACCATTAGGCCGCCGCACAATAAACGCAAGGTCCATTGCTGAATAATCTACCCTCCAGGAAGACCGAAAGTGGAGGTGAGAGTAAAGAATGGTATTCTTCGACTACGAAGCCAGGGGCAGTTCAAAATTTTTAACCTCAACGAACCATAGTTCCTAGAAATTACTAATGAAGTATTTTTATTATTATATGAAGTATTTTTCACTTACCTGATTTTTTTATACTAATTACCTGATTAATTGTAATAACTTATGATTATTTTCGAAGTACTTGCTTTAAAATATTATAATTAACTAGCTGACCCCGGTCCGCGTTGCTGGCCCTAAGCAAACATTAGTGTTGTATATGGCATTGAAGGTACAATATGAAAATTGGATTTTGCCCACGAATAAACTAAATATTGCGCCATCTGCCGGACGAACTTCAAACTACACAGAAACACTCCTTACGCCCCATAGAGCATGTATATAAAGTTTTGTCAACATCGGTGCAGTAGTTCTTGAGTTACGGTGCAGTAGTTCTTGAGTTACGGTGCAAAAACACAAAAATAATAAATACTGCGCCATCTGTCGGACGAACTTCAAACTACACAGAAACACTCTTCACGCCCCATAGAGCATTTATATAAAGTTAAGTCTAAATCGGTGCTGTAGTTCTTGAGTTACGGTGCAAAAACACAAAAAACTATATGGGGCCATCTGTCGGACGAACTTCAAACTGTACAGAAACACTTGTTACGCCCCATAGAGCATGTATATAAAGTTTGGTCTAAATCGGTGCAGTAGTTCTTGAGTTACGGTGCAAAATCACAAAAAAAAAACTAAATATGGCGCCATTTGTCGGACGAACTTCAAACTACGCAGAAACACTCCTCACGCCCCAAAGAACATGTATATAAGGTTTTGTCAACATCGGTGCAGTAGTTCTTGAGTTACGGTGCAAAAACACAAAAAAACTAAATATGGCGCCATCTGCCGGACGAACTTTAAACTACACAGAAACACTACTTACGCCCTAGAAAGCATGTATATAAAGTTTGGTCTAAATCGATGCAGTAGTTCTTGAGTTACGGTGCAGTAGTTCTTGAGTTACGGTGCAGTAGTTCTTGAGTTACGGAGCAAAAACACAAAAATAATAAATACTGCGTTATCTGTCGGACGAACTTTAAACTACACAAAAACACTCTTTACGCCCCATAGAGCATGTATATTAAGTTTGGTCTAAATCGGTGGAGTAGTTCTTGAGTTACGGTGCAGTAGTTCTTGAGTTACGGTGCAAAAACACAAAAATAATAAATACTGCGCCATCTGTCGGACCAACTTCAAATTACGCAGAAACACTCCTCACGCCCCATAGACAATGGATATGCAGTTTGGTCTAAATCGGTGCAGTAGTTCTTGAGTTACGGTGCAAAAACACAAAAAATCTAAATTAGGCGCCATCTGTCGGACAAACTTCGTCCGATATCGTGAAAACTTTAGATAAACCATATACACGACCATACGAACAAACCATAAAAATTTCATCGAATTCGGTTTGACCGTTCGTGAGTTATAAAGTCACAACACACTTGCAACAATTTTTTATATACATACATATATAGATATAGATTACCTGAATATTATTTTTAAGTACTTACAGGTACCAACTATTATTTTTAAGTATTGACCTGAATTATGGTACCTGCCTGAATTAGTGTATCTGAGTACCTTAATTATCAAAAATAAATAAATTTTTTATCATTAATTGAGCCGAATCTATTAGAGCTCGGTAAAAGATTACCTTTAAGTTAGTGCAGATCGTAAGATCAATATTAATTAATACCAACTTTCTTTTTTCTTATTTTATTTTATTTTAAAGTAGGAGGGGACTGTAACGTTCCGCCTGTATATTTTTTTCCTGCACTGTGTACTTGTATATGTGATTTTACATTTTTTTTATTATTGAAAACTTACCAACAGAAATAATACCAACAACTACATACATGCTTTATAATACTTACATAAATATACGTACGCTATAATTAGACTTGGGTCGAACTCGTTCAATAGTTCATTTTCGCCACAAACCAATGATCAAACCCATGTAATTTAAATAGTGAACGAGTTCGACCCAAGTCTAGCTATAATAGAAGAAACAAAATACAATAAACAAATGCAGACTTTTATAGATTTTAAAACTAAAACGAACAAACCATACAACAGGGAAAAATAACTCTTCAGCTTTCTAATAAATTGTATTTAGTATTCAAGACCTATCGTATTCATCTTGAATTTATTTTTTACTTTTATTTCAAGATCTACCGAATTCATCTTGAAATAAAATCTCATTTTATTTTTGTTCAAGATCTACGGCATTCATCTTGAACTTCCCGTTTATATTCAAGATCCCCGAATTCATCTTGAATTTATTTTATTTTATTTCAAGATCTACAGAATTCATCTTGAAATTATTTTATAATTTTGTTCAAGATCTACCGTATTCATCTTGAACTTCTCGTCTTATATTCAATATCCTCCGAATTCATCTTGAATTTCTTTCGCCGCTTTATTTTTCAAGATCTACCGAATTCATCTTGAAAACTCGTTCAAGATCCACCGCATTCATCTTGAACTTTTCGTAGTCAAGATCCACCGAATTAATCTTGAATTATTTTTGTCTATTCCGAGAGCCACAGAATTCCTCTCAATTACTAAACGGCATCTAGGCCCACCGAATTCTCACATAATAAGTTGGATTAATTATAGCCGTCACCGCCTGTAAATCACTGACAATATACCCTGTAGTTTTAAGATATCCTAGTAGCATAAGTTTCGTTAAATAAAAGCTTTGTATACTTTCTCAACATCAAAGAAAAGTAATCTTTTATTTCAAAGGAAGTGGACCTTTGAGTTCGAACCTGGACAGACTGAGTCATACACTAGCTGGAAAAGTAAACCACGTTACAACATACATGTCGTATTTAATAGCCACAGCAAGCAAATATCAAATTGAATCGTACCGGACGACAGGTGAAAAGGTCTCATTAAAATCAATCCCTTCACGTTGCACAATGGTTCCTGCTAGTGTAAGAGCGTAGATAAATTCAAAATTTTAAGTGTTTGAGACGTAATGTTTTTTCTGTTTTTTCAATAAAAATATGTCCAAATGTACATATTTTACTACGTTCATCAATAGATTTTATTTTTCTTTAGGAAATATTCTTGCATAAAGTAGCTATATATGCGTAATCAAAAAAGTTGACTTATAACAACTAAAGTTTTGAACTTTAAAAGTATAAGAGTCACACTTACATATTATATATTTTTGAAAAGGTGATTTTATTGCAAATAAAATTTTATTAATTTTTTATCAATGTGGTTTAATAAAAAAAAAATTTCAACCAATTTTTAGATCTATCTTTAAATTTTAAGAATTAGATTTTAAGGTGGACCTACAATTTTGCCGCCACTCCCCTCCACTTAGATATTAGCACAGGTATATTGCTATATGTTTCACTTATTTGTCTTAAAAATTTTAGCTGCTAATACCTGCTAGCCAGCAAAATATTTACAAAATACTTTAACTACTACATTTCGGAATATGATTTTTTTTAAGTTTTTCCAATAAAATTAAACAAAATTTGTTTTTATTTTTTGTTTTAAATGTCAAATGTTATCATAAAGAATTATTAGAAATAAAACAAGTATTACTTGGAAATAAAAATAAAAAAAAATAATTTTTAAATTTTAATCTCAAAAAAATCTCAAAAAAGCTAATATTTGCAAGACAAAAAAATTAAATTTTTTTTGCGCATTATGAACAATTCCATCAAAACCACTCAAAAAAACATAAAAACAAAAAAATTTAAATTTCTGTTTTCTTGGAAATCAAAAAAAAATAAAAAATCAACTTTGGAAATTTGTTTACAATGTACCCCACTGTGCGATTTTCAATGTTGATATGTCGTAGTAATCCTTGATTTCTTGTCTGCAATCGGTTTTTTACAAAACTCAAAAATGTTTTCTAAATCAAAAGTTACAGATTTTAGCTACGCAAACCCCAAAAAGGAACCACTGTGCGTTGTGAGAAACCTTTAGAGACTATCCTCGCTTTCCATTTTATAATACCACCATGTTCATCGTTTTTAGTTTTGAACACCCACTTTGTTTTCACAGCCTGGTGGCAAATTTGTTAGTACCCACGTGCTGTTTGCCATCAGCGAATCAATTCCTTCCTGCATGGCCGCTTTAAATTCGTCTGAATCAACCGAAGACATGGCTTCCTTTACACTGCTAGGATCATCAGAAAGAAACTGCATAGCACAAAAATTTTGTAACTGCTTAGATTTGTCTGCATGTATCGACGTACGTTTTCTGCGTCCGATGGAATATTTTGGGCAACATGTGGTGTTGGAACCTATTCATTATCTGCTTCAATTGGTAATGCCATAGGCGATGACCACTCATCAGAGTTGGCGTAATCGCTCTCACCGAAATTAGTGTCTGAAGTTGCATTTTTATCAACGTCATTCGTTATTCTAGGAGTTGATTCAACCAAATCTCCATCAAAGTAATTCGTTATTCTATGAGTTGATTCAACAAAATCTCCACTCTCCTCTGAATCAACTTTATCGTAATTTTGGAGCAGTTCTGGGTAATAAAAATCATTTTTAATGTTGAGACTCACTTTACTTCTTTCCAAGAATACCAGATCACGACTTATAATTAAATTGTCGTCTACGGGGTTAAATAATCTGTACGCCTTACTTTCGCAGCTGTATCCCATCATGATACATTCCGTGGATTTCATGTCCAGTTTGCGACGCTTTTCCTTGCAAATGTGTGCAAGAGCAGGACACCCAAAAACTCTCAAACATTTCAGATTAGGACGGCGACCAGACCAAACTTCTTCGGGGCTTCTGTCTTCACCACGACATAGAACTCTGTTGATTAAATAGCAGGCTGTGTTAGCGGCTTCAGACCAAAAACGCTTGTCTAAGCCGCTATCAATTAGCATACATCGAACACGCTCCAGCAAGGTTCTATTAATTCTCTCCGCCGTACCATTTTGTTCCGGAGAGTAAACACACGATTTTTGATGAATCACCCCACAGTCCTGCAAAATTTTTTTATCAGTTCTGAGAACTTTGATTTTATTCGAACACTTGATTTTCAGCCATTTTCTTAAACAATACGAAAGTGTCGAAGACATCAGATTTTCTTTTAAGCGGGTATGCAAACAATTTTCTGGAATAGTCGTCAACAAACGTTACCAGATACCGAGCTCCAGAAAACGAGTTTACACTTAGCGGGCCAACCACATCAGAATGCACCAATTCTAAATTATCTAAATTCTTGTCGCAAATGTGTCCCATTCTTCTGTGGCAAAGGCCAAGTTCTTTTGTAACAACACATGCGCTGTTTTCTTTAAATTTCGATTTGCTGTCTATTCGATATAAATCGTTGTAAATTTTAGCAGAAGCAACGAGTGAACCATAACCGTTCAATATGCAGCATGTTTCACCTTCAAAAATAACTTTCTTACCGCTACTAGTCATTTGTCTTACAGAAAGATTTACACACAAGTTAGGCACAAATTCAACGTTTTTCGCGGTTATTTCTTTTTTTGAATTTCCAATTAAAATATTTAAATCGACGTCGCCTGTGCAATCAACGTTCAATTCGCTCTTGTTAGCAACTATCACTTTTTTGTCTTCTATGTTATGTATGTTATACCAGGGATGGGCATATTGCACTAGATTTTTAGTGCACTATAATTAGTGGTAGTGCCATTAAAATTTCACTACCACTAAATGGTTTGTGGTAGTGAAACATCAAATTGCACTACCACTAACCATTTAGTGGTATTTAAAAAAAAATTGCACTACCACTAAATTTTAGTGGTAGTGAAATTTTAATAGCACTACCACTAAATTTTAGTGCAACTGAAAAAAACTACATATACCACTAAGTGAATACTGGTAGTGAAATTGATAGTGCACTAAAAATATAGTGCATTATGCCCATCTCTGTATTGTACATACACTTGCTATCGTTTATCATGTGATTACTTGCGCCACTGTCTACGTACCAATACATAGACTTCTCCTTGTTTTTGTTGTAAGGTTCGTTTGTGCTTGCGTTCTAACTCGTGCCCGATGCTATGAGCGTTGAAGAAACCCCTACCTTCTCATATTTTCTATTTTGCTTACTATTACTTCTGTTGTTACCGTTTTTGAAACCACTGTTGACATTGTTTTTATGATGACAATTTCTGGAAATGTGTCCATATTCTTTGCAGTTGTAGCATTCTACAGGCTTTTTCTTCTAAGAGGTGAAATTTTTGGAATAGAGCACAGCGTCCATTTCCCTACTTAAAACATCAAATATTCACCAATTTTTTTAACAATTCCACTTTACGCGTAAGACCAGAGTCCTCAAAAACACTATTTAATGCATCCCATCCCTCTTTAGCTATTTTAGCTCCAGCAATGTGTCCATAAATACAGGGATCCACCATCAAAACAATTTCTGCCAAGGCACGTTCATTTAACACTGCATCATTAGCTTCAACCGATCCGGTTTCCACAAGTTTCCAGCATCCTTTGATGACCAGGCAAGATTTTGCTTGCCTTTTCCAAACGTCGAAATTCTCGCGTCCCTTTAAACGCTCCAACGAAAATCCAATTTGCCTCAAGAAAAAAATACCTTTTTTTTAAATAAAAACTTCGAATATATTTTTTTCAACTGCGTGACATGTAGCCCATAACCTGTTAGTTTGAATTAATTTATTAGACTTCAATAGTTTTAACAATAGCGGAATTCACTGTTCGTATTAAATTCAAAACCCTATTAATTATACATACTACGATTTTAAACGTCCAAGCGTTATCGATTTTTCGTTTTGTGTGGTAAAAAATGTTTGTTGTGCAATTCAATAAGAGATACAGAGACTCTCTGAGAGGATTTGTATGTAGCTTGTTCTTCTTTTGTACAAACTATGGTAAATAAATTCAGCTACAACATCTACCACAGTTTTTAGTATAATAGATGGTGTAGGCATAGTTAAATAAAAATGTATGCATTTTGTTGTTGCCGCGTTTTAAATTTACCACGATTTAACAAATCTACAATATGTAAAATATCTACAATACCCAACCGTGAATACCGTTAATGTAAGTTAAAAAACGAATGAAAATAACAGAGTTGGCGTAGACATGAAAATATTAAAACAAGTATGATAAAGTACAGGAGAAACACAGTGACTTGTTAAATTTATCGTTCATTTAACAAAATTAAATTAAAGTATTAGTTTGAAAAATATATGAAAAAATATGTGTTGGATATAATGTTTGAAACAACATCAGAAAGCAAATACCTTCTAGCATAGACAATAAGTAATAACCCCTTATGCAAAAACGATTGCTAAACTTAAGGCTGGTTTAATAAACGAATTTTTTATGGCAAAACCGGTTGTAAATCATGCTTTAACTTTAACAATCGTTTTTGCATAAGGGCATAATTGTTTTAAAGAATCACAACTGCTGCTTTTTCTCGTCCATAGACAAGACGATACAATCTTCAAACAGAATTAGGACATTAAAATTGATATTTGAATTCATTCTGAAATTAACAAAAAACAATTATTTTTTTTTTTAAATACATACATACATGATGGTAGCATTGAGAGCACATTTTACTACTATGGTGGAAAGCAAAACAAACAATTTAATTTTTAATCAGAAATAATTTCTTAATCAGGCTTGAGTTCAGTAATTTCAATTCTTTATGAATGAAATATTTTTATTAATTAATCTGAGTATCTAAAGAAGAGAAGAAAAATTAAACTAGACACTATTAGCTGGGGGAAATACCGATATTTTTCTGTGCAGCTATTTAACCTGAATTTCTATGAAAGTGGAATATGACAATTGATTGTGTATACAATTATTGATTTGCCTTCGGCAAACACATTTGTAAGTATCACTATTCATTTTCTGTTTTTCCATTTTCTATTTAGGTTAGCACGAAGTTATATCACTCTACCAATGTTCAATTAAATCTAATAATATCTCATTTAATTCATCATGGGCACGTGACAAAAATATGTTCACTTGGCTCATCACTGTTCACTTGGCCAGAACTGCTTCAGAATGCTGGAAAGCTAAGTCAACTGTAGAAAGCAAAAACAAAGTAACTTCTTAAAAAACTTGTAAGATTATACAAGAATAATATGTGAATTTGTTCAATTCACATGCTCGAATTAAAGTCGTATGTGTAGTCTAAAAATCAATAAAAATTGCTAAATATCTGATAACTAACACCAGTAAATACATTCTTCTTAAGGTGCGTTTCCTTAAGCAACGAAATTTCGGAAATTCGCAAAAATCGCAATATTGGAAAGAAACACTAAAATTGTTTAAAACACGGTAAAACTGTAAGGCAAGCAAACATTCCGGAAAAGCCGGGAAAATTATGAAAATTTCCAAAAAAAAAACTTGCTAAAATTTTAACAATTGCAAAGCACAATATTGATTAAAATCCATAAAAATATAAGATAGAAAAAAAATTTTAGAAAATTACGACTGTCGCGAAAAAATCGATAATTCGCGAAAAGTTGCAAAATTTTAAACAAGATATAATGTTGATTACAAATCGGTAAAACTGTAAGAAATGCAAAAAATTCGGTAAAAATCGTGAAAAAGACGAAAATTCGTAAAAAGTAGCTAGCAGCGGGATGATAACAGTCTAATATCGTTTCAAAATCGGGAAAAATGTTAGGAATCAGAAAACATGCAAAACGTCGCTTTTTTCGCGAAGTTTGCAAAAAATTGCGAAAAGTTGCAAAATTTTAAATAAGTCATAATATTGACTAAAAATTCTAAGGAATGCAAAAAAATAGCGAAAATTGCGAAAATTTGCAAGAACTTACTAACAGCGGGATAATAACGAAGTTTAATATTCTTTAAAAATCGGCGAAACTGTCAGGAAGCTGAAAACATGCAAAAGTCACTAATACCGCGAACTTTGCAAAAATTCGCGAGAAGTTGCAAAATCGGAAGCAAGCCCTACAATTTATTAGAAATCGCCAATGCCGTTAAAAAATAAAAAAAGTTTGGAAAAATGCGAAAAATCGCAAGTTAGCGAAAAATTGCTAAATATATTAAAGAAATTCCTAATAATAATTGCGTACATAATAAGTGCGTTCGAGAACTAAAAAATTTGTACAAATTTGTACTATTTTTTACTGGATTGCGTTCGCGTACACAAAATCCACTAAATGAGAGGGCGAATTGAGAGCGAAAAATTACAGTTAATTTACTGAGTAAGAGTCTAAACACAATGTTTGCGGTGCGGTGCGGTGCGATTTCTCGTTGCGGGAGAGAAAAATAAACATAACACAACGGAAGACGGCTACGGCAATACTTGTCATTGTTTAAATTTTTATTAATTTTTTCGTGGATACATTTTTAAAAAATTTATGTTTGTTTAATATTTTGTAATGTAGGCCCTATGCCCTTTATAGGAACGACGGGAACATATATACATATATATCGAGCCTTAATTTGTATTTTATCGTAAGTGACAAAAATTAAATTTTTCAGAAGGTTTTTTTTTAAATATTCAAATTTGTTTTTGTACGTAAATTGTCGCTTACGATAAAATTGTACAGCCTGTATCTTAAAAGTTATCAACAATTTTGCCATTTTGATAATTCTAAACTATGGGTAGTGTCGTGTACCACACTTTAAAAATAAATGATCAAACAGAATTGGAGCATAAACACATTTTCCATACAAAATGACACAAAAAACTAGCCTCAGAAAGCAGTCGATAGATAGAATCTATTTTATTTTGAGAACGTTTTTTCTTATGCTCTCACATATAAATAAATATTCTCTCAAGCATGTTACCATACTTTCAATAAATTTCATACATTTTGTGAACAAAACTACAAAGAAAAATAAGCACAAAAGAAAATAAAACAAAAATTAGAGAGCATTTGAAGTTACTGCCGTAGATTTTATTATGGGCTTTGTTAATTTGACAACGATTTTTCCTGAAGTTGCGGACTTATTCTGTTTGATCATTAATGCTTACCATTGTCATAGTGAAGAAAGAAACAAAAGATAATTGTAAATATTAAACGTAGGTTAGAAAGGCTAATTAAGATTTGTAAAACTAGTATATAAGCAGGGAAATTTATTCAATAAATCAGACTTTAATTTAAAAACGCAACAACTTGCTTAGTTTATAAATTGACTTCTCACTTTTTCTGGCAGTTCCTTTGAACGCCTAGTTATAAGCTGGACACCCTGTACAGCTGGAAAAAAATAATAATTAGGCTATAGGACTTCACAAACACACATGCTAGTTACACATCCTACTCTCAACATTATATGGCGATCCTGCCTACAACCTTTACACACCATTAAACTATTACATGGCGATCCTGCGGACAAAAACCTTTGAAAAACTAAAAGCTGAAACCACTGTAATCACTACCCTGAGACTACTACTACATAGCAAAACCAATCCACTGACAACCCAGATCAAAACCAACTCCTAAAAACTACATTACATCCATGTCAGAAGAAATAGACGAAATTTTTTCACGCTGGGAAAAATACCTAGAAGAAAAATAAAAATCAACAGAATACAAACCTTCACCAACAGCAATAGCAGCGCCAATATAAACACCAACACCTCTTAATGCTGGCCCAAAGCCCATCAGCATTGAAGAATACAGGAGAAGACAACAAACCCATAAGAAACCAAAGGAAAAAAAAATTCCAAAAACGTAAAGAAATAGCAGTATTCTATAATAAGTTAAATTTAGCTATTCACCAAAAAGAAAAAAATCAACATAAAAAGCAAATTAAATTACTATAAAAGAAAATTATACTTTTGTTAAATAAATTTTGAAAACTTATATTTTTTTTTTTTTTTTTAATACATGATATTTATTTATTGTATCTTCCTATATGAACTAACAATAAGTATTCAAATCTTAAATCTAAAATATAATTATTAGGCCCGACCACTGTCGGACATAAATTTAGAGATAGTTATACATAAATAATACATATTTAAGTAGTGATAAACAAAAGGAAGAAAAAATAAATAAAAAATAAAAATTATTTTCAGTTAGTCCCATCTGGAGTGTTGAGTATAAGAGCCCTTGTATCCCTCTTTTTTAGGCGGATGTGTCCAGTAAAGTTCAAAATATTACGAGCAAGCGGATTAGGATGTGACTCGAGTTTTGTTAAATATTTGCCAGCGATTTTTGCAATTTCTTCAGTCACTAGTGGCATATTTAAGTCACGATGTATATTTGAGTTTTTTATATACCATGGAGCCGATGTTATTAATCGCAAAATTTTATTTTGCCTTCGTTGGATTCTCTCGACATTGGAAGCTGAAGCAGTGCCCCATAGTTGAGTTCCGTAGCACCATATCGGTTTCAAAAGTGACTTGTATATCAAAAGTTTGCAATCTAGACTGAGGGTTGAATTTCTACCAATCAGCCAATGTACCTGAGTTAATTTTAATTTCATTTGGGTTAACTTAGAGTCAATGTGGTGTTTCTAAGTAAGCCGTCAATCAAGGTGTATACCAAGATATTTCACATGAGTATGTTGAGGGACAACTTGATTGTTAATCCGAATGGGTAAACACGTATCTCTTCGTAATGTATATGTTACTTGAACACACTTTTGTCCGTTTACCTTAATTCTCCATAAGTTTAACCATAGTTCCAGCTGGGTAATGTGTTCTTGAAGATATCGGGATGCCTCGTAAGGATTTTCATGGTCCGGTATGCACCCACTATTAACTAGAATTGGGGACAATTTTGTCATGAGCAGTTTTTCGAAAAGCTTTGACATTGTTGATAGGAGACTTATTGGCCTGTATGACTCAGCCTTGGTAAGGTCTTTGCCCGGCTTTGGAATCATTTTAACTTTGGCAAGCTTCCAGCTATTTGGATAATACTGCAGTCGTAAAATGGCGTTAAAAATAAATAACAGTATTCTAATTGCAATACGAGGCAACTTTATTAGCATCTGGTTACTAATTCCATCAAAACCCGGAGCTTTCTTTGGGTTGAGTTCAGAAATTAGTTTTTGCACATCATGCGTCTTAAACTTTATTTGTTGAGGAGGTAGAGCGACTACATTTGGCAAATCAATTACACCAGTACATGTGTTTGGGGTAAATACGTATTTTAAATGGGCAGCAAATATGTTACCTTTTTCAGTATCGCTTCTTGCCCAACCTCCGGTAGATGTGCGCAGAGGTGGTTTAAACTCAACGGGTGTTTTAAGCTTTCTAGCAGCACGCCATAAAGAGTAATCAGATGCTGGTGTGACATCAAGATTTTCCAGATAGTTTTTAAGAGATGCAGTTTTTTCATGTGCAAGCAGCTCTTGGAGTCGTTTAGTGCACTCTTTAAATCTAATTTTATTCTGGGGTGATCTGTGCTGTTGCCATTCCCTTCTAGCTCTTCTTTTTTCACATACGAGACGTTCAATATTTGTAGAATATAGTCTATTAAACCCAGTCTGCGGATAGGAGGTAGTGGCATGTTTAGCAGCCTGCTTAATATTTTCGTTAAGATTGGCAATGTTAGATTCAACATCATCAGGTGTTCTTAGTGTAATGTTTTCCGTGCAATGACTACTAAGATATTTTTTGAATCGCAGCCAATTTACACGATTTATCAAATTGGCATATGGGTGAGGTAAATCACTTCTTAATGGGCTACAAATTGTAACGATCGTGGGAGAGTGATCGGACGAGAGATCTAGAGAAGCTTCAATTTGAATTAAATCCCTAGAGATATTTTTCATAACGCCAAAGTCTATTACATCCGGAATTTTATGTATGTCAGTAGGCCAATAAGTGGGCTCCCCACTTGAAATGACATCCAAGCCCATTTTGGAAATTGTATTGAACAACGCTCGACCTCTGGGTGTAATAAGACGCGAACCCCAGAACGTGTGTTTAGCATTATAGTCGCCAGCTGCTACGAAACAAGGACCCAGAGATTTGTAAAAATCCTCGTATTGATGCTCAGTAATTGCGAATCTAGGAGGAGAGTAAATTGATGATATGACAAAATTATTGGAAAAACTTTCAATACAAATATTCGTTGCTTGTAAATGTTCTTCACAAATGTTGTCAATAAAATAATGCTTGAGTCTTGACTTTATTAAAATTGCTGATCCACCGCATGCTCTTCATCTCGGGTCCTTTGAATCATATAAGGTGTAGCCATAAATTTTAAAAAGGCTTCTCGAAGTCAAATGAGTCTCAGAGACCAACATTATATCAATATTTTTTTCCGTGAGGAAGTGCTCAAGTTCATTTTTATGTTGACGAATGCCGTTTGCGTTCCAGAAACATATTGTTAACGTGTTCATGGCTTATTAAGTATTGCTTGAAGCAGAGTATTCTGCATTCGCAACATTTCTTGCATCATGCTAGTCATATTTGTTCTAAAATTGTTTATAGTTTGCACAAGATTTTCAATAGTGGCTTCAAGGCGATTATAATTAAAGTTTGAGTGTGTATTTGTAGAATTATTTTGCGGTGAACATTTTGTGTCGGAATAGAACTAGCCTTAGCAGCATCTGCATACGATACACGGGAAGTAACTGGTTGGCTCATTTGCTGAAAAGTGGCAGAGTAAACGTTTGCTGATTGAGCTGGAGCTAATTTAGGTTTTTGCACCATAGTCTTCTTTACCAAAGAGTACACACGACAACCTCTGTAGTTAGCGGTGTGATTACCTCCACAATTACTGCATTTTTTATCACTTTGATCTTTTGGTTTGTTGCAGCTAGCGGTGCCGTGTAATTCGCCGCACACAACACAAACAGAGGGTAAATTGCAGTATGTTTTTGTATGGCCATATTCTTGGCAATTATGGCACTGTACAGGATCTGAACGCTTATGTGGCTCTTCAACTGTGATTTTTCGGTACAAGAGGTATTTTAAATTATAAATTGGATGCGTCTCATTTTTTTTTCAATTTTATATCATTAGGCTCAAGTTCAACACGAAATAGGGGTTGGGGAATCTTTTCTCTATTTATTATATTGGACACATTTTTTACCTTGAACCCCTGGAGGACGAGTGCATCTTTTTTTTTTTTTTTTTTTTTTTTAACACTCAGGCAATTAATGCCTACTACTATTACTAGGTGTTACCTTCTTTAGGAAAGGGATAGTGATAGAGAAGACAGGTGGTGAAGGGAGAGATAGAGGAAAGCTTCATTCTTTTACAACTCTGCTTATTTGCACGTTTTTTTTTTTTTTTTTTTTTGATAATGCAGTGTTGCTGTGCCATCTGGTGTCAAATGAGGTGTATTAAATTTTTGAAGCTGTGTTTTGTAGCCATTTTATTGATTATTTTACTTCGCCGATGATTTTGCTACACAACGAAGGAGGGCGCTCTGATGTTACATTAGGACTAGTATCTGCTGAAGTCGGTATAGTTCAGTGACCAGTGACTATGCCTTCATCACTTGAACTTTCCTACAACAACTGATACAAAGGGACACTAATGCACATCAGAAAAATGCGTGGTGTTGTTATTCAATGACTGTTGGATACAGGGATTGAACCCAGGACCTTCGGTTTTGTAGTCAACGTGCTAACTACTTCAGCCAACGCCACCCTTATTTCTTCGGGGGCAACATAAGAATCTATACCCTTCAATACGATCTGCATGCCTTTAGCGCTCTTAAGCTGGTATGTGTAGAAGCTTGTTTTACTTTTTTCAAATTCAGCAACCATTTTGCGGAAAGCAGTTTCGTCATAGATTTGCATTTTCGTTTCATCGATATTGCCATGTTTTATTGGAACAACGTGAAATTTATTCTCACCAATTACCGAAATTAATTTCTTAATAAGAGCGTTTGAATTTTTTTTTCTCAAATATATTGGTGGCGGCTTGGAGGTTTTTTTCGCGGATATATCAGGTGTGTCGTTGTCATCTTGCAATATTTGAAAACGATTAGTAGATGATGCGCTGTTATCCCTAGATACCTTTGAAGCAGATGCAATTTTAGTAGAATTAGGGCTTCGCCCGCGCTTTCCCACAATAATATATCGGTCCATTCCAATTTGGACCTTGGGTTTTGGTCTTTTTTTATTTTCAGTGACTAATTGGGTAAGTGATGAATCGGATGATATCGCTGATTTAAATGACGAAGTAGTAGGCAACTGTAATGTTAACGAATCAGTTGACATTGGACAAAGCGAAGTTGATCGCTGACGAAAAATTGGCTTAGCCGTTAAAAAAAGTCTGTCATCAAGTTTTTTATTTATTTTTTTTAAATTAAGATCATCAGAACTCACAGTAAGTCTATCATCAAATTTGTTATTTTTATTGTTATCATTAAGATCATCAGAGCTCACAGTAAGATAGGCATTTCTGCCGTTATCACTCACTTCGCAATTATTTGTTTTCGAGGTACTCATATAAAGTATTCCTCAAGGGCACTTTGTAAGTGTATTCCTCAAGGGCACTTTAAGTTATTTTGCTTACGGTTGTTTTTGTTTTTTTTTTGTTTTAGTTATTACTGAAGATAAACAAGCAAAAATAGCTTGTTTATCAAAGTTAATGTACAACAAATATTATGTACTACAAATATTTTTTTTTGTATGGTTTTTTTTTGGTTTAGTATGTAAAAAGAAATTCCGCTAATACTTCTGTTCACTATGAAGGTACAACGAGAACTGAAAACTTATATAAAATCTAAATATTATTAAGGACACAGGAAAATCATCAAAAATAGCAAACCCAAACTCTAATGTTATAAATAATGTTGAAATTGTAGACCACACCAAACAAATAGATTCAATATTTATACTTATGTTAATATTAGTTATATTAAGCGCATTAAATATATTAATTAAATTATACATCTTACACAAAAGATCCCTAAGAAAAAAGTATGCTAGCCGTAGTGACAATTTAGATAAAATTTATTTTTAAAAGAAAACAAAATTAAATAAACATACATTTTTAAATCAATGGAATATTGTTAGTAAAATTAGATTGATAAAAGAAAATTTTGATAAGTCCTATAAATGTTTAAACACTGATAGAGCAACAAAAGACGAGACAATTGAAAAACACATACAGAATTTAATAACCAAATTTGAAGAAATAAGAGTAATATTAAACGTAAACTATAATCGACTGACAACTTCACACAAAGTCGCAGCCGACGCATTTTTCTTAGATATAAGAGATAAACTTTAAAAAATATCAACAAGAAAAAGATTAGAATTAGAAATACCTAGCTCTCTACATCAACAATTAATTAGAAAATTTTCGAAAAACTCAGACATGACACAATCAACTGCAACAATGACAATGAACGCTTCAGAGCTTGCATCAATTGCAAAATTAATTTCCATCTACTATGGTAGAAAGGAAGAACTTAAGCCATTCATAGCCAATTTGGAATTCATTCAAGACACCCTAGATGATACAAAGAAACACAATTTCTTTCAATTCATTTTTAAAACCAGATTAGATCAAAAAGTACAAAACAGAATAAAGCAAACTGGTATACCAAAGAAATTAGAAGAATTAATAAAAGAACTAAAGAAAAATTATAAGACAAAACTAACATCAAATAGCATCCTGAATAAATAAAATAAAACAACAAGGCGACATATGAAAATTTGCAGACAAAATTGAAAGTTTAATTTCAGAATTAAACGAATTACAAATATCAAGCATAGGTGAAGAAAGCAGAAATGCAATAATACAATCAAATGGTATTATTGCATTTAACGCATTTAAAAATGGATTAGCCAATAGAGAAATAGTCAAAACAATAGAAGCAAGCAGAGTAAAAACATTTGCAGAAGCTTTAGAAATTGCAGAAGAATCAAACAATTCAAATGCCCAAGCACTTATTATGCATCAGAGAATTAGATTTAATAATGGAAATCAGAATAGTAATAATAGAAATTTTAACAACACAAATCGCATGAATGACCACAATGATAACAGAAACAATAAATTTTTTAACTCCAAAAATAACAATTTTAATAGAGGAAACAATTTTAATAACAATAGAAACAATACAAATTTTAATAGAAACAATAATCCAAACACTAGAAATAACACCTTCAATAATAGGAATGGAAACAGTAATAATTTTAATAGAGATAGACAAAATAACACATACAAAAATAACAACAACAGACATATACACACAATACAAGATTCGGGAAACGCATTAGGCTCGGAATACAGAGATATTCCGGACACCCAAATTTAAAAATATACAAAGTATCTGATAATAACACAAATTTCATAACCACTAAGTACAAAAATAAAACTTTCACATTTCTTATTGACACAGGAGCTGACATATCACTTTGTGGAATGCAAAATGAAATCCAATATGAAATTTTAAACGAAGAAGAAAGATGCAAATTAACAGGCATTACTACAGAAGAAATCCATTCACTAGATACAATAGAAATAGAACTTAATTTAGCAAATGAAATATAAAATTTTAATTTCAATAAAAAGTCTATTTTCGATAACGTGTCGCTTACGATAAAATCGAAAAAAGGACTCGATATATATATAACTAAGTAAGTAACTAACTAAGTAACTAAAAACGATTAACATTTTATATATTGGCAGATATATTTGATATATTTTTATAAAAAAAAGTTTTTGAACTCCAAAATCATTTTTTTGTTCACAATAATAACTACGGCACCATCAGAAAGAGAGTCAAAAATTGAGTGAATAAGAAAGTTGTACCATTTGGAAGCAAAACCATCAGCAGATTTTGACAACAAGGTATTGTTGTGAATCACCATTAATCTTACTATTTTTAAGCAAAGATATTAATACCGGCCGCAGTGCAGGAAACTCCAATCGAGAGAAAAAAGGCTGAACATATTATCGTTGGAATCACTCCACTACATTTTACCAATACAAAGGCAATCCAAAGTATCAGAAAGGAAACGTGTGTTACAAACGCCGCTATGGCTATTACCTTTCTATCCACAATCAGTATAGCACTCCTGGTTATTAAAAAGACAAAGAAAAAGCTTTCAACAACATTAGTGCTGAATCCTACAATAACCCCACCAACAGAGAAAGAGGGAAAAGTAAAACCCACAATAAGATTGCATGATTTACTCTATTTTTGAGACGCTCGGGGACGACCGCATTTAAGAGTGGAGCAGTTAACGAAAGATATGTTTCACACGCGCAACAAAGAATTGGTGTCAAATGCAAAATTATGCTGACCTGTTGTCTGGACTATTTTATATTTTATTTTATTTGCAATTTCGTTAACATTGTTGAGCAACAAGAATTAAATGCTGATTTAGCAACAAGTGCATTTTGAAAGGTTTAATTAGTAACATTATTTTTAAGTAGTTAGCATAATTTTAGTATAAATAAGAAAAATAAGTTTAAGTAATGGATCAGTAGTTCTGGTGTGATAAGAGATTAAAGAAGCCTGCGATTCCTACGTGGACCCTCCAGGTCATATAAATAAAATAAAGTGTTTTTAATAATTATTAAGCAAATAATTCCTGCGAATCCCACGGGACCCTCCAGGATGATAACATTGGCGCAGCCGGTAGGATAGGATATATATGTATATATAAAAAAATTTACGGGTTGAGTGTTAGTTTTTAGCGGTGCAAAAAAGGACAGCCTGATAAAAGACTAAATTCTAGCTACTTTCGGTCTGTCTGATCCTGCATTGTTAAGAATATAGGACTTGACGCACAGCAGTACAGAATATACAGCCTGATAAAAGACTAAATTCTAGCTACCTTCAGTCTGTCTAATCCTGCGTTGCTGGAAATAAAAGATTATTTTTTTTTTATTTGTTTTTTTATTTTTTTTTTTATACATATTTATTTATTGTATCTTCAAAAATTAACTAACAATAAGTAATCAAATCTTAAATCTAAATATAATTATTAGGCCCGACCAATATCGGACATAAGCTTAGTGATAGTTATAAATAATACATAAGTAGTGATAATCAAAAAGAAGTATTTTTAAGCAGTCCCATCTGGAGTGTTGGGTATAAGAGCCCTTGTTTCCCTTTTTTTTAAGCGGATGTGTCCAGTAAAGCTCAAAATATTACGGGCAAGCGGATTAGGATGTGACTCGAGTTTAGTTAAATATTTGCCTGCGTATTTTGCAATTTCTTCACTCACTAGTGGCAAATTCAAATCACGATGAATATTTGAATTTTTAACGTACCATGGAGTAGATGTTATCAAACGTAAAATTTTGTTTTGCCTTCGTTGGATTCTCTCGACATTTGAAGCTGAAGCAGTGCCCCACAGCTGAATTCCATAGCACAATATTGGCTTCAAAAGCGACTTGTATATCAAAAGTTTGCAGTCTAGGCTGAGTGTTGAATTTCTGCCAATTAACCAATATATTTGAGTCAATTTAAGTTTCATTTGGGTTAACTTAGAGTCAATATGATATTTCCATGTAAGCCTTCGATCAAGGTGTATGCCAAGGTATTTGACTTGAGAATGTTGAGGAATATTTTGATTGTTGATTCGAATGGGGGAACAGGTATCTTTTCTTAAGGTAAACGTTATATGAACACACTTTTGTTCATTGACTTTAATTCTCCATAAGTTCAACCATATTTCAAGCTGGGTAATGTGTGCTTGGAGATTGCGGGATGCCTCATCAGGATTTTTGTGAATACTCAAACAGGCTGTATCATCGGCAAATGTAGAAGTGTGGATGTTATTGCTCACAGGCATATCACAAGTATATATTAGATACAAGACTGGCCCCAGAATACTACCCTGTGGCACACCAGAAGATATAGATTCGGGTACACTCATGAAGTCTCCTTCCACAACGGTAAATGTCCTATCAACAATATAACTTTCCAAAAGCTTTTGTATATTTATTGGTAGGTATGTCTTCAATTTTAAAACTAGGCCTTTGTGCCATACTTTGACAAATGCCTGAGAAACATCAATAAAAAGGGCAGAACAATACTTCTTTTCTTCAAAAGTCCTCCTTATAATTTGAACCAATCTATGCGTTTGCTCAATAGTGCTATGCTGACTTCTAAAGCCAAATTGATGGTCCGGGATGCACCCAGTATCAGCTAAAATTGTGGACAATTTAGTCATGAGCAGCTTTTCGAAAAGCTTTGAAATTGTTGAAAGTAAGCTTATAGGCCTATATGACTCAGCCTTGGTAAGATCTTTGCCTGGCTTTGGAATCATTTTAATCTTGGCAAGTTTCCAGTTATGTGGAAATGACTGCATTCGTAAAATGGCATTAAAAATAAATAGCAAAATTCTTATTGCAATATGAGGCAAGTTCATCAGCATCTTGTTACTAATGCCATCAATATCTGGAGCTTTCTTAGGGTCGAGTTCAGCAACTATTTTTTGTAGTTCACGCATCTTAAACCTTAAGGGACGAGGGGGTAGAGAGACTACACTCGGTAAATCGGCAGCACCCGTACATGAATTGGGAGTGAATACAGATTTTAAATGCTCAGAAAATAAGTTACCTTTCTCACTATCGCTTCTTGCCCAGCCTCCGGTCGAAGTACGCAGTGGTGATTTGAGATCAACGGGTCTTTTAAGATTTCTAGTAGCGCGCCATAAAGAGTAATTAGATGTTGACGTTACATCAAGACCTTCTAAATACTTTTCCAGTAATGCAGTCTTTTCCGACGATAGCAGCTCTTTGAGTCGTTTAGTACATTCTTTAAGTCTGATTTTATTTAGGGGTGATCGGTGTTGTTGCCATTCTCTTCTAGCTCTCCTTTTTTCACATACAAGACGTTCAATTTCCGTAGAATTAATTCTATTAAAGCCAGTCTGCGGATAGGAAGTAGTGGCATGCTCAGCAGACTGTTTAATATATTCGTTAAGATTGGCAATATTAAATTCAATATCATCAGGTGATCTTAGCTGAATGTTTTCTACGCAGTAACTACTAATATATTTTTTGAATCCTAGCCAGTTGACCCTATTAATCGTTTTCGCATATGAGTTAGTTAATTCACTCCTTAGTGGGTTGAAAATTGTAACTATTGTGGGAGAGTGATCGGAGGACAGATCTACAGAGCCCTCTACGTGAATTAAGTCCCTATGGATATTTTTCGTGACGCCAAAATCTATAACATCTGGAATTTTTCTTACGTCAGTAGGCCAGTAAGTAGGCTCCCCACTCGAAATGACATCTAAGCCCATTTTTGAAATTGTATTAAACAACGCTCTACCTCTAGGTGTAACAAGACGCGAGCCCCAGTACGTATGTTTTGCATTGTAGTCACCAGCTGCCACGAAACAAGATCCAAGCGATTTGTAGAACTTCTCATACTGATCTTCGGTAACTGAAAATCTGGGAGGTGAGTAAATTGATGATATCACGAAGTTCGCACAAAAATTTTCTACGAAAATATTCGTAGCTTGCATATATTCTTCACTAACGTTCTCAAGGATATAGTGCTTGAGTCTTGACTTAATTAGAATTGCTGATCCACCGCATGCTCTCCCTCTCGGGTCCTTTGAATCATATAGAGTGTAGCCATTTATTTTAAAGCAGCTTCTCGAAGTCAAGTGAGTCTCAGAGACCATCATTATATCAATATTTTTTTCCGTGAGGAAGAGCTCAAGTTCATTTTTATGTTGGCGAATGCCGTTTGCGTTCCAGAAACATAGTTTTAACGTGTTCATGGTTTGTTGACTAATGCTTGAAGCAGAGTATTCTGCATTCTCAGCATTTCTTGCATCATTCTAGTCATATTTGTTGTAAAGTTGTTTATAGTTAGCACCAGATTCTCAATAGTAGCTTCAAGACGACTAAAGTTAAAGCTAGAGTTTGCATTCGTTGAATTACTTGGCGGTGGAACATTTTGTATGGGAATAGAACTAGTCTTAGCAGCATCGGCATACGATACACGTGAATTAACTAGTTGGCTAGTTTGAGGCAGAGTGGCGGAGTAAGCATTTGCTGATTGAACTGGAGCTAATTTAGATTTTTGACCCATAGCCTGTTTAACGAAAGAATATACACGGCATCCTCTGTAATTAGCGGTGTGATTTTCTCCACAATTACTGCATTTTTTTTCTGCTTGTACTTTTGGCTTGGTACAGTTAGCAGTACCATGCAATTCACCGCAGATAACACAAACTGTAGGTAATTTGCAGTAGGTTTTTGTGTGGCCATATTCTTGGCAATTATGGCACTGTACGGGACCTGAACGCTTACGTGGCTCTTCAACTGTGATTTTTCGGTGTAAAAGGTATTTTAGACTATAAATTGGGTGCGTCTCATTTTTCTTTAACTGTATAGAGGCTGGGGAATCTTCTCTCTATTGATTATATTGGTAACAATTTTTACTTTAAATCCTTGTTCGATAAGTGCACATTTTACTTCTTCAGGCTCAACATATGAATCTATGCCCTTTAATACTATTTGTAGGCCTTTAGCACTCTTAAGTTGATATGTATAAAAATTTGTTTTATTTTTTTCAAACTCACTAACAATTTTTCGGAAATCTTTTTCATCATATATTTGGATTTTAGTTTCATCAATATTACCTCGTTTAATTGGAATGATGTGAAAAGTATTTTCACCAATGGTCGACAGTAGATTTTTTAGAAGCGCGTTAGAATTTTTTTCTCTCAGATAAATAGGTGGTGGCTTAAAAGACTTTTGCGATGATGCAGCGGGCTTGTCGTTTTTGTCTTGCAATAATGAAAAACGATTTTGACGATTGATAGAAGATGTGCTGTTATCCCTAGACATCTTTGGGGCGGATCCAATTTTAGTAGAATTTGGGCTTCGCCCGCGATTTAACATGGTTATATATCTGTCCATTCCTACTTGTACCTTTGGTTTTGTACTACTGTTGTCTTCAGTAACAACTTGTTTAATTGTTGACCACGAGCCCGAAGCGGATGATATCGCTGAGTTAAATGTAGAAGTACTAGGCAATAATGTCAACGATTCACTAGTTGGCATTGGACAAAGCGAAGTTGATCGCTGACGAAACTGTGGTTTTGCCGTTAGAAAAAGTCTATTATCAGATTTATGATTTTTATTAAGAGCTTCAGAACTCACAGCAAGTCTATTATCAGATTTTTTATTTTTAATGTTATCATTATGAGCATCAAAACTCACAGTAAAATAGGCATTTCTGCCGTTAGAACTCACTTCACTATTTTTTTCCTCTGGGGTACTCATAAAGAGTATTCCTCAAGGGTATTTTGTATGTTTTTTTGTTTACGGTTTTTTTTTATTTTTGTTATTTCTATATGTAAAAATATTATCAAAGCAAAAAAATGCTTATTCATCAAAGTTAATATGTACTACGAATATTTTTTGTATGCTTTTTTTTTTTTGTTTAGTTTGTATATAAGAAAAATTCCGCTATTACGTCTGTTCACTATGAAGGTACAACGAGAACTCCAAAAAAAAAATTTTTATAAAAGATTATAACATTTTTTTTTCTTTTAAACTAGATTAAAATGAAAAATGTAATTTTGTGTGTTTTTTTTAAATAAAAGTGCTTAAACAAAAACATTATATTTTGAAAAGAAAAAAAAATATAGTAATTACGGTATTTTAAAAAACAAGTGAAAAGGAGATGCAACAGTTAAGCCTACAAATGGTAAGTACATTTTAATAGTTTTCTTATCATAGGAATGGTCCACAAGGAAGAACAGACGATTTAGTGGCAAGGTTGGATGCATATAATTTTGAGGTAGACAGTTTACGAGTTCTAGCATGGTCAGAACTCACTAATTGGAAGTCAGACGAGAATTCTACAAGCATACATAGGGAGATTGTACGGGAAAGGAAATTGACGAAGTTAGAGGAAGTGGGATACATATTACAAGTGTTGTCAGACATTAATGAGGAACAATCAGACGAATTTTCAAAGAGGGTAACAGAATTAGAAGAAACAAAGAAATTACTTGAAAATCATAGCAGGAAAATACGTGAGCAACTAAGCTACACAGAAAGTACTCGAGGAAGTAGTCAGAGAAAATACAGAACTAGTTAACCAGTTAAAACAAAAGGAGTTAAGTGAAAAGGAGTTTAAGAAACAGCTAAGAAAACAACAACTGATAGAAACACAGGATAACACGGTTCAAAGACTTCGAATAGCACTAGAAAACGCCCGACACGAATTAAATACAATACATAGGTCTAGGTCACCTACACCATCGTTGCACGAGGAGTTATCAGAAGCAGGAGATAAAGAAATTCCAACAATAATTATAACTCAGGAGCAAAAAGGAGTGGTAGACGAAATATAAACTTATAGGGAGCAGGCAGTTGCTCTAGAGTTATTAGAGAAAACTAAAATAATTTTGAGTAACGCAAAAAAGGCAGGCAGCAGAGGCTACACGGCCGAAACTAGAGCAAGAGAATTAGAAGAGCTTGAACGGAACAAAGCGGAATTTAATAGATTGGAAAAGACAAAAATATCCGACGTTGATATTATTGGGGAATTTTATAAATTAATATCGAGTTACAAAGAATTATTTGCAAACACAAACAGCCCCACCTAGACAAGTATTAAATAGGGAAAATATAGTACAACAAACAATCAGGATGCCAACTTTATCGGAAATTACAAAAGTAGTAAATAACATAGTGCCAACATTCTTTGGCACTGATAGACCTGATTTATCGTCTGAGGTCTTCAGATACATCCAGGGATGTAAAAAGGGGATAGTAGCACATGGGATAATGTCATCGAATGCCTAAAATTACGCCTTATGGGTATGGCATATGCTAGAATCTCGCAACAGAAATTTGAATCCGTGGATGCATTGTGTAACGCCATCAAGAAAGCATATTTGAAGAATAAAAGCCTGGATCAGATTAGGGAGCAGATATTAGGATGCAGGCAGAGCATCAGAGAATCAGCCAGTGGATTCGGAGACCGTATTGAGGTCCTGCTCAATGACGCAATCAACACAATAAAGGAAGAGGGGTCAGCAGACAGTATTGAGGTTATGATAAAGGACTTCAAAAGGATAGCTGTGAAGAGTTTTATTAAAGGGCTTAGAGATCAAGCTCTCAGAGCAAGATTTATTGGGCAGGAAAGACAGGAACTGAGATCCCTCGTAGCCATAGTAGAAGAAGCGGAGGAGTTGTTTGGAGAAAACCAAGGCACAGTCAACACAATGTTGGAAGCATCCCCATGTAGGTTTTGCCACAAAAGGGGACATGAGAGGTTAAATTGTAAGGAGCGATTAAATGCACTGTATTGCATTAACTGTGGGAAATATGGCTATGAGGTAGGCCCCCAATGCGAAAATAGGGAAAAATGTATCAGCACTTACACTTACTGCAGAAATAAAGGACACTCCTGCGACAACTGTAATAGGAGGTTATCATCGCTCTACTGTAGAACTTGTAGGATAAGCGGCCACAACGAAAATCAGTTTTGTAAACCACGACAGCCCGAAAGAGTGAACCAAAGGCACAGATATGAATGCAATGATACGGGCCAAGCACAGGGAAGAAATGGAAATATACCACAACATTCTAAGGGATCTCCACAGATGAAATGCTACAAATGCAATCAAACAGGGCATTTTGCGCGTGCCTGTCAGAGCAGATTTGGCGCAGGGAGAGAACCAAATGACAGAGATTTTACAAATAATAATAAGGTCAGGAATAAAGAAAAGTACCGGTGACATTTCGGGAAACTTTATGCGGCCCGGCTACAGCCAATAGCCGGGGAACCAAAAAAAATGAACGAACTCAATTGGCAAAAAGATAACAAGGGCGGAATATGTGAGGGCGATGAGAATCAGTGCGAGGAATTAATACAGACGGTGCAATATAAAAGGGTTGCGAATGGGATAACGGAGAATATTGGGAAAGAGGAGCAAAAGGTGAAAGTGGAAGTAAAGGAAGTCAGATAGTGACTCGGAAGAAGATGTACCTGTGCGAATAACGCAGTGGTACATAGGGAAAGGCAGTGGTACATAGGGAAAGAGAGAAAAACTCTCCTCATAATACTTGCCATGCATTTCATAGGGAAAATGCATCGGTACAAGAGGACACAGGAATTGTCATTGGAAAAATTTCACAACATATAAATATAAGCAACAATGGTACAGCACTAGCGGATACAGTTTTCATTACTATTCCTTGCAAAGAGGCCAAGGAAGGAAAACTCGTGTTGTTAGTGGATACTGGAGCGGACTCCAGTCTAATAAATGAAGGAGCAATGAAGACTTACCCTAACAAGTGTTTCAGGGAAACAAAAACACTGAAGGCCGCATTTGGAGGAGCCACCACGACATTATTTTCTTTGACGTTGGACATACACGCTTAAGAGGATATACAGTGGGTTTTTGGTGTAGTATCTAATGACAGCAAATTCCCAGGGGATGGCATTCTCGGAAGGGATAACATTTGGAACAAGAGTATAATAAACTCAGTTAATGGCACGTTGAAGCTGTTCAATGAAAGCAGGCAATGGATAAAAACCTTCAAACTTCATAATGAAATGACCGATTTTAAAACTTTAAATCAGAAAAAGTTGAGTGTTGGCGGAAGAACGGTGACAATAGTACCAGTCACAATACAAACAAAGAACAAGACAGTCGTTGTCCGCAAACAAGAAATCCTTCCAGGGGTTTATATGGGAAATACGGTGGTCAACGTAAGGAATGGAAAAGCTGCAGTACCCATACTTAACTCGACGGATCACAAAGTTCCTTTGGAGAAAGAAATTGAAGTAGAGTTCTCAAATTTTAATCATTGTACCGAATATAAGGGAACTAGATCATCAGAAAACACTTGTTTAGAGAGAATACAGGAGTTATCGAATATGTTAGTCAAGGAAGATTGGAACAGGGATGAAAAAGAATCAATGAACAGGATATGTGAACAGTACCACGATGTATTCATGTTGGAGGGAGATAAACTGCCGTTCACGTCACGAATGAAATATAAGATTCCGATTAGAGAGAATCAGCCGCCCATTAACCAAAGGCAATACCGTCTCCCACAAATCCATAAGGATGAAATCAACCGTCAGGTGTCAGACTTACTAGAAAATGGAATAATAAGCCCTAGTGTATCTCCATGGAATTCACCTCTTCTATTGGTTCCCAAAAAATCGCAGTATGGACAGAAAAAATATAGGATGGTCGTTGACTTAAGAAAACTAAATGAAGTCACAATCAAGCAGGTTTTCCCAATTCCAAGGATTGACGAAATTCTGGACCAGCTAAGGAATAGCAGGTATTTCACAACATTGGATCTGGCCAGTGGATACCATCAAGTGCTTTTGGACGAAAATGACAAAGAGAAACCAGCATTTAGCACTGACAAGGGACATTTCGAGTTTAACAGAATGCCTTTCGGTCTCACAAGTGCACCCGCAACGTTTCAAATGATTATGAATACAATAATAACAGGTCTACAGGGCATGGAATACTTCGTATATCTGGACGATATCGTGGGCTACGGAAGAAATACAGCAGACCATGAAAGGAAAATAGGCAACGTGCTATCCAGGTTACGCGGAAGTGGTCTTAAATTAAACACCAAAAAATGCCATTTTCTAAGAAGGGAAATAGTCTACCTGGGGCACAATTGCTCAGAAAAAGGGGCCCTTCCGGATCCAGCTAAGGTAGATAACGTGAGAAAGTTGAAGCCACCCAGGAATATCAAAGAAGTACAAGCCTTGTTGGGTTTAGTTAATTATTACCGAACGTTTGTTAACGGAGTGGCGAAATTAGCATTGCCCATAACGAGGTTGCTAAAAAAGGGCAGCAAATTCGTTTGGACACCAGAATGCGAGGAAGCATTGAATCATCTGAAAGAAAGTAAATCTAATCCTCCCATTCTGATTTACCCAGACTTTTCAGAGCCTTTCAGGGTAACCACGGACGCAAGCAATGTAGCTCTAGGGGCGGTGTTATCGCAGGTGAGAGATGGCAAAGACCACCCTATCGCATTTGCAAGCAGAACCCTGAGTGACACGGAAAAGAGATACTCAACGATAGAGAAGGAAATGTTGGGTGTGGTATGGGCAACGCATACGTTTCGACCATACGTATTGGGTAGGCCTTTCACCGTTTTTACAGCCATCAACCTCTGAGAGGAATCGCGAATCTCAAAGACCAGACATCGAGGCTTGCAGGGCTTAGACATAAACTATCAGAATATGAATTTGATATCGTCTACAAACCGGGGAAATACAATTTGAATGCAGATGCTGTAAGCCGCCTGCCGGTGGAAGGACATCAAATACAAGTATTGACTACGGCACAACAGGAATTATTAGAGAATACCAATGGTCAAAAGTGGGATACAAGGGACGAAAGAATAACAGAGCAGGATATTGAAGATACCGCTGTAAATCAAGAAGCTACGGACACAGATGTAACTTTAACTGACAAGAAGGACATTCGGGAGGTTCTGAGAAGTTTTCATGACTCGCCTTTAGGTGGACATCAGGGGGTCAGTAAGACCTTTAAACGGATAGGGAAACAATACAAATGGAAGCGTATGTTGAAGGAAATTAGAGGGTACATAAGACGATGTCCAAAATGCCAGAAAAACAAAAGTGGGCACTTGAACAAGGAGCCAATGGTCTTAACAGACACCCCATTAAGTTCGTTTGAAAAGGTTTATATGGACATGGTCGGCCCACTACCAACAACTACTGCGGGTAACAAGTATATCCTCACTTTTCAAGACGATTTGTCAAAATTTTTTATTTGCGCCCCGATGCAAGACGCGGAGGCAGAAACAGCGGCAAAAGTTTTTTATAACGAGATCATAGCGAAATATGGTCTCCCAACTAAATTTGTTACAGACAACGGCACAAAATTTACCTCCAAACTTTTTGGGAGTGTGTGTAAACTGCTGATAATTGAGAAAAAACATATCACTCCCTATCACCCCCAGGCTAATGGATCCTTAGAAAGGAGTCATCGGCCCTTGGCCGAGTACTTGCAAAGTTTCGCGAAAGAGGATGGCTCAAACTGGGACCAATGGTTGGCACCAGAAATGCATGTGCATAATCATACAAAGCATATGTCCACCAACCAGACGCCGTTTAAAGTACTATACGGGTTTGACACACCCTTGCCAGCAAACCTCAGAAACAGTACACCACTATACAACCCATATGATTATCAGAAGGCATTAAAACATCAAATCCAAAAAGCCTACAAGATAGCCAAGACATGTCAAAACAAGGTCAAAACAGCCGCAAAAGAAAGATATGACAGAAACAGTAAGCCAATAACACTTAAGATAGGGGGAAAAGTGCTTTTAAAAAATCAACTTCGGAAAAACAAATTGTCGCCATTATGGGAAGGCCCTTATGAGGTTAAACGTTTTCCCACACCACTAAATGTCCAAATATTGGTAAAAGGAAGGCTAAAGACCTTACATCGTAACCTGGTGAAGCCCTACAAAGAATAAAAATAAAGGAAAGAAAGGAAGACTCCGGGAGGTACAATAATTTTTTTTTTATTTTCAGGTACTCATGGTTTGGATGACGATGGAAGTCTTCGCAAGGAAAAGCTTATATATATGGAGAAACTACAAACGGATGGTAACGATTGTAATTGTTGTAACGATTTGTAATTGTTCTTTTGTTTCATTTTTTTTCTTACTTAAATAAAATACGTTATAGCTCAAAATAGTGATCATTGGCCCAATTCATACGAGGATTTAAAAATCTTGTTTTATTTTTGATTCTCTTTAAAAGTTGCTTCCAAAAATATTTTACATTCATACGATGATTTTTTCCATGTTTCTAGTTTTGATTTTTATTCTTCCAAAAATTAAATCAGTGTTGCCATTAGATTTTAAAAAAATTCGGGTTTTCCCTACATGTTAAAAAATTTGTTTTATAAACATTTTGTAAACCATAAGTATTTCTTCTAAATATTTGGATCTACAGTAGGTAACTTAAAACATGACATATGCATGCAAATTGATTCAAGCCAACGGACTAGAAGAGCATGACATTTACTGTTGTGCCGATATTTTCTCCTCAGACCTTGAAAATTTATGGTGGGGTCACGCAAACTTCTCAACAGGCAACGCTACTACTGCCAAGTGCATGCGCCTAATGTAATAAACGTGCAGATGACGAAGAAATATAGTTTATGGTATATCGTACGTATACCAGAAATACCAACGAAAAGTGTAATTGAAAAGAAGCTGAAAACGAAAATAAAGCGTATAACCTCAAGCGAAAAAGGTCGACAACATGTACATATGTATTATTGCAGGGCAGCTGATGCAACCGATGTCATCATCACACCAAACAGAAGGCCAGCAGAAAATACTGCGTGTTAATACCAGACTCGTTTGCCTGGCTTAACTGAGATGTAAGTGGTAAGGGTTATCCAAGTGGTACACAAGGATAAGCAATTTAAAGAATGTTGATGTTTTTTACCCAAGTGATACACAAGGATAACTTAAGTTGTGGAGGAATCAATTAGTTATTCAGGTAGTACACCAGGATAATCTAACTGACTCAAAGAAGTGAAGTGTATGACGATTTAAGTAGCAATCATAAACTTTATTCAATAATTTTAATATTTATACAAAATGTAAAAAATAACTTAAAACTAATACAATAACAAAAAGTAGAATTAATAAAAAAAAAATAAGAGTACAAGCATAATTTAAAACGGCCAGAAACTGTTCATTATTATCTTGCCAAATTCATTCCCATCGTAAGCTAAGCAAAACAGATATTCAATTGCACTCCTGTCTGGCTGGTAATTTGAAACACACGTGGAAAACAAAATGTTTTATTTATTTCGTCAATTATGCTGACATGATGGTTCTCATACCTGGCTTGACAAATGTGTGAGAAATAAATTTTTTTTTTTTTTTTTATAAAACATGATATTTATTTATTGTATCTTCCTATATGAACTAACAATAAGTATTCAAATCTTAAATCTAAAATATAATAATTAGGCCCGACCACTGTCGGATATAAATTTAGAGATAGTTACAAATTTTTTGAAGTTTCCGTTCTAGCCCCAAAAACCTGTTGTACGTCATCGCATGTGAATCTCCCAGAGCCTCTGGACGGAATTCTAACTACAAAACGACCTTCTTAGTTAGTGCGTACATGCTGACCAAAATGTAGTTCACATTGTTTGTCTGAAGGTGACAATGGTTTTTTGTTCTCTTGAATTTCGTCCAGTTTCCAAAGTTGCTCTATAGTTTCTTCCAATGATGTAGCCTTGTCAAATATTTTTTTTTTTTTTATACATATTTTTTTTTATTTATTGTATCTTCAAATATGAACTAACAATAAGTATTCAAATCTTAAATCTAAAATATAATTATTAGGCCCGACCACTGTCGGACATAAATTTAGAGATAGTTATAAATAATACATATTTAAGTAGTGATAAACAAAAGGAAGAAAAAATAAATAAAATTAAAAATTATTTTCAGTCAGTCCCATCTGGAGTGTTGAGTATAAGAGCCCTTGTATCCCTCTTTTTTAGGCGGATGTGTCCAGTAAAGTTCAAAATATTACGAGCAAGCGGATTAGGATGTGACTCGAGTTTTGTTAAATATTTGCCAGCGTTTTTTGCAATTTCTTCAGTCACTAGTGGCATATTTAAGTCACGATGTATACTTGAATTTTTTATGTACCATGGAGCAGATGTTATCAAACGTAAAATTTTGTTTTGCCTTCGTTGGATTCTCTCGACATTTGAAGCTGAAGCAGTGCCCCACAGCTGAATTCCATAGCACCATATCGGTTTCAAAAGTGACTTGTATATCAAAAGTTTGCAATCTAGACTGAGGGTTGAATTTCTACCAATCAGCCAATGTACCTGAGTTAATTTTAATTTCATTTGGGTTAACTTAGAGTCAATGTGGTGTTTCCAAGTAAGCCGTCGATCAAGGTGTATACCAAGATATTTCACATGAGTATGTTGAGGGACAACTTGATTGTTAATCCGAATGGGTAAACACGTATCTCTTCGTAATGTATATGTTACTTGAACACACTTTTGTTCGTTTACCTTAATTCTCCATAAGTTTAACCATAGTTCCAGCTGGGTAATGTGTTCTTGAAGATATCGGGATGCCTCGTAAGGATTTTCATGCATACTAAGGCAGGCTGTATCATCAGCAAATGTGGAAGTGTGGATATTGCTGCTCAAAGGCATATCACAAGTATAAATCAAATACAAAACTGGCCCCAGTATACTCCCCTGTGGCACACCGGATGAGATAGTTTCAGGCATGCTCATAAAGTCTCCTTCCACAACAGTGAACTTCCGGGCAGTAATGTAACTTTTCAAAAGACTTACAACGTTTATTGGCAGGTATGTTTTTAATTTTAAAATTAGGCCTTCATGCCACACTTTATCAAATGCCTGAGAAACGTCGATAAACAGCGCAGAACAATACTTCTTTTCTTCAAATGTTCTTCTTATAAATTGGACCAATCTATGAGTTTGTTCAATGGTGCTATGCTGACTTCTAAAACCAAATTGATGGTCCGGTATGCACCCACTATTAACTAGAATTGGGGACAATTTTGTCATGAGCAGTTTTTCGAAAAGCTTTGACATTGTTGATAGGAGACTTATTGGCCTGTATGACTCAGCCTTGGTAAGGTCTTTGCCCGGCTTTGGAATCATTTTAACTTTGGCAAGCTTCCAGCTATTTGGATAATACTGCAGTCGTAAAATGGCATTAAAAATAAATAACAGTATTCTAATTGCAATACGAGGCAACTTTATTAGCATCTGGTTACTAATTCCATCAAAACCCGGAGCTTTCTTTGGGTTGAGTTCAGAAATTAGTTTTTGCACATCACGCGTCTTAAACTTTATTTGTTGAGGGGGTAGAGCGACTACATTTGGCAAATCAATTACACCAGTACATGTGTTTGGGGTAAATACGTATTTTAAATGGGCAGCAAATATGTTACCTTTTTCAGTATCGCTTCTTGCCCAACCTCCGGTAGATGTGCGCAGAGGTGGTTTAAACTCAACGGGTGTTTTAAGCTTTCTAGCAGCACGCCATAAAGAGTAATCAGATGCTGGTGTGACATCAAGATTTTCCAGATAGTTTTTAAGAGATGCAGTTTTTTCATGTGCAAGCAGCTCTTGGAGTCGTTTAGTGCACTCTTTAAATCTAATTTTATTCTGGGGTGATCTGTGCTGTTGCCATTCCCTTCTAGCTCTTCTTTTTTCACATACGAGACGTTCAATATCTGTAGAATATAGTCTATTAAACCAAGTCTGCGGATAGGAGGTAGTGGCATGTTTAGCAGCCTGCTTAATATTTTCGTTAAGATTGGCAATGTTAGATTCAACATCATCAGGTGTTCTTAGTGTAATGTTTTCCGTGCAATGACTACTAAGATATTTTTTGAATCGTAGCCAATTTACACGATTTATCAAATTGGCATATGGGTGAGGTAAATCACTTCTTAATGGGCTACAAATTGTAACGATCGTGGGAGAGTGATCGGACGAGAGATCTAGAGAAGCTTCAATTTGAATTAAATCCCTAGAGATATTTTTCATAACGCCAAAGTCTATTACATCCGGAATTTTATGTATGTCAGTAGGCCAATAAGTGGGCTTCCCACTTGAAATGACATCCAAGCCCATTTTGGAAATTGTATTGAACAACGCTCGACCTCTGGGTGTAATAAGACGCGAACCCCAGAACGTGTGTTTAGCATTATAGTCGCCAGCTGCTACGAAACAAGGACCCAGAGATTTGTAAAAATCCTCGTATTGATGCTCAGTAATTGCGAATCTAGGAGGAGAGTAAATTGATGATATGACAAAATTATTGGAAAAATTTTCAATACAAATATTCGTTGCTTGTAAATGTTCTTCACAAATGTTGTCAATAAAATAATGCTTGAGTCTTGACTTTATTAAAATTGCTGATCCACCGCATGCTCTTCCTCTCGGGTCCTTTGAATCATATAAGGTGTAGCCATAAATTATAAAAAGGCTTCTCGAAGTCAAATGAGTCTCAGAGACCAACATTATCAATATTTTTTTCCGTGAGAAAGTGCTCAAGTTCATTTTTATGTTGGCGAATGCCGTTTGCGTTCCAGAAACATATTGTTAACGTGTTCATGGCTTATGAAGTATTGCTTGAAGCAGAGTATTCTGCATTCGCAACATTTCTTGCATCATGCTAGTCATATTTGTTGTAAAACTGTTTATAGTTTGCACAAGATTTTCAATAGTGACTTCAAGGCGATTATAATTAAAGTTTGAGTGTGTATTTGTAGAATTATTTTGCGGTGAAACATTTTGTGTCGGAATAGAACTAGCCTTAGCAGCATCTGCATACGATACACGGGAAGTAACTGGTTGGCTCATTTGCTGAAAAGTGGCAGAGTAAGCGTTTGCTGATTGAGCTGGAGCTAATTTAGGTTTTTGCACCATAGTCTTCTTTACCAAAGAGTACACACGACAACCTCTGTAGTTAGCGGTGTGATTACCTCCACAATTACTGCATTTTTTATCACTTTGATCTTTTGGTTTGTTGCAGCTAGCGGTGCCGTGTAATTCGCCGCACACAACACAAACAGAGGGTAAATTGCAGTATGTTTTTGTACGGCCATATTCTTGGCAATTATGGCACTGTACAGGACCTGAACGCTTATGTGGCTCTTCAACTGTGATTTTTCGGTACAAGAGGTATTTTAAATTATAAATTGGATGCGTCTCATTTTTTTTCAATTTTATATCATTAGGCTCAAGTTCAACACGAAATAGGGGTTGGGGAATCTTTTCTCTATTTATTATATTGGACACATTTTTTACCTTGAACCCCTGGAGGACGAGTGCATCTTTTATTTCTTCGGGGGCAACATAAGAATCTATGCCCTTCAATACGATCTGCATGCCTTTAGCGCTCTTAAGCTGGTATGTGTAGAAGCTTATTTTACTTTTTTCAAATTCAGCAACCATTTTGCGGAAATCAGTTTCGTCATAGATTTGAATTTTCGTTTCATCGATATTGCCATGTTTTATTGGAACAATGTGAAATTTATTCTCACCAATTACCGAAATTAATTTCTTAATAAGAGCGTTTGAATTTTTTTCTCTCAAATATATTGGTGGCGGCTTGGAGGTTTTTTTCGCGGATATATCAGGTGTGTCGTTGTCATCTTGCAATATTTGAAAACGATTAGTAGATGATGCGCTGTTATCCCTAGATACCTTTGAAGCAGATGCAATTTTAGTAGAATTAGGGCTTCGCCCGCGCTTTCCCACAATAATATATCGGTCCATTCCAATTTGGACCTTGGGTTTTGGGCTTTTTTTATTTTCAGTGACTAATTGGGTAAGTGATGAATCGGATGATATCGCTGATTTAAATGACGAAGTAGTAGGCAACTGTAATGTTAACGAATCAGTTGACATTGGACAAAGCGAAGTTGATCGCTGACGAAAAATTGGCTTAGCCGTTAAAAAAAATCTGTCATCAAGTTTTTTATTTATTTTTTTTAAATTAAGATCATCAGAACTCACAGTAAGTCTATCATCAAATTTGTTATTTTTATTGTTATCATTAAGATCATCAGAGCTGACAGTAAGATAGGCATTTCTGCCGTTATCACTCACTTCGCAATTATTTGTTTTCGAGGTACTCATATAGAGTATTCCTCAAGGGCACTTTGTAAGTGTATTCCTCAAGGGCACTTTAAGTTATTTTGTTTACGGTTGTTTTTGTTTTTTTTTTTTTGTTTTAGTTATTACTGTCTATGTAAATAAAAAAAAATATTAGCAAAGCAAAAATAGCTTGTTTATCAAAGTTAATGTACAACAAATATTATGTACTACAAATATTTTTTTTGTATGGTTTTTTTTGGTTTAGTATGTAAAAAGAAATTCCGCTAATACTTCTGTTCACTATGAAGGTACAACGAGACGTTTAACCTGTTGAAATGACAAAGAAAGACATATGCAAAACAATATCATTCTGTCCTTTAATTAATATGGGGTTAAATGATATTGCCACTTGGGATGCCAATCGTCAATTTTTCGGAAAAATTACGTGGCAGTGTTTTCCCGTGTCCAATCTGCCTAACCTGTGCTTCTGTTCACTATGAAGGTACAACGAGAACTGTTGTTGAGAAATAAATTAATTTTATTTTAATTAAATTGTGGGAAAGAATTTAAGTGTACTTGAGACTTGGCAAAAATATGAATAAAAAAAGTTAAACAAAAACGAAGTAAGCGGTTTGCTTAAATTTTAATTCAACTAGAGACTCTTTTTATTTTGATACCAAATAAAAAGAATCAAAAGAATTAACATATTGCGCCCCCAGGGGGATTGTTAATAACAATAGGCAATTTAACTGAACACTTTTCCGGCAATTTATGCTGAAGTAAATTAAGCGCCAGGGTCCAACGAAATGTTCCAGTTTGACCTGGGTGATGGCTGTGGTGCTATTGGACGCGTATTGAGTCTTCTTTTTAATAAGATTTTGATTAACAGGATGGTTAGCAATGTTAAAATCAGAGCCAGTCCCACATAGCTGACTGCCAAGCTATGCACGCCATGATTCATGGTTGGGGTGGGTATATTCCGCATCTGTTCTCTTACCTCCTCTTGCAGTTGGGTTAACTTTCCCATGATTCTTAGGTCTTGTAAAGTTTCGGTTATATTGAAGACCTTTTGTTGTAAATGGGGCAATGAAACTCCAGAGCTTGTATAGGAGGGATACAAAGTCGAGGTAATTGTTTGGTGCCCATATACGGTAATCAACTCATTTTTCATTGAACATCCTGCTGGTAAGGTAAGCAATCCAGTTCCTTGTAAGACCTGAGAACCACTGATGCCGTTGCACACCATACTTAATTTGAGTGGATGTTAAGTTGCGAATAGCCATTGATTTTTTTTATGAAGTTGGTACCACACATTACTATGGGCTAGTACGTCGGTATTGCAACTTATGTCTGACTCGTTGTTAAATAAATATATCTCACAACGACACATTGGTGATTTTTTGAAATACGTAGCTTGGATATTTGGGCATAAAAAAGTATCGTGATCAAGGATGTGGCAATCACGGAGTTTGGTATCATCAACCGGGAAATATTCGTCTCGGTGAGCGTTGAGAGCCATCATTTTGGTTGTTGGAATGATCGCAACCAACGAGTTATTTACTAGTTGTGGAACTGGTGTAAGATAAAAGAGGTCGAATTCCTCTTTATGGGCTAGTGGAATTTCCAATGTGCAAATAATGTGTTGGTTTGAAATGGCTGTATTAGCTGTCACTAAACCATACAGATGAATGATATCCGTGACTGGTAGTATCAAATCCGATGGCAGATTTGCCTTTATATTGTCCACTTCCAAAGAAAATTGTTGCGGTGTTAGTAGAGAGGGACTTATTCTGCCATGATATGTATCGGTTAGCAGATCCATTATGGCCTTTAACATTGTTTGCACATTGTCTGAGATGATGATCAACTGAATGCTAAGCGAGAAAATAAGTTGAGATTGCTGGGTTTCATTGACAGTAAAGTTCTCGAGTCTTTTTAGCCTAAAGTTTAATTTATCGAGGCTATTCTGAGTATGAGCCTCCGTTTGTTTCATAATATTAAGGGTGGAGTCGAGGAATGATGTTTGATTCCGTAGAAGGTGTGCCAAGTGATCCTCGTTATTCTTTATGCTGTTGATGGTGTCTGTCATTTTTTCGGCATACTGTGAATCGAGAACTCCAAATAATGAATTTGCTACATTTCCAACGAAATCAATTGCCCCTCGTTTCTTTCTTCTTAAGAGGCTTTCGAGACTGGTAGCCACTTTAAGTTTAACGTTGTTAAAATGCGCAACGAGCGCGATACATTGATGATTGAGATCTGAACTGTTGCAACATTTCATCAACGTATTAGTTCCGTTTGCTAGAAGTTGTACTTCCTTGAGAAATGGTGATAGTTCAAAGTAGATAAAAAGCTTCCATTCTGAGATAATTGGTTTAACTTGACCAATCTGTTCAAAGTGTAACCCAGGAGAGCTAGTGATCTTTGTGTAGGTACCTAGCTGGCATACCACTAACGGAAGGAATAAGGCAAGAAGCATTAGTAGGCTGGTTGGAGATAATGTGCAGCGTTTTGGGGGTGGTGAGCCTTTGTATTTGTCAGTAGGTAGTTCGTTTCTCTTGAGTTCCGAGCTGTTTCCTTTAGTTTTGTTCGGAGATTTGTAGTTTTCCTTGGGAAGGGAACTGCTTTTTACACCTTCACTGCCCAAAGACGTTGAGGGTGTGTTCTGAAGATCAGGCAGACTTTCATTGCCAGTAGTGGTGGAGGATGTATCGAGAGGAAGTGTAGCAAGTAAGTGAATTGCCCGTTTAATGATACCTGTAGATGTTTTTACTGTTGCCGTCCTCACGATACCGTCGGCCCGGGGAATGTTTCGATCACCCTTCCGATTGGCCACGTCATGACAGGAGTGTTGTCTTTCACTATAACTATAGTACCCACTGGCAGATTTTGAGACTTTGATTGCCATTTGTTACGCTGCTGGAGTTCAGTGAGGTACTCGTGGGACCATCGTTGCCAGAAATGATGTTTTATTTTTGATACTAATTCCCATCGTTTAACGAGTGATGGCGACACCGACTGAGCAGTTGCATCGACTTGTGCCGTGAGAGGTTCCCCAATCAGGAAATGACCAGGAGTCAAGGCAGCTGCATCATTAGGATCATTTGATAATGCTGTTATAGGTCTGGAATTCAGTATTGCCTCTACCTCTATGACTACAGTTTCCATTTCTTCATAAGTTAGGGATGCGTTTGTCATTTCTTTGAGTAATAGCTTTTTGGCTGACTTGACTGCGGCCTCCCACAATCCCCCAAAATGAGGTGCTCGGGGGGGGAATGAAATGAAAAGAAATGTTTTTATTTGCACATTCTCGCTGAATGGCTTCTTGAGCTGTGGGGGTAAAAAGGGCTGATGATAATTCCGCTAGTTGATTTCGTGCTCCGACAAAGTTTGTTGCATTGTCGCAGTAAAGTTGTTGGCAGTGACCTCTGCGACTGGTAAATCGTTTTAGTGCTCCCAGGAACGCTTCTGTTGTTAGGTTTGTAACTAATTCGAGATGCACTGCTTTTGTGGCGAAGCAACAGAATACTGAGGTCGTTTTCCTCGAGTTTTAAAGTGAACCCAAATTGGACCACAATAGTCAACCCCGGCATTTATAAATGGTCTTGCTGGTGTAACCCTCGTTGCAGGCAAATTTCCTATGATCTGCTGGAGAAGTTTTGGTTTTGATTTTGCGCAACTTACGCACTTATGGATGGTTTCTCGTGCTAAGTATTTTCCCTTGATGGGCCAAAATCGTTGTCGGACATTTGCAAGGAGAGCCTGAGCTCCACAATGCTTATTTTCTTTGTGTATTGACTCAAATATTAGTTTGCTGATTATGTCATTATAAGGGAGGAGCATTGGATGTCTTGTATCGAATGGCAAAGTAGACTCTTCTAGTCTGCCTCCGACTCTTAAAATGCAATTTTCATCTAAAAATGGTGATAAACTTTTGATCGGACTTGACACCCTTAGTTCTTTTCGTTTTTGCAACTGCTTGATGTCTTCTGAGAATGCAAATTTTTGAGTTTCTCTAATAATTATAAGAAGTGAATCGTGGACCTCGAAAGGTGTCAGAGCTCTTTGAGTTTGTCGATCTGCCTTGGGGAGCCTAGCATTTTTTATGAATCTGAAGATGTATCCTATAATACGTTGCAGGGTTTTAAAAGAATTTCTATGGTTGATAGAATGCAAAAAATTTTCAGTCGTTACCGAAACCAGCATGTTATAGGAAATTTTCTTCTGTTCAGATAAAGGTGTGTCAGGAGTTGGAGAGAACATCGGAGGCCAATGTTTCTCATCACCATGAAGAAAGAATGGCCCATACAACCACTGGGGTGTATGCTGCATTTGCTGTGGATCCAATCCTCTAGATATTATGTCTGCTGGGTTGTCCTGGGAACTCACATGACGCCATTGATCAGGTGTCGAGCTTTCTTGAATTGAAGCTATTCGATTTGCTACGAATGTATGCAACGAAGATGATCGTGAATTTATCCATGCTAATACTATTTTTGAATCAGACCAGTAGAATGTTGGCGTTGTATTCATATCCAGATCGTGCTTAACTTTTGCAGCCAAGTTGGCACCCAACTGGGCAGCACATAATTCCAGCCTGGGCAGTGTTTGTTGCTTGAGAGGGGCTATACGGGACTTCGCACAAAGCAAGTATACAATAACTGTTTTATTTGGCAAGAATGTCCTGATATATACTGCGGCACCATACGCCTTTTCTGAGGCATCTGTTAAAACATGTAGTTGCGTATTGCTTGGAATCGATCCTTTATATATATGTCGATGAGCTTGAAAGGTTTTGAGTTCACTCAGATTACTTCTAAAGCTTCGCCAGCGTGATTCAAATTCTGAAGGCACTGCCTCATCCCATGAAAGATTCAAATTCCATAATTCCTGGATGGATATTTTTGCCTTGACGACCACTGGAGACAGTAGTCCGAGTGGGTCAAATATACGCGCTAAATCTGATGTGACTGTCCTTTTCGTCACAGCCTTGATTGGTTGTATGTTGACCTTAATTTTCAGCAGATCATCCTTGGGTAGCCATACTAATCCCAACGTTTTTATATAGTCGGTTTCGTCTGTAGAAAAATCAATACTAACTTCTTGATCATCATTGGGGATATTGCGTGGCAATTGGGTATGATTTGCACACCATTTTCTTAAATGAAATCCGTACTTTGACATGACGTGTTGTAGTTGACGCTGAGTTTCTAGTGCTATGTTCAAGCTATCGGCTCCCCCCAAACCATCGTCCACATAAAAGTTCTTTTCCAAGAAATTGGCTGCTAACGGAAACTGCACGTTGTTATCATGGCTTATTTCCTTTAGACATTTGATTGCCAAGTATGGTGCAGGTCTGGTTCCATATGTCACTGTATTCAACTTGAAGTAACTGATGGGTTCAGAAACATTACTTCTCCATAGAATTATCTGGTACTGTTGGTCTTTTGGATGGACCAATATTTGTCGGTACATTTTTTCTATGTCTGTTGTGAACACGAAACGTGGAATCCGAAATCGCAGAAGCACCGTAAACAGCTCATTTTGTAGTGGTGGCCCGATGTGTAAAATGTCATTCAAAGATTTTCCTGACGAGGTTTTTGCTGACGCATCAAATACCACCCGAAGTTTAGTGGTGCTACTATCAGGTCGTAAAATGCAGTAGTGAGGAATAAAGTATTTAGACCCTTCCACTTCATCTATGTTGATTTTCGACATATGTCCCATTGTTTCGTAATCCTTCATAAACTGCATATATTGAGTTTTTAGGGAAGCATCTTTTGATAATCGACGTTCCAAGCTGAGGAAGCGGTTAAAGGCAATATTATGTGAGGCGCCTAAAGAAGATGTTTCAGTACAGAATGGAAGTCGTACTACGAACCGTCCTTCTTTGTTACGAATAGTGTGTTGATTGAAATGTGCCTCACATTGGGTGTCATAGGGAGATAGTTGATGCCCAGTGCTCTCGATCTCTTCCAGTTTCCAAAATCGTTCAATAGCCGTATTCATTTTATCCTCTTCAGTTAAAGTACCACATATTGCTGATGAGAGTTGTTCTCCAGATACCTTTCCAGATACTATCCAGCCAAAGGTGGTATTTTGTAATATTGGGAGGTCATCACCGAGTTTAATTTGTCCTATGGCAAGGATTTGATGGTAATATTCTGCGCCTAACAAAATGTCAATTTTTTCTGGTCGGTTAAAAGTTGGGTCCGCCAGTGTGACATTGTTGGGAATAGCCCACTTATCGATGGTAAGTTGTTGAGCAGGTTGAGGAGAAATGATTTGTGGCAACACAAATGCCTCAAGACGTGTTGAAAAGGTGTTGACTCTTGATTGAAATGATATGTTGACACGGTGTTGAACCTTGGTGTGGTTTTTCCCAATTCCATTGATTGAAATTGAGGTGGTTCTTGCTGGGAGCCCTAGAGTTGTGACTAATCTCTCTGTAATGAGGTTGACTTGTGAGCCCGAGTCGAGAATTGCCTTACATTCAGTTTCTAGTCCATTTGCCTTGACCTTTACCAACGCTGTTCCTAGTAGGACATATGGTCTTCTGCCGATGGAACTTGTCGTCATGCTTTCAGCTTCGTCCTGTGGTGTGCTAATGAGAGATGTCACGTTTGTTGTGGAGGGGTTGTTAAGTGTAGCTGCCTTTCTGTCTGAGTCAATTTCTTTCCTAGGAGTAATTTTTCTTGATGACGAATAACCTTGTGGGGTTGGTTCCAGATGTACCAAGGTATGGTGCTTTTTTCCACATTTCTGGCAGCGGCCTGAAATTGTACATTGTTTGGTACTATGGGTACTACTAAAGCAATTGACACATAATTTGTGTTTCTGTATCATGTTTAGTATGTTTGTTGAGCTTATATCGATGAATTTCTTACATCGATACAATGGGTGAGAATCTCGCTTGCAAACTATGCACAACCGGTTTTCGTGTCGAGGTTGTGCTGTAAGCGCGCATATTTTGTTAGTGGAAACCGAAGGTTTTTCCTTGTGTCCCATTGCTTCCAGGGTGTGAAAATAGTTCTCAAGGAATGTCAGAAATTGGTTGATTGTTTGTAGTTCCTTTGGGTGAGAAATTGATTGCTCATATTGAGCATGCACTGTTTTATCTAACTTTTTGACCAGGATGTGGATAAAGATTGGATCCCACGATAATATTTGAAGCCCCATGTTGGAGAGAGCTGCCAAACATTCCTTTGTTGTATCGTGCAATCGCTTAATAGCACCTAATGTGGATGCCCCAGATGGTTGGTCAAGTAGTCTCTGAACTGCTGTTGCTACCATTACCCTTTTATTGTTGTATCGATCTTGCAGCAATTGCCACGCCACCTAATAATTGTCTGCAGTAACCGCAAGATGATTAATGAGGTTCGCTGCTTCACCAATGACGTTGGTTTTTAAATACCACATTTTATGAGCATCAGACATCTGTTGCTCATATACAATTCTTGTGAATAAATCGGAGAATGATGTCCATTTCATGTAGTCATCTTCAAATTTTGTAATGGTGATCGTAGGTAAAGGTAAGGTTGATGGTCTGGCCGTAGTTTCTGTGGTTGAGTGGTGGAGGCTTCTATTGGCCGTGGTGAGCTGTATGATTGCTGATTGTGCAGCTTGTTCGAGGCGAACATATCTGCTTGTATCGTAACCAGCAATGTCTGGGTCGGGATATTTGGCCAGTAATTCATCATTAAGCCTTTCTAATTGAAGCCACAGCTGAGAGATAGTGGCCTTTTTTACATCGTAGTAAGATTGATCTTGACCTGGTTGCAACTGAAGGCCATCTAGCTGTCGAGTAAGCGCCGCCATTTTTCCAAGTGACCGGCTGATTAATCCATCGTGTCCTCCAGTTGCGCCGGCTTGCGATTGACCTGTGTTTGCCGATTTGGGATTGGGATCAATGTTGGTTGCACTATGTTCTCCCGTTTCCTTTAGTTGGCGGAGCAGTTTTGTTGAGGTTGTTTCCATGGTGGATTAGTTGTTGTGGAAAGCAGGGAAGTGATGGCACTATTAGTTAATTCGAGGATTGCGTGTCCTGTCACGGTCGCCAAAAATGTTAATACCAGACTCGTTTGCCTGGCTTAACTGAGATGTAAGTGGTGGGGCTTATCCAAGTGGTACACAAGATTTTGATGTTTTTTACCCAAGTGATACACAAGGATAACTTAAGTTGTGGAGGAATCAATTAGTTATTCAGGTAGTACACCAGGATAATCTAACTGACTCAAAGAAGTGAAGTGTATGACGATTTAAGTAGCAATCATAAACTTTATTCAATAATTTTAATATTTATGCAAAATGTAAAAAATAACTTAAAACTAATACAATAACAAAAAGTAGAATTAATAAAAAAAAAATAAGAGTACAAGCATAATTTAAAACGGCCAGAAACTGTTCATTATTATCTTGCCAAATTCATTCCCATCGTAAGCTAAGCAAAACAGATATTCAATTGCACTCCTGTCTGGCTGGTAATTTGAAACACACGTGGAAAACAAAATGTTTTATTTATTTCGTCAATTATGCTGACATGATGGTTCTCATACCTGGCTTGACAAATGTGTGAGAAATAAATTTTTTTTTTTTTTTATAATACATGATATTTATTTATTGTATCTTCCTATATGAACTAACAATAAGTATTCAAATCTTAAATCTAAAATATAATAATTAGGCCCGACCACTGTCGGATATAAATTTAGAGATAGTTACAAATTTTTTGAAGTTTCCGTTCTAGCCCCAAAAACCTGTTGTACGTCATCGCATGTGAATCTCCCAGAGCCTCTGGACGGAATTCTAACTACAAAACGACCTTCTTAGTTAGTGCGTACATGCTGACCAAAATGTAGTTCACATTGTTTGTCTGAAGGTGACAATGGTTTTTTGTTCTCTTGAATTTCGTCCAGTTTCCAAAGTTGCTCTATAGTTTCTTCCAATGATGTAGCCTTGTCAAATATTTTTTTTTTTTTTATACATATTTTTTTTTATTTATTGTATCTTCAAATATGAACTAACAATAAGTATTCAAATCTTAAATCTAAAATATAATTATTAGGCCCGACCACTGTCGGACATAAATTTAGAGATAGTTATAAATAATACATATTTAAGTAGTGATAAACAAAAGGAAGAAAAAATAAATAAAATTAAAAATTATTTTCAGTCAGTCCCATCTGGAGTGTTGAGTATAAGAGCCCTTGTATCCCTCTTTTTTAGGCGGATGTGTCCAGTAAAGTTCAAAATATTACGAGCAAGCGGATTAGGATGTGACTCGAGTTTTGTTAAATATTTGCCAGCGTTTTTTGCAATTTCTTCAGTCACTAGTGGCATATTTAAGTCACGATGTATACTTGAATTTTTTATGTACCATGGAGCAGATGTTATCAAACGTAAAATTTTGTTTTGCCTTCGTTGGATTCTCTCGACATTTGAAGCTGAAGCAGTGCCCCACAGCTGAATTCCATAGCACCATATCGGTTTCAAAAGTGACTTGTATATCAAAAGTTTGCAATCTAGACTGAGGGTTGAATTTCTACCAATCAGCCAATGTACCTGAGTTAATTTTAATTTCATTTGGGTTAACTTAGAGTCAATGTGGTGTTTCCAAGTAAGCCGTCGATCAAGGTGTATACCAAGATATTTCACATGAGTATGTTGAGGGACAACTTGATTGTTAATCCGAATGGGTAAACACGTATCTCTTCGTAATGTATATGTTACTTGAACACACTTTTGTTCGTTTACCTTAATTCTCCATAAGTTTAACCATAGTTCCAGCTGGGTAATGTGTTCTTGAAGATATCGGGATGCCTCGTAAGGATTTTCATGCATACTAAGGCAGGCTGTATCATCAGCAAATGTGGAAGTGTGGATATTGCTGCTCAAAGGCATATCACAAGTATAAATCAAATACAAAACTGGCCCCAGTATACTCCCCTGTGGCACACCGGATGAGATAGTTTCAGGCATGCTCATAAAGTCTCCTTCCACAACAGTGAACTTCCGGGCAGTAATGTAACTTTTCAAAAGACTTACAACGTTTATTGGCAGGTATGTTTTTAATTTTAAAATTAGGCCTTCATGCCACACTTTATCAAATGCCTGAGAAACGTCGATAAACAGCGCAGAACAATACTTCTTTTCTTCAAATGTTCTTCTTATAAATTGGACCAATCTATGAGTTTGTTCAATGGTGCTATGCTGACTTCTAAAACCAAATTGATGGTCCGGTATGCACCCACTATTAACTAGAATTGGGGACAATTTTGTCATGAGCAGTTTTTCGAAAAGCTTTGACATTGTTGATAGGAGACTTATTGGCCTGTATGACTCAGCCTTGGTAAGGTCTTTGCCCGGCTTTGGAATCATTTTAACTTTGGCAAGCTTCCAGCTATTTGGATAATACTGCAGTCGTAAAATGGCATTAAAAATAAATAACAGTATTCTAATTGCAATACGAGGCAACTTTATTAGCATCTGGTTACTAATTCCATCAAAACCCGGAGCTTTCTTTGGGTTGAGTTCAGAAATTAGTTTTTGCACATCACGCGTCTTAAACTTTATTTGTTGAGGGGGTAGAGCGACTACATTTGGCAAATCAATTACACCAGTACATGTGTTTGGGGTAAATACGTATTTTAAATGGGCAGCAAATATGTTACCTTTTTCAGTATCGCTTCTTGCCCAACCTCCGGTAGATGTGCGCAGAGGTGGTTTAAACTCAACGGGTGTTTTAAGCTTTCTAGCAGCACGCCATAAAGAGTAATCAGATGCTGGTGTGACATCAAGATTTTCCAGATAGTTTTTAAGAGATGCAGTTTTTTCATGTGCAAGCAGCTCTTGGAGTCGTTTAGTGCACTCTTTAAATCTAATTTTATTCTGGGGTGATCTGTGCTGTTGCCATTCCCTTCTAGCTCTTCTTTTTTCACATACGAGACGTTCAATATCTGTAGAATATAGTCTATTAAACCCAGTCTGCGGATAGGAGGTAGTGGCATGTTTAGCAGCCTGCTTAATATTTTCGTTAAGATTGGCAATGTTAGATTCAACATCATCAGGTGTTCTTAGTGTAATGTTTTCCGTGCAATGACTACTAAGATATTTTTTGAATCGCAGCCAATTTACACGATTTATCAAATTGGCATATGGGTGAGGTAAATCACTTCTTAATGGGCTACAAATTGTAACGATCGTGGGAGAGTGATCGGACGAGAGATCTAGAGAAGCTTCAATTTGAATTAAATCCCTAGAGATATTTTTCATAACGCCAAAGTCTATTACATCCGGAATTTTATGTATGTCAGTAGGCCAATAAGTGGGCTCCCCACTTGAAATGACATCCAAGCCCATTTTGGAAATTGTATTGAACAACGCTCGACCTCTGGGTGTAATAAGACGCGAACCCCAGAACGTGTGTTTAGCATTATAGTCGCCAGCTGCTACGAAACAAGGACCCAGAGATTTGTAAAAATCCTCGTATTGATGCTCAGTAATTGCTAATCTAGGAGGAGAGTAAATTGATGATATGACAAAATTATTGGAAAAATTTTCAATACAAATATTCGTTGCTTGTAAATGTTCTTCACAAATGTTGTCAATAAAATAATGCTTGAGTCTTGACTTTATTAAAATTGCTGATCCACCGCATGCTCTTCCTCTCGGGTCCTTTGAATCATATAAGGTGTAGCCATAAATTATAAAAAGGCTTCTCGAAGTCAAATGAGTCTCAGAGACCAACATTATCAATATTTTTTTCCGTGAGAAAGTGCTCAAGTTCATTTTTATGTTGGCGAATGCCGTTTGCGTTCCAGAAACATATTGTTAACGTGTTCATGGCTTATTAAGTATTGCTTGAAACAGAGTATTCTGCATTCGCAACATTTCTTGCATCATGCTAGTCATATTTGTTGTAAAACTGTTTATAGTTTGCACAAGATTTTCAATAGTGGCTTCAAGGCGATTATAATTAAAGTTTGAGTGTGTATTTGTAGAATTATTTTGCGGTGAAACATTTTGTGTCGGAATAGAACTAGCCTTAGCAGCATCTGCATACGATACACGGGAAGTAACTGGTTGGCTCATTTGCTGAAAAGTGGCAGAGTAAGCGTTTGCTGATTGAGCTGGAGCTAATTTAGGTTTTTGCACCATAGTCTTCTTTACCAAAGAGTACACACGACAACCTCTGTAGTTAGCGGTGTGATTACCTCCACAATTACTGCATTTTTTATCACTTTGATCTTTTGGTTTGTTGCAGCTAGCGGTGCCGTGTAATTCGCCGCACACAACACAAACAGAGGGTAAATTGCAGTATGTTTTTGTACGGCCATATTCTTGGCAATTATGGCACTGTACAGGACCTGAACGCTTATGTGGCTCTTCAACTGTGATTTTTCGGTACAAGAGGTATTTTAAATTATAAATTGGATGCGTCTCATTTTTTTTCAATTTTATATCATTAGGCTCAAGTTCAACACGAAATAGGGGTTGGGGAATCTTTTCTCTATTTATTATATTGGACACATTTTTTACCTTGAACCCCTGGAGGACGAGTGCATCTTTTATTTCTTCGGGGGCAACATAAGAATCTATGCCCTTCAATACGATCTGCATGCCTTTAGCGCTCTTAAGCTGGTATGTGTAGAAGCTTATTTTACTTTTTTCAAATTCAGCAACCATTTTGCGGAAATCAGTTTCGTCATAGATTTGAATTTTCGTTTCATCGATATTGCCATGTTTTATTGGAACAATGTGAAATTTATTCTCACCAATTACCGAAATTAATTTCTTAATAAGAGCGTTTGAATTTTTTTCTCTCAAATATATTGGTGGCGGCTTGGAGGTTTTTTTCGCGGATATATCAGGTGTGTCGTTGTCATCTTGCAATATTTGAAAACGATTAGTAGATGATGCGCTGTTATCCCTAGATACCTTTGAAGCAGATGCAATTTTAGTAGAATTAGGGCTTCGCCCGCGCTTTCCCACAATAATATATCGGTCCATTCCAATTTGGACCTTGGGTTTTGGGCTTTTTTTATTTTCAGTGACTAATTGGGTAAGTGATGAATCGGATGATATCGCTGATTTAAATGACGAAGTAGTAGGCAACTGTAATGTTAACGAATCAGTTGACATTGGACAAAGCGAAGTTGATCGCTGACGAAAAATTGGCTTAGCCGTTAAAAAAAGTCTGTCATCAAGTTTTTTATTTATTTTTTTTAAATTAAGATCATCAGAACTCACAGTAAGTCTATCATCAAATTTGTTATTTTTATTGTTATCATTAAGATCATCAGAGCTGACAGTAAGATAGGCATTTCTGCCGTTATCACTCACTTCGCAATTATTTGTTTTCGAGGTACTCATATAGAGTATTCCTCAAGGGCACTTTGTAAGTGTATTCCTCAAGGGCACTTTAAGTTATTTTGTTTACGGTTGTTTTTGTTTTTTTTTTTTGTTTTAGTTATTACTGTCTATGTAAATAAAAAAAAATATTAGCAAAGCAAAAATAGCTTGTTTATCAAAGTTAATGTACAACAAATATTATGTACTACAAATATTTTTTTTGTATGGTTTTTTTTGGTTTAGTATGTAAAAAGAAATTCCGCTAATACTTCTGTTCACAGATATAACCAGATATGGCAGCACTGACGTATGTCAAAGGCCCATATCAGATTTTAGTTAACCCCATTTTTCGAAGAGTTAAACTCTATGTGGCATCCTGAAAAACAATGTAATAGAAGAAAAAACTATACATTACCAAGCATTTTGCAAAAAATGTAAACAAACAAACTACAACGAAAATTTTTCATATTGTTTTTATTAAAAATAATGTAAATACTTAAATTTTCAATTCAATTGAATAAAATTTCAAATTTAAAAATGTTCCAACGCGTTGTCTGAACATTGAAATGGTAAGTATAAGTGAAAAACAAGAAATAATGTTTAAATAAGTTATATTGCATAAAATCTTCGTCGACTTACAGGTAGAAGCAGATGTACGCACTCAAATTTGTGTTTTTTTGTAGAAATCCTGCCGCCGGACACAACTTTTAAGAAGGTAAGAGTTCCTTAACACATAAAAATAAGAAATTTAATAACAAATGTATTTATTAGAATCATTGTGTACATAAAGCATACATACCATGAAACAAAACAAACGTGGCAAGCAAAATGGGAACTCTTCAGAATACAAAAGGTACAAAAACAGCGGTATGTATTGAAATTATCTGAAAGAATATATTTATATAAGATTTAATATAAACAACTTAACTATATTCAACAGGATCAATATATAATGTGTGCTAAGAGTAACGAAGGAATATGGAAAATTATTCTACATAGATATCTTGCTTTCACTTGAAATTATTTGTATAAAAACTATTCCTTAATATAAAATACATAAAATTGTATCAAAGAAAAATAAAACTTTGACTCCATTTAATTTGTTTGAACAAAAACTAAAATTTTGTCTGAATGGATTAAGAAAAACCCACTCGCTGTATTCTCAAAAGCACAAGACACAATTTACTTATGAATGTATGTACATACATACCTATGTACGTATGCATAAGTATGTCTGCCTGGCAGACCATTATGTCGATGTGTGTTTAAAAACACTGTTAAAGGGCTTGTTTTCTTTATTTCCATACAGATAAATATGAGCACTTATAAATTTCAAATATAATACAATTTGTCTGTATGTTAAAAAAAGAAAACTTAAACTCAAACAGCATTTGAAAATAAAACACAAAACAATATTGCAAGCCGCACAATTCTGGTTCTGCCGGCCACACCTTTACTGAGTGCCAATACTGTTCATCAAAAATATGTTCCAAACAGTATTTGGCACTCATTCAATAAATCTTTTGTCGCACTCAAAATATCACAAAACTAACCTTTCCAGGTTCTTCTGGAACCGATGGAGCTTCTCCACAACCAGGCAATCCATTATACACTTGCTGCTACTGCAATAATTAATTGGAATTATTATTTGTTAAACAATTTATGTTAAATAATTACTTACATGTATTTTTTCTTCAAATTTTGTCTTGGCACAGGATCTGCAAAAAAATTTTATAATTATAAAAAGTAAAAGAAAACTAAACACAATGACTTACCTCTTTGATAAATTGAAACACAATGGCTGCTGCCATGAAACTTTCATTGGAATGCAGGATTGCATTCATGAAAAGGCGCCAATTTATGCATTTTTTCCATAAATTTGCGCCTTTTCATAATTTTTGTGGAAAAACTTCAATTGAAAATAAAATAATTTCAATTGACGTTTAACCTGTTGAAATGACAAAGAAAGACATATGCAAAACAATATCATTCTGTCCTTTAATTAATATGGGGTTAAATGATATTGCCACTTGGGATGCCAATCGTCAATTTTTCGGAAAAATTACGTGGCAGTGTTTTCCCGTGTCCAATCTGCCTAACCTGTGCTTCTGTTCACTATGAAGGTACAACGAGAACTGTTGTTGAGAAATAAATTAATTTTATTTTAATTAAATTGTGGGAAAGAATTTAAGTGTACTTGAGACTTGGCAAAAATATGAATAAAAAAAGTTAAACAAAAACGAAGTAAGCGGTTTGCTTAGATTTTAATTCAACTAGAGACTCTTTTTATTTTGATACCAAATAAAAAGAATCAAAAGAATTAACATATTGCGCCCCCAGGGGGATTGTTGATAACAATAGGCAATTTAACTGAACACTTTTCCGGCAATTTATGCTGAAGTAAATTAAGCGCCAGGGTCCAACGAAATGTTCCAGTTTGACCTGGGTGATGGCTGTGGTGCTATTGGACGCGTATTGAGTCTTCTTTTTAATAAGATTTTGATTAACAGGATGGTTAGCAATGTTAAAATCAGAGCCAGTCCTACATAGCTGACTGCCAAGCTATGCACGCCATGATTCATGGTTGGGGTGGGTATATTCCGCATCTGTTCTCTTACCTCCTCTTGCAGTCGGGTTAACTTTCCCATGATTCTTAGGTCTTGTAAAGTTTCGGTTATATTGAAGACCTTTTGTTGTAAATGGGGCAATGAAACTCCAGAGCTTGTATAGGAGGGATACAAAGTCGAGGTAATTGTTTGGTGCCCATATACGGTAATCAACTCATTTTTCATTGAACATCCTGCTGGTAAGGTAAGCAATCCAGTTCCTTGTAAGACCTGAGAACCACTGATGCCGTTGCACACCATACTTAATTTGAGTGGATGTTAAGTTGCGAATAGCCATTGATTTTTTTTATGAAGTTGGTACCACACATTACTATGGGCTAGTACGTCGGTATTGCAACTTATGTCTGACTCGTTGTTAAATAAATATATCTCACAACGACACATTGGTGATTTTTTGAAATACGTAGCTTGGATATTTGGGCATAAAAAAGTATCGTGATCAAGGATGTGGCAATCACGGAGTTTGGTATCATCAACCGGGAAATATTCGTCTCGGTGAGCGTTGAGAGCCATCATTTTGGTTGTTGGAATGATCGCAACCAACGAGTTATTTACTAGTTGTGGAACTGGTGTAAGATAAAAGAGGTCGAATTCCTCTTTATGGGCTAGTGGAATTTCCAATGTGCAAATAATGTGTTGGTTTGAAATGGCTGTATTAGCTGTCACTAAACCATACAGATGAATGATATCCGTGACTGGTAGTATCAAATCCGATGGCAGATTTGCCTTTATATTGTCCACTTCCAAAGAAAATTGTTGCGGTGTTAGTAGAGAGGGACTTATTCTGCCATGATATGTATCGGTTAGCAGATCCATTATGGCCTTTAACATTGTTTGCACATTGTCTGAGATGATGATCAACTGAATGCTAAGCGAGAAAATAAGTTGAGATTGCTGGGTTTCATTGACAGTAAAGTTCTCGAGTCTTTTTAGCCTAAAGTTTAATTTATCGAGGCTATTCTGAGTATGAGCCTCCGTTTGTTTCATAATATTAAGGGTGGAGTCGAGGAATGATGTTTGATTCCGTAGAAGGTGTGCCAAGTGATCCTCGTTATTCTTTATGCTGTTGATGGTGTCTGTCATTTTTTCGGCATACTGTGAATCGAGAACTCCAAATAATGAATTTGCTACATTTCCAACGAAATCAATTGCCCCTCGTTTCTTTCTTCTTAAGAGGCTTTCGAGACTGGTAGCCACTTTAAGTTTAACGTTGTTAAAATGCGCAACGAGCGCGATACATTGATGATTGAGATCTGAACTGTTGCAACATTTCATCAACGTATTAGTTCCGTTTGCTAGAAGTTGTACTTCCTTGAGAAATGGTGATAGTTCAAAGTAGATAAAAAGCTTCCATTCTGAGATAATTGGTTTAACTTGACCAATCTGTTCAAAGTGTAACCCAGGAGAGCTAGTGATCTTTGTGTAGGTACCTAGCTGGCATACCACTAACGGAAGGAATAAGGCAAGAAGCATTAGTAGGCTGGTTGGAGATAATGTGCAGCGTTTTGGGGGTGGTGAGCCTTTGTATTTGTCAGTAGGTAGTTCGTTTCTCTTGAGTTCCGAGCTATTTCCTTTAGTTTTTTTCGGAGATTTGTAGTTTTCCTTGGGAAGGGAACTGCTTTTTACACCTTCACTGCCCAAAGACGTTGAGGGTGTGTTCTGAAGATCAGGCAGACTTTCATTGCCAGTAGTGATGTAGGATGTATCGAGAGGAAGTGGAGCAAGTAAGTGAATTGCCCGTTTAATGATACCTGTAGATGTTTTTACTGTTGCCGTCCTCACGATACCGTCGGCCCGGGGAATGTTTCGATCACCCTTCCGATTGGCCACGTCATGACAGGAGTGTTGTCTTTCACTATAACTATAGTACCCACTGGCAGATTTTGAGACTTTGATTGCCATTTGTTACGCTGCTGGAGTTCAGTGAGGTACTCGTGGGACCATCGTTGCCAGAAATGATGTTTTATTTTTGATACTAATTCCCATCGTTTAACGAGTGATGGCGACACCGACTGAGCAGTTGCATCGACTTGTGCCGTGAGAGGTTCCCTAATCAGGAAATGACCAGGAGTCAAGGCAGCTGCATCATTAGGATCATTTGATAATGCTGTTATAGGTCTGGAATTCAGTATTGCCTCTACCTCTATGACTACAGTTTCCATTTCTTCATAAGTTAGGGATGCGTTTGTCATTTCTTTGAGTAATAGCTTTTTGGCTGACTTGACTGCGGCCTCCCACAATCCCCCAAAATGAGGTGCTCGGGGGGGGAATGAAATGAAAAGAAATGTTTTTATTTGCACATTCTCGCTGAATGGCTTCTTGAGCTGTGGGGGTAAAAAGGGCTGATGATAATTCCGCTAGTTGATTTCGTGCTCCGACAAAGTTTGTTGCATTGTCGCAGTAAAGTTGTTGGCAGTGACCTCTGCGACTGGTAAATCGTTTTAGTGCTCCCAGGAACGCTTCTGTTGTTAGGTTTGTAACTAATTCGAGATGCACTGCTTTTGTGGCGAAGCAACAGAATACTGAGGTCGTTTTCCTCGAGTTTTAAAGTGAACCCAAATTGGACCACAATAGTCAACCCCGGCATTTATAAATGGTCTTGCTGGTGTAACCCTCGTTGCAGGCAAATTTCCTATGATCTGCTGGAGAAGTTTTGGTTTTGATTTTGCGCAACTTACGCACTTATGGATGGTTTCTCGTGCTAAGTATTTTCCCTTGATGGGCCAAAATCGTTGTCGGACATTTGCAAGGAGAGCCTGAGCTCCACAATGCTTATTTTCTTTGTGTATTGACTCAAATATTAGTTTGCTGATTATGTCATTATAAGGGAGGAGCATTGGATGTCTTGTATCGAATGGCAAAGTAGACTCTTCTAGTCTGCCTCCGGCTCTTAAAATGCAATTTTCATCTAAAAATGGTGATAAACTTTTGATCGGACTTGACACCCTTAGTTCTTTTCGTTTTTGCAACTGCTTGATGTCTTCTGAGAATGCAAATTTTTGAGTTTCTCTAATAATTATAAGAAGTGAATCGTGGACCTCGAAAGGTGTCAGAGCTCTTTGAGTTTGTCGATCTGCCTTGGGGAGCCTAGCATTTTTTATGAATCTGAAGATGTATCCTATAATACGTTGCAGGGTTTTAAAAGAATTTCTATGGTTGATAGAATGCAAAAAATTTTCAGTCGTTACCGAAACCAGCATGTTATAGGAAATTTTCTTCTGTTCAGATAAAGGTGTGTCAGGAGTTGGAGAGAACATCGGAGGCCAATGTTTCTCATCACCATGAAGAAAGAATGGCCCATACAACCACTGGGGTGTATGCTGCATTTGCTGTGGATCCAATCCTCTAGATATTATGTCTGCTGGGTTGTCCTGGGAACTCACATGACGCCATTGATCAGGTGTCGAGCTTTCTTGAATTGAAGCTATTCGATTTGCTACGAATGTATGCAACGAAGATGATCGTGAATTTATCCATGCTAATACTATTTTTGAATCAGACCAGTAGAATGTTGGCGTTGTATTCATATCCAGATCGTGCTTAACTTTTGCAGCCAAGTTGGCACCCAACTGGGCAGCACATAATTCCAGCCTGGGCAGTGTTTGTTGCTTGAGAGGGGCTATACGGGACTTCGCACAAAGCAAGTATACAATAACTGTTTTATTTGGCAAGAATGTCCTGATATATACTGCGGCACCATACGCCTTTTCTGAGGCATCTGTTAAAACATGTAGTTGCGTATTGCTTGGAATCGATCCTTTATATATATGTCGATGAGCTTGAAAGGTTTTGAGTTCACTCAGATTACTTCTAAAGCTTCGCCAGCGTGATTCAAATTCTGAAGGCACTGCCTCATCCCATGAAAGATTCAAATTCCATAATTCCTGGATGGATATTTTTGCCTTGACGACCACTGGAGACAGTAGTCCGAGTGGGTCAAATATACGCGCTAAATCTGATGTGACTGTCCTTTTCGTCACAGCCTTGATTGGTTGTATGTTGACCTTAATTTTCAGCAGATCATCCTTGGGTAGCCATACTAATCCCAACGTTTTTATATAGTCGGTTTCGTCTGTAGAAAAATCAATACTAACTTCTTGATCATCATTGGGGATATTGCGTGGCAATTGGGTATGATTTGCACACCATTTTCTTAAATGAAATCCGTACTTTGACATGACGTGTTGTAGTTGACGCTGAGTTTCTAGTGCTATGTTCAAGCTATCGGCTCCCCCCAAACCATCGTCCACATAAAAGTTCTTTTCCAAGAAATTGGCTGCTAACGGAAACTGCACGTTGTTATCATGGCTTTTTTCCTTTAGACATTTGATTGCCAAGTATGGTGCAGGTCTGGTTCCATATGTCACTGTATTCAACTTGAAGTAACTGATGGGTTCAGAAACATTACTTCTCCATAGAATTATCTGGTACTGTTGGTCTTTTGGATGGACCAATATTTGTCGGTACATTTTTTCTATGTCTGTTGTGAACACGAAACGTGGAATCCGAAATCGCAGAAGCACCGTAAACAGCTCATTTTGTAGTGGTGGCCCGATGTGTTTCCTTTAGTTGGCGGAGCAGTTTTGTTGAGGTTGTTTCCATGGTGGATTAGTTGTTGTGGAAAGCAGGGAAGTGATGGCACTATTAGTTAATTCGAGGATTGCGTGTCCTGTCACGGTCGCCAAAAATGTTAATACCAGACTCGTTTGCCTGGCTTAACTGAGATGTAAGTGGTGGGGCTTATCCAAGTGGTACACAAGATTTTGATGTTTTTTACCCAAGTGATACACAAGGATAACTTAAGTTGTGGAGGAATCAATTAGTTATTCAGGTAGTACACCAGGATAATCTAACTGACTCAAAGAAGTGAAGTGTATGACGATTTAAGTAGCAATCATAAACTTTATTCAATAATTTTAATATTTATGCAAAATGTAAAAAATAACTTAAAACTAATACAATAACAAAAAGTAGAATTAATAAAAAAAAATAAGAGTACAAGCATAATTTAAAACGGCCAGAAACTGTTCATTATTATCTTGCCAAATTCATTCCCATCGTAAGCTAAGCAAAACAGATATTCAATTGCACTCCTGTCTGGCTGGTAATTTGAAACACACGTGGAAAACAAAATGTTTTATTTATTTCGTCAATTATGCTGACATGATGGTTCTCATACCTGGCTTGACAAATGTGTGAGAAATAAATTTTTTTTTTTTTTTATAATACATGATATTTATTTATTGTATCTTCCTATATGAACTAACAATAAGTATTCAAATCTTAAATCTAAAATATAATAATTAGGCCCGACCACTGTCGGATATAAATTTAGAGATAGTTACAAATTTTTTGAAGTTTCCGTTCTAGCCCCAAAAACCTGTTGTACGTCATCGCATGTGAATCTCCCAGAGCCTCTGGACGGAATTCTAACTACAAAACGACCTTCTTAGTTAGTGCGTACATGCTGACCAAAATGTAGTTCACATTGTTTGTCTGAAGGTGACAATGGTTTTTTGTTCTCTTGAATTTCGTCCAGTTTCCAAAGTTGCTCTATAGTTTCTTCCAATGATGTAGCCTTGTCAAATATTTTTTTTTTTTTTATACATATTTTTTTTTATTTATTGTATCTTCAAATATGAACTAACAATAAGTATTCAAATCTTAAATCTAAAATATAATTATTAGGCCCGACCACTGTCGGACATAAATTTAGAGATAGTTATAAATAATACATATTTAAGTAGTGATAAACAAAAGGAAGAAAAAATAAATAAAATTAAAAATTATTTTCAGTCAGTCCCATCTGGAGTGTTGAGTATAAGAGCCCTTGTATCCCTCTTTTTTAGGCGGATGTGTCCAGTAAAGTTCAAAATATTACGAGCAAGCGGATTAGGATGTGACTCGAGTTTTGTTAAATATTTGCCAGCGTTTTTTGCAATTTCTTCAGTCACTAGTGGCATATTTAAGTCACGATGTATACTTGAATTTTTTATGTACCATGGAGCAGATGTTATCAAACGTAAAATTTTGTTTTGCCTTCGTTGGATTCTCTCGACATTTGAAGCTGAAGCAGTGCCCCACAGCTGAATTCCATAGCACCATATCGGTTTCAAAAGTGACTTGTATATCAAAAGTTTGCAATCTAGACTGAGGGTTGAATTTCTACCAATCAGCCAATGTACCTGAGTTAATTTTAATTTCATTTGGGTTAACTTAGAGTCAATGTGGTGTTTCCAAGTAAGCCGTCGATCAAGGTGTATACCAAGATATTTCACATGAGTATGTTGAGGGACAACTTGATTGTTAATCCGAATGGGTAAACACGTATCTCTTCGTAATGTATATGTTACTTGAACACACTTTTGTTCGTTTACCTTAATTCTCCATAAGTTTAACCATAGTTCCAGCTGGGTAATGTGTTCTTGAAGATATCGGGATGCCTCGTAAGGATTTTCATGCATACTAAGGCAGGCTGTATCATCAGCAAATGTGGAAGTGTGGATATTGCTGCTCAAAGGCATATCACAAGTATAAATCAAATACAAAACTGGCCCCAGTATACTCCCCTGTGGCACACCGGATGAGATAGTTTCAGGCATGCTCATAAAGTCTCCTTCCACAACAGTGAACTTCCGGGCAGTAATGTAACTTTTCAAAAGACTTACAACGTTTATTGGCAGGTATGTTTTTAATTTTAAAATTAGGCCTTCATGCCACACTTTATCAAATGCCTGAGAAACGTCGATAAACAGCGCAGAACAATACTTCTTTTCTTCAAATGTTCTTCTTATAAATTGGACCAATCTATGAGTTTGTTCAATGGTGCTATGCTGACTTCTAAAACCAAATTGATGGTCCGGTATGCACCCACTATTAACTAGAATTGGGGACAATTTTGTCATGAGCAGTTTTTCGAAAAGCTTTGACATTGTTGATAGGAGACTTATTGGCCTGTATGACTCAGCCTTGGTAAGGTCTTTGCCCGGCTTTGGAATCATTTTAACTTTGGCAAGCTTCCAGCTATTTGGATAATACTGCAGTCGTAAAATGGCATTAAAAATAAATAACAGTATTCTAATTGCAATACGAGGCAACTTTATTAGCATCTGGTTACTAATTCCATCAAAACCCGGAGCTTTCTTTGGGTTGAGTTCAGAAATTAGTTTTTGCACATCACGCGTCTTAAACTTTATTTGTTGAGGGGGTAGAGCGACTACATTTGGCAAATCAATTACACCAGTACATGTGTTTGGGGTAAATACGTATTTTAAATGGGCAGCAAATATGTTACCTTTTTCAGTATCGCTTCTTGCCCAACCTCCGGTAGATGTGCGCAGAGGTGGTTTAAACTCAACGGGTGTTTTACGCTTTCTAGCAGCACGCCATAAAGAGTAATCAGATGCTGGTGTGACATCAAGATTTTCCAGATAGTTTTTAAGAGATGCAGTTTTTTCATGTGCAAGCAGCTCTTGGAGTCGTTTAGTGCACTCTTTAAATCTAATTTTATTCTGGGGTGATCTGTGCTGTTGCCATTCCCTTCTAGCTCTTCTTTTTTCACATACGAGACGTTCAATATCTGTAGAATATAGTCTATTAAACCCAGTCTGCGGATAGGAGGTAGTGGCATGTTTAGCAGCCTGCTTAATATTTTCGTTAAGATTGGCAATGTTAGATTCAACATCATCAGGTGTTCTTAGTGTAATGTTTTCCGTGCAATGACTACTAAGATATTTTTTGAATCGCAGCCAATTTACACGATTTATCAAATTGGCATATGGGTGAGGTAAATCACTTCTTAATGGGCTACAAATTGTAACGATCGTGGGAGAGTGATCGGACGAGAGATCTAGAGAAGCTTCAATTTGAATTAAATCCCTAGAGATATTTTTCATAACGCCAAAGTCTATTACATCCGGAATTTTATGTATGTCAGTAGGCCAATAAGTGGGCTCCCCACTTGAAATGACATCCAAGCCCATTTTGGAAATTGTATTGAACAACGCTCGACCTCTGGGTGTAATAAGACGCGAACCCCAGAACGTGTGTTTAGCATTATAGTCGCCAGCTGCTACGAAACAAGGACCCAGAGATTTGTAAAAATCCTCGTATTGATGCTCAGTAATTGCGAATCTAGGAGGAGAGTAAATTGATGATATGACAAAATTATTGGAAAAATTTTCAATACAAATATTCGTTGCTTGTAAATGTTCTTCACAAATGTTGTCAATAAAATAATGCTTGAGTCTTGACTTTATTAAAATTGCTGATCCACCGCATGCTCTTCCTCTCGGGTCCTTTGAATCATATAAGGTGTAGCCATAAATTATAAAAAGGCTTCTCGAAGTCAAATGAGTCTCAGAGACCAACATTATCAATATTTTTTTCCGTGAGAAAGTGCTCAAGTTCATTTTTATGTTGGCGAATGCCGTTTGCGTTCCAGAAACATATTGTTAACGTGTTCATGGCTTATTAAGTATTGCTTGAAACAGAGTATTCTGCATTCGCAACATTTCTTGCATCATGCTAGTCATATTTGTTGTAAAACTGTTTATAGTTTGCACAAGATTTTCAATAGTGGCTTCAAGGCGATTATAATTAAAGTTTGAGTGTGTATTTGTAGAATTATTTTGCGGTGAAACATTTTGTGTCGGAATAGAACTAGCCTTAGCAGCATCTGCATACGATACACGGGAAGTAACTGGTTGGCTCATTTGCTGAAAAGTGGCAGAGTAAGCGTTTGCTGATTGAGCTGGAGCTAATTTAGGTTTTTGCACCATAGTCTTCTTTACCAAAGAGTACACACGACAACCTCTGTAGTTAGCGGTGTGATTACCTCCACAATTACTGCATTTTTTATCACTTTGATCTTTTGGTTTGTTGCAGCTAGCGGTGCCGTGTAATTCGCCGCACACAACACAAACAGAGGGTAAATTGCAGTATGTTTTTGTACGGCCATATTCTTGGCAATTATGGCACTGTACAGGACCTGAACGCTTATGTGGCTCTTCAACTGTGATTTTTCGGTACAAGAGGTATTTTAAATTATAAATTGGATGCGTCTCATTTTTTTTCAATTTTATATCATTAGGCTCAAGTTCAACACGAAATAGGGGTTGGGGAATCTTTTCTCTATTTATTATATTGGACACATTTTTTACCTTGAACCCCTGGAGGACGAGTGCATCTTTTATTTCTTCGGGGGCAACATAAGAATCTATGCCCTTCAATACGATCTGCATGCCTTTAGCGCTCTTAAGCTGGTATGTGTAGAAGCTTATTTTACTTTTTTCAAATTCAGCAACCATTTTGCGGAAATCAGTTTCGTCATAGATTTGAATTTTCGTTTCATCGATATTGCCATGTTTTATTGGAACAATGTGAAATTTATTCTCACCAATTACCGAAATTAATTTCTTAATAAGAGCGTTTGAATTTTTTTCTCTCAAATATATTGGTGGCGGCTTGGAGGTTTTTTTCGCGGATATATCAGGTGTGTCGTTGTCATCTTGCAATATTTGAAAACGATTAGTAGATGATGCGCTGTTATCCCTAGATACCTTTGAAGCAGATGCAATTTTAGTAGAATTAGGGCTTCGCCCGCGCTTTCCCACAATAATATATCGGTCCATTCCAATTTGGACCTTGGGTTTTGGGCTTTTTTTATTTTCAGTGACTAATTGGGTAAGTGATGAATCGGATGATATCGCTGATTTAAATGACGAAGTAGTAGGCAACTGTAATGTTAACGAATCAGTTGACATTGGACAAAGCGAAGTTGATCGCTGACGAAAAATTGGCTTAGCCGTTAAAAAAAGTCTGTCATCAAGTTTTTTATTTATTTTTTTTAAATTAAGATCATCAGAACTCACAGTAAGTCTATCATCAAATTTGTTATTTTTATTGTTATCATTAAGATCATCAGAGCTGACAGTAAGATAGGCATTTCTGCCGTTATCACTCACTTCGCAATTATTTGTTTTCGAGGTACTCATATAGAGTATTCCTCAAGGGCACTTTGTAAGTGTATTCCTCAAGGGCACTTTAAGTTATTTTGTTTACGGTTGTTTTTGTTTTTTTTTTTTGTTTTAGTTATTACTGTCTATGTAAATAAAAAAAAATATTAGCAAAGCAAAAATAGCTTGTTTATCAAAGTTAATGTACAACAAATATTATGTACTACAAATATTTTTTTTGTATGGTTTTTTTTGGTTTAGTATGTAAAAAGAAATTCCGCTAATACTTCTGTTCACTATGAAGGTACAACGAGACGTTTAACCTGTTGAAATGACAAAGAAAGACATATGCAAAACAATATCATTCTGTCCTTTAATTAATATGGGGTTAAATGATATTGCCACTTGGGATGCCAATCGTCAATTTTTCGGAAAAATTACGTGGCAGTGTTTTCCCGTGTCCAATCTGCCTAACCTGTGCTTCTGTTCACTATGAAGGTACAACGAGAACTGTTGTTGAGAAATAAATTAATTTTATTTTAATTAAATTGTGGGAAAGAATTTAAGTGTACTTGAGACTTGGCAAAAATATGAATAAAAAAAGTTAAACAAAAACGAAGTAAGCGGTTTGCTTAAATTTTAATTCAACTAGAGACTCTTTTTATTTTGATACCAAATAAAAAGAATCAAAAGAATTAACATATTGCGCCCCCAGGGGGATTGTTAATAACAATAGGCAATTTAACTGAACACTTTTCCGGCAATTTATGCTGAAGTAAATTAAGCGCCAGGGTCCAACGAAATGTTCCAGTTTGACCTGGGTGATGGCTGTGGTGCTATTGGACGCGTATTGAGTCTTCTTTTTAATAAGATTTTGATTAACAGGATGGTTAGCAATGTTAAAATCAGAGCCAGTCCTACATAGCTGACTGCCAAGCTATGCACGCCATGATTCATGGTTGGGGTGGGTATATTCCGCATCTGTTCTCTTACCTCCTCTTGCAGTCGGGTTAACTTTCCCATGATTCTTAGGTCTTGTAAAGTTTCGGTTATATTGAAGACCTTTTGTTGTAAATGGGGCAATGAAACTCCAGAGCTTGTATAGGAGGGATACAAAGTCGAGGTAATTGTTTGGTGCCCATATACGGTAATCAACTCATTTTTCATTGAACATCCTGCTGGTAAGGTAAGCAATCCAGTTCCTTGTAAGACCTGAGAACCACTGATGCCGTTGCACACCATACTTAATTTGAGTGGATGTTAAGTTGCGAATAGCCATTGATTTTTTTTATGAAGTTGGTACCACACATTACTATGGGCTAGTACGTCGGTATTGCAACTTATGTCTGACTCGTTGTTAAATAAATATATCTCACAACGACACATTGGTGATTTTTTGAAATACGTAGCTTGGATATTTGGGCATAAAAAAGTATCGTGATCAAGGATGTGGCAATCACGGAGTTTGGTATCATCAACCGGGAAATATTCGTCTCGGTGAGCGTTGAGAGCCATCATTTTGGTTGTTGGAATGATCGCAACCAACGAGTTATTTACTAGTTGTGGAACTGGTGTAAGATAAAAGAGGTCGAATTCCTCTTTATGGGCTAGTGGAATTTCCAATGTGCAAATAATGTGTTGGTTTGAAATGGCTGTATTAGCTGTCACTAAACCATACAGATGAATGATATCCGTGACTGGTAGTATCAAATCCGATGGCAGATTTGCCTTTATATTGTCCACTTCCAAAGAAAATTGTTGCGGTGTTAGTAGAGAGGGACTTATTCTGCCATGATATGTATCGGTTAGCAGATCCATTATGGCCTTTAACATTGTTTGCACATTGTCTGAGATGATGATCAACTGAATGCTAAGCGAGAAAATAAGTTGAGATTGCTGGGTTTCATTGACAGTAAAGTTCTCGAGTCTTTTTAGCCTAAAGTTTAATTTATCGAGGCTATTCTGAGTATGAGCCTCCGTTTGTTTCATAATATTAAGGGTGGAGTCGAGGAATGATGTTTGATTCCGTAGAAGGTGTGCCAAGTGATCCTCGTTATTCTTTATGCTGTTGATGGTGTCTGTCATTTTTTCGGCATACTGTGAATCGAGAACTCCAAATAATGAATTTGCTACATTTCCAACGAAATCAATTGCCCCTCGTTTCTTTCTTCTTAAGAGGCTTTCGAGACTGGTAGCCACTTTAAGTTTAACGTTGTTAAAATGCGCAACGAGCGCGATACATTGATGATTGAGATCTGAACTGTTGCAACATTTCATCAACGTATTAGTTCCGTTTGCTAGAAGTTGTACTTCCTTGAGAAATGGTGATAGTTCAAAGTAGATAAAAAGCTTCCATTCTGAGATAATTGGTTTAACTTGACCAATCTGTTCAAAGTGTAACCCAGGAGAGCTAGTGATCTTTGTGTAGGTACCTAGCTGGCATACCACTAACGGAAGGAATAAGGCAAGAAGCATTAGTAGGCTGGTTGGAGATAATGTGCAGCGTTTTGGGGGTGGTGAGCCTTTGTATTTGTCAGTAGGTAGTTCGTTTCTCTTGAGTTCCGAGCTATTTCCTTTAGTTTTGTTCGGAGATTTGTAGTTTTCCTTGGGAAGGGAACTGCTTTTTACACCTTCACTGCCCAAAGACGTTGAGGGTGTGTTCTGAAGATCAGGCAGACTTTCATTGCCAGTAGTGGTGTAGGATGTATCGAGAGGAAGTGGAGCAAGTAAGTGAATTGCCCGTTTAATGATACCTGTAGATGTTTTTACTGTTGCCGTCCTCACGATACCGTCGGCCCGGGGAATGTTTCGATCACCCTTCCGATTGGCCACGTCATGACAGGAGTGTTGTCTTTCACTATAACTATAGTACCCACTGGCAGATTTTGAGACTTTGATTGCCATTTGTTACGCTGCTGGAGTTCAGTGAGGTACTCGTGGGACCATCGTTGCCAGAAATGATGTTTTATTTTTGATACTAATTCCCATCGTTTAACGAGTGATGGCGACACCGACTGAGCAGTTGCATCGACTTGTGCCGTGAGAGGTTCCCTAATCAGGAAATGACCAGGAGTCAAGGCAGCTGCATCATTAGGATCATTTGATAATGCTGTTATAGGTCTGGAATTCAGTATTGCCTCTACCTCTATGACTACAGTTTCCATTTCTTCATAAGTTAGGGATGCGTTTGTCATTTCTTTGAGTAATAGCTTTTTGGCTGACTTGACTGCGGCCTCCCACAATCCCCCAAAATGAGGTGCTCGGGGGGGGAATGAAATGAAAAGAAATGTTTTTATTTGCACATTCTCGCTGAATGGCTTCTTGAGCTGTGGGGGTAAAAAGGGCTGATGATAATTCCGCTAGTTGATTTCGTGCTCCGACAAAGTTTGTTGCATTGTCGCAGTAAAGTTGTTGGCAGTGACCTCTGCGACTGGTAAATCGTTTTAGTGCTCCCAGGAACGCTTCTGTTGTTAGGTTTGTAACTAATTCGAGATGCACTGCTTTTGTGGCGAAGCAACAGAATACTGAGGTCGTTTTCCTCGAGTTTTAAAGTGAACCCAAATTGGACCACAATAGTCAACCCCGGCATTTATAAATGGTCTTGCTGGTGTAACCCTCGTTGCAGGCAAATTTCCTATGATCTGCTGGAGAAGTTTTGGTTTTGATTTTGCGCAACTTACGCACTTATGGATGGTTTCTCGTGCTAAGTATTTTCCCTTGATGGGCCAAAATCGTTGTCGGACATTTGCAAGGAGAGCCTGAGCTCCACAATGCTTATTTTCTTTGTGTATTGACTCAAATATTAGTTTGCTGATTATGTCATTATAAGGGAGGAGCATTGGATGTCTTGTATCGAATGGCAAAGTAGACTCTTCTAGTCTGCCTCCGACTCTTAAAATGCAAATTTTCATCTAAAAATGGTGATAAACTTTTGATCGGACTTGACACCCTTAGTTCTTTTCGTTTTTGCAACTGCTTGATGTCTTCTGAGAATGCAAATTTTTGAGTTTCTCTAATAATTATAAGAAGTGAATCGTGGACCTCGAAAGGTGTCAGAGCTCTTTGAGTTTGTCGATCTGCCTTGGGGAGCCTAGCATTTTTTATGAATCTGAAGATGTATCCTATAATACGTTGCAGGGTTTTAAAAGAATTTCTATGGTTGATAGAATGCAAAAAATTTTCAGTCGTTACCGAAACCAGCATGTTATAGGAAATTTTCTTCTGTTCAGATAAAGGTGTGTCAGGAGTTGGAGAGAACATCGGAGGCCAATGTTTCTCATCACCATGAAGAAAGAATGGCCCATACAACCACTGGGGTGTATGCTGCATTTGCTGTGGATCCAATCCTCTAGATATTATGTCTGCTGGGTTGTCCTGGGAACTCACATGACGCCATTGATCAGGTGTCGAGCTTTCTTGAATTGAAGCTATTCGATTTGCTACGAATGTATGCAACGAAGATGATCGTGAATTTATCCATGCTAATACTATTTTTGAATCAGACCAGTAGAATGTTGGCGTTGTATTCATATCCAGATCGTGCTTAACTTTTGCAGCCAAGTTGGCACCCAACTGGGCAGCACATAATTCCAGCCTGGGCAGTGTTTGTTGCTTGAGAGGGGCTATACGGGACTTCGCACAAAGCAAGTATACAATAACTGTTTTATTTGGCAAGAATGTCCTGATATATACTGCGGCACCATACGCCTTTTCTGAGGCATCTGTTAAAACATGTAGTTGCGTATTGCTTGGAATCGATCCTTTATATATATGTCGATGAGCTTGAAAGGTTTTGAGTTCACTCAGATTACTTCTAAAGCTTCGCCAGCGTGATTCAAATTCTGAAGGCACTGCCTCATCCCATGAAAGATTCAAATTCCATAATTCCTGGATGGATATTTTTGCCTTGACGACCACTGGAGACAGTAGTCCGAGTGGGTCAAATATACGCGCTAAATCTGATGTGACTGTCCTTTTCGTCACAGCCTTGATTGGTTGTATGTTGACCTTAATTTTCAGCAGATCATCCTTGGGTAGCCATACTAATCCCAACGTTTTTATATAGTCGGTTTCGTCTGTAGAAAAATCAATACTAACTTCTTGATCATCATTGGGGATATTGCGTGGCAATTGGGTATGATTTGCACACCATTTTCTTAAATGAAATCCGTACTTTGACATGACGTGTTGTAGTTGACGCTGAGTTTCTAGTGCTATGTTCAAGCTATCGGCTCCCCCCAAACCATCGTCCACATAAAAGTTCTTTTCCAAGAAATTGGCTGCTAACGGAAACTGCACGTTGTTATCATGGCTTATTTCCTTTAGACATTTGATTGCCAAGTATGGTGCAGGTCTGGTTCCATATGTCACTGTATTCAACTTGAAGTAACTGATGGGTTCAGAAACATTACTTCTCCATAGAATTATCTGGTACTGTTGGTCTTTTGGATGGACCAATATTTGTCGGTACATTTTTTCTATGTCTGTTGTGAACACGAAACGTGGAATCCGAAATCGCAGAAGCACCGTAAACAGCTCATTTTGTAGTGGTGGCCCGATGTGTAAAATGTCATTCAAAGATTTTCCTGACGAGGTTTTTGCTGACGCATCAAATACCACCCGAAGTTTAGTGGTGCTACTATCAGGTCGTAAAATGCAGTAGTGAGGAATAAAGTATTTAGACCCTTCCACTTCATCTATGTTGATTTTCGACATATGTCCCATTGTTTCGTAATCCTTCATAAACTGCATATATTGAGTTTTTAGGGAAGCATCTTTTGATAATCGACGTTCCAAGCTGAGGAAGCGGTTAAAGGCAATATTATGTGAGGCGCCTAAAGAAGATGTTTCAGTACAGAATGGAAGTCGTACTACGAACCGTCCTTCTTTGTTACGAATAGTGTGTTGATTGAAATGTGCCTCACATTGGGTGTCATAGGGAGATAGTTGATGCCCAGTGCTCTCGATCTCTTCCAGTTTCCAAAATCGTTCAATAGCCGTATTCATTTTATCCTCTTCAGCTAAAGTACCACATATTGCTGATGAGAGTTGTTCTCCAGATACCTTTCCAGATACTATCCAGCCAAAGGTGGTATTTTGTAATATTGGGAGGTCATCACCGAGTTTAATTTGTCCTATGGCAAGGATTTGATGGTAATATTCTGCGCCTAACAAAATGTCAATTTTTTCTGGTCGGTTAAAAGTTGGGTCCGCCAGTGTGACATTGTTGGGAATAGCCCACTTATCGATGGTAAGTTGTTGAGCAGGTTGAGGAGAAATGATTTGTGGCAACACAAATGCCTCAAGACGTGTTGAAAAGGTGTTGACTCTTGATTGAAATGATATGTTGACACGGTGTTGAACCTTGGTGTGGTTTTTCCCAATTCCATTGATTGAAATTGCGGTGGTTCTTGCTGGGAGCCCTAGAGTTGTGACTAATCTCTCTGTAATGAGGTTGACTTGTGAGCCCGAGTCGAGAATTGCCTTACATTCAGTTTCTAGTCCATTTGCCTTGACCTTTACCAACGCTGTTCCTAGTAGGACATATGGTCTTCTGCCGATGGAACTTGTCGTCATGCTTTCAGCTTCGTCCTGTGGTGTGCTAATGAGAGATGTCACGTTTGTTGTGGAGGGGTTGTTAAGTGTAGCTGCCTTTCTGTCTGAGTCAATTTCTTTCTTAGGAGTAATTTTTCTTGATGACGAATAACCTTGTGGGGTTGGTTCCAGATGTACCAAGGTATGGTGCTTTTTTCCACATTTCTGGCAGCGGCCTGAAATTGTACATTGTTTGGTACTATGGGTACTACTAAAGCAATTGACACATAATTTGTGTTTCTGTATCATGTTTAGTATGTTTGTTGAGCTTATATCGATGAATTTCTTACATCGATACAATGGGTGAGAATCTCGCTTGCAAACTATGCACAACCGGTTTTCGTGTCGAGGTTGTGCTGTAAGCGTGCATATTTTGTTAGTGGAAACCGAAGGTTTTTCCTTGTGTCCCATTGCTTCCAGGGTGTGAAAATAGTTCTCAAGGAATGTCAGAAATTGGTTGATTGTTTGTAGTTCCTTTGGGTGAGAAATTGATTGCTCATATTGAGCATGCACTGTTTTATCTAACTTTTTGACCAGGATGTGGATAAAGATTGGATCCCACGATAATATATGAAGCCCCATGTTGGAGAGAGCTGCCAAACATTCCTTTGTTGTATCGTGCAATCGCTTAATAGCACCTAATGTGGATGCCCCAGATGGTTGGTCAAGTAGTCTCTGAACTGCTGTTGCTACCATTACCCTTTTATTGTTGTATCGATCTTGCAGCAATTGCCACGCCACCTAATAATTGTCTGCAGTAACCGCAAGATGATTAATGAGGTTCGCTGCTTCACCAATGACGTTGGTTTTTAAATACCACATTTTATGAGCATCAGACATCTGTTGCTCATATACAATTCTTGTGAATAAATCGGAGAATGATGTCCATTTCATGTAGTCATCTTCAAATTTTGTAATGGTGATCGTAGGTAAAGGTAAGGTTGATGGTCTGGCCGTAGTTTCTGTGGTTGAGTGGTGGAGGCTTCTATTGGCCGTGGTGAGCTGTATGATTGCTGATTGTGCAGCTTGTTCGAGGCGAACATATCTGCTTGTATCGTAACCAGCAATGTCTGGGTCGGGATATTTGGCCAGTAATTCATCATTAAGCCTTTCTAATTGAAGCCACAGCTGAGAGATAGTGGCCTTTTTTACATCGTAGTAAGATTGATCTTGACCTGGTTGCAACTGAAGGCCATCTAGCTGTCGAGTAAGCGCCGCCATTTTTCCAAGTGACCGGCTGATTAATCCATCGTGTCCTCCAGTTGCGCCGGCTTGCGATTGACCTGTGTTTGCCGATTTGGGATTGGGATCAATGTTGGTTGCACTATGTTCTCCCGTTTCCTTTAGTTGGCGGAGCAGTTTTGTTGAGGTTGTTTCCATGGTGGATTAGTTGTTGTGGAAAGCAGGGAAGTGATGGCACTATTAGTTAATTCGAGGATTGCGTGTCCTGTCACGGTCGCCAAAAATGTTAATACCAGACTCGTTTGCCTGGCTTAACTGAGATGTAAGTGGTGGGGCTTATCCAAGTGGTACACAAGATTTTGATGTTTTTTACCCAAGTGATACACAAGGATAACTTAAGTTGTGGAGGAATCAATTAGTTATTCAGGTAGTACACCAGGATAATCTAACTGACTCAAAGAAGTGAAGTGTATGACGATTTAAGTAGCAATCATAAACTTTATTCAATAATTTTAATATTTATGCAAAATGTAAAAAATAACTTAAAACTAATACAATAACAAAAAGTAGAATTAATAAAAAAAAAAATAAGAGTACAAGCATAATTTAAAACGGCCAGAAACTGTTCATTATTATCTTGCCAAATTCATTCCCATCGTAAGCTAAGCAAAACAGATATTCAATTGCACTACTGTCTGGCTGGTAATTTGAAACACACGTGGAAAATAAAATGTTTTATTTATTTCGTCAATTATGCTGACATGATGGTTCTCATACCTGGCTTGACAAATGTGTGAGAAATAAATTAATTTTATTTTAATTAAATTGTGGGAAAGAATTTAAGTGTACTTGAGACTTGGCAAAAATATGAATAAAAAAAGTTAAACAAAAACGAAGTAAGCGGTTTGCTTAAATTTTAATTCAAATAGAGATTCTTTTTATTTTGATACCAAATAAAAAGAATCAAAAGAATTAACACTGCGTATTTTCTTCCTTTGAAGGGGGAAGGATGTTGTGAATCACCATTAATCTTACTATTTTTAAGCAAAGATATTAACACCGGCCGCAGTGCAGGAAACTCCAATCGAGAGAAAAAAGGCTGAACATATTATCGTTGGAATCACTCCACTACATTTTACCAATACAAAGGCAATCCAAAGTATCAGAAAGGAAACGTGGGTTACAAACACCGCTATGGCTATTACCTTTCTATCCACAATCAGTATAGCACTCCTGGTTATTAAAAAGACAAAGAAAAAGCTTTCAAACACATTAGTGCTGAATCCTACAATAACCCCTATCCAGCCAAACTTGTCGTCATGCTTTCAGCTTCGTCCTGTGGTGTGCTAACGAGAGATGTCACGTTTGTTGTGGAGGGGTTGTTAAGTGTAGCTGCCTTTCTGTCTGAGTCAATTTCTTTCCTAGGAGTAATTTTTCTTGATGACGAATAACCTTGTGGGGTTGGTTCCAGATGTACCAAGGTATGGTGCTTTTTTCCACATTTCTGGCAGCGGCCTAAAATTGTACATTGTTTGGTACTATGGGTACTACTAAAGCAATTGACACATAATTTGTGTTTCTGTATCATGTTTAGTATGTTTGTTGAGCTTATATCGATGAATTTCTTACATCGATACAATGGGTGAGAATCTCGCTTGCAAACTATGCACAACCGGTTTTCGTGTCGAGGTTGTGCTGTAAGCGCGCATATTTTGTTAGTGGAAAACGAAGGTTTTTCCTTGTGTTCCATTGCTTCCAGGGTGTGAAAATAGTTCTCAAGGAATGTCAGAAATTGGTTGATTGTAGTTCCTTTGGGTGAGAAATTGATTGCTCATATTGAGCATGCACTGTTTTATCTAACTTTTTGACCAGGATGTGGATAAGGATTGGATCTATATTACACCAGGATAATCTAACTGACTCAAAGAAGTGAAGTGTATGACGATTTAAGTAGCAGTCATAAACTTTATTCAATAATTTTAATATTTATACAAAATGTAAAAAATAACTTAAAACTAATACAATAACAAAAAGTAGAATTAATAAAAAAAAAATAAGAGTACAAGCATAATTTAAAACGGCCAGAAACTGTTCATTATAATCTTGCCAAATTCATTCCCATCGTAAGCTAAGCAAAACAGATATTCAATTGCACTACTGTCTGGCTGGTAATTTGAAACACACGTGGAAAATAAAATGTTTTATTTATTTCGTCAATTATGCTGACATGATGGTTCTCATACCTGGCTTGACAAATGTGTGAGAAATAAATTAATTTTATTTTAATTAAATTGTGGGAAAGAATTTAAGTGTACTTGAGATTTGCCAAAAATATGAATAAAAAAAGTTAAACAAAAACGAAGTAAGCGGTTTGCTTAAATTTTAATTCAAATAGAGATTCTTTTTATTTTGATACCAAATAAAAAGAATCAAAAGAATTAACACTGCGTATTTTCTTCCTTTGAAGGGGGAAGGATGTTGTGAATCACCATTAATCTTACTATTTTTAAGCAAAGATATTAACACCGGCCGCAGTGCAGGAAACTCCAATCGAGAGAAAAAAGGCTGAACATATTATCGTTGGAATCACTCCACTACATTTTACCAATACAAAGGCAATCCAAAGTATCAGAAAGGAAACGTGGGTTACAAACACCGCTATGGCTATTACCTTTCTATCCACAATCAGTATAGCACTCCTGGTTATTAAAAAGACAAAGAAAAAGCTTTCAAACACATTAGTGCTGAATCCTACAATAACCCCACCAACAGAAAAAGAGGGAAAAGTAACACCCACAATAAGATTGCATGATTTACCCTATTTTTGAGACGCTCGTGGACGACCGCATTTAAGAGTGGAGCGCGTGGAAAGATATGTTTCACACGCGCAACAAAGAATTGGTGTCAAATGCAAAATTATGCTGACCTGTTGTCTGGACTATTTTATATATTATTTTATTTGCAATTTCGTTAACATTGTTGAGCAACAAGAATTAAATGCTGATTTAGCAACAAGTGCATTTTGAAAGGTTTAATTAGTAACATTATTTTTAAGTAGTTAGCATAATTTCAGTATAAATAAGAAAAAATAAGTTTAAGTAAGGGATCAGTAGTTCTGGTGTGATAAGAGAATAAAGAAGCCTGCGATTCCGACGTAAACCCTCCAGCTCATATAAATAAAATAAAGTGTTTTTAATAATTATTCAGCAAATAATTCCTGCGAATCCCACGGGACCCTCCAGGATTATAACAGTATTTGTCACGGTCAATGGCCGGTCACACACGAGACTAATTCATCCATCATAAAAATGTATACGCATACATAGCTTTATGTGTGTTAGAGTTTTTGTATGCGATTAATATTTGCTGTTTTTTAAGTTGTGTGTGAAAAGCCAATGACAATTGGAGTAGGCAGAGTTGCAAATAAAGACTAGCTGAGGCGAGCTCAATCAAAATACAACGTTGTGAAGTGTGACGTTCAGTGGGATGCCAGATGATGATATAGGTGAAAAAATCGCTGAGTTACTGAGGGACACTACTTTAACGTTCAACTATGTAAGTGAAGTGGGTCGTACAAGGATTAAAATCAGACATGACGAAAAGGAAAAATGGAGGACTTCCGGCCTCTTCTTTTACGGCCGCTGGGACAGGTCAGACCTAAGAAAAAGCAATTGGAGGAAATCGACGAGAAAACAGAGGAAAAAGGTGAGAGAATCACGTGGAGGTACTGGCGCAAGTCTTCCCAAACTAAAAGGCGGGGAGCGTTAAAGTAGGTAAAAACCGCTTAGAAGGAAAAAGGGCCTGCCAAGAGCGTCATAGTGCTTACCCAATCATTAGCCAACGCAGCCTGCCAAGAGCGTCATCATACTTACCAGCCATAACACCAACGCGCAGCCTGCCAAGATCGTCATCGTACTTACCAAATACTTTGTCAACACGCAGCCTGTCAAGAACGTCGTCATACTTACCACATACTTTGTCAACACGCAGCCTGCCAAGAGCGTCATCATACTTACCAGCCATAACGCCAACGCACAGCCTGCCAAGAGCGTCATCGTACTTACCAAATCATTAGCCGATGCGCAGCCTGTCAAGAGCGTCGTCATACTTACCAAATACTTTGTCAACACACAGCCAGCCAAGAGCGTCATCGTACTTACCAAATACTTTGTCAACACGCAGCATGCCAAGAGCGTCATCGTACTTACCAAATACTGTGTCAACACGCAGACTGTCAAGAGCGTCGTCATACTTACCAAATACTTTGTCAACACACAGCCTGCCAAGAGCGTCATCGTACTTACCAAATCATTAGCCGACACACAGCCTGCCAAGAGCGTCATCGTACTTACCAAATCATTAGCCGATGCGCAGCCTGTCAAGAGCGTCGTCATACTTACCAAATACTTTCTCAACACGCAGCCCGCCAAGAGCGTCATCATACTTACCAAATACTTTGTCAACACACAGCCAGCCAAGAGCGTCATCGTACTTACCAGCAATAACGCCAACGCACAGCCTGCCAAGAGCGTCATCGTACTTACCAAATCATTAGCCGACGCAGCCTGCCAAGAGCGTCATCATACTTACCCAATCATTAGCCAACGCAGCCTGCCAAGAGCGTCATCATACTTACTAGCCATAACACAAACGCACAGCCGGCCAAGAGCGTCATCATACTTACCAGCCATAACAGCAACGCACAGCCGGCCAAGAGCGTCATCATACTTACCAGCCATAACACCAACGCACAGCCTGCCTAGAGCGTCATCATACTTACCAAATAATTTGTCAGCGCAGCCTGTCAAGAGCGTCATCATACTTACCAGCCATAACGCCAACGCGCAGCCTTCAAGAGCGTCATCATACTTACCAAATACTTTGTCAACACGCAGCCTGCCAAGAACGTCATCGTACTTACCAAATCATTAGTCGACGCGCAGCCTGTCAAGAGCGTCATCATACTTACCAGCCATAACACCAACGCACAGCCTGCCAAAAGCGTCATCATACTTACCAGCCATAACACCAACGCACAGCCTGCCAAGAGCGTCATCATACTTACCAAATAATTTGTCAGCGCAGCCTGTCAAGAGCGTCATCATACTTACCAGCCATAACGCCAACACGCAGCCTGCCAAGAGCGTCATCATACTTACCAGCCATAACGCCAACGCACAGCCTGCCAAGAGCGGCATCGTACTTACCAAATCATTAGTCGACGCGCAGCCTGTCAAGAGCATCATCATACTTACCAGCCATAACACCAAAGCACAGCCTTCCAAGAGCGTCATCATACTTACCAGCCATAACACCAACGTATAGCCTACCAAGAGCGTCATCATACTTACCAGCCATAACACCAACGCATAGCCTGCCTAGAGCGTCATCGTACTTACCAAATCATCAGCCGACGCGCAGACTGTCAAGAGCGTCATCATACTTACCAGCCCTAACACCAACGCACAACCTGCCAAGAGCGTCATCATACTTACCAAATACTTCGTCAACGTATAGCCTACCAAGAGCGTCATCATACTTACCAGCCATAACACCAACGCATAGCCTGCCTAGAGCGTCATCGTACTTACCAAATCATCAGCCGACGTGCAGCCTGTCAAAAGCGTCATCATACTTACCAAATACTTCGTCAACGTATAGCCTACCAAAAGCATCATTATACTTACCTGCATCGTTGGAAACGCCTAGAAGATAAAAACAAAAGAGTGAGTGAGCCATCATCCAAAATAGCCCGCCTTGATTCCTAGCTTATTTGCGGTACTGTTCGGTGAGTTGTCCTGATTTTTGTTATTAATAGAGTAAATAGATTTTCCAAATTTCTCATTAAGAAAGTGGATTATACAAAAAAAAACAAAAAAAAAATTTAAAAGAAAAAGAATAGAAAACCATATTTAGTTTAAGGCAGCCAACCATCCTTGACGTTCTATCGATCGTCCAGAGAGGTTATCGTCTAGGGCAGTTGAGATTTCAACCCAAGGGACGTTAGTATGTATATAATCTATACAACATTGTAATTATTGGAAACTTAAAAGTATAAAATTGTGAATTTAGAAATGTAAGTTATTCGTCTGCAGAACTAGGATAAGAGACTTATAGAAAATATATAAATTGAAATAATCAATGGATTACTAAAGAAAATGTCTCAGTAAAATAGTTTAGTGTGGTGAGTATTGGGTGAGTAGATCAATGGGATAAGAGGGAGGGAATTATAGCGTGACACACCATCGCTAGGTCTAGTCCGAGTTATCACATTCAGGCCCCGAATAACTTTTCAGATTACACTCGTACACCAGGTGTCCTCCAATAGCCCACATTGTACTGCATCGTACTCACGCCCATGCCCGACGAGCCCAGCCCAGCATAATTCAAAGTTGCCAGTGTAGCAGAGGGGATGCGTGGCTACAACTTGTTTAGTTGGAATAGAACATAAATTTTTGGCGCCCAACGTGGGGCCCGAATGAAAAGACGAAGAATACGACAATGTTTTTTTTATTGGTTTTGGTATAGAAGGTACAGTTAAGGAGAAGTAAAGACTATGGAATGTTTCTGACAAAGGCTTTTAGTAGTATTAGAAGTAAACGGATGGTCAGTTAGACACGGTGCCAGGCTGAAAGTCTGATCGTTTGCAACTGACTAAGAATTCGAAATCTTTAGTTACTGATTAGAGGATAAGGTAGGCTTATCGGTACACAATTTGTACACGGTAATTGCACCGGATCTCTTAAGTTAGATCTAGTAGTTTTATCTGTATGTCCGGAGACCTGCTGAAAGTTGAAGCAGCCCCGTTTGCGATAGGTAAACCTATATTAAATACAACTTAGTAAATAGTCGGCTCGACTCTGGAAGTGAGACCTTACTTTTGATACCAATTTTTTTATTTTTATTCCTCACCCAATACTCATCCAGACTGATTAAGAAGATTGCTCAACATTATTTTTGTGATTTAATATTTTGTACAAATTTATAAGAAATTTAGAAACTTTTGAGAAGAAATCTTTTGAAGTATAAAGCTGTTTTTTTAGAATTGTTAATGTTAGCACAGATTAATGAGAAATTCCCAAACTTACAAAAAAAAATATTATAAAGTATATTGTTTGAAATTGTTATTTTGATAAATTTACGAGAAATTTGGAAACTTCTGAGAAGAAATCTTTTGATAAGTGGCGATGAACAGACCTTTATTTGGGTACTTATGTCTATGATTTAAATAATATTACCAGCCACATTACTTACTCAGAATTTTTTTTTTGGATATACAAAAAAAAATAAATTAATATTCAATATATTTCCCTTGCGGGTATTTGGCACCTTTTGTGTTAATTTGTCCGCCTCGATCAGTACAATTTTTGTATAACTTTCTGGTCGGAGCTTAATATTTAATTATAAACAATACCAGGTAATTTTGACTCCAAGTTAACGAAATCAAACGAAGTTTACTTGGAGTGCCCACCACACGCACGCATTGGTTCGAGATTAGAACGACTTAGGCATATACACCACGCTAGAGACACCCAACAAAAAATCAGGCATTAATCATTATGGTAGGTACACGATCAGGAAGCAGAGCCGATGAAGCGGTGGCTGCGAGTGCAATACCAGGTACGACGATTGCAACGACCACCTCTACAACAACTAGTACGTCAACGTCAGAAAGCACAGGAGCGGTACCAAGATATTCTAACATGGAAGAGCGGCCAAGCGTACCAAGAGCTCAAGACGAACTGAATTCTAGGAAGCGAACAATTACTCAGTGGCCACCCCACCATACAGTAGCCTCAGTGCGAGGGGCATCCGAGAAGCTTTCATGAATGCTAACGTAACACTAAGACCTAGCACACGCCCTGAGCAACCAGGACAGCAAAAAGGGACCACGGCCATAACTACAGAGGATCTCAAAAATCTCGAGGACCGTTTGTTTAACATGATGCCCAGGATAATCCAGCAATGCGTGAATGAACAAAGTCAGCAAAATCAACAACGCCGTAACGCACCTCAGTCGCAGGTCAGTTTCGAGCTTCCTGATGTCTCACGTCCCCCCCTTTACGGCCCACGGAAGCAGCACCACAGCCCCAAGCACCACAATGGCCGAATGCTTGGAACAACGATGATAATAGCGGCTTCAATTGTGGCCGAAGACTTAACACTATTTCACATCCGCCGGTAACTAGCAGACACTGACTATCCAGAAGCAACATATCGACCGAGTAGCCCCTACTTGAATGCAGCAGCAGAGCAAATCACCCAACAGCCTCACCATACAGGTGTACGCATCGATAAATGGGGAGTAGCGTTTGATGGTACTAACAAGACAACCAGTATAGAGGATTTTTTGTTTCGTGTAGAAACGCTGCAGGCCGATTACGGTTGTGAATGGAAGGATGTCATACGATCCTTCCACCATCTTCTTAGAGGACCAGCTCGAGAATGGTTTTGGAACAACAGGCGCTTTAATAATATAACCCGATGGAGAGATTTGAAAACAGCAATGATAGGACAATTTCATCGCTATGATAGCGACTTTGATATCCAAAGAAAGATTCTAGACAGGCGGCAACAAAATACTGAAACTTTTGATGAGTTTTATAGTTCAGTACTAAGACTAAGGAATCAATTACGCAACCCAATAGGCGAAAAATAGGAATCATGCGGGGGAACCTGAAGGCAGCCATGGCTCAACTCATGTTTTCAGTAACCGTAAGCAGTCTAGCGCAATTTGTAAGGGAGTGTCGGAGGGCTGAGAATCTCCTCAGTAGCCAACGTCAGTTCAGTGGCAGAGTTCCACCCAGGGCGATCCACGAAGTAGAGTTCACGACGGAATTAACATCAGAAACACCTGAAATAGATGCAGTAACGACATCAAAAAATTTGGTTTGTTGGAACTGTCACGTCGAAGGGCATACTTTCTTCGACTGCCTGGAAGAGAAAAGGAGACTGCTTTGTTTCAAGTGTGCAGAGAAGATACAGTAACTACGCGTTGCCCGACATGTCAGGGAAACCGGTACTTGAACGCGCCTCGTTCAGGGATGGAGGCTCGTTCATCTATGCAACATCCCCAAACCCACCAATAAGTTTTGAAACCCTACACCAAGAAGAAAGAAATCCAGAAAAGACTTTGGAAAACAATAGTACTTCAGAGCCTGAAATTCGACTAGCTAGAAGGAATAATCAAAAGGAGCAAAAAAATTGAGTACCAAGAACCTCAGAGCGTAGCAAAGCAGTTAAGTATTAGAGAACAGGAGTATGCGGCCGCCAGAGAAAGAATACTAGGAACTTCGAAGCGAATTAAAAAAGCCAGAGAAAGGTGGAAAGATAGACGACAGCTTAGATTAGAAATCTCAGAGTCTAGCATCTACGAAGGGCCGGATACACGCATTTATTCCAAAATAAACATAAAAGGCCATCAGATAGAAGGATTACTGGACAGCGGTGCAACCGTTACATGCCTAGGCAAGGATTGTATAGAACTAGTCGAGAAGGCACAACTAATCATCTACCCAGTACTGGCGAAAATAAAGACCGCGGATGGAAGGTTGAACGCTATTATCGGGAGAGTAAGAGCCGATATCACTTTTAATAAAATCACAAAACCCGTAGACTTCTTTTTGGTACCCACCCTTAAGCATCCATTATTCTTGGGAGTGGACTTCATGAGGGATTTTAATTTGCTAAGGTTTGAAATAAACGCGCTCGCTACCCAAGGAATTAATAACGAAGATAAACTTGAAAAATCGTGCCCGAGGTTTCACAATCTGAACAGTCAACAACAGCGGCGCCTAGAGGAAGTGGTTGAGAAGTTTCCGTGTTTCACACTCAGAGGCTTGGGAAAGACACATCTGGAAACACACCGAATAGATACAGGAGAAGCGGTACCAGTTAAAGAGAAACACTACCCCGTGTCGCCAGCGGTGCAGAGGCTGATGTATCAGGAATTGGATAGGATGTTGGCCTTGGGAGTCATTGAGCCCAGCGAAAGTCCGTGGAACAACAGAATAACTTTCGTACAAAAAGGTGAAAAGGTGCGAATCTGCTTGGACGCTCGCAGGCTGAATGAACTTACCGTAAAGGACGCCTACCCTCTTCCTCATATTGATGGGCTCCTGAGCCGTCTAGGCGACACGCACTACATTTCCAGTATTGATTTGAAGGACGCATTTTGGCAGATACCCCTAGCGGAGACGAGCAGAGAAAAGTCAGCCTTTACCGTGCCTGGAAGACCCTTGTATCATTTTACGGTTATGCCCTTTGGACTGTGTAACGCAGCCCAAAGGCTATGCCGTTTAATGGACAAGGTGATTCCAGCACGATTGCGGGAGAGGGTGTTCGTGTATCTGGACGACCTGCTGGTGGTGTCGCCAGAATTCGGAGAACATTTAGATATTCTGGCGGAGGTGGCGCGTTGTCTTGACAGGGCCAACCTGACTATTAATGTTAGCAAGTCAATGTTCGGATGCAGAGATCTCAAGTACCTCGGCTACATAGTGGGCGAAGGGAAGCTGCGACCAGACCCCGAAAGAATAAGGGCCATTTTAGGCCTAGAATATCCCACCACGCCGAAACAGGTTCACAGTTTTATGGGGACGACAGGATGGTATAGGCGTTTTATACCCGATTACGCCACAATCACCGCGCCCATTACAGAGACGTTGAAGAAAGGAAAAAAATTTGAGTTCACCGACGTTGCTAAGTCCGCCTTCGATCAACTAAAAGTCAAGCTGACACAAAGTCCAGTGCTAGTACATCCAGACTTCAATCGAATTTTTAACATACAGTGTGACGCTTCGAAAGTTGGCATGGGGGCAGTGTTATTCCAGGAAGATGAGGAAGGTGAACACCCGATCGCATATTTTTCCAAGAAGTTTTCTACTGCGCAAAAGAACTACTCAGTTACGGAAAAAGAGTGTCTGGCGGTAGTTTCAGCGGTGAAACGTTTCCGTCCATACATAGAATTGATGCAGTTTATCGTTATAACTGACCATGCGAGTTTGAAATGGCTAATGTCACAGCGCGACCTCAGCGGAAGGCTGGCTAGATGGAGTTTACAATTGCAAGCATTTTCTTTCACTATCAAGCACCGAAAGGGTTCACAAAATGTGGTACTTGATACTCTGTCCAGATATGCGATGGACGAATTAGAAAAGTGGGTGAGCATTGATCTCTTAGCACCCGAATTCGGTGAGGAGGAGTATACAAAGTTAGTGGAGGTCATTGAGCAAAATAAAGCCATCCTGCCAGACCTTAAAGTGACGGAAGGAAGAGTGTATAAAAGAAGACACACCAGCAATGAAAACTTACCGAGAGAGGAACACGCCTGGAAACTATGGGTCCCAGCGACGAGTCTCACGAATAGTATAATGGCCAAAGCACATGGATCGCCAACAAACGCGCATGGAGGAGTCGGAAAAACTATTAGAAGAGTCCGAGAACTATATTACTAGCCACACATGAATGCTCAAATCAACCAATATATTAACCAATGCGATACGTGCAAAGAATGTAAACCGGCCAACAGGATACTCAGACCACCTATGGGAAAAGAGCCAGGAGCTAGTAGACCGTTCCAGCGAGTATACATAGATTTTTTGGGGCCCTATGCCAAGTCCAAGAAGGGCAATCACTATATCTTCATTGTACTCGACTACTTTTCAAAATTTGTCCTGCTTAAAGCAATGCCTAAGGCTAACACTCGTAATGTGTGCAACTTTTTACTCTCCGAAGTATTTTACAAATTCGGGTGCCCAGAGACTATAGTGTCAGACAACGGTCAGCAATTCGTCAGCAAACAATTTCAAGAGCTACTAGAAGACTTCGGAATAAAACATATGCGCACCGCCTATTACGCACCACAAGTAAACGCGTCTGAACGCGTGAACCAGTCGACCTTAGCGGCGATTAGATCGTATTTGGAAGAGAACCAAAGTGAGTGGGATCTTCACCTCTGCGAAATCGAATGCGCACTGCGCTCTTCGGTGCACTCGGCGACGGGAGTAATGCCATATTTCGTGCTTTTTGGCACCAACATGGTGACGCACACCTCAGCTTATAAACTTGTACGGGAATTAAACCTATTGGAAGATTCCGAAAATAGAATAGGAAATCGTAACGAATTTTTAGAACTTGTGAGAGAAAATGTTAGAAAGAACTTGCACGACAACTATGAAAGAAATTCCAAGCGGTATAACAAGCGCAGCAGAGAGACGAAGTTCAAGGTAGGGCAGGAAGTTTTCCGCCCCAACTTTCAACTATCCAACTTTGCGAAGCAGCTGTCGGCGAAACTATGCAAAAGGTATGTGAAATGCCGCATTCTCAGGACCATTGGCAGCAACCTTTATGCATTAGAAACCCTCCAGGGTAAGCCAATAGGAGTTTTCCATGCCAAAGATATAAAAGCATAAAGCCAATAGACTAATGACAAGGTTTTATCATATTAGCAGCTTGGACTGCTAATATGATAAATACACTCACGGAAGAAAGGGGGTGTGTACCATTTGGAAGCAAAACCATCAGCAGATTTTGACAAGGTATTTGTCACGGTCAATGGCCGGTCACACACGAGACTAATTCATCCGTCATAAAAATTTATACGCATACATAGCTTTATGTGTGTTAGTGTTTTTGTATGCGATTAATATTTGCTGTTTTTTAAGTTATGTGTGAAAAGCCAATGACAATTTGAGTAGGCAGAGTTGCAAATAAAGACTAGCTGGGGCGAGCTCAATCAAAATACAACGTTGTGAAGTGTGACGTTCAGTGGGATGCCAGATGATGATATCGGTGAAAAATCGCTGAGTTACTGAGGGACACTACTTTAACGTTCAACTATGTAAGTGAAGTGGGTCGTACAAGGATTGAAATCAGACATGACGAAAAGGAAAAATGGAGGACTTCCGGCCTCTTCTCTTACGGCCGCTGGGACAGGTAAGACCTAAGAAAAAGCAATCGGAGGAAATCGACGAGAAAACAGAGGAAAAAGGTGAGATAATCACGTGGAGGTACTGGCGCAAGTCTTCCCAAACTAAAAGACGGGGAGCATTAAAGTGGGTAAAAACCGCTTAGAAGGAAAAAGGGCCTGCCAAGAGCGTCATAGTACTTACCCAATCATTAGCCAACGCAGCCTGCAAAGAGCGTCATCATACTTACCAGCCATAACACCAACGCGCAGCCTGCCAAGATCGTTATCGTACTTACCAAATACTTTGTCAACACGCAGCATGTCAAGAGCGTCGTCATACTTACCAAATACTTTGTCAACACGCAGCCTGCCAAGAGCGTCATCATACTTACCAGCCATAACGCCAACGCACAGCCTGCCAAGAGCGTCATCGTACTTACCAAATCATTATCCGATGCGCAGCCTGTCAAGAGCGTCGTCATACTTACCAAATACTTTGTCAACACACAGCCAGCCAAGAGCGTCATCGTACTTACCAAGTACTTTGTCAACACGCAGCCTGCCAAGAGCGTCATCGTACTTACCAAATACTGTGTCAACACGCAGACTGTCAAGAGCGTCGTCATACTTACCAAATACTTTGTCAACACACAGCCTGCCAAGAGCGTCATCGTACTTACCAAATCATTAGCCGACACACAGCCTGCCAAGAGCGTCATCGTACTTACCAAATCATTAGCCGATGCGCAGCCTGTCAAGAGCGTCGTCATACTTACCAAATACTTTATCATACTTACCAAATAATTTGTCAGCGCAGCTTGCGAAGAGCGTCATCATACTTACCAGCCATAACGCCAACCCACAGCCTGCCAAGAGCGTCATCGTACTTACCAAATCATTAGTCGACGCGCAGCCTGTCAAGAGCGTCATCATACTTACCAGCCATAACACCAACGCACAGCCTGCCAAGAGCATCATAATACTTACCAAATAATTTGTCAGCGCAGCTTGCGAAGAGCGTCATCATACTTACCAGCCATAACGCCAACGCACAGCCTGCCAAGAGCGTCATCGTACTTACCAAATCATTAGTCGACGCGCAGCCTGTCAAGAGCGTCATCATACTTACCAGCCATAACACCAACGCACAGCCTGCCAAGAGCGTCATCATACTTACCAGCCATAACACCAACGTATAGCCTACCAAGAGCGTCATCATACTTACCAGCCATAACACCAACGCATAGCGTGCCTAGAGCGTCATCGTACTTACCAAATCATCAGCCGACGCGCAGCCTGTCAAGAGCGTCATCATACTTACCAGCCCTAACACCAACGCACAACCTGCCAAGAGCGTCATCATACTTACCAAATACTTCGTCAACGTATAGACTACCAAGAGCGTCATCATACTTACCAGCCATAACACCAACGCATAGCCTGCCTAGAGCGTCATCGTACTTACCAAATCATCAGCCGACGTGCAGCCTGTCAAGAGCGTCATCATACTTACCAAATACTTCGTCAACGTATAGCCTACCAAAAGCGTCATTATACTTACCTGCATCGTTGCAAACGTCTAGAAGATAAAAACAAAAGAAAAGAGTGAGTGAGCCATCATCCAAAATAGCCCGCCTTGATTCCTAGCTTATTTGAGGTACTGTTCGGTGAGTTGTCCTGATTTTTGTCATTAATAGAGTAAATAGATTTTCCAAATTTCTCATTAAGTGGATTATACAAAAAAAAAACAAAAAAAAAATTTAAAAGAAAAAGAATAGAAAACCATATTTAGTTTAAGGCAGCCAACCATCCTTGACGTTCAATCGATCGTCACGAGTGGTTATCGTCTAGGGCAGTTGAGATTTCAACCCAAGGGACGTTAGTATATATATAATCTATACAATATTGTAATTATTGGAAACTTAAAAGTATAAAATTGTGAATTTAGAAATGTAAGTTATTCGTCTGCAGAACTAGGATAAGAGACTTATAGAAAATATATAAATTGAAATAATCAATGGATTACTAAAGAAAATGTCTCAGTAAAATAGTTTAGTGTGGTGAGTATTGGGTGAGTAGATCAATGGGATAAGAGGGAGGGAATTATAGCGTGACACACCATCGCTAGGTCTAGTCCGAGTTATCACATTCAGGCCCCGAATAACTTTTCAGATTACACTCGTACACCAGGTGTCCTCCAATAGCCCACATTGTACTGCAACGTACTCACGCCCATGCCCGACGAGCCCAGCCCAGCATAATTCAAAGTTGCCAGTGTAGCAGAAGGGGTGCGTGGCTACAACTTGTTTAGTTGGAATAGGACAAAGTCCGCAGAGAAAATAAAATAGATTTTAATTTTATACCGTTCCGCACTGCGGTTTTTTACTTCAAAATCGTATGAAAATCCGCACCGCAATAAATTATCGTTACATTGTGTTCAGACTCTAAATGCAAATTTTTACTGGACAAATTTTTGCCAGTAAAATGAAACCATGGCGTTATTCGATGTTTGATGCAAATGGTTTTGCGCAAGTGCAAGTGCAAAATATCGTAGCTTTTCTTTGGATTGTGTGTGTATTTTGTTGTTGGATTTTAAAGAAAAGCTACGATATTTTGCATTTACAATGACGCAAGACAATTTGCATTAACACCGAATACCGCCCATATGTTTTTAAATATAAACAAACAGAAGCAAAGGGAAACAAAAATGTTTGTTTTTTGATGAAATTTTAAAAATAACAAAAAACGAGTGTATTAAGTTATAAACAATATTACGTTTATTTAAGTTTGATGCCAGAAAAGTAATAGGGGATGTTATGTATTCCACGCGAAATTAAAACGTGCGGAATTTTCATAGAATTGTTGGAAATATGTACTATTTATAACAACAATTTCCGAACGATGTAATTTCACGTAGAATGCAGAACATAATCGATTATTTTTAAACGTGAATAAACTTATATATAATAGATTAATAGATTTTTATAGTTAAATTTTTGTTTATACAGATCGTCGGACGCTTACTGATTCCCCGCATGAAACATTTAAATAAATTTAGTTATTAGGTGTGTGTTTTTACTTTTGCAGTAAAATGCAGTAAATGAGTAGTTACTGCGAAAATTTTAAAATTTACTCTCAAAAAGAGTTGTCGCCGAAAAAAGTACGCGAACGGAAATATAGTAAAATATATGGCCATGTCACAGAGTTCAATTCCGTTCGAAATCGGAATTCAATCCACCTCATTTTTGTAGGAGATGGTGTTGGCGTATTTCAAATACGACTACGACTGTTTGGTAATAGATTAAATAAAAACTGTTGAAGTCTTCTTTAATCTATTACAAAACAGTCGTAGTCGTATTTGAAATACGCCAACCACTATAAGGCAGAGTATTACATAATTTTTTGCTAAAAAAATATTCTGCCTTATCGTGGTTGGCGTATTTCAAATACGACTACGACTGTTTGGTAATAGATTAAAGACTTCAACAGTTTTTCTTTAATCTATTACGAAACAGTCGTAGTCGTATTTGAAATACGCCAATCACGATAAGGCAGAAGCAAAAATGTCCTTTTAAAAAATTGTTGGTAGCCGGCGGCTCTTAGTCAAATTTTTTGCTTCGCCCCCTCAGCAATTTTTTCATCAGCTTCTTTCTATGCTGAAGCCAATTTTTCGTTGTCAAAAAAGATATCATTTGGCACAGCAGAAAAATTAAATTTTTTCCCCACAGGCAAATATTTGTTTACCATAGTACTTTTCTACCGTTTGGCACACGCCCAAGAAATTAATAAAAATTATATGACTATTTGTTAATGTTACTGATTACCTTAAAAGCAAGTGCAATATTTAACTAGATACTTTACGGTTTTACAACTCTGAGTAATTAGAATATTTTGCAAAACAAAAGGATTAATAAAATAAACTACAAAATATGTATATTAACAGCTTTTATTATTATTCTTCATAAATTAATTATTTTTTCAATGATTTTCACAATTTTTATTAACCTTTTCTTAAATTTTTACACTTTTCATTTGCTTACTTTTCATTTGTTTACATTTTGAATCATATGTTTTTATCTTACTAAACTTTACTACAACAAATTTCTGCAGTAAAAATTTGCAAAACACTTTACTCTCTCAATTTTTGTTCTCATTTACTGTGTTTTGGGTAAACGAACGCAATTTAGTAAAATGCAGTAAAATTCAGTAAAATTTTTTAAAAACTTTTGGGTACGCGAACGCAATTATTGATCGATTATATGTATACATATGATTAATGTGAACTTTTCTTAAATTTGTTTGCAGTTTTCCGATATCTTGAATATAAATATCAGGATATATAAAGTTATTTTCCCCTTTTATATTTCTCATTGGACCTACTTGCAAGGAAGTGAACGATATTGTTGTCGTGATTGGTATAAGCGGCAACAAACATTTTTGTATTTTTCTGTACATCCTAATCACTTTTCACCTTGAGCGTAAAAAGCATAGAAACTTTAACGGCCTGACCCGCGATGTCTATCGCGTACTTACATATATTGAAAACAAAATAAGAAAGTTTCTTGTCGACATCGACAAAAAAAATCTGATTTGGAAGCACTAACAACTGGGGGAAGCAATGTATTGTTTACTTGATTACAAAAGCTTCAAAAACTGCTTCTGGAAAGCACTAACATAAGGCAGGCTCTCTAACAAAATAGAGAACAAAAGTAAAAAAAAAAATTTGCATGCCAGTAACTTTTGCATCTGAGTACACAAAAACTACTTATATTATTGCTTCTATGAAGCACTTTGGTAAGGTAAAAAATTATGGCTTTTTGGAAGTTGAATGTATTGCTTCTAGCTGACTCATCTAGCACAAAAAAAACTCCTTACTCATGTGTAACAGGAAGTGGTTCTCTTACATTCTGCCTTATCGTGGTTGGCGTATTTCAAATACGACTACGACTGTTTGGTAATAGATTAAAGAAAAACTATTCAAGTTTTCTTTAATCTATTACCAAACATTCGTAGTCGTATTTGAAATACGCCAACCACGATAAGGCAGATTGTATCCCTACGAAAACGTCTCTAGGAAGCAGTGATTTTAGCTGGGTACCCAGACGATATGTGTGTAGATATATATTTTATACATACATACATATCTGTGGACTTTTGACAAAACAACCTCTTTCAAAAACTGCAATTTTACAGGAGAACGAAAAAACTGATAAAATATCTAGTAACATTGATTTTGAAATATTGGGTGAAAAAGTGAAAGTGTAGTATTAAATTTAAATACTAAATTGAAGTGAAGATATGAATAATTCTATTCTAATGCCAAAAGATTTTCAGAAAAATTAAGACTAAAAAGATAGGATGTTTTGTCGAAATTGTTTTCAACAAAAAAAAATAACTTACATTACACAAGTTGTTTTGTTAAAATGGTTTTAAACAAAAACGTGATTCATATTTTGCGCTTATCTCAAGCCAAGTTACATATTTTCTAAATTTCAGTTTTGATAAAACAACTTCTTTGAAGAGAAGTTTTTTTGTTAAAACAAAATGCATATATGCAAAAAAAATATTAAATACAATTTAGATGTTTTGTCAAAAGGATATAAAAATTTTATTTCTTGCATTTTAGAAAATTTTTAAACTCTTTCAGATAAGATATTTTATCAAATATTTTTTCCAAATATAATGAAAGAAGTTGATTTGCCAAGAACTGTAGATTTTTAACCAAATGGCGTAGAAATGCAAGGATCACACAAAAAGAACCGTCTTGAAAATTTATATTTAATATAAAAATCTTGCAAAAATGTCTTATTTCGAGAGAAGTTGTTTTGTCAAAAGCCCACAGATATGTATGTATGTTGGACTAAATGGTCCAACTTTGCACTACATCGGACTAGAATAGCTATAGACTACTATAGAATAGAATAGACTATAGAATAGTTATAGACTACGATCATAATCGTTTAAACTTATCGTGGAGCATTAAATTCTTGTGTGATGACGATATGATCCATGACTGCATCACATGGGATCATGATGTAACTAGTCTGTTTCCAATATTACATGCAGGGTTTTTTTGACATACACATACATATGTATAATTTTTTTTATCACCAAAATTGTCAATCAGCTGTTGCATATATTTTATTGGATTTTACAATTTTCCATTCGCGTGTTCGCGTACTTTTATATGCAAACTTTTTTATTGAGAGTAATTTCTTTAAATTACTCAGTATTTACTCAGTTACTGGATTTTACTGGAAAAATACTCAACCGCAACTAATATTTTAATCAAAAGAATGGTAATCCTTGTTGACACATACAACAAAGTTCAAAATTTTGAATTTTTCGCTTCAACTTCTACTGCAACGACTACCACAATTGCGCATTCTGTTTACTTCCCTCTAAAACAATCACCTCTATTCTAATTGTCGACATCGACGTCACTTTAACACAACACCAAAAAATCAAGGCTTGTGTATACGTTGGGGAAAACAACTGACTCCTGCTGGCAGGTTTATGCTATTTTATAGACCTTAGGGAACGGACATAGATTGCCAGTAGCACAAAATTGTTCTCGAGAGCGAGTAAACAAGCCCCAATTTTTTGGTATTGTGTTAAAGTGACGTCGTTGACGTCAATTAGAATAAGGGTGAATAGTTTTTAACTTTTGACAGCTTGCAGCGCTACTCGTTACGTTGTACTACAGCTTATTATTCTGTTCCAGCCTTAAATAAAAATCAAAATATAATGCGTAGTTTTTTTTAATAAAAATCGAAAAAATAAAAATCATTGCATTTGTAGGTAGCAGATCTGTAAAAGAATGACTCTTTTTTGAATGAATCTGCGAACAATTCAGACAATGAAATTATTACTTTTTTAATGCATTCATTTTGCCCAAAATATGAATTGAATGAATATATAAATGCATTCATCATGAATTTAAAACTTTTATATGAATTCATTTCACAAAAAAAATGAATTGAGTTAAAGTTTATTTAATTCATCTTGAATTGAATTTCTTAAGTGCATTCATTTCATCCAACATAAATAATTGATTTAAAATTTGAATACATTCATCGGTAATATAATGGAAATTAATTTTTTCATTCATCATTTCTATTTTCATTTCGTCTACGAATAAATTGTAACTCAAATGCTACTCTAAGATTTTTGCAATGAAGCTACTCAATTTTTTTTTGCAATATTATTGCTTAAGCAATAATATAATAAAATTGATCTAAATATGTTATATGAATAAAAAAATGCGTCAAAAATAAAATAATTTAAATAGAAGCTTCCACAAAGGAATCGGTTGATTAATTTGATCTTAAGTTTTGAAATTTGTGTTGTTGCCGAGTAAGATCGACATTTACAAAGTGAATAATTTGTCTATATCGCAAAATTTATTCCACAAAAATGTTTGTAAAGATGGGATGAACTTGTAAATGACGATGGGTCATCCAGTTCGAAATAGTGTAAATCAGAATTAGCACAAAGGGATGAGCCTGAATTCTCGGATGTCACATCATCACCTGAAGTCGCAAATTTCCAACGCGCCGCGGTCGCTGTTGTTTAAGAAATATTTTACTGTCAAAGTAGGTAAGACATTTTTATATAAATGCAGCTGTCTCTATTCCTACAGCAAGAGTATCCAGAGAAGAAAACTAAAGAAAAAAGAGAAAAAATATCACCGAAATGACTTTATTGTGACAAAGTGTCGACTGGAACAGCACATGTAACATCGAAATTTCTTCATTTGCGAAAGCAACATTTAGAAGAATACAAAGAAACCGAAGAGCCGAAGCAAGAAACGAATAACTAGAACAAAAAAACAAAAGCACTAACAATAATGTTACAACTTAATAATGTTACAACTTAAAAAAAGCATTAACTTAAGCGGTCTACACCTGAAGTTAATATGCTTTATCGTGGTTGGCGTATTTCAAATAAGACTACGACTGTTTGGTAATAGATTAAAGAATACTTCGAGTTTTTCTTTAATCTATTACCAAATAGTCGTAGTCGTATTTGAAATACGCCAACCACGATAAGGCAGAATGTTAAAGTTAGTCAAATTGTCAGGTTGAGACGGCAACTTATAGCACAATATACTTACTATATTCTATAAAAAAAAAGTTGCTTTCCAATAATTTTTAATTGTTTTAAAGAATTGAAAAACTTATTTTTTAATAAACAGTTGGATAAACAAACGAATAAAATATAATTTTCAACTTACATTTTTGTGCTTTGCATTCGAATAAATTTTGCGATTTTGATGTGGTTCCGCATTACAGAATACCGACTTATTCGAATTTTGAATGCGAATAAAAAAAACTTTGCGAACATCGTAACACGCATTGACTTGCGCATTACAATACAGAATAAGCATCCAGATCGTTGACATAAGCCTCAGGCAATGGGTATTAACTTTAAATTTTCAGAAGAGATGAAAAACTGTTTTTGGTTATATTTTAAAATATTTGAAAATCAGAATACATCATACTAAGCAAATTCCATTTGAAAATATATTCACATTATTTTAAAATCTTGAAATTATTAGGGAAGAATATTTCATTTGAAGTCACAACTCAAACAAAAATTTGAACAAAAATAAATAATATCTTGACATATTTACATCAAAAACCAGCATAACCTTAATGCTGCTTAAATGAATAATAATAATAATAATAATTTGCAAGTAGCATGTGGCAACAGTCGTCTCTGACCTTCATCATCAAAACACTCATATTTCGAATTAAAATCATAAAGTAAAAAAAAAATTATAAACAAGAGTAATCGGAATACGTTGAAATTTTTACAGTAGATAGATATGGATGCTAGATGATTTCTTGCAAAAAGTGAATTTTAAAAATGTTGATTTAATACCCTCTTGTTGATTAAATGCGATATTTATAATTAATTTAATTAAGTAATTTTGTTTTGAAGACAGGGGGTCTACTCTGTAATTCGAAACTAAAGAAAATGCTTCCGAATTTACATGTTATAAGCATACAAATTCGAAAGCATTTTCTTTCGTTTCGAATTACAGAGTAGACCCCCAGATTTCTATCAAATATTTGATCCGCAGTTCCCCTTAACTACATATATAAAAAATTAAATTTTAAATTCCAGAAGAATTTTGCTTTGGAACGTCCAAAAGAAAGACGTATCCCATTAGCTGCAATAGTTTAACATTGATACGAAATAAGTGAGAATATAAAACTGGAGATATCTTTTAGAGTAGGATATTAATTCTTATTGGGCCTTATCGTGGTTGGCGTGTTTCGACTTCGACTACATTATGGTCTTAGATTAAAGAAAAGAAATTTGCAGTGTCCTTTAATCTATTACGAAAACGTCGCAGACGAAGCGAAATAGTCCAACGACGATAAGACAGATTGTTTACAAAAAGCTTAATTTTATAGTAAAAATAGAGCTGCTATGACGTTACCACCAATTCAAAGCCGATAATGCTAAAAACTCTTCAAAGTCCGCGTAGTTTTGATGGGTCAAAGGAATGTGTACCATTAATCACAAGAGCCATCTAGCCAACCATCCCGCCACCTTTCATTGACTTTGGAACAGTCAAATATCGGCTTGGCCAATTTGGCATTAACGCGATTATGAAATTTACATAGCCATTGGGAAAATTCATTCTGAGAGTCCACATTTATAGGATTTTGCTGCAAGCTGATGAACATTTCATTAAGTGTGAACAATATTACATCATCTATTAACATACTCTTTGCGAAAATCCTTAGCACAATATTCACAGGGATATAGACGCGAAAATACTTCAAAAAATGTTTTCATATCACTTTTTTGGTTGTCTGTTGGATTGTCAGAATAAAAAGCAGCCATTGTATGTAATAAGCCCCAAGTAGATTCACCCAACTTAGATTTGTCCAAAGGGCAGTCTTCCCTTATTCCGTTGTTGCCGCCGTCAAAACCATTTGCCTTGCTTGTTTTAGCGGGATCTTTTGTCTAAATTAAATAAATATTTGTTTCACTACACGCAGTTTTCCCCTCCCTCCCGACTAATTTTTTGGACCTACTTCACCAGCTTTGTGAAATATTTGTCGCTGTTGTTTAGACCAAAACTTGAAGTCATTGCATGTACGACAATTGCTGTCTGCTTTATTTGGTGTCCCGTACGCATCGTAGCCAGACATTGGTAAGGTAAAATTTAATTTTTATCTGGTTTTTAATTGAAAATTTTAGTAAATTCTCCAAATAATACCCTTCCGATATCAATAAAAATACGGTGAGTAAGAAATAAAAAAAACCTGCAATTCGTCAACTGTTATGCAGAGACCGGCGTCGAGCATTTTGATCGGCGGCGGAGGCTAGACGAAAATAGGTCGGCGGCGGCTCAAAAACTGCTGTAGCTGACAATTGATTAGCTAGCCGTTTTATCACAAAACCAGTGTGACCCTTTTAGCATTTTCACTGCTAAATTTAGCATTATGTAGTTTGATTTAGCAGTGAATTTTTTATTTTGCATTTAGCATTTTTTTCAGCATTTTTGTATTAATTTTTTAGCATTATTTAGCATTTTTAATTTTATAGTTTTGATATACTCCTTTCCATTTATAACAGTAAAAACCTCTGTCAATTAATGTATTTCAATGTATTTTGTTATTTTTATACAAATGTATAATGATGGAAACCGTGTAAATAGCATAAGACGTGTTAAGCGACTATTAAACTGTCGTACTTGGTATTTGAGAATGTTGTGTTAATGCAAAATTCGTGTTTTTTAGCTTGGTTTGGTTTTCAAAAAATTTTGAATTTTTGTATTTGTCATCATACCATCATACTTGTTTAGTATGATCTTAGATCTTCTGTCAAACTCAGTGCAAATTTGATGACTTGGTTAGAGCGCGCATTATTAAATGTGTTTATTGAAATGTGCGAAAGTCTGTCATGTTCATATACCGAGTATCACCGTCTAATAGCCGCTTTAAATGTCAAACACCTAATAATAAGAAGAAAAGAAGTATTCAAAATTATGTTTTTTTCGGGATCGAACACTTCAAAATTCATCGTTGCGGAATCCGGCTCCTGGACATACAATAAAAAATAAAACTAAAAAAAGTAACTTAATAAATTTTTTAATGCAAATAGTATTTTTTAAATGTCTTTCGCATTATGTTGAGAGCTGGCATCCTAATATATTAAAACGTATCAAATTAAAGTGTAAAATTATTTTATGTACATATTTCATTTTTATAAGAAAATTAACAACAACAAATTTTACACTATTATATTTAATACAATCATACAAAGATATGAATTCAGCAATTGTATTTTACATCTTCCTTAATTGTTGTTTTTACTTTTGAATAAACTTTGTTTGTGTTATTAAAGTTAAACAAAATACTTATTCGTAATTAAACCGGTAAAATTATTAAAAAATTATTCCAAATTTTTAGCATTATATTTTAGCATTTTCAAATATTTTTTTAGCATTTTTAGCATTATTTTAAGCCTCATTTAGCATTAAAAATTTTTTTAGTTGTGGCCACACTGCACAAAACATTCTGTGGTTTTCAGCGATGCCAACTTAGCTATTGTGGAGCTAGATTTAGCTCTTTTTGATTGCTTCTAACTCGAAAGTTTTCCCTTTAGCTCTTTTTAAAAAAAAAGAGCTAACACAACTCTTTTCAATTGTAAAAACAGCACGTTTAGCACTTTTCGCATTTTATAGTAAGTTTTCTCGTTTTTACCCTATTGTTTCGTGTTTGAGGCAATTACATTTTTGGTAAATATGTTTTTTGCAAATGCAGATACTTTTTTGCAACTATGTAATATATATTTAGTGTGTTCGTTTCTAAATAATTAAAAAAATTTTGACAAATTATTGAAATGGATTCTTACTGCCAAAAATATAGGAAAGCTTATCTTTTATTTTTTGTTACTATTAATTTTATTAATGTTAAAAAATCTTGAAGTACAAATTCAATAATAAATACATTCATAGATTTAAAACGGAAAAATCTCAAATTTTTAGATTTTGCTCTTTTTAGCTCTTTTTGACTACTCCGTTGGCTCGTTTTGCCACTGAATTGTTGGCATCACTGGTGGCAAAGTATATTTATATAAAGTATATGCAGGTCTACAACAACTAAGAAAATACAAAAACAACATGCGCTTTGTTTGTGTAAAAATAATGGATGAATGTCAAAAACAGATGATTTCAACCAGACCTGGGCAACTTGCATTACTCTTCATAAGCACTGATTGAAAAACAAAAATTTTAGTGAAAATTTAAATTTGATGTTTGTAATGCACTATTTTTTGCACTATTATTGCAATATCACATATTGTGCACAGTAAAATTATATAAGACGTAATCTAATTTTTATCAGATAGCACAAATAAAAAAATACAATAAAGGAACATTGCAGGCACCTGTATAAGTACGTGCATACAAATAAAAGATCAGTAGCTCGTTTCTGTATTTCTCGCATCGTAAAATTTCTCACATGAAGTGTGAAACACAAAATTCCATCGTTTCTCGATTTGTGAGAAAAAAGTGTTTCTGTATTTGAATGCAAAAACAGACAACACTGATTCTGTTTTATTGGAATATTTCCAGTAATTGCGTGTCAAATGAAACAAATGTCACAAAAATATTATTTAAATAACAAAAAAAGAAATAATTTCCAAAGAAAATAATATAAAATAATGAACAAGAATATAAAATTAATATAAAATTATTGAAATAAAATGTTTTTTCTATCAACTGTCCCTACATAAGACAATTACACAAAAAAATTATAAATAAACATAATCATATCGACTCGTTAATAATAATTTTAGTCCAACAATACGTTGCATATCTTTTCAACTAATTTATTTTTCATATTTTCACACACAAATTAAAAAATTCATGTTTTTGTACAAATTTGGTTGTTAAAATGCGAGTTGTTTTGACAGTTCTTGCGAGAAACTTTTCACAAAATATTGTTACAGAAATACTTTTTTTCACATCCTTCCAATAATTACTGGAAATTTATTTAAATGACAGATAGTTCTCGCAAAGTAAATATACAGAAACACTTATGTTCGAAAAGCCATTTTGTGTTTCAATTTACACTGTTTTTGCTACGATTCTCTCGTTTCATGCGGGAAATTTTACGATGCGAGAAATACAGAAACGAGCTACAGAACTTAAGTTTTCGTTTATTTTATTGTAAGATTATATCTTAAAAAGTGGTGATTTTATAAACGGAATATACTACCGCTTCGAACAATTTAATCAAATTTTGTCTTGCTCTTGAAAAATTATAAAAATGGTAGTGATATGATTTTTGCCTCAAGTGGCGATATGTACATAGAAAAAAGTTTACATATTTATGTATGTACACATTTACGTTTGCCATGTGATTTGGTGCTAGCGCAATACTAATGTATTACTTTGAACAGATTTATGCCAAAAAATTGCACTATAATTATCAAAGTTAGTTCTAATGTAATAAATTTGCATTTGTATTAATTTGGTTTAGTGTGGGAAAATGGTCAATGCATTTGCTTATTTAATGCAAGTCCCAGATCTGCATACAACAAAAAGGAAATGTATGGATAGACAAAACCAAAGTAAATTTATTAATTGATAAACCTTTATTACGTGAAATAAGTATAATAAAAGCTCCATATTTATTTTAATAATAAAATATAATTGTTTTTAAATGTTTTGTAACACATTTTTTAAGTAAACATTTATTTCAACTTTTTCACTACATACAATTGTGTATAACAAAGCAAAGCAAAACAAAATGGCGCACGAAAATTGTAAACAACTTTTGACATTCATGCATTAACACTACACGAGAAACAAATTAATCACCTGAGTACTTGCATATACTTTATATAAATTTACTTTGACTGGTGGTTTTATGTTCAGCTCATACAAAAAATCGGCTTAAATTCAGTTAAATTCAAGATTTTCAATAAAAAATTATTTAAGTCAAGTCAAATTCATTTCCAGGTAATATCAGGATTACAAAAACAATGAAAAAAATACAACAATGAATAATACAAGATGGGTTTTAGTTTATCAAAAACTTCAAAAATAGAATTTGTTTAACAAAATAATAATAAAAATTATTCATATAAATTTTAAAATATTTCTCCACGGCAGCTCCTTACCGCCGTCTAGACTGGCAATAAATTGACGAACATATATTGCAAAGTAAATTTATATAAAGTATATGCAAGTACTCAGGTGATTAATTTTTTTCTCGTGTAGTGTCAATGCATGAATGTCAAAAGTTGTTTACAATTTTCGTACACCATTTTGTTTTGCTTTGATTTGTTATACACAATTGTGTGTAGTGAAAAAGTTGAAATAAACTTTTACTTAAAAAAGGTGTTTCAAAACATTTAAAAATAATTATATTTTAATTATTAAAATAAATATGTAGCTTTTTTATACTTATTTCACGTAATAAAGGTTTATCAAATAATAAATTTACTTTGGTTTTGTGTATCCATACATTTCCTTTTTGTTGTATGCAGATCTGGGACTTGCATTAAATAAGCAAATGCATTGACCATTTTCCCGCACTAAACCAAATCAATACAAATGCAAATTTATTACATTAGAACTAACTTTGATAATTATAGTGCAATTTTTTGGCATTAAACTAAAATCTCTCCAAAGTAATACATTAATATTGCGCTAGCACCAAATCACATGGCGAAAAATAGAACGTAAATCTGTACATACATACATAAATATATAAACTTTTTTCTATGTACATATCGCCACTTAAGGCAAAAATCATTTTTCAAGAGAAAGACAAAACTTGATTAAATTGTTTCAAGCGGTAGTATATTCCGTTTATAAAATTACCATTTTTTAAGATATAACTTTACAATAAAATAAACGAAATCCTAAGTCCTGATCTTTCATTTGTATGAACGTACTTATACAGGTGCCTTCAATGTTCCTTTACTGTATTTTTTTATTTGTATTATCTGATAAAAATATGATTACATTTTATATAATTTTACTGTGCACAATATGTGCTATTGCAATAATATTGCATTACTTCATGATGTGCTTAGTGGCAATACAAAATTAGTGCATTTTTCGTCATACGATTAGCTGCTAATGCAATATTAATCCATTACTATTAAGAGATTTTATTTAAGTGCAAAAAAATAGTGCATTACAAGCATCAAATTAAAATTTTCACTAAAATTTATGTTTTCCAATCAGTGCTTATGAAAAGTAATGCAAGTTGCCCAGATCTGGTTGTAATCATCTGTTTTTGACATTCATCCATTATTTTTACACAAACAAAGCGCATGTGTTTTTTGTATTTTCTTAGTTGTTGTAGACCTGCATATACTTTATATAAATATACTTTGATTTATTGCAGCAAATGTCAAATTATTGATATTGCCAATGGCGACAGCTCATTGCCAGCGCTGGCAATAATTGTCAACAGTTTTTCGTTGACAATTATTGCGAACATAAAACGTCAAAGTCGGTGTTAATTTATGTCCGAATTTTCTGTATTGCATTTGACATTTAGATTATGTTAGTGAAATTTAGAAAATATACATATGTATGTATATCAAAAAAGGAAAATAGTTTCTTAAAAACGTGTGTAGTGAAATAAATTGTATTGTTATAAGTTAATATATATAAAAATTTGTTCGATTAACCAGATATTTACTAGTGAATTATATTTTTGTTCTGCACCTTTCTTGTTGACTTTTTCCATATTGTGACTATCTTCTTCTTCCTCTTGTGCTGACATACTATGTATGTCAAAAAAGGTGACTTCGGACACTTAGTCCATGGTGCCAACTTTGTGGTGATAATTTTGATTGGTTGTGTAGGAGCTTCCTTCAATTGCTGCGAACGACCTATACCTTCATATAGGAAGTAGGAGTTTCCAAGATCCACTCCTTTGTGGTGATTGTTCTTATTATAGTTGTTTTTGTTTTTGCATGTGGTTAATGGAAACCAACGGGATATCGCGGTGATACCGTTAATCGACGCCAACCATTAATCACATGCGGTGAGACGCAAAACTCTCGAAGGCCAATAAACAATGGCCTGGTTGCATTTAAGAAATAATTGCCAACGACGCGTGATGTTGACTCGCCCAGAGCTGCTTTACGAATCATATTGTGACTATGATCCCATAGCCTTAACGCTACATTTACACATGAAAGAACTTTCTTGAAATTTTCGTATACGTATTATGAATAAAAATTTTAATGAAAAAAGTTACTTTCATGAAAATTTCTTGTTCGTTTTCATAGGAAAGTGAAAGTTTATTTTAAAAATGTCGTCGAAACGAAAAGTTCCATTTCTATTGCTTTGTTTATTACTTAATTAGAGTTACCCAGATTATCGCATAAACACATTTATAGGGCAATAAGTTGGGAATAATTATTATTGTTAATATTTTAATAATATTATTGTTTTAAATAGACACGCATTGTCTTCTTCATGTATATTTAAAGATACGAAATTACAATTATTTAAATATTTATACAAAATAAGAATAATTTATAATCAAGGCGATTTCAGTATCAGGTGACCTTATCAGCCCAGCTGATTATCAGCTGTTGCTACCAAATTGAGCATTTTGAACCAAAACGTCAAAATTTGCTTAGAAATCTTCTGACAGATTGGTTTTGTAGCATAGCAAACTACGTGTTGTTTTTTGTGTTGTAAAATTGTTGTAGCGATAAGGTCACCTGATACTGAATTCGCCTTGATTTATAATAATTATTTGCCACAATCCTATATATTTTTACAAATCTTTAAAGGGGGTAACACTGTCAACCTTTTTTCATTTTACTTTCTGAAAACATCAAAAATTTACTTTCTTGAAAAAATCGTTGAAAGCTGAGTGGAAATTAAAAACTATGCGAGTGTGGTAGTGAAAAAATGTGATTGTATTGCTACTTTCTTGCAATTAGTTTCATGTGTAAATGGTAGGTAACCTACATGAAACTAATTGCAAGAAAGTAGCAATACAATCACATTTTTTCACTACCACACTCACATAGTTTTTAATTTCCACTCAGCTTTCAACGATTTTTTCAAGAAAGTAAATTTTTGATGTTTTCAGAAAGTTAAATGACAAAGACGTGAACACTGTTACCCACATCAAAAATTTATACAAATATATAGGATTGTGGCAAATAATTATTATAAATTATTCCTATTTTGTATAAATATTTAAATAATTGTAATTTCGTATCTTCAAATATACATGAAGAAGACAATTCGTGCCTATTTAAAACAATAATATTATTAAAATATTAACAATAATAATTATTCCCAACTTATTGCCCTATAAATGTGTGTATGCGATAATCTGGGTAACTCTAATTAAGTAATAAACAAAGCAATAGAAAAGGAACTTTTCTTTTCGACGACATTTTTAAAATGAACTTTCACTTTCCTATGAAAACGAACAAGAAATTTTCATTTTTTTTTTTAATACATATTTTTATTTATTGTATCTTCAAATATGAACTAACAATAAGTATTCAAATCTTAAATCTAAAATATAATTATTAGGCCCGACCACTGTCGGACATAAATTTAGAGATAGTTATAAATAATACATAAGTAGTGATAATCAAAAGGAAGAAAAAATAAAATAAAATAAAAAGTATTTTCAAGCAGTCCCATCTGGAGTGCTGTGAATAAGAGCCATTGTATCCTTCTTTTTTAGGCGGACGTGTCCAGTAAAGTTCAAAATATTACGAGCAAGCGGATTAGGATGTGACTCGAGTTTTGTTAAATATTTGCCTGCATATTTTGCAATTTCTTCAACCACTAGTGGCATATTCAAATCACGATGTATATTTGAGTTTTTTATATACCATGGAGCCGATGTTATTAATCGCAAAATTTTATTTTGCCTTCGTTGGATTCTCTCGACATTGGAAGCTGAAGCAGTGCCCCATAGTTGAATTCCGTAGCACCATATGGGTTTCAAAATAGACTTGTATATCAAAAGTTTGCAATCTAGACTGAGGGTTGAATTTCTACCAATCAGCCAATGTACCTGAGTTAATTTTAGTTTCATTTGGGTTAACTTAGAGTCAATATGGTGTTTCCAAGTAAGCCGTCGATCAAGGTGTATACCAAGATATTTCACATGAGTATGTTGAGGGACAACTTGATTGTTAATCCGAATGGGTAAACACGTATCTCTTCGTAATGTATATGTTACTTGAACACACTTTTGTTCGTTTACCTTAATTCTCCATAAGTTTAACCATAGTTCCAGCTGGGTAATGTGTTCTTGAAGATATCGGGATGCCTCGTAAGGATTTTCATGCATACTAAGGCAGGCTGTATCATCAGCAAATGTGGAAGTGTGGATATTGCTGCTCAGAGGCATATCACAAGTATAAATCAAAAAAAAAAAACTGGCCCCAGTATACTCCCCTGTGGCACACCGGATGAGATAGTTTCAGGCATGCTCATAAAGTCTCCTTCCACAACAGTGAACTTCCGGGCAGTAATGTAACTTTTCAAAAGACTTACAACGTTTATTGGCAGGTATGTTTTTAATTTTAAAATTAGGCCTTCATGCCACACTTTATCAAATGCCTGAGAAACGTCGATAAACAGCGCAGAACAATACTTCTTTTCTTCAAATGTTCTTCTTATAAATTGGACCAATCTATGAGTTTGTTCAATGGTGCTATGCTGACTTCTAAAACCAAATTGATGGTCCGGTATGCACCCACTATTAACTAGAATTGGGGACAATTTTGTCATGAGCAGTTTTTCGAAAAGCTTTGACATTGTTGATAGGAGACTTATTGGCCTGTATGACTCAGCCTTGGTAAGGTCTTTGCCCGGCTTTGGAATCATTTTAACTTTGGCAAGCTTCCAGCTATTTGGATAATACTGCAGTCGTAAAATGGCGTTAAAAATAAATAACAGTATTCTAATTGCAATACGAGGCAACTTTATTAGCATCTGGTTACTAATGCCATCAAAACCCGTAGCTTTCTTTGGGTTGAGTTCAGAAATTAGTTTTTGCACATCACGCGTCTTAAACTTTATTTGTTGAGGGGGTAGAGCGACTACATTTGGCAAATCAATTACACCAGTACATGTTGGGGTAAATACGTATTTTAAATGGGCAGCAAATATGTTACCTTTTTCAGTATCGCTTCTTGCCCAACCTCCGGTAGATGTGCGCAGAGGTGGTTTAAACTCAACGGGTGTTTTAAGCTTTCTAGCAGCACGCCATAAAGAGTAATCAGATGCTGGTGTGACATCAAGATTTTCCAGATAGTTTTTAAGAGATGCACTTTTTTCATGTGCAAGCAGCTCTTGGAGTCGTTTAGTGCACTCTTTAAATCTAATTTTATTCTGGGGTGATCTGTGCTGTTGCCATTCCCTTCTAGCTCTTCTTTTTTCACATACGAGACGTTCAATATCTGTAGAATATAGTCTATTAAACCCAGTCTGCGGATAGGAGGTAGTGGCATGTTTAGCAGCCTGCTTAATATTTTCGTTAAGATTAGCAATGTTAGATTCAACATCATCAGGTATTCTTAGTGTAATGTTTTCCGTGCAATGACTACTAAGATATTTTTTGAATCGCAGCCAATTTACACGATTTATCAAATTGGCATATGGGTGAGGTAAATCACTTCTTAATGGGCTACAAATTGTAACGATCGTGGGAGAGTGATCGGACGAGAGATCTAGAGAAGCTTCAATTTGAATTAAATCCCTAGAGATATTTTTCATAACGCCAAAGTCTATTACATCCGGAATTTTATGTATGTCAGTAGGCCAATAAGTGGGTTCCCCACTTGAAATGACATCCAAGCCCATTTTGGAAATTGTATTGAACAACGCTCGACCTCTGGGTGTAATAAGACGCGAACCCCAGAACGTGTGTTTAGCATTATAGTCGCCAGCTGCTACGAAACAAGGACCCAGAGATTTGTAAAAATCCTCGTATTGATGCTCAGTAATTGCGAATCTAGGAGGAGAGTAAATTGATGATATGACAAAATTATTGGAAAAATTTTCAATACAAATATTCGTTGCTTGTAAATGTTCTTCACAAATGTTGTCAATAAAATAATGCTTGAGTCTTGACTTTATTAAAATTGCTGATCCACCGCATGCTCTTCCTCTCGGGTCCTTTGAATCATATAAGGTGTAGCCATAAATTTTAAAAAGGCTTCTCGAAGTCAAATGAGTCTCAGAGACCAACATTATATCAATATTTTTTTCCGTGAGGAAGTGCTCAAGTTCATTTTTATGTTGGCGAATGCCGTTTGCGTTCCAGAAACATATTTTTAACGTGTTCATGGTTTGTTAACTAAAGCTTGAAGCAGAGTATTCTGCATTCGCAACATTTCTTGCATCATGCTAGTCATATTTGTTGTAAAATTGTTTATAGTTTGCACAAGATTTTCAATAGTGGCTTCAAGGCGATTATAATTAAAGTTTGAGTGTGTATTTGTAGAATTATTTTGCGGTGAAACATTTTGTGTCGGAATAGAACTAGCCTTAGCAGCATCTGCATACGATACACGGGAAGTAACTGGTTGGCTCATTTGCTGAAAAGTGGCAGAGTAAACGTTTGCTGATTGAGCTGGAGCTAATTTAGGTTTTTGCACCATAGTCTTCTTTACCAAAGAGTACACACGACAACCTCTGTAGTTAGCAGTGTGATTTTCTCCACAATTACTGCATTTTTTGTTACTTTGATCTTTCGGTTTATTGTAACTAGCAGTGCCGTGCAACTCGCCGCACACGACACAAACAGTAGGTAATTTGCAGTAAGTTTTAGTATGGCCATATTCTTGACAATTATGGCACTGTACGGGTCCTGAACGCTTGTGTGGTTCTTCAACGGTTATTTTTCGATATAAGAGATATCTTAAATTATATATTGGATGGGTCTCACTCTTTTTCAATTTTATATCATTTGGCTCAAGTTCAACGCGAAATAGAGGTTGAGGGATCTTTTCCCTATTTATTATGTTCGATACATTTTTTACTTTAAAGCCCTGGAGGACGAGAGCATCTTTTACTTCTTCGGGAGCAACATAGGAATCTATGCCCTTCAACACAATCTGCATACCTTTAGCACTCTTGAGCTGATATGTGTAGAAATTTGTTTTACTTTTTTCAAGTTCAGAAACCATTGTGCGAAAATCTTTTTCTTCATAAATTTTAATTTTCGTTTCATCAATATTACCACGTTTTATTGGAACAATGTGAAATTTATTCTCACCAATGACCGAAATTAATTTTTTAATTAGAGTGTTTGAGTTTTTTTCTCTTAAATAGATTGGTGGCGGCTTGGAGGTTTTATTCGCAGATTCAGCGGGTTTTTCATTATCATCTTGCAATATTTTAAAACGGTTTTGCCGATTAGTAGAGGATGCGCTGTTATCCCTGGACATCTTTGGAACAGATGCAATTTTAGTAGAATTTGGGCTGCGCCCGCGCTTTAAAATTGTAATGTATCTGTCCATTCCGACTTGGACCTTGGGCTTTGGGGTGCTCTTATCTTCAGTGACAACTTGTTTAAGTGATGACAACGAGCCCGAAGCGGATGATATCGCTGAGTTAAATTTAGAAGTACTAGGCAATAATGTCAACGATTCACTAGATGGCATTGGACAAAGCGAAGTTGATCGCTGACGAAACTGTGGTTTTGCCGTTAGAGAAAGTCTATTATCAGATTTTTGGTTTTTATTAAGAGCTTCAGAACTCACAGCAAGTCTATTATCAGATTTTTTATTTTTATTGTTATCATTATGAGCATCAAAACTCACAGTAAAATAGGCATTTCTGCCGTTAGAACTCACTTCACTATTTTTTTCCTTTGGGGTACTCATAAAGAGTATTCCTCAAGGGTACTTTGTATGTTTTTTTGTTTACGGTTCTTTTTTGATTTTGTTATTTCTATATGTAAAAAAATATTAGCAAAGCAAAAAAAAAGCTTATTTATCAAAGTTAATATGTACTACGAATATTTTTTGTATGATTTTTTTTTTGTTTTGTTTGTATGTTGTAATATAATGTAAAAATTATTTAATGTTTTGTTGTTTCAATCCAAGAGGACAGCGGCCGAAGCAACTGTCCCTCTTGATAATTCTTTATTGTCTGATCTTATTATAATAAAATAACTTAATTCTAACTTAAGCTAATACATTTTATTGCGGTGGGAATATGCAAACGTTGCATATTCCCACACAAAAATTCAGTGCATGTGTGTATAAAAGTTTACAAAAATAACGATGGTGTCGTGTGACACATGCTGAATGCAGATGGCATGCAGCAATTTAGTAAAACACAAAAGTGTGTGGACAGATAAATAACTTGTACAGTCAAACACACAAGTGTGCGGACATAGTGACCAAAAGTAAATAAACACACACTACACCTCCCTTTTTCAGAAAGAATGATCAATATATTTAAGTTGATCATTCTTAAGTTACAATAAAATTTTGGGATTTCTAACACTATTACAAAATTAAAAAAATTTTTTTTTTTATATATAATTGATATATATATTTATATATATTTTTTATTTTTATATAATTGATATATATATTTATATATATATTTTTTTTTATATAATTGATATATATATTTATATATATTTTTTATTTTTATATAATTGATATATACATTTATATATATTTTTTATTTTTATATAATTGATATATACATTTATATATATTTTTTTATTTGGGTCCTTCACCCTTTAACAGAAGGAATAATCTTAGATAGATTATTCCAATTATTATTTGAATACAAAAATTATTTAAAAACCTTTTTTTTTTGTTTTTAGATCCTTAACAGAAGGAATAATCTTATTATGTATTATTATTTGAGATTGAAAAATTTAAGATAAAGAGAAAATTGCAATTATATTGGGTAGTTTACAATCACAAAGCAATCAAAGTCGTCGTAGGTTCCCTACCTTGAAAAATGAAGTAGAGAAAAAAAGGAAAAAAAGAAAAACACAAAAAATGATATTCAAGAATTGATCTTCTTTATTCTGTTTCTGTGAACAGTAAAAGGTTTATCATTTGTGTCCATTAAGTCAACATTGTTGTTTTCATGAATGGCCACGACCCTATATGGTCCCCTGTACAAAGGATCCAGTTTGTGACCAGCTTCATTTTGAACCAGTACAAGGTCGTTTATCGCAATATTTGGCGAATTTGCATTCTCTCGGGAAATTAAATGCCTTTGTAACTTAGTATTATTGATGAGGTTAGCGGCTCTGCGCCAAGCTACTTGCAGTCTGAATTTAACTTCCTTTTCGTATGAGTCTACATTGTACAATGGATCTATAATATTGTCTCTGGTGCAATCTATTAAAGGAGGGATTTTCCCATAAATAAGTTCAAAAGGGCAATAATCATGTGCAGTTGACGGTGTTGTATTGTAACTATACGTGAAGTATTTCAACCATATGTCCCAGTCTGATTTATCAGATGCGATATAAGACCTCACGTATTCATTAAACGTTCTGTGAGATCTCTCCACAGTTCCTAGAGTTTCATGATGATAGGGTGTAGAGTTGACTTTCTCCACTCCCATCATTGAACAAAGCTCTTGTAGTATTTGGTTCATATATTCAGTACCCATGTCAGTTATTATTTTTTTCATGGGACCATATGTCAATACAAATCCTTCCACTATTGCTTTTGCAATACTTTTTGCTGATTTGTCCTCTACTGGTATGGCAATTAAATATTTCGTAAGGTCACACATTAAGGTTACTGCGTACACATTTTGGGATTCAGATTTTGGAAGTGGTCCTATGGTGTCAATAATGACCACATCGAATGGTTTAATAGGGGTCGGTGTTACAATAAATGGTTGTTTTATTTTTGTTGTTGCTTTATTTAAATGACATTGTTTGCAATTCTTCACATAACGGGTAATATCTCTCGTCATACCTTTCCAATAATAATAAAGCCTAATTTTTTTTATCATGCGAGTGATTCCTGGATGTCCTCCACTAATGGGGTTTTCATGACACTTTTTCATTATATCTAGTTTTTCTTGATCAGTTGTTACTTTTGTTATGTTAGGTATGAGTACAATGGTTAGCTCATAATCCTTTAAAATGCGGTTGCCTGTTTCTTTAAATGTTTCTACATTTGTTCCTAGGATTTTTAATTGATTATCATCTAGTGATAATTTAAATGTTGAAAAACCTATGTTATCAGCTATTTTTGCAAGCTTTGGAAAGAGGTGATCTAAATCGACCTTTCCATTAATAACTAAGTCATTCAGCTTATACACGAAAAGTTTTTTCTTTCCGGTAAGGATATTTAAAGTATCCTTTGTGAAATGCAACTGAGGCATTTTTAAATATTTATAGGCATTTATGGTTTCGTATACTTTTAGACTGACCAATTCTTTTTCCCGTGTCCTTTCATCCGAGTCACTGTTTCTTGTTTTTCCCTGAAGTCTTGTTGTTACCTTCAGTATATGATTTATGTTGATATTTTTAATATCTTCAAAGTCAATGCGTGACAGTGCGTCTGCCACATTATTTTCTTGGCCCCTAATATACTCTATTACAAAGTCATACTCTTCTAGATCTAACCTCATACGTGTTAGTTTTGAGGATGGGTTTTTCATTGAGAACAGATATGTCAGTGGTCTATGATCAGTTTTAATTAAAAATTTTGTACCATATAAGTATGGTTTGAAGTGTTGTATTGCCCAGTGTATTGCAGTTAACTCCTGCTCAATGGTGGATTTATTACATTCACCTTTTGTGAATGATCTAGATGCGTAGGAAATAGGCATTTGTACACCGTTTTTCTCTTGGCTAAGGACAGCTCCACAGGCGTGTTTACTAGCGTCTGTTGTAATACAGAATTGCTTTTTGAAGTCTGGGTATTGTAGCAGTCTTGGACTTAATAATTGGCTTTTGAGGTATTGAAATGATTTTTCACACTCATCGGTCCATTCAAACTGTACATTTTTCTTAGATAGTCGAGTGATATGGCGCGATGACTCAGCGAAATTCGGAATGAATCTTCTGTAGTAGTTACAAAATGCCACGAAGCGTTTTGCTTCGTCACCATTTTTAGGTGTAGGGTAGTTTTTAATTACGGAATATTTGTTGTCATCAGGCAGAATGCCTTTATCTGTGCATTTGTGGCCCAAAAATGTTACTTCACTACGAAAAAATGAGCATTTTTCAGGGTGTAGCTTTAGATTATGCTGTCTGCAAAGACTAAATACATCTTTTAAATTTCGTAACATATGTGAAGTTGAGCAACCAATTACTACTAAGTCATCCATATAAAGGAAAGCTTTAGCTGGTGATAAGCCAGAGAATGCTAAGGACATCATTCTTTGAAATGAATTCGGTGCTATTTTAAGACCATATGGTAATCTCTTGAATCTATAGGATCCTTTCTCAGTTGAAAAGGACGTAACATCTCTAGAGTCTTCTTCGAGCTCTATTTGATGAAATCCAGATACTAAATCCAAACAAGAAAAATATCTTGCCCTACCCAATTGATCCAGTATGTCATCTATTCGTGGCAATGGGAACTTATCTGCTATTAATTTTTTATTGATACCTCTGTAGTCAACCACCAATCTCCATCTTTTCCGAGCAGTACCTGGCAAAGGTTTTTTAGGTACTAAAAGTATAGGGCTATTGTAGTCAGAAACTGAAGGTTCAACTATATCATCATTGATTAGTCTTTCTACATGTTTATTCACTTCCTCTTTTTGAGAGTGTGGTATTCTGTAATTTTTAATATATACAGGTTGTTTGTCATGCAGTTTTAGTTTTTGTTTGTAAAAATTATTTGAAGAGATTTTTTCTGTTTCTAGTGCGAACACATCTATGAACTCAGAACATAATATTTTTAGTTCTTTTTCTGCAAAGCGAGGAAAATTTTTTGACAATTTGTTAAGTTTTTCTGTTTTATTTGATGAGTTACAGCCTTTTTTTGCTATTTCGTAATCACTAAGACTTTCAACCTGAACTAAAACATTATTAACAGTCACATCATTGTCCGTAGTATTAATTATTTTTACGAGAGGATGTAATTTTGAAGTAATCGTGTTGGCAATGTATACTCCATCCTGAAGTTTTTGATGTGGAATAAGTACATCGTTTTCTGACGATTCAAATTGAACTAGTCTAATCACTTCACATCTGGCTGGGATAGTTACAGTATTAATTTTTGGTGCGTTCATAAGTTGAATTGCTATATCATATGGAACATCATTTGATTTTAAAATTATGAAATCTTTATCAGTTTGGAAGTCCAAAGTACATTGATATTTTCGAATGAAATCCATTCCTATTATTCCATCTACTTGGATAGGAAAATCGTCCATTACAACATGAAATTCATGCGCTATCAGGAGATCTTCAATTTTCAAATCACTTTGTACTTTTCTCAGTGTAGTTATAGTTCCTTGTCCAATTCCATTTATATTGGTTCTTTTATTTATATTTATTGGTTCGTGTAGAACTTGGTTATGTTTAATTACTGAAATGTCTGCCCCTGTATCAACCAAAAACATTGAGGGATTATTGTTCATAGACGTTCTAATTTTTAGATAACTGTATAGACCTAGGTTTATTGTATGTATAGAGTATTTAGAGGCTACTATTAGTTTTCCGAAGCATTGTCGGTTACACATCGTATATTATTTGTTCCTCTACTTCCGTGGTTGTTGTGAGGAGGATTATTGATCCTATTTCTGAAGCCATTATTATAGTTCCAATTGCCATTGTTTCTATTTTGAAATTGGAAATTATTGTTTGAAAATCTATACCCATTGGAGTTTCTTTCGTGGTTGCTGTTATTGCTTCTAATGATATTATTTGGTCCGTTACTTTTGTAACGTGGCCTATTGTTATTCCTATTATTAGAGTTACGACGGTCATTATGAAAAGTGAGTATAGAGTTAGGTTGTCCGTATACATCGGTACAACTACTTATAAATTTCGACATGACCTCGTTCATATTAGAAAACGTACCCGACTCCATTATTAATTTTACCCTTTCGTTACTAGCATTCTTTATAATAGCTGTAACGGCAGCATTGGTAGCATACTTTGTTGCTGTTGAGTTAGGTAAACCGTCAGATATATAAGCGGTTTCCAGTTTCTTTGTTAATTCATTAATTTCAGTGGCATAAGAATTAGCTGTCTTGCCTTGCTGTTTCAGGTTTAGGAGTTTTGCATTAATTACTTCCACCGATTCTCCTTTAACAGTGGATTTTAACTTTGAAATAATTTGGTCAATAGTAGCTTCATTTGTGATTAAGTTTCTAGCTGTACCTTTTAATTTTGTCTTTATGAGGTTTATAGCTATAGCTTCATGTGTCTCTTTTATAGAGTTTAGTAGTTCCAAAGCATCTATAAAACTCTGCAGGTTTGTTGGCCCTCCATCGAAATCCGGTAGGATTTTCGAGGCCGTACCTATAAATTCAATGTTTGTTTGTGGCATTTTTCCGTTATGATCAGTGTTGATTAAGGAAACAAATTTAATTGATTCATGAAGGGATGTAGGTATTTCTATAAGGATACCCCTTTTTTGTGTCACTGATATAAGTTTTGCACGTATGTCAAGGAAGAATGATTCAGCAGCAGCTTTGTGTGCTGGAGTAAGTCTATTATAATTGACGTTAAGTAGTACGCGTATCTGTTCGAAACGATCCACAAGATTCTTAATGTGTTTATTCACCGTTTCGTTTCTTGTGTCCCTATTTTGATTTAAGCATTTATAAGATTTAAGGAACTCTTCCTTAATTAATCGAGCTTTTAATACAATTTCATCCCAATCCATAAAATTTTAATTGGGATTCAGTCTTGTGTCATTGATGATGGATAATATTGTGGTTTAATTATTTGATTATAAGCGTTTATCCTTGGCTTTATTTCTGTGTACAAGGAAACACACAACAAAAAAAATATATTCTTTAATTGGTTCAGAAGAGCCGTTTCTAGAAGCTAAAAAGGTAATATCATATTCGAACGCAAATTGAATCCACCTTAAAATCAGGACCTTGGTTCATTGTGATAATTTTAAATTGTGAATAACTTAAATAAAGAATTAATTTTTTGATTGGAAATTTTAATATAACGTGAGTTTATTAATTAATAATAGGCGCTGTTGGTAGCGTCCTAATAAAATTCTATGTTATTAATTTTTTTTTTCTTTGAACTCAATTGTAGATCCTAAAACTGAGTACATACATATAGTTTATACATATAACAATAAAAGGAATACAAATAGTAATCCTACACATTTACATGAAATAAAGGTCACTGAAGAAATTGTAACAGTTCAAGACCATGAACATTGAGCTTTGCTTAGACTGCATCCAAACCTCTTGCGACTGAAACATTTCGTGCATAATTCTTCTTCAACGATCTTTTGTGTAACTGATATAGGGTTATAAGGATTTGCAATACCAGGAGAGCAATTATAATGCCTAAATATACAATGGGATACTCAACCTTTATCATTATCTCATTTATGACATTGGCATTCGGGTTTTCAATCTTTGATTCATGACCACCCATGATGAATAACTATGCAAAGGAGCCAATTTCTTGATGAAAGAGAGAAGAAAAAAAAACCAAAGTGGTCAATACATCAGTAACGTGTTTGGTTTATTTAAGGATATTATATATTCTGTACAACATATACAAAAATCAAAGTGGTCAATACATCAGTAACGTGTTTGGTTTATTTAAGGATATTATATATTCGGTACTACATATATATAATTGAAATGTAGACTGGGTTACGATTCAAGGAATGTTGACATTAGAAATGTTTTTCAGTAACATCAAATACAATTTCTCAATGTAACTTCTGTGTCACGTTATCGAAGGTCTGAATCTATTACCAGTGTATGAATAGATTAGTTTCACTTTGTTGCCATTAATGTGAAACAAACAAAAGGCTAAGGGTTCGGTAGATATAAATCCACCCAAGGTTGACTTTAATATAAAAAAAATTAAATAACAAAATAACTATATATTTTATATTTTGAGTTGCGTGGTTTCAGAAAGAAGAAATCAGATCCTTCTATACTCATATAGATACAAGGGAAGAAAGAGAAAAAAAAATTATACTCATCGAAAAAATTAACTGCGACAATTCCGACCGACAAAATTTGATTACGAGTGATTATGAAATCCAATCAGAAATGTCACATTCGTATTTCATATTGCAAGTAAGAAAAATTATACTCTTATGTTAGGTAGTCACTTTCGTCATTAATTTTAAAACTTTCTCTTTTCTTTTCCTTCAATTAAGAATCAGGCATCGCTGGAGGGACTCGTAAGTATCGCAGTGATGCTGATTTTAGTATTTAATGTTAAATTCATTGAGATAAATTTTTGTATATATATTTTTTTATATACCTTTTTTTTTTTTTTTTTTTTTTTAATTTTATTTTTTTATTTTTTTTTTTTTATTTTAATTTTAAGAACATGTAAGTTAATTAGAATGTACTAATTTCAATTTTATTGTTCAAGTATAAAAAAATAATAATTGTAATCTGTAACATGTAATAATAATTTTATCTTTTAATAAAAACAATGTTTTACTTACATGGAAATACCCATAACGTTAACATCATCAATAATAACATAGCAGTTAACTAAAACACGAGGACAAAATATATAAATTTCCTAAAAATTGTCACCAAACATTCAATTGCTATTTAAGCATTAAATAATTGTACTGATAAAAATGAAATATTTAAGTATATGTATACATATTAAGCAATTGTTAATAACAGGAAATTGAAACATTTAAGAGCAACAATAAATTTTATGTAGATTAAGCATTATTGTAATTAGTTTAACTTTTATAAAAGAAATTTTGAATATAAATGAATTAGTTGTAAATCAATTAAATTAAATGTTTTTTTTTTGTGTAAGTTCTCGACGATAATTATAACTGTATTAGTGGCTGTCCAACTGCTTGCAATGCAATAATTGCTGTTCCCAACGCAAAACGAGTTCTCTGCCAAAACCTGTGTGAACTAAAATTGTGTGGATTGTTGTCGTTGTATAGACTCAGAGCACTTGCACAACTTTCAAAGGTGCTGTTTTGTTTCTTATTTTCACAGTATGTAAAATTAATCCTTTAATAGTTTTCTTAAATTAATTCGACTTCTTTCCACTACCACATTGTTTTTTATTCAAAATTAACTGATTTGTTTAATTTTTATTCTTTGTTGATTTCTGGTTTTCTTTTTAATTGATTACACTTTATAATTTCTGTTTAATAAATCTTTACGTTGTTCTTTATTGGCGTTTTCTAGTTTTGTAGTTAAGAAATATTAAAACATTTAAATTTGTTTTCAGATCGTAATAGATTTTTAATTTGTAATAGTTTTTTATAATTTCTTTTATTTGGCAGGATCGCCATGTAATATAATGTAAAAATTATTTAATGTTTTGTTGTTTCAATCCAAGAGGACAGCGGCCGAAGCAACTGTCCCTCTTGATAATTCTTTATTGTCTGATCTTATTATAATAAAATAACTTAATTCTAACTTAAGCTAATACATTTTATTGCGGTGGGAATATGCAAACGTTGCATATTCCCACACAAAAATTCAGTGCATGTGTGTATAAAAGTTTACAAAAATAACGATGGTGTCGTGTGACACATGCTGAATGCAGATGGCATGCAGCAATTTAGTAAAACACAAAAGTGTGTGGACAGATAAATAACTTGTACAGTCAAACACACAAGTGTGCGGACATAGTGACTAAAAGTAAATAAACACACACTACAATGTAAGAAAAATTCTGCTATTACGTCTGTTCACTATGAAGGTACAACGAGAACTCGAAATTTTCATGAAAGTAATTTTTTTCATTAAAATTTTTATTCATAATACGTATACAAAAATTTCAAGAAAGTACTTTCATGTGTAAATGTAGCGTAAGTAAAGAAATCAGCAATATTGTTCTGTTACAGTACGAATAGACGAGCAATTTTTATTTCTGAACAAAAGAAATAACGTCGGCAGAATGACGTCACAAAAAACTTTGTGTTCAAACTTATTTTAAGGGGTGGCTAGACGTATAATGTTAAAAATCAAAATTTAAGTTCTCGTTTGCATACAAAGTGTGCGTTTTAAGTTTTGATTTTTTAATACTTATGTCACAGAGCATATATTTATTGCTTCTGCTTGAGTTTTTTGGTAATAAACTTATTATTTCCAGTTTCCCGCAATTATTTTCAACGAAAAAGGTGAATTTGACAGCTTGTGTCCTAACATAATTGCTCAGACTTGTGTTTGAGCAATTATTTCCAAACATGTGTTCGAACACTAACATTTAAGGTTTACACAGTAATTTTTTGTGTTAGCAACAGATTTTGACAATTGCCAACACAAAAATTTCCAAACTTATGTCTCGTGTAATCTCACTGTTATTCTGCCGGCGTTATTGCTATATTGCCAACATATTTATTGCTAGTCTAGGAGGGGGGTAACATAAGCAAAGCAATGGCCTTTCACACACGAGAACAATTGTGCTGGCATAACATGCCAGTTTGTGGGTGAGAGAAGCAAAGAGAGGGGTTTCGTGTTTGGCATAATTTTTCAACCAGCTAAAACCCCGCATCACCAGCACAAAACCAATACACACATAACTTAAAAAACAGCAAATATCAAATGCATACAAAAAACACTAACACACACAAAGCTTTGTATGCGTATACATTTGTATGTCGGATGAATTAGTCTTGTGTTCTTAAAAAAACAAAAATTGTGCGGCATAAAAATTAGTCTCGTGTGTGACAGGCCAATCAGCAATATTGTTCCGCTATTCTACCGACGTTATTGCTATATTGCCAACATATTTATTGCTAGTCTAGGAGGGGGGTAACATAAGCAAAGCAATGGCCTTTCACACACGAGAACAATTGTGCTGGCATAACATGCCAGTTTGTGGGTGAGAGAGGCAAAGAGAGGGGTTTCGTGTTTGGCATAATTTTTCAACCAGCTAAAACCCCGCATCACCAGCACAAAACCAATACACACATAACTTAAAAAAACAGCAAATATCAAATGCATACAAAAAACACTAACACACACAAAGCTTTGTATGCGTATACATTTTTATGTCGGATGAATTAGTCTTGTGTGTTCTTAAAAAAACAAAAATTGTGCGGCATAAAAATTAGTCTCGTGTGTGACAGGCCAATCAGCAATATTGTTCCGCTATTCTACCGACGTTATTGCTATATTGCCAACATATTTATTGCCAGTCTAGACGGGGGGTAACTAAAAAAATTTGCAACGTTTAGCAGTTTTCACAATTTTTTAATAGTTTTTTCATATTTTTAAATTTGTTTTCACAGAATTTTTTTAATGTAATATTTATCATATTGAAATTTTTTAACATTTTCTTTTATTTTCTCTTTCGTAAAATATTTTAGAAGTTTTGGATGAACTTTATTTAAGAAAAAAATATCTCGGCTGCATTTCCGCTACTACCTTGTGAATGTGCCTTGGTTTAAATATTTTAAATTGATAAATTCGTATAGATCTCGTTTTACAAAATGTATATATGGATACATATGAAAGTGGATGCACGCACTTGTATATACATATGTATGTATGTATGTGTATCATTTGCATTCATATAAAAGCATTTATATTACTTTATACTAAAAATGGGTTAATTTTTTTAAGAAATGGTTAATAGATATCCACTCTTATTCCAGTTGTCAATATCGACATCACGGCAATACAATGCCAAAAAGTTGGGACTTGTCTACTCGCTCTAGAGAACAATTTTGTGATTTTGACAGTCTATTTCTGTTCCATAAGATCCAGAAAAAGGGCCTGTTCGGAAATGCATCTATGCGCTGCATCCGATGCACCTGTGTGATAACTTTGCGCAGCTGATACAAAAGAACTGATGCAGATGCGCAGACAAAAAAGTTAATTTGATTACAATTTCGAACGCGAGAACATTAAAAATGGGAAATTAATAATTAACATATTTTGTGACTTGGATGAATGCAAAAATGAGTTGAAAGTATAATTAAAAATAATATTAAACAAAAAAAACTATAAGAAACAATAAATTAAAAAAATAAAACAAATAAATAACAAATCAAATATTTACTCACCTATTGCATCAGCAATTTTTGTGATTAGTTTTTGATGTTGCTTTGCGCATCATATGCATCAGTGATGCATTTTAGAACTCACCACTTTTGAAGTGTTGCCATCTGATGATTTTCAGAACGCACGACGCATCAGATGCAGTGCAGTGATGCATTTCCGAACAGGCCCAATAGCATGAGCCGGCAAATAGCAGTCAGTGGTTTTTCGCAAGCTCAAATTTTTTGTTTATTGATAGATATTATACAAAGTAAATCAAGAAATAATTACTTAGTGCCTATTCGCATTATGCCTTTTTAGCCTGTCTTCTTTCGACAAATTTCTTTTAAACTCCCTACGAAAAGTCAGGCACATTTACATTAAGACGTTTTTCTTCAGGACTTTTTGACGTTTTTATACACTCTTCGTGCTGAGAGTACGAAAAACAAAGAGAAATGTCAAAAATCCCCTCGAATTTTCATTTGGTGCCTTTTGTTTTACTCCGCATGCTTCTAAACACCTCTCAACAACGAACTCAAAAAGCCTGCCTACACATGCAAGCAGAAAAGGCACAGTGTAAATTGCGAATTAAGAAACAATTAGGATGGCGCGAGCAGGCTTGCCGGCAGAGAAGCAAGCCGAATAAAATTAGCGAAAGAAAAATAACTTGTACAAAAAATAGATTTATATCTAATAAAAATTATTTGGTGGGTTTTTTTACAGGTTTCTAAGTTCACTATTGGTGACAGTGTTGTATTGTGGAAAAGTATTCCGTATGCAAAACGAAATCTTGAGGCGTTCTTACACGGAATCTGCACTTGAAATTAACTCTGACATATCGTCGCTGTTTTAACTAATGCCGGCCATACACTACACAAGTTCAGTGCTCAAGTCTGGCACTGCGTAAACTAAGCTTGTGACACACACTATACAAGTAAACTGTGCATTTTTTATTTTAATTCGCCATAATAATGGTGATTATTTGTATATTTCTAGGAACTCTGTCCATAATATTTGTTATGCGCTCATTTCTAGTTGTGAACTCTTCAAAAATCACGAAACAACTGAGCGTTTGCAACATACACCACACAAGTTCACTGTACAGTTTTCAAACTTGAGCAAATATCAAAATCATTTTGATATTTACATAGTTCACTGCGTAAATAGCACAACCATCCCCATACACTACACAAACGCACTGTACAGTGCCAGACTTGTGCAGTGAACTTGTGTAGTGGTGTATTGCCGGCAGGGCTGCCGTTTTTGGTTATTTCTAACCAAAAGTGGTTACTTTTTTCTTTAATGTGGAGATGTGAATATTTTTCTCATGTTGGTTTTTTTTTTTTGCCAAAATAATGATACACATGTACATATTTTTTATGTTATACTTTTAAAGATTTTATGTTCTTCAATTTTTAGTATTGCTACCAAGGCAACTGAAAATAAAACAGCTGTGACTAAAATCGCTAGTGCAGCCACCTGTTATGAATTCGTCTTGATTGCTACTCACTTGTTTACAATACTTTTACAACACTGTCAACAGCTTTTAATTTTACTAAATGATCGCAACTCTGAACTTTAGAAATTACATGTCTCTTGTAATGGCGGCAACATTCAATTAAAAGATTTTACAAAACAATTTTATATAAAGAATATGCACATAAGTTGTTGTCTGTGTAAAAATACTGTTCGGCTGTCAAATACAAAAACTAAACGTGTGAAGAAAAACAAAATTCAACAATAAAACGGAAAACTAAGCAAAATTAATCAGCTGCCGACTGGCATATACCTTACAAATGAGCATTGAACTATTGCTTGCAAGTCAGCTTCATGTACCTTGATTTCTTGTTGTAGGGCGGCACAATGTGTATGAATTTTAAATGTTATTTAATAAAAAGACTACATATTGAAATTTGGTTATTTTTTTCTCATTCGGTAACTTTTAAAGCGAATTTTGGTTGTGGCTGCACTGATTGCCGGCATAACTGACCTGCCATTTTGTAAATTTTACAGGAGAGGAGCGTTTATGATTGTTTTCTACATGTATTCTTATCGAAACGTCTGAAATATTTTTACTGCTATAGGCTCTACAGTAATGTTTACAGTCATAAAAATTGTGGATGATGTGATTAGTTAGTTAAAACAGCGACGGGCTAATTTTTGAATTTTAAGCAAATTGTAATTATTTTTAAGTTCTATTTAAGTACGAAATTGTGTTTTTTGTCCATATTTTTATAATACTTATATTCCCAACTTTGTATATTATGTGTATGTGCTTACCATATGTTTTTGTGAGTGAGGAGTGTTTCTTGCAAACACACACTAGAATATCGCGCGGCCGTATTGAAAACATCAAGGCGAAATCACATAAGGTGATCTTAATTCACCAGCTGACATAACTTCTCTGCTGTCAAATCAACCAAAACGTTAGGAAATATTCTGACAGCAGGAAATTTTACACTAACAAATATACAAGGCGAATACGCAGAGTTGCAAATTAAGACCACCTTGTGTCAATTAGCCTTGGAACACATCATGTAGTCGTACAAGGCGAATTCAGTATCAGGTGACCTTATCAGTCCGACTGATTATCAGCTGTTGGTGTCAGATTGAGCGTTTTGAACCAAAATGTCAAAATTTGCTTAGAAATCTTCTGACAGATTAGTTTTTGTAGCATTGCAAACTACGTGTTGTTTTTTGTGTTGTAAAATTGTTGTAGGGAAGAGTTCACCTGATACTGAATTCGCATTGGTAGTTGTACGATAAGGCGATAGTTTAATTCAATTCAGACACATAAAACTGAACTGAGACTATTTTTACCTTATTTGTTCTTAGAAGCACTTGAACCTGAAGAACACAAATCAATTGAATAAAATCACCTTGAATGCCTTAAAAAATTATTGATTAATTTCTTTATTTTTCGTTGCTTTTTATCATTCATTCTTTATTTTTTTAAATTGCTTAGTAAGTAGAATAAAAAACGTTTTTTACGTCCTTTTTTTTATTACAAAATTAAAAATATTAATTTCTGTCTTGTCAACAATAATGGTTAATGAACTTAAAAACAAAATTAGGTGATAATAAAATGTTTAATGGTTAATGAACTTAAAAACAAAATTAGGTCATAATAAAATATTTAAAACAGAAATAATAAGTAAAATAAAATGTTTAATCAACAATAATGAACTTAAAAACGGAAATTAGCAATGTTTTTTAATAATGATAATTAAATAAATAAAAATAAAAAAATATGGCGATGTAAGTATCACAAGTCTCCCCTGCGTTGACCAACGATCACTGGTGACAAATGTTCATTAGATTTCATATCTGCAATGTCGATGGTAACAGGTCGCGGTATCTAGAGAAAATTCTTTATAAACCCACGACGCTAAGCGTATGGGTCTCCCGTATAATAATTACTGTTACAGCTGCAATGATGAGAAAGAGGAGGAAAGCATTTCGCATCTTCTCTGCTTTGGAGGATCTCCGCACAGATGGAAATCATGGTACAATTGTACTTTTTATGGTACATTTTTGACCCCTTTGGTACCGTGGTACTACCGCGAGTTACTTGGTACAATTTAAAAATGCAAATGTTTCACTATATTAATATTAAAAAAATTGTACCGTCATTGTCCAAAAAGTACACTTTGTTTTCACAGTTGGCAGCGTTACCGTTGTGCGACTAAAGTCGCATTTTGCCCCTTTTTCGAATGCATTGCCACTTTTTATGCCCCTTACAGCCTGTTTTTCGAAAACATAAGCCCTTTCGTTTTTATGTTTCATTTATAAACAATAACGTTTAAAATTTGATTTTTATAAAACATTTTCTAAAGCTTTTGTTTTGACATAAAAATAGCTTTTTAGTTATAACCAAAAATATAAACTCAAAAAATTATTACAGTGAAGGAATAAAAAAATAAAATCTATTAAAAAAATTCTATGAAAAATTTTAAATAAAATTCGTTTTAAATTTTATGAACAAAGGCGTAAGCATTTTTCAATTGATTTTAGCATTCAATTAGAAAACCATTTACACATTTATACAGATTTTCATTATATTTCGTATTTTCCGTTCTTTATTAGAACTTATTTTATTTTGACTCAATACTAATATTTGTTGTGATTTGTTTGACAGTTAAATTATGGAAAATAAAGCAAAAATTATTTGTGTATACTGAATTTGGTGTTGATTTTAGACAGAATGAAGTCGGATAAAAATTACAGAAACAAGGGAAACATCTTTCCTTTGTACGGAAGTCGAGATTTGTTCTTGAGAAAGTTAACTCAATCCGATTATAGAAAAAGTCATTCACATTTTCTCGTTAATTTAATTTTTTTTGTAACTTAAAGAAAAAAATATGTAGACCGATTATTAATTAATTTTACATAAGAAATTTTATGAGTGTGGAAAACTGAAAGCTCTTTTGATGTCACTCACATGAAAATTAATAAATGTTACCAAAACGTAAACATGATTTCATTCGTTGTTTTAACGAACGTATACACTTATTCATTTTCGAAAAACAGGCTGTTAGTAGGGATGTAACGAATACCCGTTTAGCGAATGCGAATGCGAAAACGAATAATACATTTTAATTTTTGCGAAAGCGAATGCAAATATTACAATACGTTAAAAAAATCACATGAAAATAAATTTATCTAAGAACATGAAGTTGTGTTGTATACATAGATCTACTTGAGTCTTGAATTCAGCAAATATTTATTAATTTATTAGAAATAAAAATTGTTAAACTGAAAGAAATGAAATCATATTAAAATAAGTATATATAATAATTAAAAATAAATTTACAAAATGTTAGGCAATCAACCCATCCGTATTTCGGCCCTAAGTTCAATATTTCCTGTAAAATGCTACCAAAATACATATTAAGAAAAATTGGAATGAATTGTTCATAAACTTTTTTCCAGAAGTAGTACTCTGTTCATCTCGGGAAAAACATATGAAATATATCTTCAACATTTTAAGTTTTCATGCGAAATAATATGACTGGCGCTTGTTTCGCAAAAAATTTACAACAAAGAAGGATTAGTTAATATTTTTGCATTTCAAATTTTTTGAACGAAGTAATGATGTGCTTACCATTTTTAAAAAATTTTAACAGTTTTTTCTTTTTCAAAAACTGGAAAATATTTCCAATATTTTTGTCTTTAGTATTCGCTTTAAATATTCGCAAACATTTTAGCGAATGCAAAAGCGAATGCAAATAGCAAAAGGAAGCAAATTATTTGCGAATGCGAAATCGAATGCGAAAGCGAATGCGAACATTCGTTACATCCCTAGCTGTTAGTTTTAAATCCCCTTTTAGTATCATTTGCCTTTTTTAATGCCCCTTTTTGTTCAAAGTCAACTTTAATTTTTGTTTTCTACCGCATTCGACAACAAGATTTTATTTCCTATGTGTATATATGAAAAAATAATTTTTTTTTGGGAAATTGACAGTATGGCGCAATATTATTTTATGTGGGAGTATATGGTGTTAAAAAGCTTTGGTATGAATTTTTTTATCTGTTTAAGATTCTTAAATATGAAATTACATACAGTCATTCATAGATAATTCTAACTGTATTTTCCGCAGCCAAATTTGATTTGAAAGCCAAATTTGATAAAAGTACATAATTTTAAAAGGTGAAAAACTTTATGCTAAGGGAAATAATATTGTATGAAAATACCACACTGAATTGCTTTCATCAAATAATGCTTTTGACTTAATGAAATTAGTTCATCATTTGAGCCTATTATCTTGGAAAAACCAGCAAAAAATAAAAAAGCAACACGAAAGTATTCCAATGATTAGGAGAAAGGGCATAAGTGGGTTCAGATGGATGCAGATACCAAAAAACCCATTTGTGTTTTCTGCAATCAGCTGCTTATCTGCCGAATGAATAATCGAATGTCATGTTTAAACAGCCAAACACGTGGCCAGTTCCAAAAAAACAAATGATGTAAAAATATCCAACAATTTCAAAAGAAAGGGTATTAAGGCATTTAATAACTATGCATAATGCCTAAAAAGAATAATATTATCCTTTTCAGAATAGAATTTTCAAATTTTTATCAAAACTTTATATGGTTAAATAAATTGTTTGAATTATGCTGGTTTTTAAGTAAATAAGTGATATGAACCATATTCCAAAAATGAAAAAAAAAACTAATTTATGTATTCCTTAATTTTTTCTATATCTTAAGAACTGGGGCCAATTACTGCATTCGATATCGAACGAAATTTCCATTTATTTTCTGTTGGAACTTCCATTGATATCAAATGCAGCAATTTGACTACGTTTTTATTATTAACATAGATTTTTTGATTTTTTTTATATAATAGCTATCTATACTACGTTTATATTGGTCTTATTTGGAAATAGAAGTATATATGAAGACTGTGAGTCAAATAAGCAATTATAAAACTAAAAATTTATTTTTCTGTATACATACATCTCATTACCAGCAATAAGTAATTGTTCGCGTGAATTAGTAAGTTACAATTTTTACTTGCAAATAACACGTGCGTATAAACGTAGTATACGAGTTCTCATAAAATTAATGTTTTTGTACTTCTTATACATGAGAAATTGTTGTTGTTTGTTGTTTGTTTTAAATAAAAATAACTTAATAAATATGCTTGTTTCTTTAATTTTTCTTGATTTTGGAGTTGCCTCTTTTTTTGTTTGTAATCCCCTTTTTGTGCCACTTTTTTTTGGAAAATCCCCTTTTTGTGCCCCTTTTTGAAATTTTTCAACGGTAACGCTGACAGTTGGTACAAAATCCACGAAGTCATTTTCTTTCCCTGGATCTCCGTCTGCACTTCCTTGGCGGAATATCCTTCAATAGCTTGTCCGAGCTATCGGAAATAGGACTTAGGAACCTAAGTCTATACATTAGGAGCAGTGGTTTGTATGGCCGCTAGCCTTCGTCTATGGCATGTGTATGTACTAGACCCTCTCCTGTCCCACTTCTCTCCTTTACTCTCTCTTATTCTACAGAAATTCTCCATCTATATCCTCCGTATAATCCCGGTCTCCCCCTTATTCTTACACTTTCAACTTACAGGCAGCACAAAGGGATCATCGTATTGGACCCAAGTTAGCTAGACCCTAAAATTTTCATTCTTCACTAGCAGCCTGCTAACCTAACCTAACCTAATAGGTCGCGGTAAACGAACTGGATGAGGTTTCGGTTGAACGGCCTTTTGAATTTTTGTTTCTTTATAGGTAGATGATGGCTACTAAAATGATTAGAGAAATTAAAAGTGCAGTGTAGCTTACTGCATGGTAATGTTGGCTTTGGGAACTCATTAGCTCTGGTAATCGTACAATAGTTGTCTCATCAAGTTGTTTTTGCAGGTTATTCAGTTGATTTAGATGGGTTTTAAACTGGTTGTTAGTATTATTAAGAACTCTTTTGATCTCTTGTGGAGTGCTAATTTGATCAATGGGCTTGAAAGTATGCAAGCTATTTGATGCATCAAAGTGAGAAAGTCGTTTTTAATTATGCAATTTGGTTCTATTTCTTACACTTACTTTATTTAACTCGTAAAACTAGTTTTTTTTAAGTATAGATGGATATTTATATTTATTTTTTATATTAACTATTACATAAACTTAATTTAATATTATCGCGGATCTTATTTCCTATTTTAGTTAAATTAGTTTCAATGCCATCATCAAATACAATTAAGTTTTTTTCAAACATATGTTCGATAATTTCGTAACTTGGTACTTTAAAATAAATGCACATATTATGTAGTGCAACAATAACGTTGGAAAATTGAGCAACTTTTTCTGCACTATATCGACTTCTCTTGTTTGTGGTCACATACCTTTGAACGTTGCAAATACATACATATGTAATTAATTAAATAAAATTTTGACATACATGGTATAATTACTTACAATCATTGAGTTTAAGCTGTGAAAGCCCTTTCGGTTGTAAAACATGTGCTCCTCTGATGGCTTCTGCAAACCAAAGTGAGTCCCATCCACGCAGCCAATAACTGCGAAAAGTAGATATTAGACAATTGATCGCAGAGCCACAACGTATTTACTCACCTCCAGGTAACTTATAGTTTGACATAAAATATTCTTTGCAGTCATTGCTCTCTCTGGGATTGAAATGAATAAATTGGCCACAAAGCTTCCGCTCTATTTCGTCCAACACATGTTTTACAGTTTTAGATATCGCGTTTGGTTGACTCCAACAAGAAAATCATTTCCAACACAATGTTGAAAACCTCCCGACGCCAAAAGTGATAAGGTTGCTGCCCAGTGTTGCCATAAGATGTAAGAGGAAAAGTGCTAGATTGCAAAAATAAAAGTACTAAAATGTTCTACAGCACACACAACAAAGTGCTAAAATCAGTAGACATTTTTAGTTTCTCTTATGTCTTACTTGCGGTCTCCACCTGACATGAAATGACTAACTTTAACATTGCCTTCAAAAATTTTTAAATCCAGGTGCTAAGCTTTGTCAAGCTGATAAATAACCTTATTAACGCTATAAGCTCTTAAAAAGGATAAAACTTAAAACAAGTTTTGTTACTTTAGTATTTCAAATGGTGTACTTTAATATATTTGTATCCATATTTGTATGTCAGAGCGGTTCAGTTATATGACTCCTGTCATACTAAACACTTAGTGAACATAAATAAATTTGATAATTAATTAACTAATATTAATTGGCTCGCAATTTGTCATAAGGAATTATCTGTGAAAAATTTATAAATTTAATGAAATAAAAAGTGCAAAAAATGCCAAATAGTTTTAAGAAAGTGCTAAACTAGCACTTAGCATTATTTTCAAAATCTTTAGTGCTAAACGAAGAAAAAAAGTGCTAAATCTAGCACTAAAAGTGCTAAAATGGCAAGCCTGTTGCTGCCAATTGAATTTTTGGGGGAACCATCGAGGAGAGTTGCCCCAAAAATTCTAACTCTCCAAGGACAAAACTAAAAGCTTCTTCTTCTTTGAATCTAAAATATATGTATTTACATGTATGTAAGCTTTTTGGTTTTTAAATAAAAATGCACACACTCGCTCGTTATTTGACAAACATAAGGGATCAGCACTGCATCTAATCTTTTTCCTTATAATGTTGAAGTTTACATCACAGAATATTACTCAAGAGCGTGCTACCAAATAGAAATGTAGGCGTGCTACCAAATGAAAATTCACGCGTGCTTCCACACCTAAAGTGGTACCAGGCCACATTTTTTGGTCCGTAAGTGCCTACACTGATGTGTAATACTCTACGCTGGGCTGCAAACTATTCCAGCATCTTATATTGCTTTGGCCGGGCCACCTCTAACGCGGCTTAACAGCGTGCCACCAAAAAAGATGTACGCAAACAGTTCAGAAGTTTCCAGCAAGTCAGCTTGTTTTACAACAAAACGGTAAGTTTTATTTGAACAATATTTTAGTATTTTAAATATTAATTGTCAGCGTTTATTCTAGAAAATCGTTAGGCCTCTTTGTTGGTAAATGCAATAAGGCCTGAAACAAATACTGGTCGAACATTTATACCCAATAATCAGACATATGCATCCATTTCTGCTTGAAATATTAGCTGACCAAGAAACTATTGCAAACATTTTTTTCTTTGGCTGGCCCACCTTTACCAGCTGCTAAGATGATTCAAAAGGAAATATTGCAGAAAGAAAGTTTGGGTGCTGTTCGAGCCCAAATCATTCTTCTCCTTTTGAAGTCCAAACCGTCAATGAACCCAAAAATTGTCCTCCTCGACCTATCTTCACTACATGCCCGCCAAAAGTCGTCCGATGTCGTCCATCTTTTTTTTCTTTTCCAGTCAACTCTATATTTTCTAGTAAATTCTGCTGGCCATTTTCTTCCCACCCTTTTTTTTCTATAATTTTTGTTTTTGTTAGTAACTTTGCTTTGTTATTTCATATGATCAGCTGTTACTAAAGTTGGGTGACCAGCTGTTATTAAAATTGGTGACCAGCTGGTATTAAAATTGGTGACCAGCTATTGCCAAAGAGGTTGCCACTAACATTACTGCCTTATCGACCTACAGGGTGTCGCCACAGTGCTCTCGCTAATATTAAAAGAAGCAAAGAAAAGCATTTCCGCCCAAAAAGCCATTATACTATGCAAAGCTACAGTGCCACAACTTTTTGGTTTCGCTCGTTCCACGGGGCGCTGTACCAGCCACAATCCACCTTTATTATGCCTCAACACCATGATGAATAAAGGAGCAGACGGCTCCCATAAATAAAGAAATTAGAAATTTAATAACATCATTACACGCTATAACTTTGAGAAACTTTTTCGAGGTAAACTTATTTTTTATTTTAATATATATGAATGTGTATTTATTAATTAACTTGTTTTCTTACAGGTGCACACATCATTAAAGCAAGTTACATCGCAAAAGTGAACTTGATTAGTTAATTTATTTTATCAGTTACACAGTGGATCTATTCCAATTTTTAATAATGCTCATAATTAGCTTAATCGAATCATGTTTTTTTGTGTCAGTAGTTTTTTAGAAAGAAAGGGATATTTATAAAATAGTTATAATCATAAATAATGTAAAAAAGTTTACGTACACACTACTATGACTGCACTATTTTATAAATCTCTTTTCTTTCTAAGAACTGCTGATACAAAAAGATCTGATTCGATTAAGCTAATTATGATAGTTATTAGCATTATTAAAAAATTGGAAGGTGTACTGAAATTTTAGAGGTCCACTGTAGATCCAATTTAAGAGTTGTTTTTTGCATTAAAGTAATTTTATATTGAACATTTTTAATATTTTTTCTGAATCTTAGTACCTTATATCTATCCGAATTGCTTACCAATTTCTTAAGAGTGGAACAATCGTAGAATTGTGTTATTCAACATATCTTAGACTCAAAGTAATAAATTTTTTATAAAAATAAACGATTTTTTTAACTTTGGTATTAACTTGAAATAATATTCAGTATAGAAATAAGTTATTTGAATAGATCCAAATCAAAAAAGATCTTCGTTTCTTGAGCGTATACTAACCTCAATTTGCAGAAATAAAATCTTAAAAAAAAAATAAATAAAATTTTGAAATTGTTTTCTTACTTTTTATTTTAAAATTTTTTTAGTAAATGTATAAATATATTATTTTTAATCATTTGAAATTGTTACAAAAAGAACTCCACTACACACATTGTAAACAAAAACAAAATATAAATATTTACTAATGTAATTAATTAATTTTGTTAAATATCTTGAAATAAAAATACTTTTACTTATGCAACCAAAGCCTAAAGTTGTTTTCCTTTCAAACATTCGTCCTAATTTTTTCCAATTTAGTTCTTAGGCGTCGAATGGGTTTTGTAGCAGCGATATTTCGTTTAGTTTCTTCCAGGTTTCTTGCCGTTCATATATGTATGTAAATGAAATAAAAATTAAAAAAATAGAATTATTAAAATAGTATTTTTAGTTTAAAAAAATTATCTTTTTTGGAAAAATTAAAAGAGCTTCTTATTTATTGTACTAAGGTTATATATCTATAAAACAAAAGTTGAATCTTTTTTATAAAGATTTCTGTAACCCGTAAAAGGATTTTTAATTTAATGAAAATTGCTTTTTTTGTCTCAAGTACTTGTAAAGCAGGACACAAAATTAACACATTTGAGTTCCAATTGATTGGAAAACTTGTTTTTTTAGCTACTTACAAACTGGTGTTATTGTATATTGGACAAGACCATCATCGTCCGTTCCAATGTACAAAATTCCACATTGCCAATTCACTTTATAGGCACACATTAGTCTTATTTCTGCGAAGTAATTAAAAAAAAGAACACAAAGCGAACACATTTGGATTTCAATTGATCCAAACACTTCACTTTTTTGGGGTTTATTAACCTGTGTCATTGAACATTGGACAAGAACGTGATTGACCCTTCCAATGTACAAGATTCCGCAAAGATAGCTCACTTATATGTACACATTGGTTATAAAAACTAGTTATTAGTGTCCAGCACTTGCAAAAAACTAACACAAGCGAACAAATTTGGAATCCAATTGTTCCAAGCACTTAATTTCACCGCGACATGTTAACCAAATAATGTGTACATTGGACAGGAACATCATTGTACCTTCCAATATACAAAATTCCACACTTTCAATTCACTTTACATGTACACATTACCCATCTTGTTTACATTACTTAGCTTCTTCTAATCTTATTGATCGGAACACAGCTTCTCTGCCCTACATGTTAACCAAAGCACTTCTACATTGGATAAGAACATATTTGTCCCTTCCAATGTACAAAATTCCACACTACAATTCACTTTAAATAATTAATTTGGCGCAAAGTAGTCATATAAATTACTTACCCAGTTGGCTCTTTCAGGAACAAATGCAGCTTCTATCCTGCAGGACAACAAATTGTACATCTGTGGCTTCTGGAAAAACAATAATACATTGTTAAAACTTGTATAAATAACTAACATTATAAATAAATACTTACATTTCTAAATGTGTTGAAAGATGCTCTCATTAATTCTGTTTTTCTCGCCATCACTTTGGTTTTGTGCACTTTTCTCACTGTTGGTAATATGTGGACAAAATAAACTATACATTTTTGTCCACAAATTACCAAGATTGGGCAGGATTTTGGCGCAATAACACTTTTTCACCACTTTGCACCAAATCCTGTCAAGAAATTTTATTTTTAGTAAACAATAAATTTTATAAATGTCAATACCGTATACTTGGTGCGATAGAGAGAAATATAGAAAAATTCTCCAATGTTGCCATCTCTATCGCAACATTTATACGGTTGAAATCGACTGAATTCGCCCGTGTCGCGTCTAGTTGTTAGTCTATGGTTTACATCCTCATCAGAATCGGAAGAAGATGTATAAAAGAATAAAGCAGGATTCATTTAAATTGTTAATTTTTATCACTAGTTTTCACAAATAAAATCATAGGTTATACTCGTATTTCCTAAAATTATGGTGTAATTTTAATAAGTGAAAGGGTAGAATGGCATTTACAAAGTTTTTTAGGTAATTTAACAAAAATTTTAGTTGACTTCTATGTGCGAAAAATCAACTAAAAATTTAGTTAAAACTCCTTAACGACTAGATAAATTCATATTTTTATTTTCTGCGAATTATCAAAATAGCAAAGAAAATTTATACATCTATAAAGCGTCAAATTATCATGGATTTTAGTTAAATAAACTATTTATAATTAGATAATTATCATGTATTTTAGATTTTTACTATTTTCGCATTATGAAATAATAATTAAAGAATTTTTGCAATTGTTAATAATATTTTATTTATTATTTTCATTAAAGAACCACAATTTGTAAATATTATTACTATTACATAATATACATACATATTTAGTATATACAGTGGAGGCTCAAAAAAGTTAAGTAGTTTGTTTTGTGATGAACTTTTCCGAAATCTTAACTTTTCCGTAGTATGAAAAATTCAAGAGGTTATATGTGTATTTGTACATTGTTTATTTATTTTTTAATTGTCAATTAGAATTTTTTAAAATCTTGCATTTTTCGCCGACTGACAACCTTTTTTGCTTCCCTGCTGCTAACATTGTTGCAATCAGAACAAAACAAATTCTAAGAACTAATTTCTTTTACAACCAACTGATGAGAGCAACTACATTATGCATATAAAATCACAAAAAAAATATTTATAGCGGTAACGGTTTTATTTTTGCATGTATACAGGTGTATATGACTCACTATATATATAAATATGTATTGAGGATTTACATACAAAAGTTGAGATCATCTTAGAAAGAGAATAAAACTATATATAAAAAAATTGTCTCAGAAAAGTTGAGAATTACTTAACTTTTTGGAGTCACCAATGGTGAATAAAAGCTGCTTAACTTTTCCATATACTTAACTTTTCTATGACTTAACATTTTCGAGCCTCCACTGTATTACATGATTTACATTGTAATTAATATAACAATTACAAAATATAAAATAAGAACTTGAAGCTTTTTTACAAATCTTGTTAAGCATGCCATGCTAAGGTCTTCTTGGTCGACCAGCCCCCATATTCTGTAAGGCCAGGCTTACATCTGTGTGAAATGTGCCACACAAGCGTAAAAAAGCGTAACCAACTTATTACTAATGATTAATTGTTAGATTCAGGCATGTATTTATTAAGTCAAATAGTTCCATACATAACTTACAGATAATTTTATAGAATCCAACGTGATTGGAAACTGTTTACATTTCTGAATCAAACAGTTTTTCATTAGTAACTAGTTGGTTACGCTTTCTTAGGCAAATGGCTCACAAAATATGCCAGATGTAAACTTAGCCTAACTCGGTAAAGCTAAATTCGATCGCTAAAATCTTCAGTGTTTTATTGAATATTGGATACAGTATTCAATAAAACACTGAAGATGTCTCGCAGCCAAAAAAATTGTTATGTTAATCAACTTAATTTTAGGTGAGACGACGGAAAATCGTTCCAAATTAATGCAAATTCGGGAAAAAAAAATACATAACTCAATTGGATCCTTCATTGTTTGTGTACATATATCACATGCAAAATCGGTCAATGGAGGGAGATACACGGGCCGTTAACGAGGCAAACATACCTGATTGTATTACACATCCCGCTTTCAAATAGTTGTTTATTTAAAAATCCCACTTTTTTGTCGTATTTTCGTCAAAATCCCGCTTTTTTAACGATCGTGTCCCGCTTTTTGTAAAAAGCTTCTGGTCACGTTATGTATACATACCTTCTAGCTTGAAAACTTTCTTCTGACAATAAAATGAAAACTAATTAAATAAAAATAATTTCGAAGAAGAAGAAGCTGATGCTGGATTAATTTGACTTTAACGCAAAAGTGATCGCTTTTAGGTAACCAATCAGTGCTTCCAAACCAAAAAATTTTTACAACCAAAATTCGCTTTAAAAGTTACTAAATGAGAAAAAAATAACCAAATTTCAATATGTAGTATTTTTATTAAAGGGCCACTCAGACTATTATACTTTGTATTAATACATGTCAAAAATTCAAATAATACGTGCAAGTGCGATATTGTGAATGCAAAATGTCATAACGAATGGTAAATAATACGATAAAAATTTGACATCCCATAATACTTGACCATTTTTTGAAAATTTTCTAAACGATAATACTTTTCATCTGATCAGGGTTGCATTATTACAAAATCCAAACTAACAAGCCGTCTGTTTCGACGCCGATGCCGTGCCGTCGTTTATGTTATATGTCTTTGTATTAAAACGGATATAAATATTGAATGTGCTTATCGTATTGAATAATTTTTCGTGTAAGACATGTCTGAAAGTTAACGAAACTATCGTATTTTCTTTTTATTTATCTTATTTAAATCAACTACTTTAACCGCCGTCTATTTTCAGAGGCCGGCACGACCACAGCGTACATGAAACTGCTTTACCGCCGGAAGTCAAAGATTAATGTAGGCATGTTAATCTTCAACAGCTGTTTGCTTTATACTTGTGTTTTTCATGTAATATGAGGTGTGATGGTGTGAACATAAAATGTCAATTTACGTTAGATATTTTGATAGTCGAAACAAATGTGTTTAGATTTCTTTTTCGTAAAGTGTGATGAAAGTCTTTATACATGTATAATAGTCTGAGTGGCCCTTAAATAACATTTAAAATGCATACACTTTGCGCCGCACTACAACAAGAAATCAAGATACATGAAGCTGACTTTCAATTAATAGTTTTCCGTTTAATTGTTGAATTTTGTTTTTCTTCACACGTTTAGTTTTTGTATTTGACAGCTGAACAGTATTTTTACACAAACAACAACTTGTAAACAAGTGAGCAGCAATCAAGGCGAATTCATAACAGGTGGCTGCACTAGCGATTTTAGTGACAACTGTTTTATTTCCAGTTGCCTTGGTAGCAATACTAAAAATTGAAGAACATAAAAGCTTAAAAAGTATAACATAAAAAATATGTACATGTGTAGCATTATTTTGGCAAAAAAATATTCAAAATGAGAAAAATATTCACATCTCCACATTAAAGAAAAAAGTAACCAAATTTGGTTAGAAATAACCAAAAACGGCAGCCCTGTAACCAATATAATTGTTGCATACAAAAATCGTATGTTTTTTAGTATAAATTAAAACGCCTTATAGTTTAAGTACTTTAAAAAAATGACTTCTTTATATCACGACAATTCAACTACAATTGCTTTTACAAAGTATAACATTGTTGATTTGGACCGCAAGGAATTCATGAGCAATAAGTGATCCGCTGTAAAGAACAACAAATATACTATATATGTTTGTACATATGTAAATCATCTTAACATTTTTAGCAAAATTTGTAACGGAATATTAAAATAAAAGAAATGTAGAAATAATTTATGAACAGATGCATGTGCAAAGGCAACAATAGGAATTAATATGGTTTAATTTTAAAATAAAACAAGTAATGCTATGTTTAGACGACGAGTTGAATCACCTGCTTCGCTCTCTGAACCATGTTTATGAATCATGCTGTTTAGACTACTCATTCGTGCTTCGTGTGCAGCGTGCCAATTTAGTGCTTTTCGTACTAGATTTAGAGTTTTTTAATTGATAACAGTGCGGAATTTTTCAAATTGTTGCTTAAAAAAAGGCACTAAATTGGTGCTTTTCACCTTTGATAGTGCGTTTTGCAAATCTACTAAATATTAATTTGTTAAAATGTGGTGGCTTTATTTTCACTTTTCAAAAACTATCTGCTTTCACCCCTTTTAGACATGCAAAGTTTCCTTTGCAGAATGCTAACTCAGCTTGGTGAAATATGAAGGAAGAAAAACTTTATCTTTCATAGTGAGAAAAAAGAATATATTTCTAGCAATTACAGAGGATACCATACACATTATAAAATAACTTAATTACAATAATCTAATTACTAACCACTGAGGGAAGAAATGTATTGCTTTCTTGATAACGAAAGCTTTCAAAAATGCTTCTGAAAAGTACTAACGTAAGGCTCTCTAACAAAGTGGACAGAAGTAAAAAAAATGTAAACCAGTAACTTTTGCATCTGAATACACAAAAACTACACATTATTACTTCTGTAAAACGAACTAGTAAAGCAAAAAATGAATGGCTTTTTGGAAACTGAATGCATTGCTTCTAGCTGGCTTACAAAAACTCTTCTGGGAAGCGGTAATTTTTGCTGGGATGGTGAAATTGAAGAAATAGAACGAAGTATCAGAAATTTAAGGATACATAAATGGAAAAATTTGCTCAAAACTGATCAATTTTGCATTGAAGTTTATAATTATAGAAATTCAACTAATCATAATCCATTTCTAATACTGTCAATATTTCCTCTAAGACTATTAACATTACCATGTTCAAATGTTGAAGTAGAAATAACTTTTAGCGCTTATAAATATTTTAAAAGTAAGTTAGAAATACAATAATGATTTTATAAATCAAATTGTTTCATTCATATAAAATACGGTCTAAAAGGAAAAGGCGTATGTTGTTCAGTAACTCGTTTCTGTAATTCTCGCATCGTAATATTTCTCACATGAAGTGTGAAACACAAAATTCCATCGTTTCTCGATTTGTGAAAAAAAGTGTTTCTGTATTTGAATGTGAAAACAGACAACACTGAATCTGTTTTTACTGGAATATTTCCAGTAATCGAGTGTCAAATGAAAACAAAAGTCACAAAAATATTATTTCAATAACAAAAAAATAATAATTTTCAAGAAAAATAAAATTGAATAATGAACATGAATATAAAGTGAATGTAAAATGCTTGAAATAAGTTTTTTCTAGCAACTGTCTATTATAGAAAACTCCACAAAAAAATTCTAAATAAATATAATCATATCGAATCGTTAATAATAATTTTAGTTCAACAATTCGTTGCATAATTAGTGTTTTTATGGGAATTGTTAAAATTTAAGTTTAAAATTTTTTAAACGCACTAATAATCACAAATTATTATTTTACTTATTAAGTAAAATATTAAATATTGCATATCTTTTCAACTAGTTTATTTTTCATATTTTCACACACAAATTCAAAAATTCACATGTACAATTTAAAATCCGAGACTTGCGAGAAACTATTCACAAAATATTGTTACAGAAACACTTTTTCTCACATCGTTCCAATAATTGCTGGAAATTTGTTTAAATGACAGATAGTTCTAACAAAGTAACGATACAGAAACACTTATGTGAGAAAAGCCATTATGTGTTTCAATTTACACTGTTTCCACGATTCCCTTGTTTCATGCGGGAAATTTTACGATGCGAGAAATACAGAAACGAGCTACAGAATGTAACATACTGAACCATGTTCATGTAAAAATTAATTCAGACGAAACACCTAAAAATCTAATTGTTTTATTAAATGAGTTTTATGGCCAGAGGAAAAAGATGAAACTGCATTTCTTGAAACGAGGAGTATAATTCTCGTTGATCATCTTTTGTTAAAATAGTACACCATAATTGGAGTGTCTTCCCAAATGAACTTCAATTATTTTCCTACTCATATTCTACTTATAAGCAAAATCGAAATATGGCTCGATATAATTGAAATTATTACAAAAACCTAGTAAATTTAAAATTGTAGTTAACTTAAATTTTTACTAATTCAATACATTTATAATTAGACATATGGGCTTTCTCTGTATTGCAAATAAATAGATAAATATAAAAAAATAAATAAAAATATATTTATGTACATACATACATACATATGCACTTATATACATACGAGTTCTTATTTCATTTAGTGCTTTTTTATGAACACACAGTGGTTTTTGCTCTGAAAAAGTTGGCATCACTGTTCGCGTGGCATTTTTTTATGTATATTCACACAAACATACGTATCATACGCACGTATATACATGCACACACATAAGCATACATACTTTACATAAATTCCACTCATGCGAAATCTTGTTTTTGAAGGCATCTCTATATTTTCTTCTTATTTTTCCTTTTTATATTATTCATAACTTAATTAAATTTATTTATATTAAACTCACATGTATGTTTTTTGGTTTGTTTTTATTTGTTTACAAACACACACATACACATATACCTATTTTGTTTTGATAGCTAGTTCAGATAAAGTGGCGATTAACTGCGATAAAATTTAGAGAAGATACCAATTTTACGTGCTTCGCAAGTAGATTCATATTGAATCTACTAGATTCGCTCTCATAATTTTGTATGGCGAAACAAGTTGATTCGGTCATGATTGGGGCGTGAAGCATGAATAGAGAGCGAAGCACGTACCGTCTAAACATAGTATAAGAGTGCTATATTCGGCTGTGTCGAATCTTATATACCCTTTACCAACGTATATATATGTAGTATACAGATACACACATTAGTACATATGTACATATTTGTTTTCTGATAAAATTTATAACTTTTTGTTATAGTGCAATTTTTAGTAAGTGACCTCTCGGTTTTTTTCGACTAAGGAATTTGCTTGAGTAAAGATCTTCCTAAAATATAAAATATTTTTAACTGAAAAAAAAATATTTTTGGTTATTTTTTAGCCAATTTTTTTTCAACTTCCAACCCTGGAAGTATTTAAATTTTTCTGGTTTTAATACGAGTACAAATTTATTTCTTTCTAAGTTTTAAGAAATTTATTATTCGACATATTGTCATAAGTTTATTTTAATTTTAAATTTATTTACTGGTGGTTCAGCGATGTCTATATGCATTTCATTGTTGCTGTAACAAATCGTCAGTAGACTTCAACCACACATTTTGAACAGTCAGAAAGCATGATTTTAACAAAGGGGTTAAAATAATGCTTTCTGAACTAAATTGAATTTTCAGTAGAAGCCATGCATTAATTATTTCTTTTACATGTCTTTTTTGCTGGGTATGTACATATCTATGTATATACCCAGCAAAAAAAAACATGACAAATCATGTGTTGAATCATGGGTTCAAGTCATGACGCATTGGTTCGATTTAGGTGAAACATGCATGATTTTTACATTAGCTTGTCAATACAAAACAAAATAAATAAAAAAAACTTTTGTCGCAGGATACGAACCGTGCTCTTCTCACTCTCAAGGCACACTCTCTACCACTGAGCTACTGTACTCTTGTTATTCTTTAGAGATAAAACTTATTTAATGAAAATATTTCACGTAAATACAAAACAAAAAATAAATAAAATTTTTGTCGGAGGATACGAACCACGCTGTTCTCAATCTCAAAGCACAGTATCTACCACTGTACTACTGTACTCTTGTTATGTATTGGAAATAAAACTTGTTATATGAAAATGTAGCACTGTGATGATAATTTAATTCCGTTTTTACATCCCCTTTTTGCTGGGTATTTAATTCAATATACATATGTACATTAGGTATGGCGTTGTTTACGATTTTTCAATTTCGACTTGCAAGAACCCCTCATTTTGTGAGATTTCAAAAAAAAAAAAAATATTCGAGCCAAAAAATGGTGGCAGTCAGATGGGGGCAAAGGGCTCCGCATCGTGCTCAAAGTTGAGGGTAAAAGCAAAAAAAAACTACAAAAAATCATATAACTTTCCCGGGGTCACCGCTACCAGGGTCAAATGTATGACGAGCACCCATTAATTTTCTCCGCCCAACATCTTTTTTAAACACACCGGCCACCTAGCTCTTCTTCTTAAGGGGGCTCCCACACAAAGGGGAAATTTTTATAAAATTTACTCGCAGGGCTCTAACTGTCCCTAGGGCGTACCTATCGATGTCAGATGTATGACTGACCTCCTATATTTTTTCATTACAAAGATTTTTTCTGAGCATACTTATCGTCTACCTTCAACCATTAAGGTGGTCCCCATACAAAAAAATAGTTTTTTTAATAATTTTTTTTAAGAAATCCGCTTTTTCCGCTTTTATGTTGCCTCGTAGGGGGGTAAAATGTAAAACCGGCCTACAGTAATTTTTTATTTTCAACATTTCCTCCAAACATACCTATATCCTATCTCGACTCATTAAGGGGGCTCCCATACAAAGGCGGAATTTGTACAAAATTTACTCGCAGGGCTCTAATTGCCCCTGGCGCGTTCCTATCGAGGTCAAATGTATAATAAACTCCAATATTTTTTCAATACAAATATTTTCTGTCAGCATTCTTATCGTCTATCTTCAACCATTAAGGTGGTGCCCATACAAAAAAAAAAGAATTCTTTGCCAAATAACTAATTTATTTTTGGCATGTGTTGGATAAATTTTTTTATTTTAGGCAACGACTTGCAGTAAAAATATGTTTACTTCTTCGTCGCGGCATAACGCACTGCTATAATCTTCTATTAATTTTATGCCTCTTTCGGCAGCGTCGTTGACAACATGTAGTTTTTGCAATATCTTTAGCGCTTTCTTATAGTCTTCACGTTGTTCCCTGGTTTCTGGATCGCTATTTAAAAAAGTCGCTGGTAATCCGAAGCGTGGAAAAAAGTTTGCTGTCCCATGTGTTACATAATGGCTCAAATCCTTCATTACTTTTTGTAGTACTTCTGTGAGAGCTAAGGTAATTCGCTTCACACCTGTGAACCCAATGACTAGGCGAGAAGTACCTTTCTCTTCACTGGCGCCGCTTTTTATTTTGTCGTCTTTTGCCAGTGTCTTCGTTTGATGATTCGTCCACCTCTTCGTTGGACAACTCTTCCTCATATTTTTCTCTATCTTCTACAAAAATACGAATATCATTTGCCATTTTCCTTTTGATGTCACAGGTAACATTCTGGTCAAATAATGCGAGAGCAAAAGGTTCATCACTAAGGTACCAGAGATGTCCACACAATTTCTTCACCAAACGCTGCGAAACTGTGTTATCAATTGCATCATAATGAGCAATTGCCTTTAAAAAGCTCAAATCGTTATTTGGAGCTTCGATGGTCTTAGTCGCACTAAACCAAGCTCTTACATAAAGTGTGACGATGAATATACTGACCTCGCGGACTCCTCATTCTTGGTTAAACCCAGATATTGTCGAAATAAGAAAATGTTAACGCAGTATGTCCCTTTCACCATCCAACGAGCATGACTGATGGGTCCTGGTGGTGCGAAGTGAAACTTTTTTATACCTTCACCTAGAAACAGTAACACCATTGCAAGAAATTCCTTGTAGTCGCCTCTGGGTTGCTAAATATATTGCAAAAACTCCATGTTATCAACGACGCTGCCGAAAGAGGCGTAAAATTAATAGAAGATTATAGCAGTGCGTTATGCCGCGACGAAGAAGAAAAAATATTTTTGCTTCAAGTCGTTGCCCAAAATAAAAAAATTTATCCAACACATGCCAAAAATAAATTAGTTTTTGACAAGGAATTCTTTTTTTTTGTATGGGGACCACCTTAATGGTTGAAGATAGACGATAAGAATGCTGACAGAAAATATTTGTGTTGAAAAAATATTGGAGGTCGGACATACATTTGACTTCGATAGGAACGCGCCAGGGACAATTAGAGCCCTGCGAGTAAATTTTGTACAAATTCCGCCTTTGTATGGAAGCCCCCTTAATGAGTCGAGATAGGGCATAGGTATGTTCGGAGGAAATGTCGAAGATAAAAAATTACTGTGGGTCGGTCTTACATTTGACCCCCTAGGAGGCAACATAAAAGCGGAAAAAGCGGATTTATTAAAAAAAATTATTAAAAAAATTATTTTTTTGTATGGGGACCACCTTAATGGTTGAAGACAGATGTAAGTATGTTGACAGAAAATCTTTATGTTGAAAAAATATTGGAGGTCGGACATACATTTGACTTCGATAGGAACGCGCCAGGGACAATTAGAGCCCTGCGAGTAAATTTTGTACAAATTCCGCCTTTGTATGGAAGCCCCCTTAATGAGTCGAGATAGGGCATAGGTATGTTCGGAGGAAATGTTGAAGATAAAAAATTATTGTGGGTCGGTCTTACATTTAACCCCCCTAGGAGGCAACATAAAAGCGGATTTCTTAAAAAAAAATTATTAAAAAAAATATTTTTTTGTATGGGCACAACCTTAATGGTTGAAGATAGACGATAAGTATGTGCAGAGAAAATATTTGTATTGAAAAAATATTGGAGTTCAATCATACATTTGACTTCGATAGGTGCGCGCTAGGGGCAGTTAGAGCCCTGCGAGTAAATTTTATAAAAATTTCCCCTTTGTATGGGAGCCGCCTTAAGGAGAGGAGTTAGGCGGTCGGTGTGTTTTAAAAAAATGTTGGGCGAAGAAAATTAATGGGTGCTTGTCATATATTTGACCATTGTAGAGGTGACCCCCGGAAAGTTATATGATTTTTTGTACGTTGTTTTGCTTTTACCCTCAACTTTGAGCACGATGCGGAGCCCTTTGCCCCCCTCTGACCGCCACTATTTTTTGGCTCGAATATTTTTTTACCAAACCTCACAAAATGAGGGGTTCTTGGAAGTCGAAATTTCCTTACTAAGAATTCCCATATAAACTATGCCATAGCTAATGTACATATTAGGGATGGGCAAAAATATCGATATATCGAAATATCGATATTTGAGAAAATAAATATCGATATATATCGCCGATATTTCAAAACCCCAGATATCGATACATCGTTTCTTATTTACGAGTATCGTGTTTCGATACTTTTAAGAGCTATAGCTATTGACATCACTACTAGTGATGCGAAGAAATAAAAGAGAAATTTCATAATAACATCCCAGGCGAATTTATAAGGTGACATGACTAAGGCAGGTGACTTTTTGATTTGTGTGGGTATAAGCCTAAAGGCAAAATTTGTTTTTACTTCCTGTTCTGTTACGAATCAGCTGACTCTTTTTGCTTTATAGAAATCATATACAAGCCGTTAGTTTTTTTCTTTCATTATTTTCTGTTTCGGTTCAACCTGTGAAAATAAAAAAACTGTTAACTAGTTGTAAGTGGCAGCTTATGCTGCCACTTATTTTATTTATATAAAATAGGTTTGATCCCGTACTCCACATTGGGCGCCCGCGGGATCCCAATTTTACCGAAAACTGTTCCCGTACTCAAAGTTTGGGCAAGTAAGGGAGCTTTTGAGAGAGTAATGTTCTTCTTCTTCTTGACCGAAACAGCCTGTAATTTTTCTTTGGGCTAGTTTGGGCAAGCCGATAAACGATCAGCTGATTGAAAAATAACCAATTACAAAGTAAAATTAAATTGTCCTAAACACTAAAAACATTGAAAATTTTTATCAAAAAGGTTTATAAACAAGTGGTGAACTAAGTTTTATCAGTTTTTATGTAAAATTAAGAAACAAAACGTTCTAGATATGCCACAACATGTAAGTAAACGCATGGATGTGTATGTGTGTAAGTATGTATTTACTTGTGCTTTGGCTTTTGGTAAACATTTTTGGTTTTTCTTGTTCCCGTACTTTTGTAAATTTTTTGTATTATTGAGAGAAATTATAGCTTGTTCTCATTTTAACGAACTTTGCCCAAAAAGTACGGGATCAAACCTAATAAGACATTTCGAAATAAACTGTGATTGTGCTTTAAGAATTAAAAAAAAATTAATATGTAAAAGAAAAACTATATAGAAACATAGCCATTAGTGTTTTTCATACGGGATTTTCCGGGAAAGAAATCCCGGGAAATTTGTGCTGGCAACTTTAGTTTGTACAAATGTACACACTCCTCGATGAATGTCGTTATTCACTTTATGAATGCGATGGTAGAACTATATCTCAAACTTTATAATTACGGCCGGGAACTGAAATTGTATTATTTTTTTGACCGAAAGTTGTTTCCACTTTTCCGGGAAAGTTCTCGTTGTACCTTCATAGTGAACAGACGTAATAGCGGAATTTTTCTTACATACAAACTAAACAAAAAAAAAATCATACAAAAAATATTCGTAGTACATATGTATGTATTAACTTTGATAAATAAGCTTTTTTTGCTTTGCTAATATTTTTACATATAGAAATAACAAAAACAAAAAAAAACCGTAAACAACAAAACATACAAAGTACCCTTGAGGAATACTCTTTATGAGTACCCCAAAGGAAAAAAATAGTGAAGTGAGTTCTAACGGCAGAAATGCCTATTTTACTGTGAGTTTTGATGTTCATAATGATAACAATAAAAATAAAGTATCTGATAATAGACTTGCTGTGAGCTCTGAAGCTCTTAATAAAAATAAAAAATCTGATAATAGACTTTTTCTAACGGCAAAACCACAGTTTCGTCAGCGATCAACTTCGCTTGGTCCAATGCCAACTAGTGAATCGTTGACAATATTGCCTAGTACTTCCAAATTTAACTCAGCGATATCACCCGCCTCGGTCTCGGGGTCATCGCTTAACCAAGTTGTCACTGAAAACAAGAGTAGCCCAAAACCCAAGGTCCAAGTCGGAATGGACAGATACATTACAATTTTAAAGCGCGGGCGAAGCCCAAATTCTACTAAAATTGCATCTGCTCCAAAGATGTCTAGGGATAACAGCGCATCCTCTACTAATCGGCAAAACCGTTTTAAAATATTGCAAGATGACAATGACAAACCCGCTGAATCTGCGAACAAAACCTCCAAGCCGCCACCAATCTATTTAAGAGAAAAAAACTCAAACGCTCTTATTAAAAAATTAATTTCGGTCATTGGTGAGAATAAATTTCACATTGTTCCAATAAAACGTGGTAATATTGATGAAACGAAAATTCAAATTTATGAAGAAAAAGATTTTCGAAAAATGGTTTCTGAATTTGAAAAAAGTAAAACAAATTTCTACACATATCAGCTCAAGAGTGCTAAAGGAATGCAGATTGTGTTGAAGGGCATAGATTCCTATGTTGCTCCTGAAGAAGTAAAAAATGCTCTCGTCCTCCAGGGTTTTAAAGTAAAAAATGTATCTAACATAATAAATAGGGAAAAGATCCCTCAACCTCTATTTCGCGTTGAACTTGAGCCAAATGATATAAAATTTAAAAAAAATGAGACCCATCCAATATATAATTTAAGATATCTCTTATGCAAATTACCTACTGTTTGTGTTGTGTGCGGCGAATTACACGGCAATACTAGTTGCAATAAACCAAAAGATCAAAGTGACAAAAAATGTAGTAATTGTGGAGGTAATCACACCGCTAACTACAGAGGTTGTCCTGTGTACTCTTTCGTCAAACAGACTATGAGGCAAACACCTAAATTGGCCCCAGCCCAATCAGCAAACGCTTTATCAGCCACTATTGCGCAAGTGAGCCAACCAGTTAGTTCCCGTGTATCGTATGCCGATGCTGCTAAGACAAATTCTATTCATACACAAAATGTTTCACCACCAAATAATTCAACAAATACAAACTCGAACTTTAATTTCAATCGCCTTGAAGCTACTATTGATAATCTGGTGCAAACTATAAATAATTTTACAACAAATATGACTAGCATGATGCAAGAAATGCTCCGAATGCAGAATACTCTGCTTCAAGCTTTAGTTAACAAACCATGAACACGTTAAAAATATGTTTCTGGAATGCAAACGGCATTCGCCAACATAAAAATGAACTTGAGCACTTCCTCACGGAAAAAATATTGACATAATGTTGGTCTCTGAGACTCATTTGACTTCGAGAAGCCTTTTTAAAATTTATGGCTACACCTTATATGATTCAAAGGACCCGAGAGGAAGAGCGTGCGGTGGATCAGCAATTTTAATAAAGTCAAGACTCAAGCATTATTTTATTGACAACATTTGTGAAGAACATTTACAAGCAACGAATATTTGTGTCGAAAATTTTTGCACTAATTTTGTCATATCATCAATTTATTCTCGTCCTAGATTCGCAATTACTGAGGATCAATACGAGGATTTTTACAAATCTCTGGGCCCTTGTTTCGTAGCATCTGGCGACTATAATGCTAAACACTCGTTCTGAGGTTCGCGTCTTATTACACCCAGAGGTCGAGCGTTGTTCAATACAATTTCCAAAATGGGCTTGGATGTCATTTCGAGTGGGGAGCCCACTTATTGGCCTACTGACATACATAAAATTCCGGATGTAATAGATTTTGGCGTTATGAAAAATATCTCTAGAGATTTAATTCAAATTGAAGCTTCTCTAGATCTCTCGTCCGATCAGTCTCCTACGATCGTTACAATTTGTAGCCCATTAGGAAGTGATTTACCTCACCCATATGCGAATTTGATAAATCGTGTTAATTGGCTGCGATTTAAAAAATATCTTAGTAGTCATTGCACGGAAAATATTACGCTAAGAACACATGATGATATTGAATCTAACATTGCCAACCTTAATGAAAATATTAAACAGGCTGCTGAACATGCCACTACCGCCCATCCGCAGATTAGATTAAATAGAATTTATTCTACGGATATTGAACGTCTCGTAAGTGAAAAAAGAAGAGCTAGAAGAGAATGGCAAAAGCACAGATCACCCCAACTTAAAATCAGATTTAAAGAGTGTACTAAACGACTCCAAGAGTTGCTTGCATTTGAAAAAACTGCATCTCTTAAAAATTATTTGGAAGGTCTTGATGTCACACCAGCATCTAATTACTCTTTGTGGCGCGCTGCTAGAAAGCTTAAAACACCAGTTGAGTTTAAACCACCTCTGCGCACATCTACAGAAGGTTGGGCAAGAAGCGATACTGAAAAAGGTAAAATATTTGGTGAGCATTTAAAATCCGTATTCACCCCAAACACGTGTTCTGGTGCTGTTGATTTGCCAAATGTAGTTGCGCTACCCCCTCGACCAATAAAATTTAAGACGCGTGATGTACAAAAACTAATTGCTGAACTCAACCCGAAAAAAGCTCCGGGTATTGATGGAATTAGTAACCAGATGTTGATGAAGTTGCCTCGTTGTTGTGAATCATACTTGAACAACCCTCGTATTCAAACATTGCACTAATTGGTTGACGCAACAGAAACTAGTTCATTGACTCAGTTACTTCTTATTTTGTTGGCGCTGGCAAATTGTGCAATATCGATATTTTGTAATTGGGTCAAAAGCTAAGTAATACTTATGAAATAAGTTATTGTCTAGTTAGCATAAGAAAATTAATTGTAAGTAAAATATTGAAAAAAGCATAAGAAAATTAATTGTAAGTAAAATATTGAAAAAATATATATTTTGTATAAATAGCATAATAGAAAAATAAAAGAAACGTCAGGCTGCAAGTGTGCAAGCAGCTACAGGAACTAGAATTGTTGTTAATAAAAATACCTATACTTGCGATTCCCAAGGGACCCTCCAGGTAAAAGGTAAAAGATAGAAATACACCATAACATATTTTGGCGCAGCCGTTAAGGCTTTGCATGCTATTACTCCGCTTGTTTCTGGCTTGGAAAGTTTCTGTTGGTACAGCTTTTATAGCTCGCCTTAGAAGCAGGGAAAAGTAAGTGCAGTCGGTTTAGTGGCCGCAAAATTGATCCTTGCTTCCATGTAATTTCGTCTGTTTCTGACTTGGAAAGTCTCTGTTGGTACAGCTTTTATAGCTCGCCTTAGAGGCTGTGAAAAGAAAGTGCAGTCGACTTTGTGGACGCATATAGATCCTTATTACAATAATAATACAATAAAAATAAAAGTGTATTTCTCAATCAGATTAAAAATTAAACCTTGCACGTGGAAAAATTTTTTTTGTGTATTTATAAATTTTTGTGCTACGAAACACTACAACGTCCGGGTTTGGTCAAGTCGTAAGGATGGTAAGTATAAATTTAATTAAATGGACAGTCCACAAAAACAAACGGACAAACTAGTACTACAATTAAACGACTACAACATTAACGTTGATAGTCTTCAAGTGCATGTATGGTCGGAATTAAAAGCCTTTAATTCTGATAGAATATTCCTAAATGCTCATAAAGAAATTGTTAAGAATAACAAATTGACTAAGTTAGAAGAAGTAGGGTATATACTTGGAGTGATAAGTGAATTAAACGGAAATAAGTCAAAGGAACTCGGAAAACGTATCGAAGAGTTAGAAAAGTCGAAATTAGGTTTGGAGAAATTTAGCAAACAACTAAAAAGTGATATAGATTATACAAATGAGTTGTTAGAACAGCAGGTAAAAGAGAACGAAGAACTAAGACTACAGTTACGACAGAAAGGACTGAGTGAGAAGGAGATTGAAAAACACTTAAAATTAAAATACTTGATTAGCGAAAAGGACAACTCGATACAAAGATTATCGGTAGCATTGTCAAACGCAAAGAGAGAACTAAATATTGCCTACAGATCTCGTTCACCAACTCCTTCAATTGGTTTGCCAGAAAAATCCACTATCACGGACTTATCACATACTACCCAAAGACTTCCATCAGTAGTAATTCATACACAACAAGAAATTAGAGAAGACACGAATACAATAGAACATAATAAAAACTTTCTCAAGGAGGGAGAAGGAAATAACTTATTGAATAAAGTGAAAAATTTACTATCAAACGCGAGAAAAACTGTCAACAGAGGATACTCAACAGATACTATAAAAAGAAAACTAGCAGATTTAGCAGAATACGAGCAGGAATTGAAAGAACTAAGGCTAGAAGAAGTTCAGCTTAAAAAAGAATTTTATAAGTACCTACAAGAAGCTAGGAATTCACTAAAGAAGTACCCACTATCCCCTATAATCACCGAAGAAGATTCCAGTAGTATAAATACAAAAGCATACAAGATGCCTGCAATATCGACAATTACCAAAATAGTAAACAATATAGTCCCCACATTTTTCGGCACCGAAGGACCAGATTTAACATCGGAAGTGTTTCGATTCATTCAAGGATGTAAGCTAGTAGACCGAGAGCTGTCCTCTGAAGAAAATGGATTCCACAAGATATTATAGAATGCCTGAAACTGCGATTAATGGGACCAGCTTACGTTCAAATAGCACCACAAACATTCGGCACGATAGACGCATTATGTGATTCAATAAAAAAGGTGTATTTGAAGAGGAAAACTTTAGATCAAATAAGAGAACTCATAGTTTCGTGCAAGCAAGGAAATCAAGAGTCAGCAAGCAGATTTGGTAATCGACTTGAAACTCTACTAAATGAAGCCGGGAGTCTAGTAACAAATGAATGGAGTGAAGAAGGTAGCAGAAAAACGATACTGGAAGACTTCAAAAGAATAGCAGTAAGGAGCTTTATCAAAGGTCTTAGGGACCAGGCATTAAGGACTAGGTTTATTGGCCAAGAAAGCGAGGGCTTACAGAAACTAACTCAAAAAGTAGAGGAAGCTGAGCAACTTTTTGGAGAAAACCGCATCGCAATAAACACTATTACCCTGACTACTCAATGCAGTTTCTGTAAGCAACAAGGTCACAACAGAACAAACTGTGAACAGAGGCTTAACACTCCATATTGCATTAAATGTGGAATGCCAACATGAATCAAGTATACCATGGCCGTGGGAGAAATGAACCACCGAAATGCTATAATTGTAATGAAACGGGACATCTAAGAACTAACTGCCCAGCACGAAATTCGGGAAACTCGCGGCGGCCCAGCCAAAACTAATGGACTGGGATGCCGACAATTCGTGGATACACGAAACAATTGAAAGAAAATCAGCAAACGAAACTTTATTAAACCAAGTGAGGGTAGCAACTAAAAGGACTGACAAGAAAATACATTGGCATAAAAACATCCATACGTATATACCGGAAAATTATACAGAAAGAAATTATTCTAACTGCAGGTCTGAGTCGAAAAAGGAACAGAATCTGCAAGGTGGTAACAATGGAAAAGAGAAAAATGACGCATTTATTGATTTTCCATGCAGTGAAGCACTGGACAAAAACTTACCCTTACTGGTAGATACAGGAGCAGACACCACATTAGTAAAAGCTGAATCTTTAGCACCATACGTGGAGATAGACTCAAGCAATCAAAAGGACTTGTCAGGCGCATTTGGGGGAAATATTACAACGAAAGGAACTATAACCGCACAACATGCATGCGTAAAAACACTTGCAGTACAGATGCATGTAGCACCAGAAGGTAGCCGACTTCCAGCAGATGGATTACTCGGTAGAGATGTATTATGGAACAGGGCTGTTACCGATACAATTAACAAAAATATTAAATTTTTTGATAATAAGGAAGAAATAGCTTCCTTACCCCTTACTACAGAAGGAAAAAACCCCCGGGTGTATATAGCCGAAAATTTATCTATCAAGGCGCGTTCCCAGACAATAATATCGGTCGTAGTTACAACTGCTAAAGGAGAAATTATAGTAAATAAATTGGAAATTTTGCCAGGGGTTTTTGTGGGTGAAACTCTAACAACTGTCAAGAAGGGCACCGCATTTGTGCCCATTTTAAACACCAATGACTCTACAATAAATATCAATGAAATAATACGTTTGAGCTATGAGAACCCGAAAAACTACACACTAAAAGCGACATCAGTCATAAATACAATAGGAACTACTGATAAAGCAGTAAGAAGTAAGTTACTTATTAAATCAGTACCGTTGAGCTCAGATTTGAACCCGGAAGAATGGGCTTCGATCGAAAATATTTTGAATTCATACGACGATGTGTTTCAATTTCCCGGAGACAGTCTTACGTACACCAGTGTACTTAAACACAAAATACCAATTGGTCCCTGTCAACCCCCAATAAATACTAAGCAGTATAGGCTACCTGAGGTCCATCGAAATGAGATTAATAGTCAAGTGGGCCAGAATGGATGGAAAGAAAAAATGGCGTTTGGTGGTCGACTTCAGAAAATTAAATGACGCTACTATAAAACAAGTTTTTCCCATACCACGGATTGACGAGATCCTGGACCAGCTGGGATACAGTAGATACTTTTCGACTCTCGATCTAGCAAGCGGGTACCATCAAGTTTTAGTGGACCCAAGCGATAGACAGAAAACAGCATTCAGTACGAATTTGGGCCATTTCGAGTTCAATCGTATGCCTTTTGGTTTAACAGGAGCACCAGCCACCTTCCAGAGAATCATGAATTCAATATTAACCGGTCTACAGGGTATCGACTGTTTTGTATATTTGGACGATATAGTAATATACGGAAGAAATCTAGAGGACCACCAGATACGATTAAAGCGAGTACTAGATGTCTTAAGAAGGTATAATCTCAAGTTACACCCCGAAAAGTGTCAGTTTCTCCGAAGGGAGGTAGTTTATCTAGGTCACCAATGTTCAGAAAAGGGAGTATTACCAGATCCCAGTAAGACAAGAGCAGTGAAGGACATACCACCGCCCAAAAATATCAAAGATCTACAAGCATTTCTGGGACTGGTTAACTATTATAGGAAGTTTATACCAAACTCCTCAGACATAGCACTACCACTTAACAAATTATTAAGAAAGGACGTGAAATTGGAATGGACTCAGCAGTGCCAACAAGCCATGGACAAACTGAAGGCAGCAGTTGCAAATCCCCATCTACTACAATACCCTGATTTTACAAAACCATTCATTCTTACCACTGATGCTAGTAATGAAGCCTTAGGAGCTGTTCTTTCTCAAGGAGAGCCAAGTAGTGATTTACCAATTTACTTCGCGAGCAGAGTACTAAGCGCCACAGAAAAGCGATATTCAACAATAGAGAAGGAACTACTTGCCATCGTATGGGCAGTAAAGACGTTTAGACCTTATTTGCTAGGCCGACCCTTTACGGTCTTCACAGACCACAAGCCCTTAAAAGGCATTGCGAATCTAAAGAATCAGGAAGGCAGATTAGGCCGCCTAAGACTTAAACTACTGGAATACGACTTTGAAATACGTTATAAGCCGGGGAAAAGCAATCAGAACGCGGATGCTCTGAGTCGACTCACACTAGAAGAAGTAAACATAGGAGCAGTAACTAGAGCAAAAGCAAGAGAGCTACAAGTAAACTCGAATAAGAGAAGTGAATCACAAACCGATGAGATGGATGAGAACGAAGATATGGAACAGGAAGACACCGCAGCGTATTTAACTAATAAAGAAGATATTAAGAGAGTAATAAAGGCATTCCACGATACACCTTTGGGAGGACACCAAGGGCCACTGAAAACATACCATCGCATTAGAAATCGGTATAAGTGGTATGGTATGCAGCGACAAATTAAAAACTATGTTGCTACCTGTAAACTTTGCCAACGAAACAAAAGTTCAAAAGTAGAAAGAATGCTGATGATTTTAACAAAAACACAGAGTAGACCATTTGAAAGACTTTATATGGATATTGTTGGGCCGTTGCCAGAATCTGCTAGGGGCAATAAATATATAATTAAATTTTTGGACGATTTCTCTAAATTCCTAGCATGTGCAGCCGTCTCGGACATGGAAGCAACCACGGTGGCAAAAGAGTTCTTCAATGAAATAATTTCCCGTTTTTTCATACCCAAGGTTTTGGTGACTGATAATGGTACAAATTTTACTTCGAAACTATTTAGAGAAGTTTGTAAGCTGTTGGGAACAAAAAATATTAACACTACGCCCTATCACCCCCAATCCAATGGATCATTGGAAAGAACTCATAGACCTTTGGCAGAGTATTTGAGAAGTTTCGTTAAGATGGATGGCACTAATTGGGATGAATGGTTACATCATGCTATGCATGTACACAATAATACGAGGCATATGTCTACCAAACAAACACCTAATAGAATCCTATATGGATTCGAGTTTGAAATACCTATTAAACTAAAAGAAAAACCATCACCAGTATATAATGCAGATAATTTTAGTAAGATCCTAAAATACCAGATACAACGAAGCTATCAACTAGTAAAACAAAATCAAGATCAAGCCAAGGCCAACTCCAAGAAACATTACGAAAAGGGGACAAAGACAAGGACATTCAAGGTAGGACAACAAGTATGGCTGAAAAACCAAGCACAGAAGAACAAATTTTCACCCATTTAGTTAGGACCTTATGAAGTTTTACAAGTTCCAACACCTGTAAATGTTAAGTTAAAAATTAGAAATTCCGAGAAGGTTTACCATAACAATTTGGTAAAACCATGTGTAGGTTAATTATTTAGGTGTCTTAATAGTGGTAAACCCGCAGAAAGACCTGCCACTCCAGGAAAGATGACATGAATGTAGATGGAAAAACAAAAGATTCCAAAATAAGGAGAAAACAAAAGGGACGACATTTGACAAGTCACAGTAGAAGTTATGAAACATGAAACAGAACACAAAACAACAACAGATGTAGAATACATTAACAAGCAACCTCTTCCAAACTGAATATAATAAAAAAGAAATGCTAAAAGAAAATGACAACTCTAAAACTAAAAGAACTAAGGATAGTAGCTACTCAGGAATAGCTTAGATCTAGTTCAAAAGAAGACCTATCACTTTATTTCCAACCTTAGTGAACTTTGGCTCGAAACCAAATGTTCAAGGCGAAATAGAAGTGCAAGGCAATGTAACAATAATAATGAAGAAAAGCAGAAATTTAAAGTTGCAAAAAATACATATGCAGGCGCATATAAGAAGAAAAAGAGAAGAAGATAAGAAAATAAATAAGTATGGAGGATATTCAAGCTCCAAGGAAGACCTTTTATTCCATTTCCAACCTTAGTGAACTTTGGCTCGAAACCAAATGTTCAAGGCGAAATGGAAGTACAAGGCGTTATAAGAAATTAACAAGAAAGGAGAAAATTAAAATATAAATCACACATATGCAGGCGCATATAAGAGAAATAAGGAGGAAAAATCATGATCACTGGTTTACAGCAAGGGAAGAGGAATGCAAACACTGTAGGAAGATGAAACAAAATATTTTTTTTTTTTTAGTAGGTTGGTGTTCACGGTAATACGTTAATGAGCATCGTGCATTATTATGGAAAAGATGTCAAGCCTTGGTAGCCGATTTTCAATTTTCAAAACGTATGATAAAACTATATATATAGAACTTCGGGAGAACCGATTATTAATTTTTGCTGATTTATATAAGGAATTGTGCTAAGACAAGCGCGGTCGTTTTAGTCCAACTCCGAGCTCTCTAACTTGCTTGGGAGCTTCAAAAAACGCATTTCACGCCTCCCATACAAAATTCGTACAGACAGACGGACAGGTCTTTTTTTATCTCCTTGTCATAAGGATCCATAATAACTAACTTTTTTTGGCCGCAAATGAATATTGTAGAAATTACAAAAATCTGGACAAACCTATACATATATACCCTTTCCATTTTTGGTAAAGGGTATAAAAAAGGGATTAATATCAGTGACGGCACGTGTTCTTTAGAGATGGTACAGTGACTGATATGATCTTCTCCAACATTCTCCACCCGTTGAAACGCCTGTGTTTCAAAAATCATTAGAACTCGGAAGGGGCCCAATTTTATGTACTGGTCGTCGGCAGGAGCCATTCGCAGTTTTTAATTCGACCACTCGAACGCACCCGTCGGTACCACTAATTATTTTTGTCACTTGTGCTAAAAGCCAGTTTTGTGGGGGTGTATTATCTTCATGAATGATTACCAAATCCCCAATCTTAATATTTGGTTGCCTTTTAAACCATTTTTAACGTTGTTGCAATGAATGAAGATAATCTCTAGACCACTGTTGCCAAAATTGATTTTTGAGATAAGAAATCTGCTGCCATCTGTCTAGGGTTGATAAGTTTGTTGTATTAAATGTTGCTTGAGGAACGGATATTAAGGAGGAACCAATCAAAAGATGACCAGGAGTTTAAGCTTCACCATCATTAGGGTCATCTGTCATTGGCGCAATAAGACGAGAGTTCAATAAGGCTTCTATTTCTGCTATTAGAGTTTGAAGGCTTGAGCAAAATTTTTCACCAGAAGAGTTTTGGCAGATTTCACAGCTGCTTCCCATAGTCCACCGAAATGTGGAGCACGAGGGGGAATAAAACAAAATTCGAACCCATTCTGTGAGCAATGTGATTTAATATCAGCCTTTGTTGTTTCGGAAAGTAATTTTTCCTTCAGTACTCTGAGGTGATTATTGGCGCCAGTAAAATTTGTTGCATTATCACAAAAAATTCGTTGAGGTAGCCCACGTCGACTTACAAAACGTTTCAGGCAAAGTATGAAGTTGTTTGTTGACAAATCAGACACAGCTTCCAAATGAAGCGCCTTTGAGCTGAAGCACACGAAAACAGCTATGTAGGTTTTGTAAGGTACCTTTTTTCGAATTCGGTATGAAGTAAGAAACGGACCACAAAAATCAACACCGGTTATTAGAAATGGTCGTTGGGCTCTAAAACGATCAACTGGTAAATCGCCCATTATCTGATTAATTAATTTTGGTTTGTAATGGAAACAGTGAGTGCAGTTGCGTACCACTTTTCGAACAACTTCTCTAGCATTTATTATCCATACCCTTTGACGAAGTATGCCAAGTAATACCTTTGGCATACTTCCACCAACTCGAATTATATTAAGAGTATTGTTATCAATATCCATTTGGTGTATAAATGGAACCAGTTTTTGCAGATGAGGTTGAACAAAGTTATTGTTTAAAAGTGCGGTTATTTCTGTACCAAAATTGATTTTTTGTATATAGGACACAATTTTCCAAAATGTGTTGTCAAACTCATGGGCAGTGATGTGAGCAATACCGTTGCCCTTTAAGACCGAATTCACCTTCAATCTGTTAAAAATACGAAAAATATAAGTCATTACTCGAACAATTTTGCAATAAGAAGAATATTTCTCAATAATTTTTTCAATAATTGACTCTTTGGCAATTGTAGTGCATTTAAAAACAACTGCATTTCTTCGTTCAGGAGCTTCTAGTGTTGCAGGATCTGACACGGCAGGCCACTCTGAAACGTCAAAACGTAAGAATTCGGGACCAGAATACCAGACCGTTTTAGGTAAATTTTCTGCAGTACACCCACGAGATACAATATCAGCAGGATTGCTTTTTGATGGTACATGTCGCCAGGTTATGTCTTTAGTCTGTACTTGCAGTTCTGAGACACGATTTGCAACGAAACAGTTTAGTGTTGAAGAGTATAACTTTAGCCACTGTAAAACGATTTTCGAATCGGTCCAAAAGAAAACTGAACACACAAAAAAAGAAATTTTCATTTTGATCTTGCACCAAGTTTTACTGAGTAGAACTGCTGCACACAATTCGAGACGAGGTAAAGATTGAGCTTTTATTGGAGCTACCTTCGATTTGGCAATCAACAGAGTTGATGTGTAGGCACCATTTTCAAAGACACGATAATACAGACAGCAATTAAAGGCTCGTTGAGAGGCATCTGCAAAGCCATGTATTTCTCCAAGTATGCTTTCTGATGTGCGAACATAACGTGGTATTTCAATGCGATTAATGTGTTGAAAATCTTGTTTAATTTGGAACCACATTGTTGATAGGCCAGCAGGTAAAGTTTCATCCCAACTAATGTTTTGGATCCATATTTCTTGCAGAAGAATTTTACAGCGAACGACTATGGGGCTTAAAAGCCCGAACAAATCAAATATTTTTGCAACTGTCGATAATATGGTGCGTTTGGTTGCTTTTGGTGGATCAGGCACATCAAAACGAAACAAAAATATATCTTTTGTAGGATTCCAGGCCATACCAAGAGTTTTTGTAACGTTGTCTTCAGGAGTTTTTATTGGCACTTCATCTGTGCCACTATTCGTGACAGGGAAGGCATTGAGAATTTTAGAAATGTACCAACAACTTTGAAAAATTGTACTTTTTTTACCTTAATTGTACTCAACAATTTTTTTTAGTTCAAATTACATATTTTTATTTGATTTTATTAAAACAATCGACTTTGCTCTGGCTACCGAATCGTTTTCACAAATTTGCTTGTAAGTTGGGATGTTAAAGCATATGGTTACAACTGCTCTAGCATCCGAATTTAGAAGAAAAATTATTTGAAAATGGACGAGTTCACATTTTTTGGTCTTCTCGCTGCGTTTTGCTTTCACAATATTGCTTTCAAGTGAGAAGAATATGAGTTTCATTGGTCAAAAGTGAAAATTGACATACGCAATCGTTTGAAAAGAAATGCGGAGTGAAACTGGGAAGATTCCCTAAATGTACTAAATTAGTCATTGGTGTACTATTGTACTTTCCGAGTTTGAATAGTGCCAAAAAAGGTACAATTGTACCAACTTTGCCATCCCTGATTCGTGACAGCTGGGCAATTACTATTCCATTTTGCTAGCTGAAGACTATGATTGCTGAGAATTTGCGTAATTTCAGCTTTTTTAACTGCCAACTCTTCTAGAGTATCGGAACCAGTAAGAACATCGTCGACGTATAAATCCTCACGAAGTACCTTTGACCCAATTGGAAAAGTTGAGCGATGTTTATCTGAGATGAAAAACAAACTTCTAATTGCCAAAAACGGTGCTGCTGAAAGTCCATACGTAACGGTGTTTAGCTGAAACATGCTAAGTTTATCTTTCGGATTAGATCTCCATAGAATTAATTGGAATTTGCGGTCACGCTCATCGACAAGAAATTGGCGGTACATTTTGGATATGTCAGCAGTAAGGGCAAATTTATTCAAACGAAAGGCAAAAAGAGTAGTTATTAAATCTTGTTGTATTGTTGGGCCAATCATGAGTATATTATTCAACGAATAATTCGAAGTTGTGCGAGCTGACCCATCGTAAACTACACGAAGTTTAGTTGTTGTACTAGAAGGTTTTAGTACACAATGGTGTGGTATAATATAATATGGATGACAAAGAGGCTTATTAAAAGTTGACATGTGACCAAGTGCCATATATTCATCCATAAAATCGATATACATAGATTTTAGTGTTGGATCACGTTCAAGTCTACGTTCGAGTGACAAAAATCTTCTTTTTGAGTTTTCAAAAGACTCACTCAAGCAATCTGGAAATTGTTTGAAGGGCAAACGAACCATAACCTTTCCAGTTGATGTAATTGAAGTGTTTTCTATAAAATGATTTTCACATGCTTGTTTTTCTTCAGAAAATTTTGGGGGATCGCTCACATACTCTTCTACCTCCCAAAATTTCTTTAACGTGTTGCTTAAGTCATCATCCAACGAGTTCAATGCTAAGTTACAAATTGCTGGCGCAGAAGTTTGTTGAAGATTAAATTTTCCAAAAACAATCAATCCGAAAACTGTGTTAATCAGAGTAGGCATACCTTGTCCTTCAAGTAACATATCAAAAAACGTTTCTGCGCTCAATAACCAATCAATTCGTTGCGGTTTAAACAACGATGGATCCGCTAATTGTACTCTTTCGGGAATTTTAATTTTCGATATATCAATTCAGCAGGGTGTTGAGCTGAAATTGACTTGGTAACTGCAAATTTCGATGAAAATTCGTAGGAGCTAATTCGAGATTTTACGCTGGAAAATACAGAAAATCTGATTTTTGTTTGCACTTCACTTATCCCGGTCACATCTTGGCAGGTCCGCTGAAATTTAAGTCTAAGTCTTTTAGCAGCTTTCTCTGTAATGAAATTAATTTCTGAACAAGAATCGAGAAGCACTCTTACTGGCTGAAAGGAACCACAAACGCCCTTTATTAGAACTACAGCAGTTGGTATTATGGTTCTTCTAAATGATCGAGTAACTAGTGACACAGCATTATTTGCACTAGTCGATGGTGCTGAACCATTAATATCTGACGGCGATTCTGTTTGGATGAATATATGTAACAAGGAATGATGAGCGGACTGGCAAACTCGACAACGACCCTTTGATGGACATTTCGATACTAAATGTCCTTTTCGAAGGCAGTTTATGCAGTGCCCATTACGTTTTACAAAATTAAAACGTTCGGAGACTAAAAGCGACGAAAACGAAGAACAGGCAGCAAGTTGATGCTCAGCGCTGTTACAATATGTGCAACTTAAGGTGGACTTGGAGTTGACTAAGGTGTTTGAATGACGATTCAAAATTTGTTTTGATTTTGCACCAGTATTATTATGATGTTTGCTCTCAGGTTTCTTTCAGGTTGACAGCGATGGCTTAAAATTTCATAGCAGGTATCCCAGGTGGGCAACGATTTAAAATCAATTTTTTCATCGTAGCACTGACGAGATGCGTCATCGAGTTTCGAAAGCACCATATGGATAATTATCGAATTCATTACGTCCATTTCTAATCCAAGCGATAAAAGTGATCCACGAATTGCTCAAACTGTATCAATTATGTTGCGTAAAGAGATACTGTCACCCTTTGACATGTCGGAAATATTGAAAAGGGCTGTAATGTGTTCCAGGAAAATTAACACTTTGTTGTCATAACGCTCCTTTAATCTTTGCAATGCATTCAGGTAATTTTCATCTGTAACCTGATAGGGTTCAATGACAGCAAGGGCTTGGCCAGAGAGACAATTCAATAAATAATTGAATTTATCGACTGGTGTGAGCAAAGAATTGTCATGTACCATATTATTAAAAGTCGCAATAAATCGTTTATAATCGGCGTACTTTCCATCAAAGCGTGGCAGTTTCAATGAGGGCAATCGAGTTTGGCTAGGAATTCCAATCGAGGTGTTTATAAAACTGTGATCCATTGAGGCCGAGTAATTATTTTGCTTAAAAACAATAATATTTTTGCCTTGGCTGCAATATAAATTTCTTCAAGATCCCCTCTAGCGACATCTGAAGGACATAATTTTTCAATTTGCGCTTGAATGTGGCAAATCTGCTTAAAATAAGACTCTAAAATTTCCAGCCTGCACTGCAAAATTGTTGGATCGGCTTTATCGCCGTCTGTTTCGATTTTCTTCTGTATGCTGGAAATGTTTCGTTTTGTTGTGGTTCGTTGTTGCTTTAATGAAGCTATTTCTGAAGCAGTAGAAGTATTGGCTGCATCATCATTAGTTGCCATAATTTTAGTTTCAATAAGTTGTTCACGACTTTAGACTCACTTCAGAAAATTAAAATACTTGTTAAAGCACCCAGTTTCGTACAACAAGTTATTTTTGCACTAATTTCCAATAAACACAAGTTGAACGATAACTTAAAAGGTTTTACTTGAAATTGCACCACGAACGATATACTTATTGAATCAACGTAATTAATTTTTCCAATACGAAACAGCAGGGTTTAAAGATGGTTCCAAGAATTTTTTCAAACTATATACAGCTTTCCACTAGAATAGCTTTCTTGCACAAAATTGAAGAAATATTTTTGTAAGTATTTTACACAAATTCGACGCAAAACGATGTTGCTGTTGCGGCTCAATGGGCATAGAAATCCTGGCACCAATTTAAATAAATTAAATTTTATTTAAAAATCTTAAAACACCACTGTCCTGTCACGGTCGCCAAAATGTTGCATACAAAAATCGTATGTTTTTTAGTATAAATTAAAACGCGTTATAGTTTAAGTACTTTAAAAAAATGACTTCTTTATATCACGACAATTTAACTACAATTGCTTTTACAAAGTATAACATTGTTGATTTGGACCGCAAGGAATTTATGAACAATAAGTGATCCGCTGTAAAGAACAACAAATATACTATATATGTATGTTTGTACATATGTATGTAAATCATCTTAACATTTTTAGCAAAATTTGTAACGGAATATTAAAATAAAAGAAATGTAGAAATAATTTATGAACAGGTGCATGTGCAAAGGCAACAATAGGAATTAATATGGTTTAATTTTAAAATAAAAAAAAGGGATTAATATCAGTGACGGCACTTGTTCTTTAGAGATGGTACAGTGACTCATATGATCTTCTCCAACAATAATCCTAAGGTTTTTATTGAATTAGTGCTGTAGTGTATCACACAAGTTGATAATGCTTGCACAGTGACACAGAACTAATAAAGTATCAATAACATTACTTTCGTTGTATGCATGCATGGTGCAATGCTGAACTGCTTACGAATAATTGTTTGAGTGACACATTTCTGTTTGAGTGCAATTCTAAATATAAAATACGATGATTGGTCAAACGGAAATGTGAATACGATCCTTCATAGTATTGAAAGAGAAAACAAAAATATTTGTATGTTTAGAATAAGTTAGAAAGGTTAAGGTTTATTTTCAAAATTAGTATATAAGCCAAAGAATAAGTAGAATAAAATCAGACTTTAATTTGATTAACATAAATCGGCTCTTCAGCCTTGTTTTCTTTTAAAGTTTCAAAACTTCTTTTGGCAGTTTTTTTGAACGCCTAAGTTTTAGCTGGGACCCCCCAGCTGTTTTAAAATAAAAAGGGGCTATAGGGACTAGGGATGGGCAAATGAAAAAAATGTATCGATATATATCGTATCGATATTTTTGAACAGTATCGATATATATTTTTTGAAAACATCGATATTTCGATATATCGATATTTTTTGCAACATTAATTTCGAATGCACAATTAGTCACTTTAAGAAATTTAATACAAAAAGCTATTTATGTTAAGTTATACGTAACCTACTGTATCTCCTTAAGACTTCATTAGTCTTTACTTTCTGTTGCTGTTTCGGACCACAACGGTCACAGTATTCCACTAAAGTGATGAGGTTTGCATAGTCCATTCTTATTAGAGTTTTTCTTTTCCCGGACTTTTTCATTTCCCGGGAAATAACGTTTTATAAACGCATTAGTCAAAAAAATAATACAAATTCAGTTCCCGTCCGTAATTGTTGTAAAGTTTTAGCTATAGTTCTACTACCATCACCTTATTATTGTACCATCGCATTCATAAAGTGAATAACGACATTCATCGATGAATGTGTACACTTGCACCAACTAAAGTTGCGCGCACAAATTTCCCGGGAGTTCTTTCCAGGAAAATATGCGGGATCCCGGGAAATACCGTATGAAAAACACGAATTGTTATGTTTCAATATAATTTTATGTTTTTTCTGGTAAAAATTTAATTTTTTTTAAATTCTTAAAGCACAATCACAGTTTATTTCGAAATGTTTTTATTTTGTTTATGCTGCCACTTACAATTAGTTAACAGTTTTTTTTATTTTCACAGGTTGAACCGAAACATAACAGAATGAAAAAGAAAAACTAACGGCTTGTATATGATTTCTATAAACCAAAAAGAGTCAGCTGATTCGCAGCAGCACAGAAAGTAAAAACAAATTCTGTCTTTAGGCTTATACCCACACAATCCAAAAAGTCACCTGCCTCAGTTGGGTCACCTTATAAATTCTGCTGGGATGCTATTATGAAATTTCTATTTTTTTCTTCGCATCACTTGTAGTGATGTCAATATCGTACAGTTAAAAAACAGCTATAGCTCTTAAAAGTATCGAAACCCGATACTCGTAAATTAGAATCGATGTATCGATATATCCGATTTTGAAATATCGGCGATATATATCGATATTTATTTTCTCAAATATCGATATTTCGATATATCGATATTTTTTGCCCATCCCTAATAGGGACTCCCTTTTCAAAGACGCTTTATATTGCATAAATTGCCGATCCTTGCGTATTACATGGCGATCTTGCAACATCGGACATTTAATAATAAAAAACGGAGTAAAAACAGACCCATCCAAATACGAAGTAATCAATTTCGGACGTCTTACTTCGTCCGAAAAACGCGGACGAAGTAAGACGATTCGTTCCATTCTGCAACTACTACAGAAAATTCATACCAAACTTTGCCGACATTGCAAAACATTTGAACGCACTATTAAAAAAATCAACTCAATTCATTTGGTCCGTCTAATGCCAACATGCTTTTGAAGAATTAAAAGAAAAATTAATGAACCCACCAGTATTACAATATCCGGATTTTGATAAACCATTTATTTTAACAACTGACGCATCAAACTATACGTTAGGAGCAGTCTTATCTCAAGGCGAAATAGGACAAGATTTACCAATCTCATACGCTAGTAAATCATTGCAAAAACAAAAATATTAACAAACCAGTAATTGAAAAAGAACTTCTAGCAACTCATTGGAGCATAAATTTCTTTAAACCTTACTTATATGGCAGAAAATTTATTGTAGTTACAGACCACAGACCATTAATTTCACTATTTTCACACAAAAATCCTTCATCAAAAATGACAAGAATAAGACTTGATTTAAGTGATTATGATTTCACAATTGTTTATAAAAAAGGAAAGATGAATACAAATGCTGATGCACTTTCTACGATAGAACTAGATTCAGACATATTAAAACAAATGATACCACAAGAAAATGACGAAAAAGAAAAAAAAGTATTAACGACAAGGGCTATGCAAAATAAATTAAACAATGCAAATAAGAATAAAATCAATGAGGCAAATAAAATAATAGATAATGAAAAAAAAGAAGAGGAAAATGATATAGATAATAATACACGTGTAGAAGAAAATAATATGGAAAAATGTAATTCTCAGAAGTCTGATCAACTTCAAATATGGGAATGCATATCCATTAATGACGTCAAAAATATGAAAAAATTGCAATTTAATAAAAGCGGAAATATAGAAGAAAAAGATATAATTATTGAAGATAATATTGTGCACATTGGACATAATGATAATTCATCGAAACCAGTTTCGACCATGAAGAAGTTATGTACCAAAAATAAGATTAATAATAATAAAGTTGTAACGACACGATTCCGCTCTTAGCTGGGGTAGACTCAGCGGAGGCCAGGATCGTGTGTGGAGTAAATAAAAAACCGATCTGATTTCCTTTACGTTACAAAAATTCACTTTATTTACAATTTATATTGAAAATTTTATTACCAAATGCAATTTACTTAAGCCAAACTAGATTTAATTCTAAAATACAATTTCCACACTTTTGGTTTATTCTTTAAATTCAAATATAATTACAACAATTTAATTAATGGCAGAAGGCCCTAATTTACTAGTGTTGGGGTTCGTCTTGGAGCCCGAAACCGGGTCACCAGAGACAGCCTCCTCTTGCTCGTAAATTTTCTAGTGATGAGATTCGTCTTGGAACCAGGAGCCTGGACACCAGCGACAGCCTCTCCTCACTCGTGGAATTACTAGTGATGAGATTCGCCTTAGAAGTGTGTATTCCAAGGTAGCCTCTCTTCACTCCTAGTACTGGCCCTTAGCGAGAGTTTACTGCAGGTTGTAGATATTTAATTCGGAACCGAATTCCAAGATCTACTCTTGCTCCAATGTGGCTATGGAAAGTCAAAATATTAGACAAGGACCGTCGTCCAAACTTCGTCTTACCGTAGCGAGCGCTGCAAGCAAACTGACTATCGTTCTGTATTGATGCGTCTTTTATACCATTTCTATGTTATACATTCCAATACTAGAGTCACATAAACACACACTCGAGTGTGTGTTTGTAATTGTTGTGGTGATTAACATTCGTTTATGCTCTGCATATGATACACACACCAATAGCAGTGTTACCAAAATATATATTCAAGATTACACCTCGTAGGAGCGAAAATTACCCGATTTCAAAGGAATTACACCCAATATTAAAATAAATATTTGACACATTTCAAAAATCTTGTTTAAGGTCTACTTATGATTTGGTATCAGCCCCAGTGAAGTGCAACATATCGAGAGCGTGTATTAAAAATACGTCAACTCAAATTTTCTCAAAATGAGCTTCCGATGGCAAAAAAAAATCTCCTATAGAATGTTCATCTGTAAAATAAATTTCGAATCAAAAATTTTTTTTTCTTGTTTTGTATAATTTTTTTTTATTCTGCTATCTAAAAGTATAATTTTTTTGGTGAAAATAAATGCTAACTTTCATGTAAAAATAAGTAGTTCATTATAAATCTACCTCATATATTATTGCTTATTATTATTATTGTTTTTTTGTCACAAGAAAACGTGTGAAAACCAGAACACACACGATTTATTATATAAGACAAACGAATTTCAAATTACCCGTAAATTACACCTGAGAGCAATTACCCACGCGCTACACTTGCACATAAAAATTACACCTGATTCGGGTAATTACCCGCGATTCGGCAACACTGACCAATAGCCTCTGCAAGCATGTTTACACAGAGAGCGTATATGGTGACTCTTGTTCTCATTCTATGTAACTAATACAGGCGATACGTAGACAATTCATTGCTTGTTTAGCATAAAAGATAATAATGAAATTAAGAGTATAAATGTAATGATAATTAAAACCTGCTTCTTGCGGTTGAATAAAAAGATATAACAGAATATAAAATTCATTGCTTATTAACGGGTAAGGTAATAATGACAATACAAAAATCAGTATTAATAATAATAACTACATAAGTAACGAACTTCAGTGTTTGTGAGCCAAAACGAGCTTGAGACTTTGGCCGTCACATTACCTCCCTCCTTCGAGTGGCGTTTTGCGTCATGGGTTGAACATTTGTATGCGCACCTCCCCAGTTCGACTGATGATAATCCGGTATCGTTGTCTGTTCACTACCATTAGCCACCGCAAACCCCTTTTACCCCTGGCCCGTTCCAGATTCTTTCTTATCTCCATCTGCACAGGTTCGGGGGCCTGGTTAGCGAGGATCTCCGTTGGTCCCGTCTTTACCGAGGTGGTCGGCGACGTTACTTTGGAAACGTCAAGTGTGATGCTGTCGGTCTGTATTGTTGCAGGATGACTTGGTGTCGGCATCATGGATGGTGTGGTTGGTGACTGCCCCGGACCCTTGATGTAACTGGGGTCGTAGCAATCGGGTGAACGGTTAAGCCAACCTCGCCCCGGGGTTACGGGTATTCTAGTTACGGTCTCGTTGATGTCCAACGGACTCGGGGATTTTGATACACCACGTGGGCCTGCGGACTGCCCTATTAACGTCTGCTGTTTCTGGTGGCCGGTTATTCCTGCAGTGGGATTTTGTGACGCATAACGTACCTTGATGGGTCGTTCGTCTTTCATCACTATGCTATGAGTTGCGGCGCAGGACCGTCCTTGTAGTTTCTGACGTTCTGGTAGTTCTTCGTCACGAAACTGTTTAATTTGTCGATGTGGACTCATCTGGTCGATACGACGTATGGCAACCTTTCGACGACCACTTATTCTAGCTTTATTTTGGCTTACCTTTTTCTTTTCCGCCCTCTTGGAGTTAGCATGTGCGGCTCGCCCGGCACATGTCACTGTGGTGTTGAAGGACTTCAAGAAATCTACGCCTAAAATCATGGGTTCTGTTGATGATTCCATTACCAAGAAATCGTGGCTGCCAGTTTTGTTGCCCAGTGTTACCCGGCACCGCACTGCTTCTTTGATGGTGCTTTTAGAACCATCAGCCATGCGCGCATCAATTGCTACGGGCAGAAACTGGGGTTTGTTGAATAGTTTTGTTACCAACCCTGGAGTGACGAAGCTGCGAGTTGCACCTGTATCTATAATGGCAGTTGTCAGCTGATTCTCCACCCTGAGAACTGCTTTTAATTTGTCTGCTTCCCATATTAAATATGTTGCTTCACCATTGGCCCTTGAGACACGTACTGCGCTATGCTCTTGCTGTGGTACGTTCCCTTTTACTTGTGTGGTGTTAGTTATCATACGGTGCTGTTCTCCACGCGTATGCTGTGGGCCACTCGGGATACTCTCTAAATCGGCAGCAAGTGCCATGAGTTCGTCCAGAGTTGAAAAATCTTTCCGCCGGATGTACCATTGGTAATCTGCATGGGCATTGCGGAATATGCGCTCCAGTTTTTGTTCTGGGCTTAGCTGAGCGTGGCGCATAAGGTCTTGTAGGGCTAACACGTAGTCCTTGAATGCCTCACGCGGCCGCTAGACTCTTTTCCGAATTTCGTCCTCTAGTTTCCCGAAGTATCTGGTTGGGAGGAAAAACTCGTAAAAGTTACGTTTGAATTCTGACCACTGCTCCCATTGCTTATTGTTGTTCCGATACCAAATGAGAGCCCTGTCTCGGAAAAGCTCGGTCATGACGCGTAGTATAAGATTTAGGTCGAGCTCGTACATGCTGGACAGTTCTTCTACCCGCTCGATGAATCCTAGTGGGTCCTTCCCTCCATCATAACGTAGCCCCCATTTGCGGACGAGCTCAATAGCAGCTACTCGGGTTTCCGTGCTTGGCAGGCTTATAGCTAGTGGTACTGTCGTTGGCTCAGAAATCTCTGATTTTGACGGTGTGGAGACTGTTTTGGTAGTATCAGTTTCTGGCAGGGATAGGCCGGTGTTTGACGTACTTGGAGCATTAGAGTCGTGTCTGGCCTGCCACTCGAGGAACCTTTTAGTGTGCTCTTCATCGTGGTCTAGGCTCAAATATTTCGCCAATCGTTTTCTTAATTCTTCTACCGTGCCGGCTGTGCTTTGCTCGCACTGGCTTAAGTAGCTAACCAGCTCTTCCTTTTTCAGCGAATATACCCACGTGGTTTTAATCATGTTGGACGAGTACAGAAAATGGCAATCTTACAGTATGAAGTCGTGTGTCTGTGTTAATTTTATTTCGTTTAGATCAGTCTTTTATTAATGGTTAGATAACAATCAAGATGTTGTCTTTATAATTTGGAACAAAATAGTCCCTGCTCGGGCGCCAATGTAACGACACGATTCCGCTCTTAGCTGGGGTAGACTCAGCGGAGGCCAGGATCGTGTGTGGAGTAAATAAAAAACCGATCTGATTTCCTTTACGTTACAAAAATTCACTTTATTTACAATTTATATTGAACATTTTATTGCCAAATGCAATTTACTTAAGCCAAACTAGATTTAATTCTAAAATACAATTTCCACACTTTTGGTTTATTCTTTAAATTCAAATATAATTACAACAATTTAATTAATGGCAGAAGGCCCTAATTTACTAGTGTTGGGATTCGTCTTGGAGCCCGGAACCGGGTCACCAGAGACAGCCTCCTCTTGCTCGTAAATTACTAGTGATGAGATTCGCCTTAGAAGTGTGTATTCCAAGGTAGCCTCTCTTCACTCCTAGTACTGGCCCTTAGCGAGAGTTTACTGCAGGTTGTAGATATTTAATTCGGAACCGAATTCCAAGATCTACTCTTGCTCCAATGTGGCTATGGAAAGTCAAAATATTAGACAAGGACCGTCGTCCAAACTTCGTCTTACCGTAGCGAGCGCTGCAAGCAAACTGACTATCGTTCTGTATTGATGCGTCTTTTATACCATTTCTATGTTATACATTCCAATACTAGAGTCACATAAACACACACTCGAGTGTGTGTTTGTAATTGTTGTGGTGATTAACATTCGTTTATGCTCTGCATATGATACACACACAGTGTTGCCGAATCGCGGGTAATTACCCGAATCAGGTGTAATTTTTATGTGCATGTGTAGCGCGTGGGTAATTGCTCTCAGGTGTAATTTACGGGTAATTTGAAATTTGTTTGTTTTATATAATAAATCGTGTGTGTTCTGGCTTTCACATCGTTTTCACATGTTTTCTTGTCAGTTTGGATGTTAAAACACATACAAAATTGATACAAAACAAGAAAAAATAATTTTTTTGATTCGAAATTTATATTACAGATGAACATTATATAGGAGAATTTTTTGCCATCGGAAACTCATTTTGAGAAAATTTGAGTTTCATTTCACTGGCGCTGATACCAAATTATAAGTAGACCTTAAACAAGATTTTGGAAATGTGTCAAATATTTATTTTAATATTGGATGTAATTCCTTTGAAATCGGGTATTTTTGGCTCCTACGAGGTGTAATTTTAAATATATATTTTGGTAACACTGTACACACACCAATTGCCTCTGCAAGCATGTTCACACAGAGAGCGTATATGGTGACTCTTGTTCTCATTCTATGTAACTAATACAGGCAATACGTAGACAATTCATTGCTTGTTTAGCATAAAAGATAATAATGAAATTAAGAGTATAAATGTAATGATAATTAAAACCTGCTTCTTGCGGTTGAATAAAAAGAAATAACAGAATATAAAATTCATTGCTTATTAACGGGTAAGGTAATAATGACAATACAAAAATCAGTATTAATAATAATAACTACATAAGTAACGAACTTCAGTGTTTGTGAGCCAAAACGAGCTTGAGACTTTGGCCGTCACAAAGTAAGTAACGATAATTCTCCGAAACCAGATTCGATTATGAAGAAGTTACATACAGAAAATATGAATAAAAATAATATGCATGCAAGATTCAGTGATAACTCAGCGAAACTAGATTCGATTCTGAGTAAACTGATATCTAAAATGAATAAAGAAAATATAAAAGAATTAGCGCTTTCAAGTGAAGATAAAATATTTAAAATATATACCAAAGAAGAATTGAAAAAAGCATATGCAAAAATAAGAATAAATAACAAAAGTCCTCAATTGAAAATATTAATATACAACGCCCCAAAAAGAATAACAGATGACATTTTAAAATATAAACTAATTGACCAATTCCACAATACCACCCACGCTGGATACTTAGGAATAAGAAAAACAATCATTAAATTAAAACAACGATATATCTGGAAGAACATGAACAAGATGGTAAAACAATTTGTTTCTTATTGTGACAGTTGTAACAAAAATAAACAAACAAAACACATAAAAGAACCACTCACACTAACAAAAACACCAAACAATAGTTTTGAAGTGATTTCAATTGACACCGTTGGTCTTCTTCGTATATCAAACGACTACCGCTACATCTTAACAATGCAGTGCGAACTGACAAAATTTGTCGTTGCACACCCAATGCAGACAAAAGATGCACTTGCCACAGCAAAAACATTAGTTGACCATTTTATTTTAAAATATGGTCAATTTAAAGTACTTAAATCCGACAGAGGAACAGAATTTACAAATGAACTTATGAAAAACATATGCTCATTATTACAAATCAAACAAGTATTTTCAACACCATACCACCATGAAACATTAGGTTCAATAGAAAGAAACCATAGGGTTCTTAATGAATTCTTGCTAACAACCGCAAATGATTATGAATGGGATAAGTGGATTCCATATTTCACTTTTGCCTACAATACGGCACCACATGTAGATACAGGCTACTCGCCTTTTGAATTAGTTTATGGGAAATTACCAATCCTACCATCTGACATCATAAATAATAAAATAAAAATATATAATTATGACGACTACGTATAAGAGTTACGAGTCACATTACAATTTGCATTAAATAAGACAAAATAGGAGATAGGAAAAAACTTCAAAGTCCATACAAAGGGCCATTCAAAATAATAAGTAGGGATGGTGTAAACACCACAATAGATTACAAGGGAATAAATAAAACATACCATAATAATAATTTACAACCATTTAAATCATTATAGAATACAAATCCTAATATAATCGCTAATATATACGTAAAAATAAAATACCTATACCTATATAAAAATTAAAATTAATTATTTTATAAATGTTCAAATTAATTATGTGTATAAGTAAATTATAAGAAAATATTGTAACAATACTATGAAGTTGATTAGAAAAATTCCTCCCTAATTTTTCTCTTAAGGGTGAGGGTGTAGTGTATCACACAAGTTGATAATGCTTGCACAGTGAAAGCAACAAAGAACTAATAAAGTATCAATAACATTACTTTCGTTGTATGCATGCATGGTGCAATGCTGAACTGCTTACGAATAATTGTTTGAGTGACACATTTCTGTTTGAGTGCAATTCTAAATATAAAATACGATGATTGGTCAAACGGAAATGTGAATACGATCCTTCATAGTATTGAAAGAGAAAACAAAAATATTTGTATGCTTAGAATAAGTTAGAAAGGTTAAGATTTATTTTCAAAATTAGTATATAAGCCAAAGAATAAGTAGAATAAAATCAGACTTTAATTTGATTAACATAAATCGGCTCTTCAGCCTTGTTTTCTTTTAAAGTTTCAAAACTTCTTTTGGCAGTTCTTTTGAACGCCTAAGTTTTAGCTGGGACCCCCAGCTGTTTTAAAATAAAAAGGGGCTATAGGGACTCCCTTTTCAAAGACGCTTTATATTGCATAAATTGCCGATCCTTGCGTATTACAGTGCCGTTATTATCGAAATCTAAGTTAACCTCTTGGTCACCAGTTGGAATATTTTTAGGCAACTGTGGATGGTTTGCGCACCATTTTTTCAAACTAAATTCATATTTTTTCAACATAGTGATGAGCTCTTTTTGCGTTTCCACTGCACAGTGGCGTGAATTAAAAAAAAGTGGTAAAAAGTCCGCAACTTTTGAACTAGTTAACCGATTTCGATGAAACCAACTGTTTTGGAAAATAGAAGTGTTGAAATTTTAAGAAAGCATATTTTGAGGCACCCTGTTGTAAGACAGGGTAGCTACAAACAGCCTCAGTACGGGTATCGAAATTCTTTCGGAGCTTGTAACTTTTGTAAATAGGGACTGATTTCAATAATTTTTTCAGCGGGACAATCTACGTTAAGAAATAGAAATAAAACATGCTAAGAGTACACAGTGGGGACTTTTACAAAATAAATGGTAATAAATCTGGAACTTCTAAACTACTGATTGGATTTATATGTAACTTGGAACATCTGTAGAGGAGGACTTAAGCTTTATAACAAATGACTTGGCAGCCATCTAGCTTAAGCTGGACAGGAGTTACAGTGGGCCTAAATTGACAACATGGGACTAAAAAAAAATTCTGAGGCTAGTAACTTTTAGAAAAGTTATCCGATTTTTATGAGATAAAGCGTTTTGATCTAATCTTACAATTTTAAAGAAATAATGTCCTTAGATGTGTTTTGGTATCTCTCATAACTTAGAAAATATTTAACTTTTAACAAAAAAAAATTTTTTTTTGCCTTGACTTTTTTTAGTATTTCACCTACAATTTTGTCTATTGTTGGATTTTAAATTAAAAGACAGCATTAAATTTCTGATGAAATTTTAAATAAAAATAAGTAAGAAACTTATTAATATCTGCAGTCGTGAAATCGCGAAAAGGCAAAGAATTCAAAGTTTTAAAATTTTTCTGAAAAAGGCACGTTTTTTTAAGAAAAGGTATCTTCATTATTTTCAATTTTGTGAAAAACTTTGTTTAACACATGCACTTTTAAAACAAATAGCTCTAAAAATAATCTATTCAGAATATGCTAAGAGCTAATTATTTTGTATTTTGGGCATGCACCCTACATTCAGCAGTGTCCGAAAATTGCTAATTTTAAAAATATATTTTGTGCTTATGCGCTTATAAAAAGTTGTGACGGTTGATTTTGAAAGTTTTAACTATAGCATTTAATTGTTAGGATAGTTTGAAACATGTTTAACTTAATTTTTTTACAGCCTTTTTATAAATGCGAACATACGCGCAAATTTTCTGAAAAAAGTCAAAATTTTGGAAAAATGTTGTTTTGTACCATAAAAAATATATATTAAAATAATTTTCTTTTCTTATGTTGGCAGTTTTAGCTTTCATATGAGTCTTTTTACTTCGCCTGAAAAAATTATTCCAATATAAGTAACTGATCTCCAGATATTCCGATTGTAGGGTGCAATTCAAAAAATATGTAGAATGCGCTTAACTTTTTTCCCTTTATTCATACATCAGCTGTTTAAAACTTTTATGAATTCTGAAATTCAACTTAAATAGAAAAACAAAAATAGATTTAGAATGAATTCCAATACGTCTATGTATATTTTTCGCAATAAAAAATATTTATGGTAATTATACCATATGATTTTCTATGTAAGTGTAGTTAATGCTAATAACAGGTACACATTTAACGAACAACAACACACATTTTTAATGGATTAAAAAAAGGGTTTCGCGGACTATTTTACAGCGGCATCGGGAGGTGCTACCTAATTATGCTACTACTTAAAATAAATAACACTTCACAGTACCAGGTAATTAGACAAAATTAGCAAAGGTGCTTATAAAGTATGCTGTATTGTATATATAATTCGAAAAGTTTTATTTGTATGTTTTGTTTTTTTATTATTATTTACCAATAGATAATCCATTTAATATTAGGCTATAACTTAGAAAAACTTTTTAACACTAAATAAAGTATTTATTTTTAAATTACATGTTTTAGCTATGTTAATTACTATCATTTTACAATTTATTTATTTCAATTATTTTTAAGAAAGCAATCCGAAATATCGAAGCTTTAGAGGTTATTTATTTGGACTGCTTCATTGTCGTCTTTCTCTATTTCTTTAGTTATCTTTGGTTTTCAATCGTATTGCTTGTAAAACTGGATCTGAGGATAACAATAAGTGAAGCATTAAAATACTGCTTTTTCGAGGAGACTGGATAACTCAATAGTGGCGCCCGTGCTATTAACGTTCGAAACCGATGGCAAAATTACATCCTTTGTTGCCTTCAATGACTTTGCAGATGGCATAACTTCCCCATTTCGTTTCAGTCATAGCTTTTCTTAATATTTCATATTTATTCCTTGTTGGACCCAAGTTTAGAATAAGGGCTAATGCATCTTCATTAGTAAAATCTGTTTTAGATTTAGGCGTTGGTATGCTTTCCACCATACGTTGTATTTTCTTTGGAGATGCTTTTGGAAGGTCATCTACAATTTGGCCAAATTCCTTTGGTTTGTTTTTGGCTAAGGCTTTTCTCAAGGCATCCTTTATAAGGCCAAACGAGTGGTTTTCAATGAGGTCCTCTTGCTTTCTCTTCTGGCTTCTTGGTTGAAGTTCCTCGTATAATTTATTAGGCATTACCAATTGTTTCATACCAATCTGTGTAACTATCTCGGTTTTTAGCCATTGTTCATTTTGTTTTTGGAACTTAGTTTTATTATAATTTAATTCTTTCATTTTTCTTTCGTACGCTACCAAAAAGTTCTCTATTTTTTTAGTAGTATCTTCATTTAGTTTTAATCCAAATGAGTTGTCAATTATATCTATGATTTTAGAACATTTTTCTTTCTAACAGGAACGTATTCCCATAGAAGTTTACATACCGCGTTATATTTAATACTAATCTCCATAACAGTTCAATATAGAGTGATTATTCTTATAAAAGAACCCTGCGTTTTTATACAATACGGCATACTTTATAAGCACCTTTGCTAATTTTGTCTAATTACCTGTACTGTGAAGTGTTATTTATTTTAAGTAGTAGCATAATCAGGTAGCACCTCCCGATGCCGCTGTAAAATAATGCGCGAAAACCTTTTTTTAATCCATTAAAAATGTGTGTTGTTATTCGTTAAAGGGTTACCTGTTATTAGCATTAACTACACTTACATAGAAAATCATATGTTATAATTACCATAAATATTTTTTATTGCGAAAAATATACATAGACGTATTGGATAACATTCTAAATCTATTTTTGTTGTTCTATTTAAGTTGAATTTCAGAATTCATTAAAGTTTTAAACAGCTGATGTGTGAATAAAGGGAAAAAAGTTGAGCGCATTCTATATATTTTTTGAATTGCACCCTACAATCGGAATATCTCAAGATTATTTTATTATATTGGAATAATTTTTTCAGGTGAAGTAGAAAGACTTCTATAGAAGTCAGAAAGACCAACATAAGAAAAGAAAATTATTTTAATATATATTTTTTATGGTACAAAAACTTAACTTAAACATGTTGCAAACTATCTTAACAATTAAATGCTATAGTTTAAACTTTCAAAATCAACCGTCACAACTTTTTATAAGCGCATAAGCACAAAATATATTTTTAAAATTAGCAATTTTCGGACACTGCTGAATGTAGGGTGCATGCCCAAAATACAAAATAATTAGCTTTTAGCATATTCTGAATAGATTATTTTTAGAGCTATGTGGTTTAAAAGTGCATGTGTTAAACAAAGTTTTTCACAAAATTTAAAATAATGAAGATACTTTTTCTTAAAAAAAACATACCTTTTTCAGGAAAATTTTAAAGTGTTGAATACTTTGCCTTTTCCCGATTTCACGACTGCAGATATTAATAAGTTTCTTACTTATTTTTATTTAAAATTTTATCAGAAATTTAATGCTGTCTTTTAATTTAAAATCCAACAATAGACAAAATTGTAGGTGAAATACTAAAAAAAGTCAAGGCAAAAAAAAATTTTTTTTTGTTAAAAGTTAAATATTTTCTAAGTTATGAAAGATACCAAAACACATCTAAGGACATTATTTCTTTAAAATTGTAAGATTAGATCAAAACGCTTTATCTCATAAAAATCGGATAACTTTTCTAAAAGTTACAAGCCTCAGAATTTTTTTTAGTCCCATGTTGTCAATTTAGGCCCACTGTAACTCCTGTCCAGCTTAAGCCAGATGGCTGCCAAGTCATTTGTTATAAAGCTTAAGTCCTCCTCTACAGATGTTCCAAGTTACATATAAATCCAATCAGTAGTTTAGAAGTTCCAGATTTATTACCATTTATTTTGTAAAAGTCCCCACTATGGAGTACCATTTTATCTCTTTCAGTTTCCAAGTTATTTGACTTGAAAAATTTATTTTTTAATTTTTGGCCCTTACTTTTTTTATTCGTTAGTACATAACTTCTTTATTACTTGGCAAAAATCAGTATGTTTTAATGTTTTTGAAAGAAAACTTCATTACAATTCATATAAAAAAATATTTTTTTGATATCTCAAAAATAAATTTGGATTTTTAAAAATTATGAAAAAATTTGGTATATTTTGTGAAAAAAGTATTATTAATTTTTTTGGAATATTTTTAAAAATTATTAAGTATTTGATAAAAACTTTGATTGTTTCTGAGAAAAGAGACATTGAGAAAGGCTGTGAAATAAATTTTGGAGATTGTTTGGAGATTGCATTGATCGAAAACTAGCAATTTTTTTTCAAAAAATCCGATTTTCGGATGTGGCAAAAAAATTGCACGGTCGTTTTTGTATATTTTTTTGTTTTTTATTATAAATAAATTTGTTGTAAGTAACCTGTAATAAACTCTTGACATCCTACACATAAATGTAGGCAGGAGAAGAGATTTTCTAAAAATTCTAAAATTTTTCTAACACAATTTTTCCCAATAACAAAAAAGTATTTTACAACTATAAATTGGGAATCATTTTAATTTTTATCAATAGTATACATTTAGCTTTGCAAACTGAAAAAAAAATTATTCTCCTACCTTCAATACTTTTTGAAATATTCGAAATCCAATTTTGATTAAAAATTTTAATTTTCTACATTTTTTATTTTTGTCTAAATTATTGATCTTATTTTTTTTACTGCAAATGTTTCTTAATTTTTTCTATGTTATTACAATAGTAGATATAATTGTCTATTCAACGGTATATAATATGTATTCCTTTGCCATTATATCAGTCTTAAAATGTATACACAAATATAACACCTCAGGTAACAATTTACGTATTTTATCTGATACTCAAACAAACCCAGTGGCCTTCGAAAACGGCTGGCTGTTCCGTTCAACTATGTGTTGTTGTCAGAATATTTACAACTAACATGATGTTATTTGTTCATTAATAATTATAACATGTAATTTGGCTTAAAAAGCGTTACGAACAGTAGCCTAATTCAATTCATAAGAATTTAAGAAACAAATACAGTTCGAAATATAATAATTAACTAAAACCCAAATTTTTTATGAACTCTTGAAGCTGTTATTAAATACTTTCTTTACTTAAATACAATAAAATAGAAGAATTTATATACATAAATATAAGTATATTTATATACCTACAAAGACAAATAGATTGAGTTATTTATTTATTTAAAAAAAATTAGTAGTTAATTTAACATTAGAACATTAAATTACGAACATTTTTTTATGTAGCTCCTTTTTAAACGCATATAAATTGCCTAAGTTTTGAATATAATTTGACGGAGAATTCCAGAGACTTTTTGCCATGATATCAGATATTTGTTTGTATGAATATAAATACTTATGTATCAAGAGATATAAGATATATGTACAATGTACATATGTATGTATGAGTATGAAAACTTACAACTAAATTTCTCGTTTTGATTCTGATAATTGTATTAAAAATATATTTAACTAGCTGACCCCGGTCCGCGTTGCTGGCCCTAAGCAAACATTAGTGTCGTATATGGTATTGGTGGTATAATATGAAAATTGGATTTTGCCCACGAATAAACTAAATATTGCGCCATCTACCAGACGAACTTCAAACTACACAGAAACACTCCTTACGCCGCATAGAGCATGTATATAAAGTTTGGTCTAAATCGGTGCAGTAGTTCTTGAGTTACGGTGCAAAAACACAAAAAACTAAATATGGCGCCATCTGTCGGACGAACTTCAAACTACACAGAACCACTTCCCACGCCCTATAGAGCATGTATATAAAGTTTGGTTTAAATCGGTGCAGTAGTTCTTGAGTTACGGTGCAAAATCACAAAAAAAACTAAATATGGCGCCATTTGTCGGACGAACTTCAAACTACGCAGAAACACTTCTCACACCCCATAGAGCATGTATATAAGGTTTTGTCAACATCGGTGCAGTAGTTCTTGAGTTACGGTGGAAAAACACAAAAAAAACTAAATACATAGACGTATTGGATAACATTCTAAATCTATTTTTGTTGTTCTATTTAAGTTGAATTTCAGAATTCATTAAAGTTTTAAACAGCTGATGTGTGAATAAAGGGAAAAAAGTTGAGCGCATTCTATATATTTTTTGAATTGCACCCTACAATCGGAATATCTCAAGATTATTTTATTATATTGGAATAATTTTTTCAGGTGAAGTAGAAAGACTTCTATAGAAGTCAGAAAGACCAACATAAGAAAAGAAAATTATTTTAATATATATTTTTTATGGTACAAAAACTTAACTTAAACATGTTGCAAACTATCTTAACAATTAAATGCTATAGTTAAAACTTTCAAAATCAACCGTCACAACTTTTTATAAGCGCATAAGCACAAAATATATTTTTAAAATTAGCAATTTTCGGACACTGCTGAATGTAGGGTGCATGCCCAAAATACAAAATAATTAGCTTTTAGCATATTCTGAATAGATTATTTTTAGAGCTATGTGGTTTAAAAGTGCATGTGTTAAACAAAGTTTTTCACAAAATTGAAAATAATGAAGATACTTTTTCTTAAAAAAACATACCTTTTTCAGGAAAATTTTAAAGTTTTGAATACTTTGCCTTTTCCCGATTTCACGACTGCAGATATTAATAAGTTTCTTACTTATTTTTATTTAAAATTTTATCAGAAATTTAATGCTGTCTTTTAATTTAAAATCCAACAATAGACAAAATTGTAGGTGAAATACTAAAAAAAGTCAAGGCAAAAAAAAATTTTTTTTTTGTTAAAAGTTAAATATTTTCTAAGTTATGAAAGATACCAAAACACATCTAAGGACATTATTTCTTTAAAATTGTAAGATTAGATCAAAACGCTTTATCTCATAAAAATCGGATAACTTTTCTAAAAGTTACAAGCCTCAGAATTTTTTTTTAGTCCCATGTTGTCAATTTAGGCCCACTGTAACTCCTGTCCAGCTTAAGCCAGATGGCTGCCAAGTCATTTGTTATAAAGCTTAAGTCCTCCTCTACAGATGTTCCAAGTTACATATAAATCCAATCAGTAGTTTAGAAGTTCCAGATTTATTACCATTTATTTTGTAAAAGTCCCCACTATGGAGTACCATTTTATCTCTTTCAGTTTCCAAGTTATTTGACTTGAAAAATTTATTTTTTAATTTTTGGCCCTTACTTTTTTTATTCGTTAGTACATAACTTCTTTATTACTTGGCAAAAATCAGTATGTTTTAATGTTTTTGAAAGAAAACTTCATTACAATTCATATAAAAAAATATTTTTTTGATATCTCAAAAATAAATTTGGATTTTTAAAAATTATGAAAAAATTTGGTATATTTTGTGAAAAAAGTATTATTAATTTTTTTGGAATATTTTTAAAAATTATTAAGTATTTGATAAAAACTTTGATTGTTTCTGAGAAAAGAGACATTGAGAAAGGCTGTGAAATAAATTTTGGAGATTGTTTGGAGATTGCATTGATCGAAAACTAGCAATTTTTTTTCAAAAAATCCGATTTTCGGATGTGGCAAAAAAATTGCACGGTCGTTTTTGTATATTTTTTTGTTTTTTATTATAAATAAATTTGTTGTAAGTAACCTGTAATAAACTCTTGACATCCTACACATAAATGTAGGCAGGAGAAGAGATTTTCTAAAAATTCTAAAATTTTTCTAACACAATTTTTCCCAATAACAAAAAAGTATTTTACAACTATAAATTGGGAATCATTTTAATTTTTATCAATAGTATACATTTAGCTTTGCAAACTGAAAAAAAAATTATTCTCCTACCTTCAATACTTTTTGAAATATTCGAAATCCAATTTTGATTAAAAATTTTAATTTTCTACATTTTTTATTTTTGTCTAAATTATTGATCTTATTTTTTTTACTGCAAATGTTTCTTAATTTTTTCTATGTTATTACAATAGTAGATATAATTGTCTATTCAACGGTATATAATATGTATTCCTTTGCCATTATATCAGTCTTAAAATGTATACACAAATATAACACCTCAGGTAACAATTTACGTATTTTATCTGATACTCAAACAAACCCAGTGGCCTTCGAAAACGGCTGGCTGTTCCGTTCAACTATGTGTTGTTGTCAGAATATTTACAACTAACATGATGTTATTTGTTCATTAATAATTATAACATGTAATTTGGCTTAAAAAGCGTTACGAACAGTAGCCTAATTCAATTCATAAGAATTTAAGAAACAAATACAGTTCGAAAAATAATAATTAACTAAAACCCAAATTTTTTATGAACTCTTGAAGCTGTTATTAAATACTTTCTTTACTTAAATACAATAAAATAGAAGAATTTATATACATAAATATAAGTATATTTATATACCTACAAAGACAAATAGATTCAGTTATTTATTTATTTAAAAAAAATTAGTAGTTAATTTAACATTAGAACATTAAATTACGAACATTTTTTTATGTAGCTCCTTTTTAAACGCATATAAATTGCCTAAGTTTTGAATATAATTTGACGGAGAATTCCAGAGACTTTTTGCCATGATATCAGATATTTGTTTGTATGAATATAAATACTTATGTATCAAGAGATATAAGATATATGTACAATGTACATATGTATGTATGAGTATGAAAACTTACAACTAAATTTCTCGTTTTGATTCTGATAATTGTATTAAAAATATATTTAACTAGCTGACCCCGGTCCGCGTTGCTGGCCCTAAGCAAACATTAGTGTTGTATATGGTATTGGTGGTATAATATGAAAATTGGATTTTGCCCACGAATAAACTAAATATTGCGCCATCTACCAGACGAACTTCAAACTACACAGAAACACTCCTTACGCCGCATAGAGCATGTATATAAAGTTTGGTCTAAATCGGTGCAGTAGTTCTTGAGTTACGGTGCAAAAACACAAAAAACTAAATATGGCGCCATCTGTCGGACGAACTTCAAACTAGACAGAACCACTTCTCACGCCCTATAGAGCATGTATATAAAGTTTGGTTTAAATCGGTGCAGTAGTTCTTGAGTTACGGTGCAAAATCACAAAAAAAACTAAATATGGCGCCATTTGTCGGACGAACTTCAAACTACGCAGAAACACTTCTCACACCCCATAGAGCATGTATATAAGGTTTTGTCAACATCGGTGCAGTAGTTCTTGAGTTACGGTGGAAAAACACAAAAAAAAACTAAATATGGCGCCATCTGCCGGACGAACTTTAAACTACACAGAAACACTCCTCACGCTCCATAGAGCATGTATATAAAGTTTGGTCTAAATCGGTGCAGTAGTTCTTGAGTTACGGTGCAAAAAGACAAAAAACTAAATATGGTGCCATCTGTCGGACGAACTTCAAACTACACAGAACCACTTCCCACGCCCTATAGAGCATGTATATAAAGTTTGGTCTAAATCGGTGCAGTAGTTCTTGAGTTACGGTGCAGTAGTTCTTGAGTTACGGTGCAAAAACACAAACATAATAAATACTGCGCCATCTGTCGGACGAACTTCAAACTACACAGAAACACTCCTCACGCCCCATAGAGCATGTATATAAAGTTTGGTCTAAATCGGTGCAGTGGTTCTTGAGCTACGGTGCAAAAACACAAAAAAACTAAATATGGCGCCATCTGTCGGACAAACTTCAAACTACACAGAAACACTACTTACGCCCTAGAAAGCATGTATATGAAGTTTAGTCAAAATCGGTTCAGTAGTTCTTGAGTTACGGTGCAAAAACCCAAAAAACTAAAAATTGCGCCATCTGTCGGACGGCGTTATCGGATTTCAACCAAACTTCATATAAACCATATATGGGCCACTGCCTACGTAGTGTATAAGTTTGGTTGAAATCGCATTGACCGTTCGTGAGTTATAAAGTCACAACACACTTGCAACAATTTTTTATACCCTTTACCAACAAAAATGGTAAAAGGGTATATATAGGTTTGTCATTCCGTTTGTAATTTCTATAATATCAATAAGCGATCCATAAAATATATATATTCTGGATCCTTATGCATAGGGAAGACGAATAAGCGATGTCCGTCTGTACGTCTGTCCGTCTGTCCGTCTGTCTGTACGTGAAATCGGTTTTCCGAAGCTCCCAGAAGAGCTAGAGACTTCGTTCTTGGACTGTTGTGTCAGAAATTTTCCAAAATAGATTGGTATTGAAATTCAGCAAAATCGGGCAGACGATTGCAGAGCTGGAAAACTTAAACTTCATTTTGCCATATAAAAGTAACTCTCGAAAACAAATTTTTATTTTTTTTTAATAAATGTACATATTTTACACTTCAGTACAACTAAAATTGGAATTTTAAATTAAAAAAATACAAAAAAATTAAAAAGACGTTTCCAGGGTTGGAAAACTTTAACTTTTTGTGTTATGTAAAATTAACTATGTCTAAAACTATATTAGTATTTTCTCGAGAACCGTAAGAGCTACAGACCTGAAATTTGGACACAGTATGTAGACCTTTGGCCGCTACAACAACAAATACATGAGAATTGGAAATTAAAGGGTGTTCCAAAACGAGCAACGAAAAATGTTAAAATCCCATGTAATATACATACAATTGTATGTATGTATGTATATACACTTGAAATTTGTAAGGTTAGTGTATTTTTATACAGACTACAAAAATTAACAGAAAAATTTAAAACAATTTAAATTAAAGGGTGTTCCATCAGTTAATGCAATTTTGACTATGTAATTTTGACTATTTGCTGTATCTTGGAAACCGTAAGAGCAAAACTCTTGAAATTTTCAAAAACGGTAAAACTGAAAAAATAAAAAATTATAAAATCGCCAAACCGAAAAAAATCGCCAAAAACAAGAAAAAATCGCCAAAACGAAAAAAAGCACCAAATAAAAAAAAAATTCTAAGACTAAAATAAATCGCAAAAACAAACGGAAAAATTGCTAAAATGAAAACAAAAATCGCCAAAATGAAAGAAAATCGCCAAAATGAAAATCGCCATAATGAAAAAAATCACCAAAACGAAAAAAAACCCTAAAAAACAGAAAAAAATCGCCAAAATGAAAAAAAAATCGCCAAAATGAAAAAAATCGCCAAAACGAAAAAAACCCCAAAAAACACAAAAATCGCCAAAATGAAAAAAAGCCAAAAACAGAAAAAAAAATCGCCAAAACGAAAAAAGCACCAAATTAAAAAAAAATTTATAAAACTAAAATAAATCGCAAAAAACGGAAAAATTGCTTAAATGAAAAAAAATCGCCAAAACGAAAAAAACCTAAAAAACAGAAAAAAATCGCCAAAATGAAAAAAATCGCCAAAATGAAAAAAATCACCAAAACGAAAAAAAACCCTAAAAAACAGAAAAAAATCGTCAAAATGAAAAAAAATCGCCAAAACGAAAAAAACCCTAAAAAACAGAAAAAAATCGCCAAAATGAAAAAAATCGCCAAAAAAAGAAAAACCCTAAAAAACAGAAAAAAATCGCCAAAATGAAAAAAAATCGCAAAAAAAAAAAATCGCCAAAACGAAAAAAAAAATAAAAAACAGAAAAAAATCGCCAAAATGAAAAAAAATCGCCAAAATGAAAAAAATCACCAAAACGAAAAAAAAACAAAAAAATCGCCAAAAAAATCGCGAAAAAAAAAACCCAAAAAACAGAAAAAATCGTCAAAATGAGAAAAATCTCCAAAATGAAGAAAAGCCCAACAACAGAATAAAATCGCCAAAATGAAAAAAACCTCCAAAAACAGACAAAATCGCCAAAACGAGAAAAAAGCGACAAAACTGAAAAAATCGTTTTAACTGAAAAAAACTTCAAAAAAGCAAAAAACCTTCCTTTCGTGCGCGATTCAAAGTCGCACTTAACTGATTTTTTTTAATATTAAAGGAATTAAATGAAACTAAGTTTTTGCTTATTTCGTTCTTGCTTTTTTCACTTAACATATTTTATGTATTTTTTAAAGAACTAGATTGGTATCAATAATCAGAAAAATCCAAAATTATGACTCCAGGGTTGGAAAACTTACACTTTTTGTGTTATGTAAAATTAAATAGGTCTAAAAATTTTTTTCTTTTTCTTTATAAATTGAATATATTTTATGCTTCTGAAAGAAAAGTTTGGTGTATGAAATTTTAAAAATGAAAATTATAGCTCCAAAGATGGAAACTTTAAAAAAATTATAAATTTTTTCACAAAACATATATGTATGTACGTGTCTGTATACTATATATATGTACGTACGTTGGTAAAGGGTATATAAGATTCAGCACAGCCGAATATAGCACTCTTACTTGTTTAAAAGTAGTTATGACCACAACGAGAGGGCAAGTGATGTCTCAAGTTCATTATTAAGTTTTCTAAAATTGTTCGACTATTTACATTAGTTAAACAGAAACATTAAAATAAAGAACGAGTTAAAATATATATTTAGAAACTCTCTCACTCTTTCTCTTTTTTTTTGATGTTTCAAATTGTATTATTTTTATATATTATTTTTTAAAATCCCAGGATTGGGGATTTTGATATACAAAAATTACAAGATGGAAAGTACATGTCACCTGAAATACAAAACGCCCTAGCTATTATTTTCATAATTTTAAAGGAAAAGCAAAGAACGTTTTGAATTATGTAATTGGTAAATTATTTTTCCTTTTTGATTTTTTAGTAAAATTTATATTTAAATTCTAATTTAAATTTTTTTGATTCTTCGCTATCTTCGCAAACTGAAGTGGAGTCATATGAATCTGTATTTATTCATAATACATTGCGAAACATTAATTTCAACAAGCTTTTATGTAAATACCATCTGTCCAAACGCATGTTTGAACACTTAATAATGAATTGTATTTAACTAATTATAATTACTTATTTTATACTGCACACTTAATAATGAATTGTATTTAACTAATCATAATTACTTATTTTCTACTTACCTTATTTTACACTTACTTTATATCATACTTACCTTGAATTATACCTACATTGAATTATACCTACCTTGAATTCACTGTAATTAGTGAGCTAAAAAGCATGTAAAGTTGTTCCCACCTAAATGTAGTATGCAAAACGGTTAAACCGTTTTGTATCGTTTGTAGTACCGAAGTGGTCATAAAAGGTTAGCGAAAACCAGCTTGTCAATTCTACTTTAACGTTCGTGAGAATGACTACATCTTCTTTTGTATATCCCTGAACAAGTGTTAATAAAGCAAAAAAAACTTTAATTGAAATTGAAATACTCAAATGCTTTAAATCTAATTATCAAATTTCCACAGTCCTAAAAAAGGTGAGTTTCTCCTATACTTACCTGTGATTATCCCTAATTATAATTACTCTAAATGAGTAATTATAATTAACAAACTAACCAAAAGACAATTCTAATTTATCCCTCTTCATTCCTAAAAAAAGAAAAAGGTGGTTTGTTTACTGCAAACAGAAATTGCTCACCATCATTTAGATGATCTAAGGGGTCTTTTGAAGAGCCGACTTTTGTTTTTAAAAATTTGTTGCTTTGTTTGTACTTGGAACACATTTTTTCTAACTCACGCTGTGTTTCACATGATGGTTAAACTTTTTGCGACTCACATTCCTTACAGTGACGAGGCACTGGTAAGACTTGGACCCTTCAGAGCTTAGTTGGACACCAGTGCCTTAAAGATTAAAGCGAGCGCTTAAGATTTTTAAATTTTTAATTTTATATTATATTTTTTTAATAATATTTTTTTTTATATAGGGTCGTATTCAAAAAAAATATTTTATTTGAGCTTTTAAGTTCATAGTAGTTACGAAGCACTTTAAGGCTAACATTGCTTTATTAAGAAATTGTATTCAAAAGACAACTTTAATTATTTTGTAATTTTATAATAAATACTGGTAACTCCACCGTGTTCAACAGCTTATGATGTACAACATTGAATAGAATTTCATTCGAGTATTCAAATAATTTTTTATTTTATTAAATAAATTTTTATTATTTTGAAGTAAGGCAACCTAATGTAAAAAAATATGAGCTTTTGACATGGAAGGAAAACAGATAAACATTTCTATGAAGTAAAAGTAAAAATAATATGATGAACAAAGAAAAATTATCACAAATTATTTTATTCGAATGAAATGAGTATTTGAATATCCAGATTTTTTCCATTCGTTTTGACTGTACATACAGTCACTAAAACATTTTTGTATAATTGAATTTATTTTAATATTTTTTATGGATTTTCCTATGTATTTCGAATCAGTTGGATAATTTGGTAATATTTTCCATATCATGACAGAAATAATAAATTTAAGATAAGAGCTAACACTTCTGCTTCATTTTCAGATGTATCATGAATTAATATGTGCTATATGAACAAAAATATTTGAGGTGCAAAATACACATTTTGGAAATATCAAATTAAAGTAGTCTTAACAAACGTATGTAGGTGCCTACTTTAGAATCTTGATGTAATAATTTTTTTTTAATACAGCTTTACTTAGTATTGCATAGCAAAGCTTTATTAGTTTTTTTTGAATACGACCCACAATATTTACACAAAATTGTTCTGGTTTTACAACACAGATGTTAACAAATTGGTTTTTTCACACACATTATTTCTTTTGCATCATCGTTTCGTTTTCTGTTTTTATTGCTACGAAATTAAATGTGTATTTTAAATATTTGCACATATGAAACACTTTTAGAGTCTTTTTCAGCAATTCTATTTAAATATTAATTCATATCTAAAATTTGTTTTTCATTGAAAAGTAAAAAGAAAGCATGAGAAAAAAAACTTTTAAAAATAAATTGACATTTGAATCGTATTTGGGAAATTGCATAAACAAATAAAATTAATGGCTTGATTACACTGTGCTACAAAAGTTGAGAAAAAAAATATTCAGGGATTCTAATGTACCAATTCTATTTTGTTGGAGTCCATGGATGACGAAAATACCGTTGGTTTTTTTAGGTCACTTCATAAAGTGATTTTATAACGGTAAATGTAGTGAAAAACGGGGTTTCTTAGCTTTTCAGTTTTAAACGGTTGTAACTTCTTTATTTCCCAACGGATTTCTTTTAACTTTTCGTTGGTTAAAAGGCTCGAATATTATCTTTCAATAAAGATATATTTTTTGTAAATCGACTAAGAAATGGCTAAGTTACAGTCGTTGAAGTGTACAAAAAACCAATTAAAAAAGTATTCTTTTGTTTTCCTCAGGCTATAAGTTGCTTATGAGTTACAAAAGAATACTTTTTAATGGATTTTTTGTACACTTCAACGACTGTAACTTAGCTATTTCTTAGTCGATTTACAAAAACTATATCTTTATTGAAAGATAATATTCGATTCTTTTCACCAACCAAAAGTTAAAAGAAATCCGTTGGGAAACAAAGAAGTTACAACTGAAAATCTAAGAAACCCCGTTTTTCACTACATTTACCGTTATAAAATCAGTTTATGAAGTGACCAAAAAAAACCAACGATATTTTCGTCATCCATGGACTCCAACAAAATAGAATTGGTACATTAGAATCCCTGAATATTTTTTGTGTATCACAGTGTTATTGATGACAACCGAACTTAGGGCCTGTTTCCCGAAATTCGAACGATAGATTCTATCGAATATTTATATTAAAAACAAAAACAAAAAACTGAAATTTGTTTTTGTGTCTAATATTATTATTCGATCGAATCTATTGTTCGCATTTAGAGAAACAGGGGGTTAATTTGCGTTGCTTGTTGCCAAAATGGCATTACGGATTCTAACTTGCAACTAAAAGCTGTTAATTACAGTTGCCATATTAGCAATCAGAAATTTAAAGTTGCTGCATAGTTTTTAAAAACAATTGTATTTTTATACCCTTTACCAACAAAAATGGTAAAAGGGTATATATAGGTTTGTCATTCCGTTTGTAATTTCTATAATATCAATAAGCGATCCATATAGTATGTATATATATTCTGGATCCTTATGCATAGGGAAGACGAATAAGCGATGTCCGTCTGTCCGTCTGTCTGTACGCGAAATCGGTTTTCCGAAGCTCCCAGAAAAGCTAGAGACTTCGTTCTTGGACTGGTGTGTCAGAAATTTTCCAAAATAGATTGGTATTGAAATTTAGCAAAATCTGGCAGACGATTGCAGAGCTGGAAAACTTAAACTTCATTTTGCCATATAAAAGTACCTACCTAAAACAAATTTTTATTTTTTTTTTAATAAATGAACATATTTTACACTTCAGTACGACTAAAATTGGAATTTTAAATTAAAAAAAATATAAAAAAATTAAAAATACGTTTCCAGGGTTGGGAAACTTTAACTTTTTGTGTTATGTAAAATTAACGATGTCTAAAACTATATTAGTATTTTCTCGAGAACCGTAAGAGCTACAGACCTGAAACTTGGACACAGTGTGTAGACCTTTGGCCGCTACAACAACAAATACATAAGAATTGGAAACTAAAGGGTGTTCCAAAACAAGCAACGAAAAATTTTAAAATCCCATGTAATATACATACAATTGTATGTATATACACTTGAAATTTGTAAGGTTAGTGTATTTTTATACAGACTACAAAAATTAACACTAAAATTTCCAAAAATTTATATTAAAGGGTGTTCCATCAGTTAATGCAATTTTGACTATGCAATTTTGACAACTTGCTGTATCCTGGAAACCGTAAGAGCAAAACTCTTGAAAAAACAGTAAAACTGAAAAAAATCAAAAACTTATAAAATCGCCAAACCGAAAAAATTTGCCAAAAACAAAAAAAAAATCGCCAAAACGAAAAAAAGCACCAAATTACAAAAAAAATTTCTAAGACTAAAATAAATCGCATAAAACGGAAAAATTGCTAAAATGAAAAAAAAAATCGCCAAAATGAAAGAAAATCGCCAAAATGAAAAAAATCGCCAAAATGAAAAAAATCGCCAAAACGAAAAAAAAACCTAAAAACAGAAAAAATGGCAAAAATAAAACAAAATCGCCAAAATGAAAAAAATCGCCAAATGAAAAAATAAATCGCCAAAATGAAAAAAATCGCCTAAACGAAAAAAACCGAAAAAACAGAAAAAATCGCCAAAATGAAAAAAAATCGCCAAAATGAAAAAAATCGCTAAAACGAAAAAAAACCTAAAAACAGAAAAAATCGCCAAAATGAAAATAAATCGCCAAAATGAAAAAAATCGCCAAAACGAAAAAAAACCCCAAAAAAAGGAAAAAAAATCGCCTAAATACAAAAACCCAATAACAGAAAAAAATCGCCAATAGAAAAAAAATCGTCAAAATGAGAAAAATCGCCAAAATGAAGAAAAGCCCAACAACAGAAAAAAATCGCCAAAAAGAAAAAAAACCTCCAAAAACAGAAAAAGTAACGCCAAAACGAGAAAAAAGTGACAAAAATGAAAAAATCGTTTAAACTGAAAAAATCTTCAAAAAAGCAAAAGAGCATACCTTTCGTGCGCGAGTCAAAGTCGCACTTTACTAAATTTTTTAATATTAAAGGAATTAAATGAAACTAACGGCCTGGCCCACGATGTCACGAGAAATCGTTCGATCGACAACTTGTATTGCAAACAACAACAAATTTTCTAAAGTTATTGTTGTTTGCAATACAAGTTGTCGATCGAACGATTTCTAGTGACATCGTGGGCCAGGCCGTAAGTTTTTCCTTATTTCGTTTTTGCTTTGTTCACTTACCATATTTTATGTATTTTTTAAAAAACTAGATTGGTATCAATAATCAGAAAAATCCAAAATTATGACTCCAGGGTTGGAAAACTCACACTTTTGTGTTATGTAAAATTAAATAGGTCTAAAATTTTTTTTCTTTTTCTTTATAAATTGAATATATTTTATGCTTCTGAAAGAAAAGTTTGGCGTATGAAATTTGAAAAATGAAAATTACAGCTCCAAAGATGGAAACTTTAAAAAAATGATAATTTTTTTCACAAAACAAATATGTATGTATGTGTCTGTATACTATATATATGTATGTACGTACGTTGGTAAAGGGTATATAAGATTCGGCACAGACGAATATAGCACTCTTACTTGTTTATATATATAGATAAGTTCAGTTTGATTTTCTTTATTGCTCGTATCATGTGCATGGATACATACATATGATGTTTTTAATTTATATTTGGATTTTACTTCAAGAATTTGCTTTAAAATAATCTGAGACATCATGGTCTAGCAAGCTATTAATTTCCTCTGCTTCGGGATCGTCCTTCTCGATTTCAATACTTATTTTTGGCAACCATTTCATTCTTATGCCTTGTAGGACTGGATCTGAAGACAATAGCAAATGATGCATTAAATCATTATTTTGAGCAACTCTAGAGCATTTACGTGTATTGAAAAGTCGATATTGTTTAACATCTCTATTTCTTGCTTCCTGTGCTTCTTCGGTTAGTTCCCCCAGAAGAAGAATGTTGTTTTCTATTATTTCTTTTGTATGTGCTAGCACTTTATGTACGGTTGGAGTTATTGATTTCCATGGATATAATTCATTTATTAGAATCAGAGTGTCTTTTGCATATTTTTCAAATTTGTCCTTATCAATTAACTTTTTGCTATTTATGACGGCCAGTATTATTTTGAAACGTCTTATGAGATTAAAGCCTGGCAGTGTTGCCATTATTGGAGTTTCCATAGCCATATAAAGGTTTGTCAATGATTAAGCCACGTTTCATAAACTCATCTTGAATTCTTTTCTTTTGTTCCAACCGTAACTGTTTTAAAGCAGAATTATTCGCAACTGGAACGTTCTGAAGTTCTGGTACACTGCGATATTTATTGTCGTAAAATAGATGTAAAATGTACTCCATGAATCGAATCCGAGCATGAAGTGGTGATATTCCAATCTTAAGGGCATCTTCATTAGTTGGAGTATAATTCTCAATGTCCTTAAAATCGGAATTTTTCTTTCCGCATATATTACAAATCAAATAAGATTTTGTATCGGTTATTGCATTTGCAACTTTTCCATCTATCATTGTTAAATAAGGTCTCAAAGATACTGTTATTACTCGTCCTAATATATGAACGTCAATGGGTTCCATATTAGAAATTTCATGTTTTATACCATCAACCAGATTTTGAGTTGTTTCTTTGTTTTCTTTGATGTATTCAAAACGTATTGGTCGGCATAAAAACTTTGAGCCTGGAGTAGTATTTACCCACACATCTTTAAATGCATTTTTACTCTTTAAGTTGATTTCCTTTTAAGCTAATTGGGCCTAATATTTCAATGCAAATAAAAATCCATTTGTTTACAGTTTTTCCCGACGTTTCGTAGATTTTTTGTCTACTTTTTCAAGGGATCGTCTATTTAAATAATAAAAAACAATTATAAAAAACAATTTTGCTTGGAGTCATTTTAACTTACAATTCATGGAATAATTAATTACATAGGTACATATACATATTTAACATATTGAATCACAATACTCAACATTAAAACATATATAAACAAATATAACATTTTTTAAACACAACTTAACTTAATATCACAGATCTGTTTCGTTTAAAGCTACTTTGTAGTTTGTGTTTATGTTTGCTGTATCTTCTTTTAGATTCATTGTTTTGTTTATTTTTTGCTGTATTCTTAATGTTTCAATAGTGTATCTTTTTCTTTCCATTTTTTCTATATCCAAAATTTTAACTCCTTCGAAGTCAGCTGAGTGTCCAGTTTGTAATACATGTTGTGCTAGTGCTGTTGTTTCCTTCTTTTTTACTATGTCCATTTTGTGTTCTCCCATTCTTGTATCTAAACTTCTCTTTGTTGTGCCAATGTATATTAGATCACAGTTTTCGTCGTTTTTCCCTTTACATTGTATTTCGTATATGACATTGTTTTGTTTATTTTTCTCAACCCGCGTTTTTGTTTTTGTAAATATTGAGTTTAAAGTTCTGTTTGGTTTATAAGCAAAACAAGCATTTGCTATTTTTATTGTTTTTCTTATGTTATTGTTGTCAGTAAGGTTGGGGACATATGATACACTGAAAATTTTTTTGTCTTCTTTTGGTGAGGTATTTGTTTGTTGTGAGTTATTTTTAAGTTGTTGTTTTATGCTTTCAATAAGTAAGTTTATCAAGTTTGTAGGAAAACTTTATTTATTTAAAATTTGGAATATAATTTTAATGTTTTTGCTGTGAAATTGTCTGTCGCTGATACTAAGCACTCTTTTTATAAAACTTTTTGCGGTGTTAATTATTTGACTTTTTGGCTGTGTTGTGTAAAAATTCATTATTCTACCAGACGACATTTCTTTTGCATACCAGTCAAAACTTATTTTGTTTTTCGATCTATGTAGCATGACATCTAGATATGAAATTTTGTTTTCGGTTTCCGTTTCTATTGTAAATTTGATTTTTGGATGGTATTTATTTAAAACTGATAAAATAGTATTTTTGTCTTTTTCTTTAATGATTGTTAATATGTCATCTACATATTTAGCAATATATTTAATGTGTATTCCATGTTCCCTTAATTCATGAAGTGCATCGTCTAGTAAGTTGTCAAGTACAATATCTGCTATGGTGGGGGAGAGAGGATTTCCCATAGGCATTCCATAAATTTGATTATATATTTTGTCTTTATAGACAAAATAATTATTGTCTTTGAGGCAAAATTTTAAAATTTTAAGAAATTTCGAGCGAGGTAGCCTTGTCAGTGTTTGAATGGTGGTCCATTTTTTCATAATATTTTGAATAGCTAGGTGAACAGGAATATTGGTAAAAAGTGATATAACATCAAAAGAAACTAATATTTCACCTTCATCGAGTGTTTTGTTCATAAGCTGGCTTTTTAGCTGTGTGGAATTTTTTAAATTATAATCTATTGAAATTGTTTGTTTTAGAATATTGCCTATGTATTTCGATAGTTCATAACATGGAACTTTCACTGAAGATACTATTGGTCTAAGGGGAATGTCTGTTTTATGAATTTTTGGTAGTCCATAGATTCTTGGGGCTGTTGCTGCTGGAGAAGTTAATTTTCGTTTTTGCCATTTATCTATAAAACCACTTTTATACATCTCTGATACTATGTTATTATTGTCTTTTCTTAACTTTTCTGTAGGATCTGATGTTATTACTTTGTATGTTTCCTTATCGTTTAATAATTTTTCCATTTTGTCACTATATTCTTTTTTGTACATCATAACCGTTTTATTTCCTTTATCCGCCTGTGTAACTAAAATTTCATCATGGACTTTCAAGAATCTCTTCGTTTCTTTAAAAACTTTAAGTATAAATTTTTCCCTTTCTGAGCTTCCCATATTTCTCTTAAAAAGGCTTATTTTATTGGCTAATCTTGTTCTGGCAACATCTTTTTCTATGTTATCTTCTATAGTCTGTATATATTGTTCCATGTCGGCTATTACATGTAATGTTGAAAAATTACTTTTGTTGATGGGTAACGCAAACTTTTTCCCCATTGACAATATCCATTTGCATTCTGTAGGTACAGTACAATTAGTGTTGTTAATCAGCCAATCTTCATTGTAAACTAATCCATGTTTCTCAAATTGTATTTTTTTCAGTGTATCTAATTTGTTGTTCTGTGTATTTCTTATATTTTCTCTTATGTATGTTATTCTTTCTGTTTGTTTTTTAATAAATGTCGTATAGTCAATCGCTGAAGTCATATATTTTATGCCTGTGCTCAGGTTATGAATCTTCCTTTTGCATAGTTTAATGTTAGTGTTTGTTTGTGATATTTCTAGGTTCAAAATCTTTTTGTAAAAATTATATTCAATCTTTTTAAGTTTCCCAATTGTTTTTTCCCAGGAGAATAGCATTTTTACCTGTTTTGTTGTGTTTGTCGTATGATTCGGTATTATGCCATAACTTCTACATGATAATATGAATTTTAGTCTTTCCTGTAATTGTGTTAGTCTCTTTATTTCGTTGCAGTATTCTTTCATTGCTCTGCTTGTCTCTACGTCATATTTAAGTGCGATGTGTTTAAAAAAGTTCTTCATTTTTAGTACAAATTTTTTTAGCTTTTAATATTTAAATAGTTAATTTGTTTCGGCAAGCTATCCGATGTAGTTCTATCTCTTTGTTATTTTGGCCAGTATTTAGGTTTAAGTTGATTTCCTTTTAAGCTAATTGGGCCTAATATTTCAATGCAAATAAAAATCCATTTATTTACAGTTTTTCCCGACGTTTCGTAGATTTTTTGTCTACTTTTCACAGATCTGTTTCGTTTAAAGCTACTTTGTAGTTTGTGTTTATGTTTGCTGTATCTTCTTTTAGATTCATTGTTTTGTTTATTTTTTGCTGTATTCTTAATGTTTCAATAGTGTATCTTTTTCTTTCCATTTTTTCTATATCCAAAATTTTAACTCCTTCGAAGTCAGCTGAGTGTCCTGTTTGTAATACATGTTGTGCTAGTGCTGTTGTTTCCTTCTTTTTTACTATGTCCATTTTGTGTTCTCCCATTCTTGTATCTAAACGTCTCTTTGTTGTGCCAATGTATATTAGATCACAGTTTTCGTCGTTTTTCCCTTTACATTGTATTTCGTATATGACATTGTTTTGTTTATTTTTCTCAACCCGCGTTTTTGTTTTTGTAAATATTGAGTTTAAAGTTCTGTTTGGTTTATAAGCAAAACAAGCATTTGCTATTTTTATTGTTTTTCTTATGTTATTGTTGTCAGTAAGGTTGGGGACATATGATACACTGAAAATTTTTTTGTCTTCTTTTGGTGAGGTATTTGTTTGTTGTGAGTTATTTTTAAGTTGTTGTTTTATGCTTTCAATAAGTAAGTTTATCAAGTTTGTAGGAAAACTTTATTTATTTAAAATTTGGAATATAATTTTAATGTTTTTGCTGTGAAATTGTCTGTCGCTCATACTAAGCACTCTTTTTATAAAACTTTTTGCGGTGTTAATTATTTGACTTTTTGGCTGTGTTGTGTAAAAATTCATTATTCTACCAGACGACATTTCTTTTGCATACCAGTCAAAACTTATTTTGTTTTTCGATCTATGTAGCATGACATCTAGATATGAAATTTTGTTTTCGGTTTCCGTTTCTATTGTAAATTTGATTTTTGGATGGTATTTATTTAAAACTGATAAAATAGTATTTTTGTCTTTTTCTTTAATGATTGTTAATATGTCATCTACATATTTAGCAATATATTTAATGTGTATTCCATGTTCCCTTAATTCATGAAGTGCATCGTCTAGTAAGTTGTCAAGTACAATATCTGCTATGGTGGGGGAGAGAGGATTTCCCATAGGCATTCCATAAATTTGATTATATATTTTGTCTTTATAGACAAAATAATTATTGTCTTTGAGGCAAAATTGTAAAATTTTAAGAAATTTCGAGCGAGGTAGCCTTGTCAGTGTTTGAATGGTGGTCCATTTTTTCATAATATTTTGAATAGCTAGGTGAACAGGAATATTGGTAAAAAGTGATATAACATCAAAAGAAACTAATATTTCACCTTCATCGAGTGTTTTGTTCATAAGCTGACTTTTTAGCTGTGTGGAATTTTTTAAATTATAATCTATTGAAATTGTTTGTTTTAGAATATTGCCTATGTATTTCGATAGTTCATAACATGGAACTTTCACTGAAGATACTATTGGTCTAAGGGGAATGTCTGTTTTATGAATTTTTGGTAGTCCATAGATTCTTGGGGCTGTTGCTGCTGGAGAAGTTAATTTTCGTTTTTGCCATTTATCTATAAAACCACTTTTATACATCTCTGATACTATGTTATTATTGTCTTTTCTTAACTTTTCTGTAGGATCTGATGTTATTACTTTGTATGTTTCCTTATCGTTTAATAATTTTTCCATTTTGTCACTATATTCTTTTTTGTACATCATAACCGTTTTATTTCCTTTATCCGCCTGTGTAACTAAAATTTCATCATGGACTTTCAAGAATCTCTTCGTTTCTTTAAAAACTTTAAGTATAAATTTTTCCCTTTCTGAGCTTCCCATATTTCTCTTAAAAAGGCTTATTTTATTGGCTAATCTTGTTCTGGCAACATCTTTTTCTATGTTATCTTCTATAGTCTGTATATATTGTTCCATGTCGGCTATTACATGTAATGTTGAAAAATTACTTTTGTTGATGGGTAACGCAAACTTTTTCCCCATTGACAATATCCATTTGCATTCTGTAGGTACAGTACAATTAGTGTTGTTAATCAGCCAATCTTCATTGTAAACTAATCCATGTTTCTCAAATTGTATTTTTTTCAGTGTATCTAATTTGTTGTTCTGTGTATTTCTTATATTTTCTCTTATGTATGTTATTCTTTCTGTTTGTTTTTTAATAAATGTCGTATAGTCAATCGCTGAAGTCATATATTTTATGCCTGTGCTCAGGTTATGAATCTTCCTTTTGCATAGTTTAATGTTAGTGTTTGTTTGTGATATTTCTAGGTTCAAAATCTTTTTGTAAAAATTATATTCAATCTTTTTAAGTTTCCCAATTGTTTTTTCCCAGGAGAATAGCATGATAATATGAATTTTAGTCTTTCCTGTAATTGTGTTAGTCTCTTTATTTCGTTGCAGTATTCTTTCATTGCTCTGCTTGTCTCTACGTCATATTTAAGTGCGATGTGTTTAAAAAAGTTCTTCATTTTTAGTAAAAATTTTTTTAGCTTTTAATATTTAAATAGTTAATTTGTTTCGGCAAGCTATCCGATGTAGTTCTATCTCTTTGTTATTTTGGCCAGTATTTAGGTTTAAGTTGATTTCCTTTTAAGCTAATTGGGCCTAATATTTCAATGCAAATAAAAATCCATTTATTTACAGTTTTTCCCGACGTTTCGTAGATTTTTTGTCTACTTTTCACAGATCTGTTTCGTTTAAAGCTACTTTGTAGTTTGTGTTTATGTTTGCTGTATCTTCTTTTAGATTCATTGTTTTGTTTATTTTTTGCTGTATTCTTAATGTTTCAATAGTGTATCTTTTTCTTTCCATTTTTTCTATATCCAAAATTTTAACTCCTTCGAAGTCAGCTGAGTGTCCAGTTTGTAATACATGTTGTGCTAGTGCTGTTGTTTCCTTCTTTTTTACTATGTCCATTTTGTGTTCTCCCATTCTTGTATCTAAACTTCTCTTTGTTGTGCCAATGTATATTAGATCACAGTTTTCGTCGTTTTTCCTTTTACATTGTATTTCGTATATGACATTGTTTTGTTTATTATTATATATTATCATGTAGATGTTATGGCATAATACCGAATCATACGACAAACACAACAAAACAGGTAAAAATGCTATTCTCCTGCGAAAAAACAATTGGGAAACTTAAAAAGATTGAATATAATTTTCACAAAAAGATTTTGAACCTAGAAATATCACAAACAAACACTAACATTAAACTATGCAAAAGGAAGATTCATAACCTGAATTAAGAAACATTTGCAGTAAAGAAAATAAGATCAATAATTTAGACAAAAATAAAAAATGTAGAAAATTAAAATTTTTAATCATTATTGGATTTCGAATATTTCAAAAAGTATTGAAGGTAGGAGAAAATTTGTTTTTCAGTTTGCAAAGCTAAGTGTATACTATTGATAAAAATTAAAATGATTTCCAGTTTATAATTTTATAATACTTTTTTCTTATTGGGAAAAATTGTGTTAGAAAAATTTTAGAATTTTTAGAAAATCTCCTCTCCTGCCTACATTTATGTGTAGGATGTCAAGAGTTTCTTACAGGTTACTTACAACAAATTTATTTATAATAAAAAAATAACAGTGGTGTAAAACACATTTTACACCATTAAGTTCGCGTCCATCAAACCATCGGAGAGACTGCAATAAGGCAGCAAGTATGTTTCATTACGTTGTCCAAAAATATCAGGATCATCTAACCAGAACCGTCTTTCAACATTTTACATTCACATCATAGACTAACTAATATTCTGTGATTTACATTTATTTTACAAATATTGTTTTCTGTGTTGTTGATGATAGATGCACATGGATAGTAAAATATGTTTTTATTAATGTGAATGTATTGGTATTTGAGTCAACTGTTTTTGACAGATGGGGTTTTTAGAAGCCAGACGAATTGCATGTTCCCTACAAGAAATGAGTGACTGAAACTAACACAAACGTAATTTTTTCACTAGCACATTTGCAACAATTTTATATTGAAATCAACAGTGACATTCAATTGCTCTAGTTGCTCTACTCTAACATATGTATATGTAAGAGTGGAACATCTAATATGTACATATATGCCAAAAATATAAAAACATTGAATTTTATTGTAAAATTCGTTCCGTCTGTGTAATTAAAATATATGGAAGTGTTAAAAAAGTTTATAAAAACCATAGTGAATAAAATAAATTTACAATGTTTAATTTAAACCATACTTTTCTTTTTAAAATTTTAGAGATTTATAAAACAAAGTGTGGTGGTGGTTCAAAACAGTATGAAGGGGCAGATACCATCTACGTTATTTTGTGTTTTTTAGTAATTATTCTTAATTTTTAAATAGTTTACTTAATTATATATATTTTTTATAATAATAAACGTTTTAAACAACACACAAATTGTGTTTATTAATATAATTATGCAGGTTTGAATAGTTTACTATGACGGTTATATACATCAAGTGTGATCAGTCAGACGTGACTACCACATGCATCATCAATGCCAAGTAAAAATACGGCAAAGCAAGCAGGTCAGATATACATATATGTTCCATACTAGATATTTTTAATTAGTTAGACAAAGATGCAAAATCACACGTGTACAAAAGTTTACATCACTTTTTCCACATTGGCCTTAACGAACTGATAGAAACTTATGGCGTTTTCTTTTCTAAAAGAAAAGTGTAACATATATGTAACATGTAATTTGGCAACATTTTTAAATGCTCACCTGATTTTTAAGAAGTGTTGCATATTTTGCGTTTACAAAAGAATAATTTTCCAACAAGTTTCGGCATAAAACAATGACGAACTATAAAATGATTTATTTTTTTCATAGACAATAACAAAAACAGCTGTTAATATAATGCTGCACTCATGCCCCTTTAATGAAAATGAGTGTTAAACATGTAGCATTTTTCTTCTTTTTAAGGGTAACATCATGAGAAAAGAACGCGTTGATTTTTAAAATAATACATACTTTTCAGAAAAGAATACAAAGAAATGTAAAAGGCAGCATAAATGCAGCATATTGGTCAGAAAAGAAAACGCCATTAGATAGCTAAAGCCATCACCACTCCCAGTCAAATAACCGGTCATTTGACTGGGAGTGTTCTTGCTGGGTTGTTTTTATTATTGTTGTATTGTTGTAGCGATAAGTTCACATGTTATGAATTCGCCTTGGCTTTAGCTATTGTGATATTGCACCATCGCATACATAAAGTGAATAACGACCATCATCAAGGAATGTGTAAATACAAATTAAGTTGCCATAACAAAATAAAAAAATCCCGGGAATTCCCGCACAAATTTCCTGAGATTTCTTTCCCGGAAGATGTGCGGGATCCCGGGAAATTTGTCTAATTATCTGGTACTGTGAAGTGTTATTTATTTTAAGTAGTAGCATAATCAGGTAGCACTTCCCGATGCCGCTGTAAAATAATGCGCGAAAACCTTTTTTTAATCCATTAAAATGTGTGTTGTTATTCGTTAAATGCTTACCTATTATTAGCATTAACTACACTCATAGCATTTTTACACTTACTCACATCTTTCATCTTTCATCAATTCGCCAAGATGATAACATCTTCCCATAAGATATATACAGGGCTGAATGTTCAACATCTTCAAAAGATGTTCCTATCTCACTTTGTTCCATTCAACATCTTTCGATTATTTTAGTGTCATCACTAGAAAAAACATAAACAAATATATACATACATGCATACATACTATAAAATTACATACATATATACATACATGTATATTTACATACGAATGGGCTAACTTTTGGAATATTCTTCCCGCAGAAAGTTCCGTAACTACTCCAAGATTTTATTATATGTATATATGTATGTACATGAATTTTTCCAAATCAAAATAAATTATAAAAAAGTAGTTGCAAATGTCTTCAAGATGCGCTGACGCGAAATCCTTGCGCATAAAGTATTTTTTTTAATACATATTTTTTTTGTATCTTCAAATATGAACTAACAATAAGTATTCAAATCTTAAATCTAAAATATAATTATTAGGCCCGACCACTGTCGGACATAAATTAAGAGAAAGTTATAAATCATACATAAGTAGTGATAATCAAAAGGAAGAAAAAAAAATTATTTTCAAGCAGTCCCATCTGGAGTGTTGAGTATAAGAGCACTTGTGTCCCTCTTTTTTAGGCGGATGTGTCCAGTAAAGTTCAAAATATTACGAGCAAGCGGATTAGGATGTGACTCGAGGTTTGTTAAATATTTGCCTGCATATTTTGCAATTTCTTCAATCACTAGTGGCATGTTTAAATCACGATGTATATTTGAGTTTTTTAGATACCATGGAGCCGATGTTATTAATCGCAAAATTTTATTTTGCCTTCGTTGGATTCTCTCGACATTGGAGGCTGAAGCAGTGCCCCATAGTTGAGTTCCGTAGCACCATATAGGTTTCAAAAGTGACTTGTATATCAAAAGTTTGCAATCTAGACTGAAGGTTGAATTTCTACCAATCAGCCAATGTACCTGAGTTAATTTTAGTTTCATTTGGGTTAACTTAGAGTCAATGTGGTGTTTCCAAGTAAGCCATCGATCAAGGTGTATACCAAGATATTCCACATGAGTATGTTGAGGGACAACTTGATTGTTAATCCGAATGGGTGAACAAGTATCTCTTCGTAATGTATATGTTACTTGAACACACTTTTGTTCGTTTAACTTAATTCTACATAAGTTTAACCATAGTTCCAGTAATGTGTCTTGAAGATATCGGGATGCCTCGTAAGGATTTTCATGAATACTAAGGCAGGCTGTATCATCAGCAAATGTGGAAGTGTGGATATTGCTGCTCAGAGGCATATCACAAGTATAAATCAAATACAAAACTGGCCCCAGTATACTCCCCTGTGGCACACCGGATGAGATAGTTTCAGGCATGCTCATAAAGTCTCCTTCCACAACAGTGAACTTGCGGGCACTAATGTAACTTTCCAAAAGACTTACAACGTTTATTGGCAGGTATGTTTTTAATTTTAAAATTAGTCCTTCATGCCACACTTTATCAAATGCCTGAGAAACGTCGATAAACAGCGCAGAACAATACTTCCTTTCTTCAAATGTTCTTCTTATAAATTGGACCAATCTATGAGTTTGTTCAATGCTGCTATGCTGACTTCTAAAACCAAATTGATGGTCCGGTATGCACCCACTACGAACTAGAATTGGGGACAATTTTGTCATGAGCAGTTTTTCGAAAAGCTTTGACATTGTTGATAGCAGACTTATTGGCCTATATGACTCAGCCTTGGTAAGATCTTTGCCTGGCTTTGGAATCATTTTAACTTTGGCAAGTTTCCAGCTGTGTGGATAATACTCCAGTCGTAAAATGGCATTGAAAATAAATAACAGTATTCTAATTGCAATACGAGGCAACTTCATCAGCATCTGGTTACTAATTCCATCAAAACCCGGAGCTTTCTTCGGGTTGAGTTCAGCAATTACTTTTTGTACATCACGCGTCATAAACTTTATTAGTTGAGGGGGTAGAGCGTCTACATTTGGCAAATCAATTACACCAGTACATGTGTTTGGGGTAAATAATTATTTCAAATGGTCAGCAAATATGTTACCTTTTTCAGTATCGCTTCTTGCCCAACCTCCGGTTGATGTGCGCAGAGGTGGTTTAAACTCAACGGGTGTTTTAAGCTTTCTAGCAGCGCGCCATAAAGAGTAATTAGATGCTGGTGTGACATCAAGATTTTCCAGATAGTTTTTAAGAGATGCACTTTTTTCATGTGCAAGCAGCTCTTGGAGTCGTTTAGTGCACTCTTTAAATCTGATTTTAAGTTGTGGTGATCTGTGCTGTTGCCATTCCCTTCTAGCTCTTCTTTTTTCGCATACGGCACGTTCAATATCGGTAGAATAAATTTTATTAAACCCAGTCTGAGGATGGGAGGTAGTAGCATGTTTAGCAGCCTGCTTAATATTTTCGTTAAGGTTGGCAATGTTAGTTTCAATATCATCAGATGTTCTTAGCGTAATATTTTCCGTGCAATGGCTACTAAGATATTTTTTAAATCCCAGCCAATTAACACGATTTATCAAATTCGCATATGGGTGAGGTAAATCACTTCCTAATGGGGCTACAAATTGTAACGATCATGGGAGAGTGATCGGACGAGAGATCTAGAGAAGCTTCAATTTGAATTAAATCCCTAGAGATATTTTTCATAACGCCAAAGTCTATTACATCCGGAATTTTATGTATGTCAGTAGGCCAATAAGTGGGCTCCCCACTTGAAATGACATCCAAGCCCATTTTGGAAATTGTATTGAACAACGCTCGACCTCTGGGTGTAATAAGACGCGAACCCCAGAACGTGTGTTTAGCATTATAGTCGCCAGCTGCTACGAAACAAGGGCCAAGAGATTTATAGAAATCCTCGTATTGATCCTTAGTAATTGCGAATCTTGGAGGGGAGTAAATTGATGATATGACAAAATTAGTGCAAAAGGCTGAGTCATATAGGCCTATAAGCTTACTATCAACAGTCTCAAAACTTTTCGAAAAGCTGCTCATGACTAAATTGTCCACAATTTTAGCTGATAATGGGTGCATCCCGGACCATCAATTTGGCTTTAGATGTCACCATAGCACTATTGAGCAAACGCATAGATTGGTTCAAGTTATAAGGAGGACTTTTGAAGAAAAGAAGTATTGTTCTGCCCTTTTTATTGATTTTTCTCAGGCATTTGACAAAGTATGGCACAAAGGCCTATTTTTAAAAGTGAAGACATATTTTCCAATAAATATAGAACAACTTTTGGAAAGTTACATTGTTGATAGGAAGTTTACTGTTGTGGAAGGAGACTTCATGAGTGTGCCCGAATCTATATCTTCTGGTGTGCCACAGGGTAGTATTTTGGGGCCAGTCTTGTATTTAATATATACCTGTGATATGCCTGTGAGCAATAACATCCACACTTCTACATTTGCCGATGATACAACCTGTATGAGTATGCACAAAAACCCTGATGAGGCATCCCGCAATCTCCAAGCACACATTACCCAGCTTGAAAGATGGTTGAACTTATGGAGAATTAAAGTAAATGAGCAAAAGTGTGTTCATATAACGTTTACCCTAAGAAAAGATACCTGTTCCCCCATTCGAATCAATAATCAAAATATTCCTCAACATTCTCAAGTGAAATACCTTGGCATACACCTTGATCGAAGGCTTACATGGCAACATCATATTGACGCTAAACTAATTCAAATGAAACTTAAGTTAACTCAAATACATAGGTTGATTGGCAGAAATTCAACACTCAGTCTAGACTGCAAACTTTTGATATACAAGTCGCTTTTGAAGCCAATATGGTGCTACGGATTTCAGCTATGGGGCACTGCTTCAGCTTCAAATGTGGATAGAATCCAACGACAGCAAAATAAAATTTTACGGTTAATAACAGCGGCTTCATGGTACATCAAAAATTCAAATATGCATCGAGATTTAAATATGCCACTAGTGACTGAAGAAATCGCAAAATACGGAGGTAAATATTTAACAAAACTCGAGTCACATCCTAATCCGCTTGCTCGTAATATCTTGAACTTTACTGGACATATCCGCCTAAAAAAGAGGGACACAAGGGCTCTAATAGTCAGCACCCCGAATGATACTTCTTGAAAATATTTATTGTGCTTAATACGAAATTTATGTATTATTAACTACTATCACTAAAGGTACGGTCACATTTGTGAAATATTTGCCCAAAAGTAGCAAATATTTCTTTGTTGTAATGTGACCACAAAATATTTGGTAGGTGCAAACCAGTTTGTGAGCAAACAAATTTGTTTGGTATCAAATAAAAATGCCTCTAATGTGACCATAGTGTGACCACTCTCTGTGAAATATTTGCCACTTTTTTGAGAAAATAATTATTTGATCTTACAAAGTTTTTGTAAGAACAAACAAAGACAAATAACAGCTGTTGCAAGCAGTGTGGTAATTGTTAAAAATAAATTACCAACATTTCAATAAAATCACCAAAAACTACAAATACTTTAATAGACTTGAAATAAGCTCAAGAATTACAAAAGCGAAATTGTGTATCATGCCATATGTTTTTAATTTTTTTGCAGAACGGTGTTTTACTGCTGACGTTATATTTCGCAAATGTTTCCTTATTGTCCATTTACTGTAAGGAAGTGAAGCAAAAATTAAAGTAAATAAATTGGACAAGTTTCCTTCATATCCAACCCTCATTATATATGTGAACATTAAAGCCATTTTCGAAAAAAAGCAAAAGACGAAAAAATGTAGAAAGGCTTCTTTTTTAACCGACTTCAAAAAAGGAGGATGTTATCAATTCGGTTGTATTTTTATTTTTATATGTGTCCGTCCGAAAAATCGGTTTTTATAACTCCGCTATTTATGAACCGATTTTGAAAATGTTTTCTGCTTTTAGAAGAGGCTGGTGAAGCGCTTTAAAACATAAAATAAAATTTGTAAATCGGATATATAAAATATCCGTTCAAAAAATCGGTTTTTAATAACTTCACCATTTATGGACCGATTTAAAAAAAATCTTCTTCACTAAATACAGATTTGAAACTCATCCTCTGTTTGGAAGTCGGTGTTTTGTTGAAAGAATTATTTATTTATCCTCAGATTTTTCCACTTTACACTTAAGTCTACAACACAATATTTTCCTTTAAAATATTCATTAATAATTCTCAATGCGCAGTCCCGTATTGATATACCGTGGTATGCTTAATTTTAAATTTGATCGATTTATTGTTATAAAAACAGAATAATATGTATATCAGCCGTTTAAGCTTCTCTATCTATTAGTTAAAAAAACGCCGTAGTTGTTAACACTGAGAAGCAAACATAAATATTCAAAACAGCTGTGCGATTGAAAATAAATTTTTTTTTTTTGGATGAACAATATGGAGGTAAGGTTATTCATTTATAAAGAAATTAATATATATATATATATATATATATATATATATATATATATATATATATATTATAATATACATATATATATATATAATATATATGTACATATATACATATATAGATATATATATTTATAAATAAATTATTTCAGGATTGTGAATTTGACAGCGAAACTTAATTTTTGGAGAGTGCTATGGACGTAAGTAATCAGTTTTGTTTTATTTTGCAGTAACATACATACATATATATGTTTTGGAATAAATATACAAACCTTATAAAATATTTTCCAGATTCTTGAAGATGCTTTCCGAACCAAAGAGGTAAGTGCAAATGAATAATACGTATGTGTGTATGTACATATACATATGTATATTTATGTGCATGTCTATTTAGATAACAGAGAGGAACAAGGGGCCTTCACCTCCGAAAGCGTTAAGAAAAAAAGCCAAAATTACCAAAGAGTGGCAAGAAGACGACATTTACAAGCTAATTGGGCTTGTTGAAACACAAAAACGCTAAATCTGTACGGGACTGCGCATGGAGAATTATCAACGAACATTTTAAAGGAAAATATTGTGTTGTAGACTTAAGCGTAAAGTGGACAAATCTGAGGATACAATTCCGTGGGTATGCTGCCAGAGCGAAGACGAAATCAGGCCAGGGCATTGTGGAAGCTCCTAAATGGAGGTTTTATAATGCCATGAGTTTTGTGGGTCGCGCGGAGGACAAGCAGACACAGCAGACGGTTTCAAACATTGTTTTGAGTGTAGACGAGGAAAATGATTGCTGTAAGGGTGTATGTATGAATAAATGTGCATATGTATAATAACATTTCTGTGTTTCCTATATTTGCTATATAAGCAATAATGAAGCATCAATTATTAATTAAAATTAAATTGAATTAAAAAAATATTGTTTCCCAATCTTCCGTATCAATTTTATTTATGACAAAACAAATTTATATTTTTTGACTGTTTGATGAAACAAATTACTATAGAAAATATTTGTTTCAATGTGACCGCAAGGAAAACATGTTTGACGCAGTTTGTATTTCAAGCTGTTTGCTTGTTGTTTGGCAAAACAAATTTCATGAAATATTTGATCCTAATGTGACCACCAAACAAACTCTAAAAAAATTTCAGGCAAATGTGGGCAAACATGTTTGAAGCAAATGTTTGTCAAGTGTGACCGTAGCTTAAGTTTATGTCCGATACTGGTCGGGCCTAATAATTACATATAGATTTAAGATTTGAATACTTATTGTTAGTTCATATTTTGAAGATACAATAAATAAATATATGTGTGTAAAAAAAAAAAAAAAAAAAAATTCGACACAAATATTCGTTGCTTGTAGATGTTCTTCACAAATGTTGTCAATAATAAAATGCTTGCGTCTTGACTTTATTAAAATTGCAGATCCCCCGCAAGCTCTTCCTCTTGGGTCCTTTGAATCATATAAAGTGTAGCCGTTAATTCTGAATAGACTTCTTGAAGTCAAATGAGTCTCAGAAACCAACATTGTATCAATATTTTTTTCCGTGAGGAAGTGCTAAAGTTCATTTTTATGTTGGCGAATGCCGTTTGCGTTCCAGAAACATATTTTTAACGTGTTCATGGCTTGTTAACTAATGCTTGAAGCAGAGTATTCTGCATTCTCAGCATTTCTTGCATCATGGTAGTCATATTTGTTGTAAAATTATTTATAGTTAGCACCAGATTCTCAATAGTAGCTTCAAGGGGACTAAAGTTAAAGCTAGAGTTTGCATTCGTTGACTTATTTTGCGGTGGAACATTTTGTGTGGGAATAGAACTAGTCTTAGCAGCATCGGTATACGATACACGTGAACTAACTGGTTGGCTTGTTTGAGGTAGAGTGGCGGAGTAAGCGTTTGCTGATTGAGGTGGAGCTCGTTTAGGTTTTTAGCCCATAGCCTGTTTAACGAAAGAATATACAGGGCATCCTCTGTAGTTAGCGGTGTGATTAGCTCCACAATTACTGCATTTTTTTCTGCTTGATCTTTTGGCTTCATGCAGCTAGCAGTACCATGCAATTCACCACAGATAACACAAACTGTAGGTAAATTGCAGTAAGTTTTTGTATGACCATATTCTTGGCAATTGTGGCACTGTACGGGACCTGAACGTTTATGTGGCTCTTCAACTGTAATTTTTCGGTATAAAAGGTATTTTAGGCTATAAATTGGATGTGTCTCGTTCTTTTTCAACTGTATATCATTTGGCTCAGTTCAACACGAAATAGAGGCTGGGGGATCTTCTCTCTATTGATTATATTAGTAACACTTAAATCCTTGTATGTTGAGTGCATCTTTTATTTCGTCGGGATTAACATAAGCATCAATGCCCTTTAATACGATCTGCATACCTTTAGCACTTTTAAGCTGATAAGTATAAAAATTTGTTTTATTTTTTTTGAAATCAGAAATAATTTTGCGGAAATCTTTTTCTTCGTATATTTGAATTTTCGTTTCATCAATTTTACCACGTTTTATTGGAATAACGTGAAATGCGTTCTCACCAACTGCCAAGACTAGTTTTTTAATAAGGGCATTAGAATTTTTTTCTCTTAGGTATATTGGTGGTGGCTTGGAAGTTTTTTTGGATGAAACAGCGACTTGGTCGTTATTTGCTTGCAATATTGAAAAACGACTTTGACGGTTAACTGCTGCGACAATCCCTGGATATCTTGGGAACCGATGAAATTTTTGATGAATTTGGGCTTCGCCCGCGCTTTAAAATTGTGATATATCTGTTCATTCCGACTTGGACCTTGGGTTTTGGGCTACTCTTATTTTCAGTGACAACTTGGTTAAGTGATGACACCGAGCCCGAGGCGGGTGATATCGCTGAGTTAAATGTGGAAGTACTAGGCAATAATGTCAACGATTCACTAGTTGGCATTGTACAAAGCGAAGTTGATCGCTGACGAAACTGTGGTTTTGCCGTTAGAAAAAGTCTATTATCAGATTTTTGATTTTTATTAAGAGCTTCAGAACTCACAGCAGGTCTATTATCAGATATTTTATTTTTATTGTTATCATTAAGAGCATCAGAACTCACAGTAAAATAGGCATTTCTGCCGTTATAACTCACTTCACAATTTTTCTCCTTTGAGGTACTCATATAGAGTATTCCTCAAGGGCACTTTGTTTGTTTTTTTTTGTTTACGGTTTTTTTTTGTTTTTGTTATTTCTATATGTAAAAAATATTTGCAAAGCAAATAAAGCTTATTTATTAAAGTCAATATGTATTACGAATATTTTTTTATTATTTTGTTTGTTTAGTAAGTATGTAAAAAAAACTCCGCTAAGACGTCTGTTCACTATGAAGGTACAACGAGAACTGTGACGCATAAAGTATGTAACATTTCTTTATCATCATCGTCTGATAGCATAATTTCTATTAATTCTGCATATTGTAGTATTAATTCTTTCTGCTCTTCAAGAGGAGCAATTAAATCAATTGCTGCTGAATTTTTAAATTCAATTTTATTATTTAATTTTTAGTTGCTCACACCTGTAAAAATAGTATTATAATACATGACAGATGAAAGATGTTGTAATGTGAATAGTTTTTTTTTTCAATTTTCAACATATTCCACGCAATATGCTATGTACGTTTGGGTTTATTTCCAACTGTACTCCACCATCTACATGCTGCCGTTTGTGTTGATCTGATAGTACTGCTAATTCTCTCAGATAATGTTAAACTGAATCGTACAGATTATTGTATTCATGCTGATCAAGTTCCAATCTTGCAGGATCTTCTACTTCATGCCATACTTCATCATAAAATTCTTGAATTTGATCCCAATTTTTTTATGGTTTCACTCTTAATCTGATAAAATTGTGGCGGATGACCTTCTTCCAACGATAAACCATTTAATAAACGTGTTAAGGAAGTCATTCGAGCTTTTAGTCTCCTAGCTAATCCTTTACCTTGAGGTGACAATACCTCATGATCAGATGGATTAGTTGACGGGAGTTCTAATGTCTCTCTTCTGATTGCTGGTAATGGCTTGATACCAAGTCTATTAATCTGAGACGCAATGTACTCAACTGTCTCACTGTATTTTTCACCTATGGATTTGTGCAGGTTTTGGACAATATATGGATCACTGCCTGATAGCGTACTATCTCTTCTAATCGCGTTTTCTTGTTTTTCAAAGGCCTGCCACAATGCAACTAGTTCTTCGTTTTTACTTCTGTAGAAGTCTAGCGTTCGCCGGTCATGTGGGGCCTTCTTGATGTTTGAAATAAGTTTTTCTATCTCAATTGCTTTCTCTTGCTGCTGAGACATAAGACTCTCTAAGTTTGTCATGTCAGATTGCCTTTTTGTTTCTTAGAGTTTTGTTTTTTGTTGAAGAAATATTCAATACAGATGTTGAAGAGATGTGAGAGGATTTGACTAAAAACTGCTGTGGTTTATAGCCTTTAGTGCCAGAAATGGGGAATGTAACCTGTTGAATTGTTGTGTAAGGACTGGCTGTTCTGGTAAATTGTTGTATACGGATTGTTATTGCGTATTTTTTGTTAATTTTTGAAACTCCTTACCACTGCACTGTGGTCGGAAATTTTATTTCGTTGGCCAAAAGTCAAAATGTTTACACTCACGAAATATGTTTTTGTTTTTGGAATCTAGTAGTCAACAGTCCAAAACAACCAAAAATTAATTATGTTGTTGTAATATGCAATTCACCGTTATTCGGTGAGTCATCGAAGTTGAATTTGTTGGCTTCATTTGTAAACAGAATTGCGTTCGGTGTTTTATAGTGCTTACTGCAATTGCTTGTTAAAGCTGAAAACAAAGCGTGTTAAATAAAAGTTTAAATGGAAATCGAAGGTGATGGTAAGTTTATTAATTTTGTAAAATATAATATTCAAAAATTGGATACTCTAAAAAATAAAATAACTTTTTCCAAAAGTCTTTAACATTTTGGAATTTATTTTATTTTTTAAGTTTGAGTAAGCTTAACACATTTTGTTTAGGAGTGTTAAACATAAGATTAAAAACCAAAATTACTTTGAAGTGTTTAGTTTTTGAAAATGTTTATCCCGATTTGCGGTTTTTTGCGGTTTTTGAGTAATTTTTTTTTCAGTCGCCATTTGTTTACAAAATTCAGCAGTTTTTGATATTTGGTTGACCAAGCAGAAGAAAGGAAAAAATAAGGACGCATTAATAAATTATTTTATACAAAAATGTGGAGTCGATAAAAATAAAATAAAGCATCGTATATTTACTTATTTAGAACTAAAAAAGATAAAAACTCAGAAAGAAAAGAAAAAAAAATTTTATGTAAAAATTTTATGTAAAATTTTTTTTTAAATTTAATTCTAAATGTTGATAATTAAAAAAAAATTAATTATTTTATACAAAAACACTTAAAATATAATGCAAATTCAAACTCCAGTTAAAAATTCCGTTATTTTAAGTTTTAATAGTTTTGGCCAAGAAAAGTGATGTTTCCGACCATAGTGCACTGGTGGGGGGAACTTTGTAAATTATGAAAAATCTAGGGGTCACCAAAATGTACGATAAGGCGATAGTTTAATTCAATTCAGACACATAAATCTGAACTGAGACTATTTTAACCTTATTTGTTCTTACAAGCACTTGAACCTGAAGAACACGAATCAATTAAATTCTCGTTGTACCTTCATAGTAAACAGACGTGGTTAGTGGTGCTTTTTTTACATACATACATACTAAACAACAAAAAAATACAAAAAAATATTCGTAATACCTATTTGACTTTAATAAATAAGCTTTATTTGCTTTGCCTATATTTTTTTTACATAGAAATAACAAAAACAAAAAAACGCAAACAAAAAACACAAACAAAGTGCCCTTGAGGAATACTCTATATGCGTACCTCAAAGGAAAAAAATTGTGAAGTGAGTTATAACGGCAGAAATGCCTATTTTACTGTGAGTTCTGAAACTCTTAATGAAAACATTAAAAATAGAAAATCTGATAATAGACTTGCTGTGAGTTCTGAAGCTCTTGTTGAAAACAGTAAAAATAAAAATTCTGATGAAAGACTTTTTCCAACTGCAAATTCACTTTTTCGTCAGCGATCAAATTCACTTTGTCCAATGCCAAATAGTGATTCGTTAACACTAAAGTTGCCTAGTACCTCGTCATATAAGTCAGTGACATCATTCGCTTCGGGCTAGAATTCATCACTAAACCCAGTTATCACGACAGATAACAGCAGCCCAAACCCAAAGGTCCAAGTCGGAATGGACAGATATATAATTGTTTTGAAGCGCGGCGAAGCCCAATTTCTACTAAAATTGCATCTGCCCCAAAGATGTCTAGGGATAACAGCGCATCATCTACCAATCGTCAAAATCGCTTCTCCATATTACAAGACAATAACGACAAGCCCGCTGTATCATCGCAAAAGTCTTTTAAGCCACCTATCTATCTGAGAGAAAAAAAATTCGAACGCGCTTTTAAAAAAACTACTGTCGGACATTGGTAAAAATACTTTTCACATTATTCCAATTAAACGAGGTAATATTGATGAAACTAAAATCCAAATATATGATGAAATAGATTTCCGAAACATTGTTAGTGAGTTTTAAAAAAATAAAAAGGCCTAAAGATAGTATTAAAGGGCATAGATTCATATGTTGAGCCCGAAGAAGTAAAATGTGTACTTATCGAACAAGGATTTAAGGTAAAAAATGTTACCAATATAATCAATAGAGAGAAGATTGCCCAGCCTTTATTTCGTGTTGAACTGGAGTCGAATGATATACAGTTGAAAAAAAAAACGACGACGCACCCAATTTATAGTCTAAAATACCTCTTATACCGAAAAATCACAGTTGAAGAGCCACGTAAGCGTTCAGGTCCCGTACAGTGCCATAATTGCCAAGAATATGGCTACACAAACTACAAAGGATGCCCTGTATATTCTTTCGTTAAACAGGCTATGGGTCAAAAACCTAAATTAGCTGCAGATCAATCAGCAAATGCTTACTCCGTTTCGTGGCAGCTGGTGACTACAATGCAAAACATACGTACTGGGGCTCGCGTCTTGTTACACCTAGAGGTAGAGCGTTGTTTAATACAATTTCAAAAAAGGGCTTAGATGTCATTTCGAGTGGGGAGCCTACTTACTGGCCTACTGACGTAAGAAAAATTCCAGATGTTATAGATTTTAGCGTTACGAAAAATATCCATAGGGACTTAATTCACGTAGAGGGCTCTCTAGATCTGTCCTCCGATCACTCTCCCACAATAGTTACAATTTTCAAAGGAGTGATTTAACTAACTCATATGTGAAAAGGATTAATAGGGTCAACTGGATCTAAGCATTCAGCTAAGATCATCTGATGATATTGAATTTAATGTTGCCAATCTTAACGAAAATATTAAACAGGCTGCTGAACATGCCACTACTTCCTATCCGCAGACTGGCTTTAATAGAATTTATTCTACGGAAATTGAACGTCTTGTATGTGAAAAAAGGAGAGATAGAAGATAATAGCAACAACACAGATCACCCCTGAATAAAATCAGACTTAAAGAATGTACTAAACGACTCAAAGAGCTGCTATCGTCGGAAAAGACTGCATTACTGGAAAAGTATTTAGAAGGTCTTGATGTAACGTCAACATCTAATTACTCTTTATGGCGCGATACTAGAAATCTTAAAAGACCCGTTGATCTTAAATCACCACTGCGTACTTCGACCGGAGGCTGGGCAAGAAGCGATTGTCAAAAAGGTAACTTATTTTCTGAGCATTTAAAATCTTTATTCACTCCCAATTCATGTACGTGTGCTGCCGATTTACCGAGTGCAGTTTCTCTACCCCCTCGTCCCTTAAGGTTTAAGATGCGTGAACTGCAAAAAATAATTGCTGAACTTGACCCGAAGAAAGCTCCAGGTATTGATGGCATTAGTAACAAGATGCTGATGAATTTACCTCATATTGCAATAAGAATCTTGCTATTTATTTTTAATGCCATTTTCCGAATGCAGTATTTCCCACATAACTGGAAACTTGCCCAGATTAAAATGATTCCAAAGCCAGGCAAATATCTTACCAAGGCTGAGTAATATAGGCCTATAAGCTTACTTTCAACAATTTCAAAGCTTTTCGAAAAGCTGTTCATGACTATCCCGGATAGGCTTGCCAGATCTAATTTGCCAAAAAGCTTGACATTGACCAAAAAAACTTGATTTTGAAAAAAAAAAACTTGACAAATAAAAACACTCATACTGTTAAAACACACCTATTATTAAAATGTGTTAAAACACACCTAATATTAATATTAATTGAATTTGTCCAAACAAAAGCAAAATATTAAACGTATTAAATTGCATTAATTACAAGTTTGTTCTGATTGGTTAATTTCCCATAAATTTTAAGTTTCTGTAAACATTAGCTCAGCAATTTTTTTATTATTAATTTAGTATAAGTATCGTAATAAAATTTAAATTCTTGTCAGTCAGTCACAAAATAATTCTGAGTGTTTCAATTTTTCTGATTCATTGTCTTCAAGTTACAAGTGCTTGAAGATAAAACATTAAAAAAAAAAACAATTAGTACGGTTCCAATTCAAGTGTTGGAATTGAGTAATACTAATAATCAACACATACTATTGTTTTTTATTTAATTTTTTATTATTTTTTTCATAAAAATTATTCGAATAAAAACAAAAGTATCATAAAAAGTAAACATAACAGAAACAATATAAAAGAAACAATATAACAATAAAAATTCAGTCTTTATATATTTAAAAAAAAAACTCGTTACTCGTTAAAAAAATTAACAAACAAAAAGATAAACTCACTTTTTTTTCCAAAAACTTAAATGTACGTATTGCAACTCAGCTGTTCAATGTTGTCAAGTTACTAGTGTTGAGTAATGGGGTAAATATCAGTGTTGGCACTTTTATTATAATTGCACAGAAAGAGAACTATATTCTTTAAACTATAATTGCACAGAAAAAAATATGTATCATATTAGTCCTTAGTTCTATCGATAGTAAAACTATGGGCTTTATATTTGTTTTTTAGCAATATAAACCTACTTTTTTTAAGTATTATTACATAGCTAGAATAAATTTGAGAAAAAAAATTAACTTACAAAAAAGCTTGACAAATCTCTTTTTCACTTGACACTTGACGCGCATTAAAAAACTTGACAATCAGGCCAAATCAGGCCTATTTGGTAAGCCTAATCCCGGACCATCAATTTGGCCTTAGAAGTTAGAATAGCACTATTGAGCAAACACATAGATTGATTCAAGTTGTAAGGAGGACTTTTGCAGAAAAGAAGTATTGTTCTGCCCTTTTTATTGATGTTTCTCAGGCATTTGACAAACTATGGCACAAAGGCCTATTTTTAAAATTGAAGACATATTTGCCAATAAATATAGAAAAACTTTTGTAAAGTTATATTGTTGATAGGAAGTTTACTGTTGTGGAAGGAGACTTCATGAGTGTGCCCGAATCTATAACTTCTGGTGTGCCACAGGGTAGTATTCTGGGGCCAGTCTTGTATCTAATATATACTTGTGATATGCTTGTGAGCAATAAATAACAACCACACTTCGACATTTGCCGATGATACAGCCTGTATGAGTATTCACAAAATGATGATGCATCCCGCAATCTCCAAGCACACATTACCCAGCTGGAAATATGGTTGAACTTATGGAGAATTAAAGTAAATAAACAAAAGTGTGTTCATATAACGTTTACTCTAAGAAAAGATACCTGTTCCCCCATTCGAATCAACAATCAAAATATTCCTCAACATTCTCAAGTGAAATACCTTGGCATACACCTGGATCGAAGGCTTACATGGAAATATCATATTGTCTCTAAGTTAACCCAAATGAAACTTAAATTAACTCAAATATATTGCTTAATTGGCAGAAATTCAACACAGCCTAGACTGCAAACTTTTGATATACAAGTCGCTTTTGAAACCAATATGGTGCTATGGAATTCAGCTATGGGGCACTGCATCAGCTTCAAATATTGAGAAAATCCAACTGTATCGATATATCCAAAATGTATCGATATATATCGTATCGATAGTTTTGAGCAGTATCGATATATATTTTTTGTAAACATCGATATTTCGATATATCGATATTTTTTGCCAAATGTTGCCAAAATATTCCAAATCTAAAATAAATACACATACTAACATATCGTGCCATAACCGCCAAAAAAGTTTAAGCAAGGCTTCATTAGTCTTTACTTTATGTTGCTGTGCCATTATATTTTTAAATTTTAGTAGTTTCTTTTTCTTTAATAAATTAACTTTTTCTGACCAGAACGGTTACAGTTTTCCACTAAAGTGATGAGTTTTGTATCGTCCATTGTTATGTTTCAATATAGTGTTTATGTTCTTCTGGTAAAAATTTAATTTTTTAAATTCTTAAAGCACAATCACACTTTATTTCGAAAGGTTTTTATTTTATTTATTTTGCCATTTACAATTACTTAACAGTTTTTGGATTTTCAGAGGTTGAACCGAAACAAAACAGAATGAAAGAGAAAAACGAGAGGCTTGTATAAGATCTATATAAACCAAAAAGAGTCTGCTGATTCATAACAGAACAGAAAATAAAAACTAACAGCATGTTTATAGAACACGTCACAATCAAGACACGCACGAATGGCACACGCACGAATACGTAAGAATTTGCATTTGTAGAACACGTTAATTTTTTTTCGTCCGTCTTACGTCGTGTGGCGCTCTTACCAATTTATTGCCAAATCACAGTGTTGCCTTTCTGTAAATAATTTTTATTTGTTTACATTTTTCCTTGTAAAATTTGTATTTTTGTCATTAAAAAAGGTAACCCTTTTTGACGGCAAGATGGAAGTATTTATTTAAATAAAAAGTTTTTATTTAAAAAAGAAATCTTTATTTTTATACACATGTACAAATAATGAAATAGCATAAAATGAGCTATTATCTTGCAAGAAAAGAAAATTTATTTCAAAAAATAATAAATGCAAGGCTATTGTCAACTTTATGCTGTAATTACCTCTTACAATAATAAAAAAACGAATAAAAATATACTATTTGTAGCCACACTCACTTTTTTGCGGAAATATCAATTTTATTTTATTTATTTTTTATAAAATTTGCAATGTTTCCACCGACGAATGTAATTTTTCATTCGTGCACTTTTCTATGTTTTGACAGCAGAAAACGCGTTACACAAACCCAAACAAACTGTCACTTGTTACGTTTTTTACAAAAATAGAATGACATTCGCGTTATAGAACCGCAAACTTGACACACGTCAGGTTTTATACGCGTATTTTAGACATATTGGTTTCTATAAACATGCTGTAATTCTGCTTTTATGCTTATATCCACACAATCCAAATTTGGCATTTAGCTCAGTTAACAAATAAAAGTCACCTGCATTAGTGGGGTCACCTTATAGATGCGCCTGGGCTGTTATTATGAAATTTCTCTTTTTTTTTCTTCGCATCACTAGTAGTGATGCCGATATCGTAGTTAATAAATGGCTATAGCTCTTGAAAGTATCGAAACCCGATACTCGTAAATAAGAATCGATGTATCGATATATCGGTTTTTGAAATATCGGCGATATATATCGATATTTATTTTCTCAAAAATCGATATTTCGATATATCGATATTTTTTGCCCATCCCTACTCCATGGTACATTAAAAATTCAAATATATGTACATCGTGATTTAAATATGCCACTAGTGACTGAAGAAATTGCAAAATACGCAGGCAAATATTTAACTAAACTCGAGTCACATCCTAATCAGCTTGCCCGTAATAGTTTGAAAATGAAAATTCCCGTATGAAAAACACTACTTGGCACCCATCTGGCTTAAGCTGGACAGGGGCCTAAGTTGACAACATGGGACTCTAAAAAAATTCTGAGGCTTGTAACTTTTTGCAAAATTATCCGATTTTTATGAAATAAAGCGTTTTGGTCTGAGCTCAACATTTTAATGAAATAATGTTCCTAAATGTGTTTTCGTATCTCTCATAACTTAGAAGATATTTGACTTTTAACAAAAAAATTTTTTTTTGCCTTGACTTTTTTTAGAATTTCACTTTTAACTTTTTAGTGTATTGTTGGATTTTAAATTAAAAGACAGCATTAAATTTCCGATAAAATTTTAAATAAAACTGTGTAAAAAAATTATTAATATCTTCAGTCGTGAAATCGGGAAAAGGCAAAGAATTCAAAATTTTCCTGAAAAGGCACGTTTTTTAAAGAAAAAGTACATATGTTCATTATTTTCAATTTTGTGAAAAAATGTTTGTTTAACATATTCACTTTTAAACCAAATAGCGCTAAAAGCAATCTATTCAGAATATGCTAAGAGCCAATTATTTTGTATTTTGGGCATGCACCCTACACTCAGCAGTGTCCGAAAATTGCCAATTTTAAAAATATTTTTTGTGCTTATGCGTTTATAAAAAGTTGTGACGGTATATTTTTTCTAAAAAGTACTTTTCTTAAAAAGCACCTTTTTCTAAAAACTACTTTTCCCGAAAAGCACATTTTTTCTAAAAAGTACTTTTCCCGAAAAGTACTCTTTTCTAAACACTACGTTTTCCAAAAAACACCTTATTTAAAAAGTACTCTTTGTAAAAAGTACCTTTTTCTAAAAAGTACTTTTCTCAAAAACTAACTTTTTCTAAAAAGTACTTTTCCTAAAAAGCACTTTTTTCTAAAAAGTACTTTTTCAAAAAAGTATCTTTGTCTAAAAAGTACTTTTCCTAAAAAGCACATTTTTCTAAAAAGTACTTTTCCTAATAAGCGATTTTTTTCTAATGAGTACTTTTTCTAAAAAGTACTTTTCTCAAAAAGTACATTTTCTAAGAAATACTTTTCCTAATAAGCATTTTTTTCCAAAAAGTACTTTTCCCAAAAAGCACATTTTTTTTAAAAAGTACTTTTCCCAAAAAGCACCTTTTTTCTAAAAAGTACTTTTTCTAAAAAGTACCCTCTTCTAAACACTACGTTTTCCAAAAAGCACCTTTTCCTAAAAAGTAATTTTTGCAAAAAGTATATTTTTCTAAAAAGTACCTATTTCAAAAAGCACCTTTTTCTAAAAAGCACTTTTCCCAAAAATTACCTTTTTCTAAAGAGTAATTTTCCCAAAAAGTACCCTTTTCTAAGCACTACGTCTTCCAAAAAGCACCTTTTCCTAAAAGTACTTTTCGCAAAATGTACCTTTTTCTAAAAAGTACTTTTCCCAAGAAGTACCTTTTTCTTAAAAGTACTTTTCCCAAAAAGCACCTTTTTCTAAAAAGTACTTTTCCCAAAAAGCACCTTTTTCTAAAAAGTACTTTTCCCAAAAAGGACGTTTTTCGAAAAAGTACTTTTCTTTAAAGGTACCGTTGTCTAAAAAGTACTTTTCCCAAAAAATACCTTTTTCTAATAAGTACTTTTCCCAAAAAGCACCTTTTTCTAATAAGTACTTTTCCCAAAAAGTACCTTTTTCTAAAAAGTACTTTTTCAAGAAAGTACCTGTGTTTAAAAAGTTCTTTTCCTAAGAAACACCTTTTTCTAAAAAGTACTTTTCCCAAAAAGCACCATTTTCTAAAAAGTACTTTTTCCAAAAAGTACCTTTTTCTAAAAGTACTTTTTAAATCTTTAATACCAATGATACGTTCAATAATGTAAAATATATGTCAAGTGCAAAAAAGGTACCAAAATTCAGTTTTGACCCACTTTTAACCCCTAAAAGTACACATATTAAAAAGTACCAAAAACATGTCGGCTTGCTTTTTGCCAGCATTCATATGCTTTTTGAATTTTTAGTCTATCTAATGCAGTTTCCGATATATACAGATACCAATTTTACCCCTTTTCACGTTTGAATTTCCAAAAACCCCTTCTTAGTGGATCTATGCATCGGAAGAGGAATCTACACACCAAATTTCAGCTCTATAGTTATAGTGGTTTGAGCTGGGCGATGATATATCAAAAAGAACTCAATTTGCTGCCTAAAGTGGGGTACACACTATCGAACATTAGTGACAGTTTTGCAGTTTTGATATTAATCGATAGTGTGAATACTAATTTCGTTAGTCAACAGTCAACCACAGAATTTTTTGACTGATAGTGTGTACCAAAAAGCGTCAGTCAAGAGATATTTTTGTAGCAGAAAGAACACAAGATGGGCGCTGAAAATAATTTTTTTTAAGGAATTTACATATTTTTATTAAATGCAAGGCTGTGTATGATGTTAAAGATAAAGTATTAAGACGACATCTTACGAGGAGTTGTTAAAGCTAAGAAAACATTAAAATAATTCATTATAAAAAAACTGTTGTTTGCAACAATGCGCATCCAATTTGTGTTTGATTGTAGAACATGATCGATAGTCTGAACCACATGGTACACCAGAGATGACACGAGACGGAAGATAATTTGTGTTTTCGGATTTCTCGTTCACTCTGTCACTGCGTCTTCTTTAACCTTCTTTCGTGGTGGAATTTTGTAGCTTAATTTCAATTTATACTTTGTAAGCTCATTCGCTAGACGATTTTTGTAAATAAATGATAAAATTAATATTTTTTAATGAAAATGCTTCAAATGAAATCTGCAATCATCTAAAAACAATTTTTAATTGCCTTTTTAATAGTTATAAGCTATTTCGCACTTTGTTTCTTAGTTCAACACAACAAATTCATTCGTCTAATTTTATAAAATTGTTTACTTGTTGAAATGTTTTTCGTTTAACACTTTGTGGTCTTATTCGCTGAGTGATTTTTGTAAATAAAAGGTAAAAATTAAAATTTTTCAATGAAAATGCTTAAAGTTAAATCAGGAATCATTTGCAAACAAATTTTAATAACTTTTTAATACAAATAATCTTTTTCACATTCGGTTTTTTAAATTAAATGCAACAAATTCTTCAATTTAATTTTGTAAATGTGTATATACTTATGTATGTATGTACACGTGTTTATTTCACAAAGTACACATTTTCTCTTGTTTGTTTTGATTTTTTTGGTAACATTTTAATAATAAATATACTGCAGTTGTCCCTTTCTCGCAGAATCTGCGCCACAAATGATTTTAGCTTTTTTCATAAGTCACTTTCTTCAACTCTGGTCTACTTTGTGGTCTGAACAGCCAACGCTATCATTCAAAACTGATGAATTTTTTACTGTCACTCATGTTCTTTTGCATTCGTTCTTAAGAATAATAAAATAAAATTCGGAAAAGAATTCTATTTTAAAGTCGCAAACGAATTAAATCAAAAAAAAATTAATTTAATTCGTTTGCGGGAAGAACGAAAAAAAATCAAGAGTTTAAAATAGAATTCTTTTCCGAATTTTATTTTTAAAATTCCGAAAACAAATTTTAAAACGAACGAAAAAAATAAAATTGCATTTGCGAGCAGAATTTTTTCCTACCCAGTTTTGGGCAAATAAACGAAGATATTTTAGAGGAAATTTTATTTTGTGGTAAAATATTTCTGGGTAATTACCCGAAATTGGTAATTAAACGAAAGTTTATTAAGCGTGCACTTTTTTGTGAAAATGAGTGTTTAAAAACGGGGATTCAATATTTGAGGTAAATAAGCGATAAAGGTATTTAACCAGGGTTGGACAGTATTTGAAATACATGTATTTGAAATACGTATTTGAAATACAAATACGTATTTTGTATTTGTATTTTAAATACATGACGTGGAACTATTTTGTATTTTAAATACATGACATGCAAGTATTTTCTATTTTATATACATAATTTACAAAATACGTTACATTGTTGGCGTTTTGCATTTTGATAGATTATAATGTATGATTCGTCAAACCAATAACAAAATATTAGAATCGCTAAAAAAAACATAACTATAGCAACTCTTATGCAAGCCACACACTTTGCGACCGTTGCGCTGTGGACCATTTTACGAGATGGCTGCCAATCATTTTTTTTATGGTCACTGATTGTAAAATGTTAAAGTTCATTCGAATTTAGACAATAGTGTACCTCGGAAGCCAAAAAATTAAATCTTTATTTCTAATTGATCTGCGAATAAGATCATTCTATATCTGTATAACAGAAGCGTTAGTTATTTGCTGAACTACATAAATTTCAGACTTCTGTACCCCATTTCTGTAACTTGTGAGAAGTTCTCGCGTCGAGAAAAATTAAATAATTATATTGGTTGTCCTATTTTACACAGGGTTACTCACATAAAAACTTATATAAACTTACAAAACATATCAACAAATACAGTTTTTTTCTTACTCACCCTGTGTTTCACAGGGAACAAGATAATATTTAGCGACGAAAGTAAATTTATAGTTTTTGGGTCAGATAGACGGCTTATGGTGCGGCGCAAGCCAAATAAATAACTAACTATTAAGAATATAAGGCCAACAGTAAAACATGGTGGTGGTTCTCTCATGGTGTGGGGCTGTACGTCGGCAGTAGGAGTGGGAAAGTTGGTGTTTATATAAAGCACAGTGGATAAACATCTATAGTTGTCCATTCTTAGAGAAAATTTACATGCCAGTGCTGAACAAATGGATCAATATATCAATGGGTATTACTTCCAACATGACAACGACCTAAAACATATACCCCTGGACATTAAATTATGGCTCTTTTATAATACCAAACATCTGCCAATACCCCAACAAAGTCTCGACATGAGTCCTATAGAAAATCGTTGGGCTTATTTGGAAAAAAAAGTCCGAGAAAATAGCATTTTGTCAAAATTGTGCTTAGGACGAGTATTGGAAGAAGGAAGGTGTAAAAGAGTACCTAAAAATTTCCGAAATTTAGTGGAATCTATGCTAGGACGTCTGCAAGTGGTCATCTCTAACAATGAATATCACACAAAACATTAAAACATGATACGCTGCTTTAATAATGAAAAATCTCTGTAAAAAATTCAAAAAGCAAAATACTTTTGTGACCTGATAAATTAGCGATTTTTTCATTATTTTTTAACAATTTCATAAAATACATTTTATTTTAATTTTAATTAAAATATTTACAGTTAAGGCTTCTCTTATTTAATATGTACAAAAAAAAATTTTTTTTTAATGCATGATTTTTATTTATTGTATCTTCATATATGAACTAACAATAAGTATTCAAATCTTAAATCTAAAAAATATAATTAGGCCCGACCAATGTCGGACATAAGCTTAGTAGTAGTTATATATAATACATATATAAGTAGTGATAATCAAAAGGAAAAAAATAAAAGTATTTTCAAGAAGCCCCATCTGGAGTGCTGTGAATAAGAGCCATTGTGTCCCTCTTTTTTAGGCGGATGTGTCCAGTAAAGTTCAAAATATTACGGGCAAGCGGATTAGGATGTGACTCGAGTTTTGTTAAATATTTGCCAGCGTATTTTGCAATTTCTTCAGTCACTAGTGGCATATTCAAATCACGATGTATATTTGAATTTTTGATGTACCATGGAGCCGATGTTATCATGCGTAAAATTTTATTTTGCCTGCGTTGAATTTTCTCTACATTTGAAGCTGAAGCAGTGCCCCATAGTTGAATTCCGTAGCACCATATTGGCTTTAAAAGCGACTTGTATATTAAAAGTTTACAGTCTAGGCTAAGTGTTGAATTTTGACCAATCAGCCAATGTACCTGAGTTAGTTTAAGTTTCATTTGAGTTAAATTAGAATCAATGTGGTGTTTCCATGTAAGTCGTCGATCAAGGTGTATACCAAGATATTTCACATGTGAATGTTGAGAAACAACTTGATTGTTAATCCGAATGGGGGAACAAGTATCTCTTCGTAAAGTAAATGTTACTTGAACACACTTTTGTTCATTTACCTTGATTCTCCATAAGTTTAACCAAAGCTCCATCTGGCTAATGTGTTCCTGGAGTTTGCGGGATGCCTCATCAGGGTTTTCATGTATACTAAGGCAGGCTGTATCGTCGGCAAATGTGGAAGTATGGATACTACTGCTCACAGGCATATCACAAGTATAAATTAAATATAAAACTGGTCCCAGTATACTCCCCTGTGGCACACCAGATGAAATTGTTTCAGGCCTACTTGTAAAGTCTCCTTCCGCAACAGTGAACTTACGGGAAATAATATAACTTTCCAAAAGATTTAAAATGTTTATTGGTAAGTAAGTCTTCAATTTTAAAATAAGACCTTCATGCCACACTTTATCAAATGCCTGGGAAACGTCAATACACAGCGCAGAACAATACTTTTTTCCCTCAAAAGTTCTTCTTATAAATTGAACCAATCTGTGAGTTTGTTCAATGGTGCTATGCTGAATTCTAAAACCAAATTGATGGTCTGGTATGCACACACTATTAATTAGAATTGGGGACAATTTTGTTTTGAGCAGTTTTTCGAAAAGCTTTGACATTGTAGATAGTAGACTTATTGGCCTATATGACTCAGCCTTGGTTATATCTTTGCCCGGCTTTGGAATCATTTTAACCTTGGCAAGTTTCCAGTTGTGTGGATAATACTCCAGTCGTAAAATAGCATTAAATATGAATAACAGGATTCTCATTGCAATACGAGGCAAGTTCATCAGCATCTGATTACTAATTCCATCAATACCCGGAGCTTTCTTCGGGTTGAGTTCGGCAATTAATTTTTGTTAATCACGCGTCTTAAACTTTAAGTGTTGAGGGGGTAGAGCGACTATATTCGGCAAATCAGCAACACCAGTACATATATTTGGCGTAAAAACGGATTTTAAGTGCTCAGCAAATATTTTACCTTTTTCAGTATCGCTTCTTGCCCAACCTCCGGTAGATGTGCGTAGAGGTGGCTTATACTCAACGGGTGTTTTAAGCTTTCTGGCAGCGCGCCACAAAGAGTAATTAGACGCCGGTGTGGCATCAAGACCCTCCAGATAATTTTTAATTGATGCAATTTTTTCAGATTCAAGCAACCTTGGAGTCGTTTAGTGCACTCTTTAAATCTGATTTTATTTTGTGGTGATCTGTGCTTGTCATTCCCTTCTAGCCCTTCTTTTTTCACGTACGAGACGTTCAATGTCTGTAGAATAAATTTTATTAAACCCAATCTGCGGATGGGAGATAGTGGCATGTTCAGCAGTCTGTTTAATATTCTCGCTGAGATTGGCAATGTTCGATTCAATATCATCGGGTGTTCTAAGCGTAGTGTTTTCCGTACAATGACTGCTGAGATATTTTTTGAACCCCACTCGAAATGACATCCAAGCCCATTTTTGAAATAGTGTTGAACAATGCTCGACCTCTGGGTGTAACAAGGCGCGAACCCCAGAACGCATGTTTCGCATTGTAGTCTCCAGCTGCTACAAAACAAGGTCCAAGAGATTTGTAGAAATCCTCATATTGATTCTCAGTGATTGAAAATCTGGGATGGGAGTAAATTGATGATACATATAACGAAATTTGAACAAAAACTCAATGCCAATATTTGTTGCTTGTGGGTATTCTTCACAAATGTTATCAAGAACATAGTGCTTGAGTCTTGACTTTATTAGAATTGCTGATCCACCGCAAGCCCTTCCTCTAGGGTCCTTTGTATCATATATAGTGTAGCCATAAATTTTAAAAAGACTTCTCGAAGTCAAATGAGTCTCAGATACTAACATTATATCAACATTTTTCTCCGTGAGAAAGTGCTCAAGTTCATTTTTATGTTGGCGAATGCCGTTTGCGTTCCAGAAACATATTGTTAACGTGTTCATGGCTTATTAAGTATTGCTTGAAGCAGAGTATTCTGCATTCGCAACATTTCTTGCATCATGCTAGTCATATTTGTTGTAAAATTGTTTATAGTTTGCACAAGATTTTCAATAGTGGCTTCAAGGCGATTAAAATTAAAGTTTGAGTTTGTATTTGTTGAATTATTTTGCGGTGAAACATTTTGTGTCGGAATAGAACTAGCCTTAGCAGCATCTGCATACGATACACGGGAAGTAACTGGTTGGCTCATTTGCTGAAAAGTGGCAGAGTAAGCGTTTGCTGATTGAGCTGGAGCTAATTTAGGTTTTTGCACCATAGTCTTCTTTACAAAAAAGTACACAGGACAACCTCTGTAGTTAGCGGAGTGATTACCTCCACAATTACTGCATTTTTTATCACTTTGATCTTTTGGTTTGTTGCAGCTAGCGGTGCCGTGTAATTCGCCGCACACAACACAAACAGAGGGTAAATTGCAGTATGTTTTTGTATGTCCATATTCTTGGCAATTATGGCACTGTACAGGACCTGAACGCTTATGTGGCTCTTCAACTGTGATTTTTCGGTACAAGAGGTATTTTAAATTATAAATTGGATGCGTCTCATTTTTTTTCAATTTTATATCATTAGGTTCTAGTTCAACACGAAATAGGGGTTGGGGAATCTTTTCTCTATTTATTATATTGGACACATTTTTTACCTTGAACCCCTGGAGGACGAGTGCATCTTTTATTTCTTCGGGGACAACATAAGAATCTATGCCCTTCAATACGATCTGCATGCCTTTAGCGCTCTTAAGCTGGTATGTGTAAAAGCTTGTTTTACTTTTTTCAAATTCAGCAACCATTTTGCGGAAATCTTTTTCGTCATAAATCTGGATTTTAGTTTCATCGATGTTGCCACGTTTTATTGGAACAATGTGAAATTTATTCTCACCAATGACCGAAATTAATTTTTTAATAAGGGCATTTGATTTTTTTGTCTCAAATAGATTGGTGGCGGCTTGGATGTTTTGTTCGAGGATACCTCGGGTTTGTCGTTGTCATCTTGAAAAATTTTAAAGCGGTTTTGGCGATTAGTTGAGGCTGCGCTGTTATCCCTATACACTTTTGGAGCAGATGAGATTTTTGAAGAATTCGGGCTTCGCCCACGCTTTACTATGGTTATATATCTGTCCATTCCAACTTGTACCTTGAGTTTCGAGCCGCTGTTATCTGTAGTGATAACTTTGTTAAGTGATAAACACGAGCCTGAAGGGGATGATATTACTGACTTATATGAAGAAGTACTGGGCAACTGTAATGTTAATGCATCATTACTATTTGGCATTGGACAAAGCGAAGTTGATCGCTGACGAAAAATTGGCGTTGCTGTTAACAAAAGATTTTCATCATTTCATTTTTTATATTTTTTTCATTCAGAGTTTCAGAGCTAACAGTAAAATAAGCATTTGTGCCGTTAGAACTCACTTCAAGTTTTTCTGTATTTGAGGAATTCATACAAAGAATTCCTCAAGGGTTATTCGTTTGTTTTTTTTTATTTTCAGTATTTTTTGTTTTTGTTATTTATGATTGTTTGTTTGACTTTGAGGTATTCCTCAATATCACTTGTTTAAGTTTTTTTGCGGTTTTTTTGTTATTTTTACTATGTAAAAAATATTAGCAAAGCATAAAGCTTATTTATTAAAGACAGTATGTATGTATGTACCTATTACGAATAATATGTACTACTAATATTTTTTTTTGTATAATTTTTGTTTGTTTGGTAAGTAAGTAAAATTCCGCTATTCGACTGTTCGCTATGAAGGTACCACGAGAACTCGAATGTACAAAAATAAACATGAATTTTTCGAAGAAGACATTTTTATGTAGCATTCTTTTTGAAAATTTGTTGAGATTTACATATGCAAAATATTTCTGTGAGTAACTGTACATAGATGCATAATAAGGTATGTTTTATTCGAAACATATACCTACTTAATTTTTAAGCAGCTATAGCTATAGCTACTTAATAAGTTTATACACACCTAAATTTGTTCTGAATATTTATATAAAGTTCGAATAAAACAAACCTATAAATGATGTGGAAGTATTTTGTAGTTTAAATACGTACAAAAAATTAAGGGATTTTGTATTTTAAATACATACATGACCAGCAAGTATTTTTTATTTTAAATACATAGCCTGAAAGTATTTTTTATTTTAAATACATGACCAGCAAGTATTTTGTATTTTAAATACTAAAAGCCATGTATTATGCCCAACTCTGTTTATGAATCATGCTGTTTAGACTACGCATTGGTGCTTCGTGTGCAATTTTTCAAATTGTTGCTTTAAAAAAAAGCACTAAATTGGTGCTTTTCACCTTTGATTTGAGCGCCGTTAGTACGTTTTACAAATCTACTAAATATTAATTTGTGAAAGTGTGGTGGCTTTATAAAAAACACCAAATAAGAATATTTCAGTTTAAAGTTTTTAAACGCACTAATAATCCATACATATTTTTTATTAAAAATACATTGAAATTGATTATTGACGGGTTTAGCTGGATCCTATGCGCATTTCACTGTTGCTAATGCAGATCATCAGGGAACCCTTACCCAAAGTTTCTTAGAACAACTAGAGTTATTATCAGGGAAACCGCAAATATGCAATTGCATGTTTTTTCTTGTGTGACGTATTAATGCGCCGATAAAATATTTATCGGTTTCAGAACTTTTTATGAATTCTGGCATCGATTTGTTAGTGCATATTTTTTTTATTTTTTTATTTATTTATTTATTATCAATAACCTAGCCAATGCAGGTCATAGAAGGTTACAAATTTCTACTATAATAATTTGATTTTAAATAAGTATGTAAAAATATAACTTATAAATTATAAAAACAATAAAACATATGCAATAATAGCAAAAATTAAAAAAACCCCCGATATTGCTAGAAAAGATGTGATATCTTCTAAACGGCTGGACCGATTTTCGTTAAACATAGTTAAGATCCTTCTCGATCAAGTCACCTTTCAGACAAAAAAAAGCTTAATCCTAATCGGTCCAGCCGTTTGGGCTGTACGTGGACACGGGCAGACACACAGATACACAGACACACACTATAAACTTATAACACCCCTTTTTTTGGTCGGGGGTTAAAAAACAATATTAGGTATGTTGATTTAATTATTATTTTTCGAACTGTATTTGTTTCTATATTCTTATGAATTGAACAGGCTAATGTTCGTAACGCTTTTTAAGTCAAATTACATGTGATAATTATTAATGAACAAATAACATCAAAGTTAGTTGTAAATATTCTGACAACAACACATAGTTGAACGGAACAGCCAGCCGTTTTCGAAGGCCACTAAACCTTCCTCATCAGCGTTCTTCTGTGTTTTGGTCCACTGTGTGTGTTGTCAGTTGATGTAGATTTCTGCCTTATATACGAAACTTTATTGCAAATGGAATATGTGAATTGGTTTGATTCATCGTATTTCAATTTGCTCATGTGTTTTGTAATGAAGGCTCAAAGTTACCGTCTCTAAATTTACAACAGTCTTACCATTGTCGTTTGTTCTTTACTAACTATGCACATGTTTGTTAATTTGCTTATTTTTTGTTCTACTTAATGGTAAGACTGTTGTAAATTTAGAGATGGTAACTTTGAGCCTTCATTACAAAACACATGAGCAAATTGAAATACGATGAATCAAACCAATTCATATATTCCATTTGCAATAAAGTTTCGTATATTACCCTACGTCTCGACTAGCAATAAATATGTCGACATACATATATTGCAGCAGTTGTCAAAATTATATTATTGCTAGTGGAGACAGCTCATTGCAGGAACTTGCAATATATGTTGCAATAATTGTCAACGCATTTTCGTTAACAATAATTGCAAGCGTGAAACGTCAAACTCGGTGTTAATTTATGTTCGACTTTTCTGTATTACATTTGACATTTATATAATATTAGTGAAATTGGGAAAATATACATATGAATGTATAATAAAATAGGAAAATAGTCTCTTAAAAACGTGTGTAGTAAAATAATTTGTATTGTTATAAATTTATAAACATAAAAATTCGTTCGATTAACCAGATATTTACAAGTGAATTGTATTTTGTTCTGCACCTTTCCTGTTGACTTTTCCCATATTTTGAGCTACGATTTCCCATAGCCTTAACATAAGTAAAGAAATCAGCAATATTGTTCTGTTATTCTGCCGGCGTTATTGCTATATTGCCAACATATTTATTGCTAGTCGAGAAGGGGGTAAGGCAGAAATCTACATCAACTGACACCAGTGGTGTTGTTAGATTTGACGATTTTACGTCATTTTGACGATTTTTTATAACAAATTTCCCAAAATGACGATTGACGATTTTGTTTAAAATATTCCTTATATTTTGACGATTTGTTGAAATAAGTATTTAGGAACATAAATATGCGAACAAGTCCTTGCAGACAAAATTTAATTTTAATTACAGCATCAGTTTTTTTAAATATGGACTCTGAAATTCTTGCTTTACTAAATTTTTTTTCCAAATCTTGTGTCTTAAGTCCCAGTTCACACTAGTCAAGTCTTATTGCTTATCACATTTTCTTCTTTGAACTTTCATCGGCGTTCACACAATTTAGGTCTTATATTTCAGCTCATATTTTTTATGCATATTTTTGTGTATGCATGTGCGATTTTTTAACATTACGAAGGAGAAAGCAAAACTTATTGACAGTACATGAAAGTGAGCACTCGTTTCATTTCCCTTCGTCTCTCTCTCCTACAAACTAATCAGCTTAGCAAAAAGACTTGTATAGTGTAAAATAGGACTAAAGAAAAATATTAAGTGATTGAAAATGAAGTCAGAGAACTTAGATTTCTTAACTTTCAAGATAACGACTTATATATATAACTATATTTTGGAAAAAAGTTAAATCGATTAAATTACCAACCAATATAGAATAAATAACTTATATGAGTTTGTTATTCACTTTTTTTTATTTTTCCGAACTCATCAGCTAGTGTTAAAATAATATTTAGTAATATTAATCTTACTAAAGCCAAGACATAAAATTTACTGAAAACAGAAATCCTTGAAATCATTGTGTTTCCGAAAGATTATTTGAAGTGTAACTCTTGGAATATTCCAATGTTGACATTAAGAAAAATTTTATAGAAAAACAAATTCTAAAATGTATAGTTTTATTTTGAAACAAGTTTTATTTAGAAATTGTTAACACACTATTATATATTCTGAATTTTTGGATTTAATTTCACCCAATAGTTTTTATATTTGGCAATAATGTCGATGAATTGTTTCTTGTTACATAAAATAGTCTTTTATTTCTAATAAATACCTATAAGTTGCTCAATAAAATGGATAATTCTTGTATGACGATTTTTCGACGATTTTTGTTGAAAATTGTGACGATTTTGACGATTTTATTTTCAAAAATTTACGATTCTTAGACAAAATTGTCTAACAACACTGGACACCACACACAGTGAACCAAAACACAGAAGAACGCTGATGAGGAAGGTTTAGTGGCCTTCGAAAACGGCTGGCTGTTCCGTTCAACTATGTGTTGTTGTCAGAATATTTACAACTAACTTTGATGTTATTTGTTCATTAATAATTGAAGGTTAGCCGCGAATAACGTTTTAAGTGACAAAGTAATAATTTTGCAGGAGAGCCAATAAACGTATTTTGAAGCAAGATAGTTTTTTTCGTTTAAATTTTTTTAGCTTATCGAAAATAATGATAACTGGCATTAGCTTTTCTTTTTGTATCTCTGCTACATATATCAATTATTTTCGACAATTTCGTTTGCATGATTTTATTAGTTACTTACAAAGTTTTGCACTGACTGACCGATTTGTAATTGTATTTTGACGGCGATAAGATGCATAATTTTGAATGGTTTGATGTTTGAACAACGCAAGAGAGTTATGTTAATGTTAATCTGTGAAAAAACTGGTTTTTTCAAAAATATATTTTACAACGTTATTCGCGGCTGTGCTTCAATTATCACATGTAATTTGGCTTAAAAAGCGTTACGAACATTAGCCTGTTCAATTCATAAGAATATAGAAACAAATACAGAAACAAATAAATTAACTAAAATTTATAGTCATTGGCTTGTGGCAAAAATTAAATAAAAATATACTTAATAGTAACAAACCAAAAAAGTTTGTCTTAAGTAGAACAAAAAATAATCAAATTAACAAACATGTGCATAGTTAGTAAAGAACAAACGACAATGGTAAGACTGTTGTAAATTTAGAGATGGTAACTTTGAGCCTTCATTACAAAACACATGAGCAAATTGAAATAGAATGAATCAAACCAATTCACATATTATCAAATATTTTTATCTAATTTTTCGACCTTTTTTTTATGTGAAAATAAACTATTTTTCCGAGCTTTAGGTCAGTTCTTAAATTCTTATATTTTATTATTACAATATTTCGTTAACCTTCGGTTAACTTCTTCAGGATATAGTATTCTGTTTTATATTTTTCTGCTTTTTCTCTTTCCTTTTTTTCCTTTTCAAATTATGTATACAATTTTCAAATGACACATTTTATTATTTGAAAATTGTATACATAATTTGAAAAGGAAAAAAAGGAAAAAGAAAAAGCAGAAAAATATAAAACAGAATACTATATCCTGAAGAAGTTAACAGACACCACACACAGTTGACCAAAACACAGAAGAACGCTGATGAGGAAGGTTTAGTGGCGTTCGAAAACGGCTGGCTGTTCCGTTCAACTATGTGTTGTTGTCAGGATATTTACAACTAACTTTGATGTTATTTGTTCATTAATAATTATCATATGTAATTTGGCTTAAAAAGCCAAATGGATGGGCAAAAAATATCGATATATCGAAATATCGATATTTGAGAAAATAAATATCGATATATATCGGCGATATTTCAAAACCCGATATATCGATACATCGATTCTTATTTACGAGTAACTTTTTGGATTGTGTGGGTATAAGCCTAAAGGCAGAATTTGTTTTTACTTTCTGTTCTGTTAGGAATCAGCTGACTTTTTTGGTTTATAGAAATCATATGCAAGCCGTTAGATTTTCTCTCCTTAATTCTGTTCTGTTTCGGTTCAACTTGTGAAAATAAAAAACTGTTAACTAATTGTAAGTGGCAGCATAAATAAAATAAAAACATTTCGAAATAAACTGTGATTGTGCTTTAAGAATTAAAAAAAAATTAATGTTTACCAGAAAAACATAAAACTATATTGAAACATAACAATTAGTGTTTTTCATATGGGATTTCCTGGGATCCCGCACATTTTCCGGGAAAGAAATCGCTGGAAATCTGTGCGGGCAACTTTAGTTTGTACACATTCCTCGATGAGTAAGGTGATGACAGTAGAACTATAGCTAAAACTTTACAACACTGAAATTGTGTTATTTTTTTGACTAATGTGTTTATAAAACGTTATTATTATTATTATTATTATTATTATTATTATTATTATTATTATTATTATTATTATTATTATTATTTAATCATGAATTATAATTTGTTTTTTGTTGAAATAAACAAATTGAAATTATATAAAAAAATATTTTGTATTGTTTTGCACCGGGCGAGAATTCCCGGAAAGCCGAAAAGTCGTTTTCGCTTTCCCGGGAAATAAAAAAGTCCGGGAAAAGAAAAACTCTAACTACAATGGACGATGCAAACCTCATCACTTTAGTGGAAAACTGTTACCGTTCTGGTCCGAAACAGCTGATAATTTATTACAGAAAAAGTAGCTATTAAAATTTAGAAACAGAACTTCACAGCACAGAGCAGCAACAGAAAGTAAAAACTAATGAAGTCTTAAGGAGCTACAGTAGGTTACGTATAACTTAACATAAATAGTTCTTTTGTATTAAATTTCTTAAAGTGACTGATTGTGCATCCGAAATTAATGCAGCAAAAAATATCGATATATCGAAATATCGATGTTTTCAAAAAATATATATTGTAATAATTATGCTTGTAATAATTTAAAAAATTCCTACTGTCTACCGAGGGTGCCGGCGCTAATAAACGCCACTGGCTCAAAATAGTTGAAGGCAGATGAATGCCTTTACCTACCATTTACACATGAAACTAACTGCAATAAAGTAGCAACACAATTACATTTTTTCACTACCACACTCACATAGTTTTTAATTTCCACTCAGCTTTCAACGATTTTTTCAAGAAAGTAAATTTTTGATGTTTTCAGAAAGTAAAATGAAAAAAGGTTGACAGTGTTACCCCCCTTAAAGATTTGTACAAATATATAGGATTGTGGCAAATAATTATTATAAATTATTCTTATTTTGTATAAATATTTAAATAATTGTAATTTCGTATCTTCAAATATACATGAAGAAGACAATTCGTGTCTATTTAAAACAATAATATTATTAAAATGTTAACAATAATAATTATTCCCAACTTATTTCCCTATAAATGTGTTTATGCGATAATCTGGGTAACTCTAATTAAGTAATAAACAAAGCAATAGAAATGGAACTTTTCGTTTCGACGACATTTTTAAAATGAACTTTCACTTTCCTATGAAAACGAACAAGAAATTTTCATGAAAGTAACTTTTTTCATTAAAATTTTTATTCATAATACGTATAAAAAAATTTCAAGAAAGTACTTTCATGTGTAAATGTAGCGTTACCTACCATTTACACATGAAACTAATTGCAAGAAAGTAGCAATACAATCACATTTTTTCACTACCACACTCACATAGTTTTTAATTTCCACTCAGCTTTCAACGATTTTTTCAAGAAAGTAAATTTTTGATGTTTTCAGAAAGTAAAATGAAAAAAGGTTGACAGTGTTACCCCCTTTAAAGATTTGTACAAATATATAGGATTGTGGCAAATAATTATTATAAATTATTCTTATTTTGTATAAATATTTAAATAATTGTAATTTCGTATCTTCAAATATACATGAAGAAGACAATTCGTGTCTATTTAAAACAATAATATTATTAAAATATTAACAATAATAATTATTCCCAACTTATTGCCGTATAAATGTGTTTATGCGATAATCTGGGTAACTCTAATTAAGTAATAAACAAAGCAATAGAACTTGAACTTTTCGTTTCGACGACATTTTTAAAATGAACTTTCACTTTCCTATGAAAACGAACAAGAAATTTTCATGAAAGTAACTTTTTTCATTAAAATTTTTATTCATAATACGCATAAAAAAATTTCAAGAAAGTACTTTCATGTGTAAATGTAGCGTTAATGAAGTAAACTATTTCTTTTATTATTAGAGCTCAGCAAAGAGCTCACAAGAAAGTTGTTTATTCATTAATTTAAAAATAAAAATACATTGTCTTATATACTAGTTATGAGAATAAAGCTTAAGCTATCTTAACATAAGAGGGAAAAGAAAAGGTATATATATATATATTATAAAAAGGCGTAAAGTACAGTCAATGCTATTTATCTATGATTTGATTAATGGAAACATTGACTGCCCTGAACTTTTAGAAAAAATTCAGTTTTATGTACCTGCAAGATTATCAATTCGTTACAGGAAATTATTTTATGTCGCGTTGCATCAAAGAAATTACGTATTAAATGGCCCCATGATTAGATCCTTAAACTTTTTTAATTCATTACCAAATAACATTGATTTGGAATTTACTGCATCAAAAACAATGATTAAAAATTTTATACTACAAAATTTGAATTAATGATGTTCAGTATTTTTACTTATTTTTTAGATATAATAATTTTAAGTATTATACTATTTATATTACTTATCAGTAGTCTGTTTAGGTCAACACCTTTTAGACTTATATATAAATAAATAAATAATAAGCAAATTGTTCCTTTTAGTTTCCCACGGTAGGCGTGCGGCGTGTGTCTCATAAGAAATTTGGAAAACATGGATTTTGTATTGCTTATATTTATTATATAAACACATGTGGTTATTAAGTATGATTCATTCAAATGCATTATGCTGCGGCCTTCGATCAGACTGGTGAGTGTCAAATAACATTTGTACAGCGAAGAATTTCATAGAAAGAGTTCTTAATATTAGTGATAGACAATTTCACAATAAGAATAAAAATAAGATTAGAAAAATATTAGAATATAATAATTTTCCAATTGATTTAGTTCATAAATTAATATATCAATATATAGATAGAAGAATAAACAATGTAAATAATACTGGTGATGAGATAATATATAAATCTTTAACTTTCATCCCTGGAATATCAGAAATACTATCAAAATCTAAAATATTTGATACTGACAGATATAGAATAGCTCATAGGACATATAATACAATAAATAAATTATTTAGCAGAACAAAGGATAAAATAGATAAGTGTGATAGATATAATGTAGTTTATAAAATACCCTGTAAAGGGAATGATGAGGAGAATTGTAACAAAACATACATTGGAACGGCGAAAAATAAACTTAAGACTAGGATAACAGGTCACAAATCCAATCAAAAATATAGACACATAAATTCACAAAAAACAGCTCTATCTTCCCATTGTTTTGAGTTAAATAATTTTCCGGATTTTGAAAATGTTTCAATATTAAATACAGAAAATAATTATAAACGGCGCTTAATGTTAGAAATGTTAGAAATAATTAACACACCATTATCCCATAGAATTAATTTTAAGGCAGACACATATAATTTGGCACAGAATTATAGATATTTAGTTAGTAAAAATTTTAAAAATACATAATGTTAAATGTTATAAGTTAATTGTTATTGTTATAAAAAAAAAACAAGAAAACAAAAAAAGTTCAATTCTTTTTAATATACACGTTTTTTTTTAATTATTTTTATTTTTATATATGTATATTTAAAATTGTTAAAAATCGCCAATGTACATTATTATCGCACAAAATTTTAAATGTTTATATATGTATACATATTTATAACAAATTACTGTATTTATACAATAATTTAAAAATTGTAAATCCTTATGTATTTATGTTTGTACATCTTCATATATATATGTTTATACACGTGTACATGCAGGTGATTTGGCGGTATGGATGTATATGTGTTGATATACATATGCCCTGAAGGAAATGTCGATGGTGAAAATGTACTGAGTCGCTTTTGACTTTGTCACCAGTACTACTCTCTAATTAATCCCCATACAATACTTTGTGCTATAGACATTTAGCATGTGCTTGTCATTGAAAATCTACTAGTAACACTAAAACAATTGACTAGATAGTGACTACATAGTTCTTATGGGAACATGGAGACATACCAACCAGACATTTAGTGGTACACTTCCATACCTTACGTACATACAATTATATGAATATTGACAAGTTGTTGCAAAAGCCACCAGAAATACACCACATTTGTTTTCTCTCTTTCTTTTATACTGACGAATAGAAAAGAAATTGTAGACAATGTACCTACCACTAGAGTTTTACTCTTGACATAGAGACATTTGGCCCCAGTCTGACTGCAGGGTGGATACATGTATGATGTGTATGTATGTACATGAGTATAAATGTGTATTTGCATGTATATATGTAGATATATGTTTGAATATTTATATGCGCCTATATTACTACTATAGTTTTTTATTTAAAAACACAATTTTCGAAAAATTTTATGACGTGTTTCAAAACCATTTTTTATAATTTATAAAATATCAATTTCAATTGCTTATTTCCTGATGATGTTAACAAACTGTTAACGAAATATTGAAAAAACAAAACAAATTACGACTTAATTAAAACGACCTCGAGCTTAATAAACAAAAATAGATAAACAATACATATTTACGTTGCAGTCTGTCAAATGCATTTGCATGAGTGTCAAATGTCCAGCGCAAAAATAATTTCAATGCCATTGGATGTTATGTATATTGCGGTCAAGTTGATTTTAAATTTTTACTACGCAATGTTAAGGTACGGTCACATTTGTGAAATATTTGCCCAAAAGTAGCAAATATTTCTTTGTTGTAATGTGACCACAAAATATTTGGTAGGTGCAAACCAGTTTGTGAGCAAACAAATTTGTTTGGTATCAAATAAAAATGCCTCTAATGTGACCATAGTGTGACCACTCTCTGTGAAATATTTGCCACTTTTTTGAGAAAATAATTATTTGATCTTACAAAGTTTTTGTAAGAACAAACAAAGACAAATAACAGCTGTTGCAAGCAGTGTGGTAATTGTTAAAAATAAATTACCAACATTTCAATAAAATCACCAAAAACTACAAATACTTTAATAGACTTGAAATAAGCTCAAGAATTACAAAAGCGAAATTGTGTATCATGCCATATGTTTTTAATTTTTTTGCAGAACGGTGTTTTACTGCTGACGTTATATTTCGCAAATGTTTCCTTATTGTCCATTTACTGTAAGGAAGTGAAGCAAAAATTAAAGTAAATAAATTGGACAAGTTTCCTTCATATCCAACCCTCATTATATATGTGAACATTAAAGCCATTTTCGAAAAAAAGCAAAAGACGAAAAAATGTAGAAAGGCTTCTTTTTTAACCGACTTCAAAAAAGGAGGATGTTATCAATTCGGTTGTATTTTTATTTTTATATGTGTCCGTCCGAAAAATCGGTTTTTATAACTCCGCTATTTATGAACCGATTTTGAAAATGTTTTCTGCTTTTAGAAGAGGCTGGTGAAGCGCTTTAAAACATAAAATAAAATTTGTAAATCGGATATATAAAATATCCGTTCAAAAAATCGGTTTTTAATAACTTCACCATTTATGGACCGATTTAAAAAAAATCTTCTTCACTAAATACAGATTTGAAACTCATCCTCTGTTTGGAAGTCGGTGTTTTGTTGAAAGAATTATTTATTTATCCTCAGATTTTTCCACTTTACACTTAAGTCTACAACACAATATTTTCCTTTAAAATATTCATTAATAATTCTCAATGCGCAGTCCCGTATTGATATACCGTGGTATGCTTAATTTTAAATTTGATCGATTTATTGTTATAAAAACAGAATAATATGTATATCAGCCGTTTAAGCTTCTCTATCTATTAGTTAAAAAAACGCCGTAGTTGTTAACACTGAGAAGCAAACATAAATATTCAAAACAGCTGTGCGATTGAAAATAAATTTTTTTTTTTTGGATGAACAATATGGAGGTAAGGTTATTCATTTATAAAGAAATTAATATATATATATATATATATATATATATATATATATATATATATATATATATATTATAATATACATATATATATATATAATATATATGTACATATATACATATATAGATATATATATTTATAAATAAATTATTTCAGGATTGTGAATTTGACAGCGAAACTTAATTTTTGGAGAGTGCTATGGACGTAAGTAATCAGTTTTGTTTTATTTTGCAGTAACATACATACATATATATGTTTTGGAATAAATATACAAACCTTATAAAATATTTTCCAGATTCTTGAAGATGCTTTCCGAACCAAAGAGGTAAGTGCAAATGAATAATACGTATGTGTGTATGTACATATACATATGTATATTTATGTGCATGTCTATTTAGATAACAGAGAGGAACAAGGGGCCTTCACCTCCGAAAGCGTTAAGAAAAAAAGCCAAAATTACCAAAGAGTGGCAAGAAGACGACATTTACAAGCTAATTGGGCTTGTTGAAACACAAAAACGCTAAATCTGTACGGGACTGCGCATGGAGAATTATCAACGAACATTTTAAAGGAAAATATTGTGTTGTAGACTTAAGCGTAAAGTGGACAAATCTGAGGATACAATTCCGTGGGTATGCTGCCAGAGCGAAGACGAAATCAGGCCAGGGCATTGTGGAAGCTCCTAAATGGAGGTTTTATAATGCCATGAGTTTTGTGGGTCGCGCGGAGGACAAGCAGACACAGCAGACGGTTTCAAACATTGTTTTGAGTGTAGACGAGGAAAATGATTGCTGTAAGGGTGTATGTATGAATAAATGTGCATATGTATAATAACATTTCTGTGTTTCCTATATTTGCTATATAAGCAATAATGAAGCATCAATTATTAATTAAAATTAAATTGAATTAAAAAAATATTGTTTCCCAATCTTCCGTATCAATTTTATTTATGACAAAACAAATTTATATTTTTTGACTGTTTGATGAAACAAATTACTATAGAAAATATTTGTTTCAATGTGACCGCAAGGAAAACATGTTTGACGCAGTTTGTATTTCAAGCTGTTTGCTTGTTGTTTGGCAAAACAAATTTCATGAAATATTTGATCCTAATGTGACCACCAAACAAACTCTAAAAAAATTTCAGGCAAATGTGGGCAAACATGTTTGAAGCAAATGTTTGTCAAGTGTGACCGTAGCTTTAGTCGTAGTGATAGTTAGAACACGCTACACCTCCACCTTTTATAAGAATGTTCATATAACGTTAAATTTATGGACATTCTTTTACAAATTTTGTTTTTCTTATGTAAATAATTTTTGTGTTTTAAATTGTAAAGAAATATTTATTATTATTATTATATATGTATATGTATTTGTAGTCGTAGTCCGGACATACGTGTACATTAATTTTATTTACTTTTATATAACTTTAGCCTATTTTTATGCACTACTTGTGTTTTATTAGTTGTCTTATCAACTATGGTTACATTATTTCTTAAGTCTATTTTCTTAACCTTGTAAGGTCCTCTATATTGTATTTCTAACTTATGACCTGCTTCATTTTTGAGTAAAACTAGATCTCCTATCTTAAAGTTGTAATCAAGTATATCCTTATCATAGTTTAGTTTTTGCATAAGTTTATTTTTATCTAATAACTGTTGGGCCCTCTTATATGCTACTTCTAATCTAAATTTTGCCTCTTTGGCGTAATCATCTACATTATATAAAGAAGAAATTCTATCTACTTCAGTGAATTGATGAAATTTATTCGGGAGTTTTGAAAAAACTAATTCATAAGGACAGTAATTATGTATTGTTGAAGGTGTTGTATTAAAACAATAAGTAAAATATTTTAACCATTCGTCCCAATCATATTTGTCTATAGATACATATATAGGAACGTACGTATTCATTGAAAGTTCTATGACTTCTTTCTATTGTGCCTACTGTTTGGTGGTGGTGAGCTGTCGAAGTTAATTTTTCAATTTTTAGTAGTTTACAAAGTTCTGTTAATATAGAATTTCTATATTCTGTTCCCATGTACGAAATTAACGTCTTCATTGGACCATAGGTAAGTATAAAATTTTCAAATATAGCCTTAGCGATTGTTTTAGCGCTTTTGTCTCTTATTGGTATAGTAACTAAATATTTACTTAAATCACATATTATTGTGATTGCGTATTCATTTCCCAATAATGATTTTGGGAATGGTCCTATTGTGTCTACCACTACCGTTTTGTTGGCGTTGGTGTCACAGTCATTGGACTTTTGTTATGTTTTAGGGTTTTAGCAGTTTGACATTTGTGACATGTTTTTACGTATTTAGATATGTCCTTGGACATATTTTTCCAATAGTAATATCTTTTTATTTTTTCTAGTGTTCTATATATTCCACAATGTCCTCCTTCTATGGGATTATCGTGATATTTCAGCATAATTTCAAGAATTGCCTTGGCATTCTTATTATCAATTTGGGTCACCTCATTTAGTAGCGTTACTTTAATTTTATTTAATATTTTATTGCCCATAAGCTTAAATTCATTAATAGAGATAAATTCGAAAATTTTCTCACTAGGCGCCACTTGTAAATTATTTATATTGTGTTTACCGGCCACTTTTTCGAGCCTAGAGAAAAATTGTCCTAAGTCAAAATTCTCTTTAGTAAAAAAATCATTAATATGTATATATGTTACTATAGATTTTCCACGTCATCTTCCGGGGAAAATCTTTAGTTTATAGTATTTTCTGACCTCAGTGTTTGTTAAAGGTACATATATACTGGGCTTATCATTATTTTTATTTTTATCAAATTTATGCTGTTTATTACTATTCATTTCTTTTTCTGTATTGGTCATCGATCTAGTCGTGACTTTTAATATAGAACAAATTTTATTATTCATGTCTTTTAGGTCATTTATTGTAATTCGCGATAAAGCGTCAGCAACATAGTTATCTTTTCCCCTAAGATATTCTACTGTAAGGTCATATTCTTCTAAATCTAATCTAATTCTTGTTAACTTGGAGCGCGGGTTTTTCATTGAAAATAAATAAGAAACTGGTCTATGATCAGTACGGACAAGAAAGTGTTTTCCATATATATATGGTCGGAAGTGGGTAATTCCCCAATGAATTGCAGTCAATTCTTGCTCAATGGTTGATTTGTTACTTTCTCCTTTTGTGAATGTTTTCGATGTATAAGCAATAGGTAAATGTTTATCTTGTTGTTGTGTTAAAATAGCACCACAAGCGTCTGTACTTGCATCTGTTGTTATACAAAATTCCTTGGCAAAATCAGGATACTGTAATAAGGTTGGACTCATTAATGCCCTTTTGAGATATTTAAATGCAAAATCACAATCTTTCGTCCATTCAAAGGGTGTATTCTTCTTGGATAATTTTGTTAAATGTCTGGAGTATTCAAAAAAATTTTTAATAAATCTTCTATAGTAGTTACAAAAAGCTACGAATCTTTTTGCACTATCTGCGTCTGTTGGTGTTGGATAGTTTTCAATGATTGAATATTTACTATCGTCTGGTAATATTCCTTTGTCTGTACATTTGTGACCAAGGTATGTTACTTCTCTCATTAAGAATGAACATTTTCCAGGATGTAATTTAAGATTATACCTTCGGCATAGGTTGAAAACGTTTTTTAAATTCGAAAGCATGTGCTTTTCGGAGCATCCCAATACGACTAAATCATCCATATATAGAAAGGCTTGGTCTGGTTTTAAACCACTGAAAGCAAGTGTCATCATTCGTTGAAAAGAATTGGGTGCTATTTTTAAACCATAAGGTAATCTAATAAATTTGTATGAACCATTGTTGGTTGAAAAAGATGTTAAGTCTCTGGAGTTTTTCTCTAAACTGATCTGGTGGAAACCTGACATTAAGTCTAAACAGGAAAAATATTTTGCTCTACCAAGTTGGTCTAGGATATCATCGATTCTAGGTAATGGGAATTTATCTGCAATTAATTTTTTGTTTATTTGTCTGTAATATATAACAAGTCTCCATCTTTTCTGGTCAGAGTTAGGAAGTGACTTCTTTGGTACTAACAAGAATGGACGTATTCAGAATAGGAAGGTTTAATAATTTTATCGTATATTAGTTTTTTCACTTGTTTGTCAATTTCTTCTTTATGTGTATGCGGTACACGATAATTTTTAGTATGTACTGGTTCTTTATTTTTTATTCTCAATATCTGTTCATAAAAATTATTAGTTGTTATTTTCTCTGATTCTAAACCGAAAATATCAGTATATGTTGAACGTAGTTCCGTTAATGTAGTTTTAAATTGTTGTGGAAAATTTTTCTTTAAAATTTTTAATATTTCTGATTTTTTTTGTGATTTTTTGCCTAAATTTTCTTTGATAATATCATAATCAGAGATGTTTTCGGTTTTTATGTTACTTTGTTTGATTTTAGTAATGGTGTTATTAGTGTTTAGAATACGAATAAAAGCTTTGTCAGATTTAACTAATGTATTTGGTATAAAAACACCTGGTTCAATTTCTTGATTTGGAATTAATAATTCATTATTTGAATTGGTAAAATTTACTTCACGTATTACTTCACATCTTGGAGGTATATTAATTTCATTGCAGTTATTCGTAATCGGTATATCTACTGTATGTGGTATATTAAATGGTCTAAGGATAAGGTAATCATTATCTTGGTTGAAATCCAATATACAGTTATATTTTTTGATAAAATCCATGCCAATGATTCCATCGCATGGTATTGGAAAATTATTATCTACTACTTGGAAGTAATGTGGTATTAAAAATTTTTTAAATTTTAAATCACAAAATGTATTTCCAATCGATTTGATGTTACCTTGTCCTATTCCACTTAAAGTTGTTGTTTTATTAGTGTTAATTTGGTTTAGTTTAAAGAATTTTGATTTTTTTTATGAAATGTCTGCTCCTGTGTCTACTAAGAGTGTGAGTGAATTGTTAGTATTGCCTAATTGAATATGTATAAAGAAGCTCAAGTTTAGATTTAGATTGTAAATTTTTACTGATTTAATCCTAGGGGAAGTTCGGAGTTTTCCGAACCATTATCATTTGATTCTGTTGCTCTTACGTAGTTATTGTTCCTACGATTATTATTAAGTCTCTGTCGGTTTCTGTAATAATTGTTATTATTATTGTTATTATTGTAGTTGTTGTTATTATTTCTACGTGGATAATTATTTCTTCCACGTGATCGTGTGTTATTACCACGGTAACTGTTTCCAGATTTGTACTTTTGTCCATAGTACAAAATGGTATTTTGTTGACCTGTGGCGTCTGTACAACTATTGACAAATTTACTTATAGCATCGTCCATGCTATTAAATTGTCTGTCTCCATGATAAGCTTGACTTTATCCATGGTGCAGTTTTTAGTTAATGCTTTTACTGCAGTTTGTGTGGAATATTTTGTAGCTAGGTCGCATGACAGTCCATCTGAAATGTATGCAGTTTCTAACGCTTTAGTTAAATTTTCTATTTCGCTGCAATAAGTGTTGGCTGTTTTATTGTTTTGTTTTATATTAAAAATTTTTGCTGTTAACACTTCCACAGACTCTCCCTTCACGCTACTTTTTAGTTTGCTTATTTCTGATATAGTTGATTCATTGCTGATTAGATTTCTTGCAGTTCCCTTTAATTTTGTTTTTATTAGTGATATTGCCACCGCTTCGTGAGTACCTTTTATTGAATCTACTAGGGACAGGGAGTCAATAAAGGATCGTAAATTTTCTGATTTTCCATCAAAGTCTATAATCAGCTTTGATGCTGTGTTCAAAAAGTCCACTACAGTTTGAGTCATTGTGGATTCAGTTATAGGCATAGAAATATTAAATGTTACACTTTCGTGTATTGAATTTGGTAGTTCGATTTGAATCGATTTTTTATCAGCTAATTTTGAAATTCTGCTTTTTAAATCAAGGAACAATGCGTCTGCTGCTCTTTGGTGAGCTACTGTAAGTCTATTGTAATAAACATTAAATAAAACTCTTATCTCTTCTAATTTTGTAAGATTTTTTTGGAAATGATGACCAATTGTTTCACTTTTAATTGGTCTATCAATATTGATACACTTATATGACCGTTCTTAATCTTCTTTTGTAATTCGTGCCTTATTCAAAATATCTTTCCATTCCATTAGTGAATAAAAAAAATTTTATGACTTATTAAAGTTATACTTTGTCTAGGTCATTTGCTCTGCTAGAATATTTTTTCTTTAAAATTTTGTGGTGTATCTTATACATTTTCAAAACAAAGTTAAAAATCGATAATATACAAATAATAATTAGAATTATTTCAATTAATTTTAAATCAATTTTTTCTGGTACTACTTCTACCTCATTTAATACATTTGCACTTGGGTTTTCTAATTTCGATTCTGTTTTACCCATATTGAAAAAAATAAATTCAACAGTTCACTAATCCAAAACAAAAATCTAATTTCTTTTTTTTTTCAAGTAAAAAATTTACCACTCTAAAAATTTCCTCATGAGTAAGACTGTTTCTTGTTCAATTTTTGGTTTATTTATTACGTCGTCTTCTGTTGGAGTTCCTTCTATTCCTACCAATTTCCAAATCTGTTTTAAAAACTCTATTCTTTGTTGTATTTGTAGTTCTTCTTCTTCATAAATTGCTTTTGTTTTAGACTTATTTTCCCTTTCCATTATAAAGGACCATACAAAAGTTAAAATACCTCATGAATTTTATGCACTTACTTATTACTATTTATTGTTCCGTTAATGTATATATGTAAGTATTTAATCAATAAATTTTAAAAAATGTTTAAAAAAATTTATTTATTTTTTCATAGTAGGTGCGTTTTTTTTTGTTGTTGGTACATTTTGCTGGCACTTTCAATCTTTCTTGGTTGATCAACATATATAAGTATTGCTGTATTGTTATTCGTTTTTGGTGCTGCGAATACATTTGATGATTGATAACGAATGTTGTTGGGCTGCTAGTATACAACATTCAGAAAATATGTTGCTGCTGCACTTGATACTGCTGCTGATGATAACAAGTCCTTTTTTTTAAATAATATTAATTATTTGTTTTATTGCCTCTTGGCCAGGCGGTGCGGGTTTATTACCAGTCATAGCTGTCTGCCTTTTGGCCAGGCAGAGTCTTCCCTCTCTTCTGACGGATTGTTTATAGGCTAATCCGTCAGGACAATTAAAAAATTTTGTTCATAAGAACTGGCAGGATCGCCATGTAATAATTATGCTTGTAATAATTTAAAAAATTCCTACTGTCTACCTGCCCGAGGGTGCCGGCGCTAATAAACGCCACTGGCTCAAAATAGTTGAAGGCAGATGAATGCCTTTAATGAAGTAAACTATTTCTTTTATTATTAGAGCTCAGCAAGGAGCTCACAAGAAAGTTGTTTATTCATTAATTTAAAAATAAAAATACATTGTCTTATATACTAGTTATGAGAATAAAGCTTAACCTATCTTAACATAAGAGGGAAAAGAAAAGGTATATGCTTAATAAGCAAATTGTTCCTTTTAGTTTCCCACGGTAGGCGTGCGGCGTGTGTCTCATAAGAAATTTGGAAAACATGGATTTTGTATTGCTTATATTTATTATATAAACACATGTGGTTATTAATTATGATTCATTCAAATGCATTATGCTGCGGCCTTTGATCAGACTGGTGAGTGTCAAATAACATTTGTACAAAATACATATTTACGTTGCAGTCTGTCAAATGCATTTGCATGAGTGTCAAATGTCCAGCGCAAAAATAATTTCAATGCCATTGGATGTTATGTATATTGCGGTCAAGTTGATTTTAAATGTTTACTACGCAATGTTAGTCGTAGTGATAGTTAGAACACGCTACAATATCGATACTGTTCAAAAATATCGATACGATATATATCGATAAATTTTTTTCATTTTCCCATCCCTAGTTATAGCTGCTTAAAAATTAAGTTGGTATGTATATGTTTCGAATAAAACATACCTATTAACAATTTGGAAAATATGTAATAACAATGGAACCAACCCATATAGTGAGAAAAAAATTTAGAAAAAAATTGTAAGAAAGAGTAGTCAGAATTGCCAACAATGGCTAACTTGCAAAATAGTTACTCGTAACATTATCAATCGATACTACAAATTATTACTAGAGAGTTCTAGAAATAGTTTTTTGATATACGTGGACGGTGAGACATTAAAAATTTTTAAAAAATTTGGCAAAATATTGTATGCTCGTGCAAGCCTTACACAAAAAGAACGCTCCATCCTCCACTCAGTCTTGGTATAATCAACTGTTTATTTCTAGTGGATGTACTAACCTCAAATAACTCAATCAAATAGCACGATGCTTGCAATCTATATATAAAAATTATATAAATTTCGTAACTTTATATAATCTGCAAAAGAAACTCCCAAAAATCGTACAATATAAGGCAACACATGCTCCCATATTCGAAGAGAGTACATGTACCTAATAACTCTATTAAAAATTAACTTTAACTTTCTCAAGACATAACCAAAAGTACCAGAATAAACTTCCAAGCCATATAATAGAATAGGCATAATTATACCATAAAAAACTCTTTTCTTAACATGAATGGGTAGTATCATATCCAGACTATATAGTTTGCGTAGAATATAGTTTATTCTAGACACTAGTGTGTTAATATGACCCTCAAAGTTTAATTTCGAATCCAGGGGGTCTACTCTGTAATTCGAATCGAAAGAAAATGCTTTCGAATTTACATGTAATTAAGATACAAACTCGAAAGAATTTTCTTTCGTTTCGAATTAAAGAGTAGACCCCCAGTACTAAGCCTAGGCAAGTAAGCGTATCACTGATACGCTAGTTATAGAAAATTGGTTATTACTACCCCTGCCAAACAGCATTGCTTTTGTCTTTTTTGTATTAAGAGAAAGGCCATTATCAGAAATCCAGTTTTGTAAAATCCCAACGAATAGTTAACCATATTTTGTAACACATCAGGAAAATCTACTGTACCTTTAAAAAGCAATTGCACATCATCAGCAAAAGCAAATGGAAGACATATGGTGCTAGAAACAATATCAAAAAGATCATTAATGAATAACAAAAAAAGCAAAGATCCTTGTGGCACACCATTATGAACAGGCAGCACTCCAGAAACACGACCACAACTCAAAACATATTGTCTTCTTTCAGACAGGTAGAAGATAAATAAAGCCTATGCAATTTATCGAATAAAAGGGAATGACTCACCCTATCAAAAGCCTTTGATATGTCCAGGGACAACAAAACACACACGCCTCTATTAGAAATATTATTCCTAATGTTATCAGTCATACCAAGAAGCAATGAAGTAGTATTTCTGCAACTTCTAAATCCAGATTGTCAATCATGCAGAAAACGATTGTTTTCAATGTGGCTCATAAGTTGAATTTTCATTATATGTTCCACTATTTTTGAGAGAATAGGCAATATTAATATTGGCCTAAACTCTTTACAACCAGCATTTGTACCTTTTTTTCTATTGGAACAATCTTGGCAATCTTCCACATCAAAGGATATTTACAAGTAGTTAATATAGTGTTAACCAAATGCAGAAAATAGTTCCCAATAACTGGCATTAAAAGTTTGATATACTTGAGTGAAAATCCATCACATCCTACAGGATTAGACTTAATCAGACCAAAAGCAGTAAGCAACTCCGACAATTTAACAGCACGAAACGGAAAACCTCTATTACGATATCGGGAAAAATCAACAACCTCGCCACTAATTACCTGGTTAGTTGCAAACACACCATTCAAGAAATCAGGGTCCACACTCTCTACCTGGTCAATGCCGTCTATGACTCCATTTCTATTAAGAACTGACCAAATTCCCTTACTATCCTTGTTTTCAAAAATTATACTGTGAGCCTCCTTTTTAATTTTTCTAATAATTTTCTTTACATAATTCCTACAACGACAGAATACTCTCCAATTATCATCGGTGCTATCACCTAAATACGTCCCATATGCCAGATCTCTAACTGAAATATGAAACTGAATCAGAGGATCTCTAATAAATGATTCATCATGATTTCGAAAATAGCGTTTCCTCACAGGAACTATAGAGTGCAAAGAAACCAGGTTACCAATAAATATAGTTAATTGCTCATCAACATTATTCGTTAAAAACATATCATTAAAATTTCAATCAACAGATGCTATGCACAATGATGTAGCATCAATGGAATCGTAGTCAAAAAACTCATAGTATCCACTTTGTACCATATGCTTTATATCTAATGTTATAAAAATGAAAGCATATCGTGTTATACCCGGGCACTGAAACTGATCAGAAGTCTTTATCAATTCAGTAGAAGAGACCAAGAAATAGTCCAGTAATGAAGTAGAGTCAGCAGCAATATGTGTTGGCATAGTATTATGAATTAACGATAGATTAAGTCTGTTACACATGTTCCTCTTGCCAATATCGAAAATATTGTTATTAAAATCGCCCATAATCACAATATTAGAATACTTCACCTTCAAATCAGCTAACTTGTTTTCAAAAGTTCCAACGTCACCATGTGGAAGATAAACTACACCCACTAAAACCTTGATTTCTCTAACAACAAGTTCACAAAACAGGCATTCTGCAATTCCATAAGCATCACTAGAAAAAAGAATCCTATGTTTAATATTCTTAGAAACATACAAAGCAACACCACCTCCTCTTCCACATAGTCTATCATTCCTGTGGCACATATATCCAGAAATATTTATTACACTGGTGGCAATTTCACTTCTCATCCAAGTTTCAGTAAACCCGACTACACTCAAATATCCACCATCTAAAATTCTCTTAATTTCCGTAAATTTTGTAGAGTTAGGCTTCAAATTAAAACTAGTGCAGTTCAAATGTCCAAAACTTCAGTTTTGATTTAAATGACTTAATTGGGATTGTAGATAACTATTATCGTTTACAACGTTCCCTAGGTTCTGGTTGATATTCATTACGTTTTAAAATAATAATAATAATAAATATAATAATAATTATTATTACTAGTGTTCGCCCAGTGGTTGAAAATCAACCATTAACGCACAGAGGTGGAGAATAGAATGAAAATATTTAAAGTTTGATGAATTTAAAACACAATTTAAAAACTATATTCAAATATACATATGTATAGACTCCAGGGTAAACCACTCTCTTAAACCACTTTCTTAACTACTAAATACGAATTTAAAATTTCATTTATCGGCATAAATAAGAATAGATTTTAAGCAAACTATTTAAAAAAAGTTGTTCACTTTTTCAACTTTAATCAAAGTTATATTATTTTTAAGCATCTAAAGAAAAATAATACAGTACCACTCGTTATTTAAATATCCAAATTTTATTAGTTTCAGCAATAATCGTTTAAGTACATAGAAAGATGGAAATAAGAATAGAATGAACAAATAAAATACGTTTTTCCTTCTGAGTGTTTATGGAGTTGCCAAGCCAAATTGTTGCAATTTTTTTTTTAGCAAATTAAGAGAGAAAGAGAAATTATGGCTTTATGATTGGCTAATATTCTTAACTGTTTTTAACTATCTTAGACACAAAAATGTAGAAGAAAAAATACATTCTGCACTGCTCCTATTGTCAATCTATCTAACAAAAAAAAAAAATCAAGCGAATACGTTGAGTTTAAGTCAGTTAAAATGGTTCTTAACTTTTTTCACTTGCCTATTTATATATAGATTATTATTATTATCCCACCTCCACCCCCCGCAGTTTGACCACGGAGCGGGGCTATTTTTCCGTATATGACGGCAAATCATTTGCAAGTCATAACGGTCTCTATTTCTTTTTATCATGTATTTAAAAAAGATCTAACTATATTGCACGTTTTTAAGATCACTGCTTTTTGTATCTTATGGAGTGTTTTCACATCCATATCGAGAGTCTGAAGGTTTTTTAGTAAGGATTTGTGGGGAACGCTTGTGGTTCCTATCACCATTGGTATTGTCGTTACCCGTTTATGGTTCCATATTCTTTTAATCTCTGTAGCAAGTTCTTCGTACTTAGTTATTTTTTCAGTATATTTTTTTTGAATGTTGTTATCGTTTGGTACGCCAATCTCGATGAAGTATGTGATTTTTTTGAACTTATTTATGACTGTAATATCTGGTCTATTGTGTGTAATTGTATGGTAAGTATTTTTCTTGTATCAATCTCTAAGTTATTAAGGTCGGAAGTTGTCCATTTGATTATTCCGAATGAGTATTGAAACCGCATATGTATTAATTGCCTTGAACATATTTCGTGAATTCAGTTCTGTTTTCACTATTAATTTGAGGCGTGTTCTATATTTTGCCTTAATGTCCTCCTTTATTTTACCATTATCCATTTTTATGTGTTGTTGAAAACCCAAATATTTGTATGTCACACCTTTTTCCATGCTGTCGAGTATCTCATTATTAAGTGTAATTGTTCTTTCGGATGCTATCCATTGTCCTCGTTCAACATGCTGTGTTTTACATTTGCTGAGGCCAAATTCCATTTTGATATCTGCTGTGATTTTAGAGATAATATTGATCAGGCGGTTTAACTCAGTCTGGGTTGCAGCATATATTTTGTTGTCATCCATGAAGAGAAGATGGTTTATTTTGTGTTTTGTTGCCCTATTGTGACGAATTTTGAAGCCATATGGTGTATTGTTAAGTGCGTTTGATAGTGGGTTTATACACATGCAAAACCATAGTGCACTTAGTGAATCTCTTTGGAAAATTCCTCTTTTTATTTGTATTTTATTGGTCTTTATTATCTCGGTATTGGTATTTAGATGTATGTGTGTTGACCAGTGTTTCATTGTTCTCTCGAGAAATTGTACAATGACTGGGTTTATTTTATACATTTTAAGTATTTGTTTTAGCCAGGAGTGAGGTATCATATCAAACGCTTTCTTATAATCTATATAGCATGTATGCAGATTTCGTTGCTCATTGATTGCTTGTTGCATAACTACTGTATCTATTGTTAGTTGTTCTTTACAGCCTTGACTTTGTTTTCTGCAGCCTTTTTGTTCATTTGAAAGTATGTTGTTTAGAGTGAGATGGTTGTAGATTTTATTACTGATTACTGATGTTATAATTTTGTAATGGGTGGGTAAGCATGTTATGGGTCTATAGTTTGCTGGGTTTTTAGTATCTTCATTTTTTGGTTTAATGAAGGTGATTCCTTCGGTTAGAAATTCAGGCATTATATTGGGGTTTTGAAATATTTCATTGATTAGCACATGTAGTTTTATGTGTGTGGATGTAAGGGTTTTATACCAAAAATTGTCTATATTATCAATTCCGGGCATTTCCAGCTATGTGTAGGTTTTATAACTTCTTTCAGTTCATCTATGGTAAATACGAAATCTTGTTGTTGGATGTTATTATATTTTTGCTCCTCGTCTTTAATCCATTTGCTTTCCATATTGTGATCGATTTCATTAGACCAAATATTTTCCCAGAAACTTGTAATATCATCCTTTGTCGGAGGTTGTTATATTTTCTATGGTTCGCTGTTCAGTTAGTTTTCTATAGAATCCCTTTTCATTTCTGCTAAACATATTGTTGTCTTTTTTCCTTTTGTTACTCTCTTTGTATCTCCGTAGTCTAGAAGAGTACACCGCTAGCTTCAGCCAGTATTCATCTGTGATTTTTGTTATGTTCTCTCTTCTATTTTCAGTTAGTTTATGTATATGCTTAAGCATGTTTTTTGTTCTATTACCTTTGTTGTATTGTGTTAATCTTCCCAGAGCCTTCCTTATGTTATTTATTTTGGTTTCTAATCTTTGTTGCCATTTTGGTTTTTCATCAATTCTGCGGATGCTACTACTATTTATTTCGTTAATTTTTTGTTCATTGATTTCTATTACTGTACTCGCTGTGGCATAGATGAGCGTATTTAGGTCTTCTAATTTTGTAATATTATTTACCATGGTCTCTATGACTACGTTGTTTGCTATATCTATGATTTTTTGAGTGTTTGGTTTGGCTATAAGTTTTGGTAGAGGGTTTCTATTTCTTACTCCAGCTCTTTCCCATTTTTCGAAATTCTCTTGTATTTTTTCCGTAATTTTTTGTGTTAGGGAAGATATATTATCTGCTGTTTGATCTATACTATCTGTTCTAGATTCTTCTATTTGCGTGTTTGCCATTATGATCGAATTGTGATTTGTTGGTTGTATGTTGTTTTGGTCTGTATTTTGGTCAAGGTTATCCTCGACAGGCTGGTTTTCGAGATGCACTACAGGTTGTGTTGAGGTCTCTGCTATATTATGTCTTGTTGGTGTGGATTGAGCGTTCTCGTTTTCTGTTATTATGTTAGTCTGCCCCAGAAATCTTTCTACATCCTTCTTTATT